>CM028133.1:1094310000-1094902500 GCA_016271365.2 Neoceratodus forsteri
GATGACCCCTAGGTTTCTTTCCTGCTTGGTTGTCTGCAATACCACTCCACCCATGTTGTACTCCACCCCTGGGTTTCTGTGCCCCAAGTGCATTATTTTGCAGTTTTTTACACTGAATCCCCACTGCCATACCCTTGACCTCTCCTTGAGTTCTCTGATGTCACTGCTTATCCTTTCCACCCCTTCAAGGAGAGTCCACACTGTTGCAGATTTTGGTGTCCTCTGCATTGAGGCAGACCTTCCCTTCCAGTTCATCTGCAATGTCACTTATAAAGACATTAAAAGGGACCAGCACCAATCCCTGAGGTACCCCACTGGTCACCCCCCCTTCCCTGGAGTGAACTCCATTTACCCCCATGTTCTAACACCTATCCCCTAACCAATTTCTTACCCAGTTTACCAGTTTTGGTGCCACTCTTAAGCTACGCAGCTTGCTTACTAGTCTCCTGTGTGGAACAATGTTGAAAGCCTTACTGAAATCTAGGTAGGCAATGTCCCCCACGCCACCCTGATCTAATTTCTTGGTCACCCAGTCAAACAAATCCATCAGATACATTTACCATGACCACCCTCCCATGAATCCGTGCTGCCTCGGGTCCTGCAATCTGTTGAATTTAAGAAATTCCACAATCCTGTCTTTCAGCAGTGAATCCATTAACTTTCTCACCACCGAATTCAGGCAGACTGGCCTATAATTGTCAGCCTCTTTCCGGCTACCACTTTTGTGACTTGGGGCTACATCTGCACTCCTCCAGTGCTCCAGGCCCACTCCTGCTTCCAATGAGCTGTTAAACAGGGTGATCAGAGGTGCAATCAGTACCTCCCTGAACTCCCTCAGTACCCTAGGGTGGCTCTCGTCTGGCCCCACTGATCTCCCCACTTTCTTGTTACATTTTTGTGGCCCCTCCCTGTCTCTTTCCTATGCGAACAATAAACTAAAGTATTTGTTCAGGATGTCTGCCTTTTCCTGTTCCCCTCTGCACAGTCCCCCCTTCCCGTCTTAACCTTAAATCACCCCTCTGGTCCTCCTTTTTTTGCTTATATATCTAAAAAAAAGTATTGTGCCCTTTTGTTACTGCCTCAACTATTTTTTCTTCAGTTTGTGCCTTTGTGCTCTTTACTGCTCTCACTGCTTCCCCTGCTGCACCTCCCTCTGTGTCTCCTTGTACCTTCTGAATGCTACCCTCTTAGCTTTTATCTTCTCTGCCACCTCTTTCGAGAACCATAGTGATCTCTTTTTCCTCTTTCTTTTGCTCCCTTGCTTGAATCAGAGGTTTATTGCCCTAAGTATGTCCCTTTTTAGTTCCCCCCACTGTTCCTCCACCCCACCCAATTCATCTCCTCTGCCAGGTCATGCCTGAGGCATTCACTCTTCTTTTTAAAATCTGCCCTCATGAAGTCTAGGACTAACACTTTTCTGTGGTTTGATTCTGCTGATGTCCTAAGATTGTACCACACTCTACGGTGATCACTGTTTCCCAGATGGCACCCCCCCCCCACCTTAACGTCTGCAACACTGTACCTGTTGGTGAGTACCAAGTCCAGTATTGCCCCTTCATGAGTGGATTCACTGATTAGTTTCCTGAGGAATGCCTCCTGCAGGGAGTCCAAGGTTTCCCTGCTTCTAGCTCAAGCCACAGCTGAGAGGCTCCAATCTACATCCAACAGATTGAAGTCCCCCACCAGCAGCACCTCCCCTTTATTGCCATCTTGCCAGTGGCTTCCAACAATACCTTATCTACCTTCTCCCCCTGTGTCGGAGATCTGTAGATCACACCACACCTGTGAACAGAGGCTCTATTCCCCCACATCTATGGTGATTCACAGTACATCTGCCCCCCTGTATTCCATGTATCTCTATTGATTTAATGCCCTTCATCACATTAAGTATCATACCACCTCCTTTTCTACCTCGCCTGTCCTTCATGAAGAGAGCATAGCCTTGTATGGCCATATGCCAGTCATGGTTTTCAGTGCACCATGATTTGGTAATGGATAAAATATCCCACTCTCTTGCTCCCTTTCCCTTCTTCCAATAAAACCCACTGCAGGTCAAGTGCTTTCTCCTTCCATTTCCTGAAGTTGTGGTCCTCTTCCCCCTGCTGTCCACTCTGCCTTATCCCTCTATTCCTTCAGATCCCTCCCATGTGACTTCTCTACCCACTCCTGCAGTTGCTTCTGATCTTGTTACTATAAGCTGTGTCGTGCAACCCCCTCCTCTGCTCATCAAACCATAACCACTGCTTAGCCATTATGTGTAGCCTCAGTGCCGTATACTAACATACTATTTGCCAGCAGATTAGGCCTTGCGGTCTATCGAGTCTGCTCGAACCTCAGATCCCTAGTTGGGTGCCAAGACCCTCCCCTCCCTTGTGTTCCAGAAACCCCTATCATTCATCCCACCCCCCTGGGACAGGCCATCATCTGATACATCCAGTTTCTGTGTCTGTTCCACCCTCTCTTGAAGCCCTCCACTGTGGATCTCTGAACCAGCTCGCCAGGCAGTGCATTCCAAGGGTCCACCACCCTCTCAGTGAAAAACCTCCTCCTCTTCCCCCCTCACCCTTCCTCCTTCCAACTTCAAACCATGCCCTCTGGTAATACCTCCCTGCTTTAGTATAAAGATCCCCTCCATGTTTACCCTATTATTCCCTTGAGGTACTTGAAGACCTCAATCATGTCCCCCCGTCTCTCCTCTCCTCCAATGAAAACAGGCAGAGCTCCTCAAGTCTGTCCTCATATGTCAAATCCCCTAGCCCTCGTATCATCTTAGTTGCCCTCCTCTGTACCCTCTCCAAGAGCTGTATGTCCCTCTTCAAGTGTGGTCTCCAGTACTGCACACAGTACTCAAGGTGTGGTCTAACCAGTCCATTGTACAGAGGCAAAATCACTTCCTTGCTCCTAGAGGTGATCCCCCTTACGATGCATTCCAACATCCTGTTTGCCTTGCTAGCCGCTCTCCTGCACTGCTCAGAGTTATTCATACATGCATCCACCATGACCCCTAGGTCTTTTTCCCCTATTGAGGCCTCCAGCGCCTCCCCTCCCAGGGGTGTACCTGTGTTTAGGGTTTCCGCTTAAGATGCAACACCTTACTTGGTGATATTGAAATTCAATTTCCATGTGTGAGCCCAGCTTTCACTGGTGTTCAGTCCCTTGAAGGCCAACCTCCCCTCTTCTCCCTCAACTACTGCTCCCATCTTGGAGTCATCAGCGAAGAGACTCATTTCACACTATACCTCTCTGATGTCAGATATGTATGCATTAAACAGGATCGGACCCAGGACCGAGCCCTGCGGTACCCACTACCAACCTCTAGGGTTCGAGAGCTCCCCCACAGACCACTACTCTGCGCGCCCAGTTAGCCAGTTTTCAATCCATCTGACCATCAAAGGGCCTACCCTAACCCCATCAGTTTCTCAACCAGACCATTGTGGGGACAGAGCCTTGCTGAAGTCCAAGAATAATACATCCACAGGCTTTCCCTGTCCAGTTCTGATGTTACCCATTCGTAGAACTCCACAAGATTGGTTTGACATGATCTCCCTGGCACAAACCCATGTTGCCGACTATCCAGACCTCCCACCTCCTCCAAGCACACCCCCAATCGTTCCTTTAGTATACTCTCCATTAATTTTCCCACCACTGAGGTCAAACTGATGGGTCTATAGTTACCTGGTACTTCCCTCGACCCCCCTTTATGGTAGCCAGTGGGCTACCACACCCCTGCCTGCTGTCCTTGGTACCGGGCAAGGGGCCTGGGTCCTGCTATGGTGACAATTGGGGGTTAGTTCCCAGAAATATTAACAATAGTGAGGTGTCTCCACCCAGAGTAAAGTATCAGTGGACCAGGTATCCGCCTGGTTCAGCCCCCTTGGATACTGTACCCACCCTTCTCCCCAACCATTCGGAACACTGTGTCCCCAAATACTGTGTTCCACTATAAACCACATATCTCAGCAATAAGTGCATGCAATGAAGTTCACCATCACAACAGTTTCAACAAACGAATTCACAGCTTTATTCAGGGAGTAAGCACTAGGGAAGAGGATTCCTGGATATAGGGTAGCTGTGAAGGCAAAAAGTAGGGTTAGTGCAATATGCAACTTCAACATGTGGGCCTGCAGGCCAAGCCCTCCCCCACTGGTACCAGTGCCCCCAAATTGTCTTTAGGGGTACTCACTTGGTGCAGGCCTGATCAGTGCCATGGGCTGACTGGCTGTTAGGGCCCTGAAATATTTAAGAAAACTTATAAATTGAAAAACAGAACAATTTTCCTTTTTTCCTCCCAGGAACCAGGTCCTGGGTACTCACAGTTTGTTGATCTCAGCACCAAGGAAATGGAGCTCCTTGATCTAGTGCAACAAAAGCAGACACAGGCTGGCCAGGATCCCTCCATCTGGATGGAACTTGCGCAAGGATCTTGCAGCTGGTCATCTTGATTGTAGTTCTGGCCACTTGTCACCTTCAGCCACTTCTGGCCCAGTGCAGAGCACTGTGGTACAACAACACTAGCTCCAGAAGGCCCAGACCCAGAAGTGGCTCTGCGGCCCGGCTCCCACGATGGGTCACAGGTGCCCTTGCACCCCAGCAAGTGTCGGTGACCTCCTGAGGCAGTGAGTCCCACTTGGAAGGGGTTAGCAAGTTCCTTCCCTGGCTCTTGGTGAGGGCTCTCGAATGATGGGGGGTCCTCTTGCAGTCACTGCACTGAGTTCTCGGCAAGAAACATTTTCAGGCAGCTGCTCCAATAAAGTCTAGTGCCACATTGAGTGGGTGCTAGCCTCTATCTCGATAAGGACAAGAGGAATTCATCAGGGGAAACTTCAGCAACAACATCCCCCTGCACACCAGTCTACACTTTCCAGTTTAAGAATGTCCACACTCTTTTCTTCAGCTGCAACAATACCGTAACTCTCACCCACTTTAACTAGTTCACTCAGAACACACACAGTCCCTGGCTAGCACCCTGACGACCACAGATGCTCTGCTTCTTCAGAAATTACAATTACAGTGTCACTTAAGCAGGCGACCTCACAGCAATAATTGTTGCACTCAGATAATCTGCTCAGTCATCTCATCACGTTTAGCTTCTCAGTGCAGGGTTTCTGCAACATTTAGTTTTCTCCCAACAACAGCAAAGCAACTTCTTATTACCTGGAGAAAACAGAATCACAGTTCAGTTACTTTCTCTCTTTCGATCCAGTTCTGGCAACAGCAATCCTCAGATGAGAGCCTGGGTAAGCCCCTGAAGCTCAAGGTCCACTCTCACAGCACAGTCCTGACTCGTCCAGAGCCCAGGAACAGACTGACTCAGTCCCAGAAAGTCCACACTGTTTCAGTCAAAAATCCTGCTTTCTGATTGGCTGCTGAAGCCTTTCAATAATCAATAACCATAGTGATCAATATTCCCTGCTCCTTTATTGGAGCATGATCTAGGCGCCAGAATTAGTCCCCCCACCCTTTTCGCAGTTGTCCCTCTGTGTCCACTTTGGGTGCCTAGAACTCTGATTGGCTGTAACAAGGGGGGTTAAATGTCAAAAACGTGTCAGCTCCCATATGTTTACATAGAGTCCCATACAGCTGTATGTAGTCTCTCCCCTTTCCCGATCTGCTGCAGCCCAGTACTTCACTGGATCCACATCAACGCCCCACCGGATCTTAGCTCCAACTACCCTCTAACAAATGAGCTCACTCTTGTCAGAATGCCCCAAGCAGCTTTGTCAGAGCTGCTGCCGAAACTCTATCCCCTCAGGTGGCAGGCAGCACTCATCAATATGTATGGGGCCACTCATTAATACGCATAAGCCCCCGAGCAGCCCCGCTGTTAAAACTCCCGCTGTGTATTAGCTATAGGCTTCTACCCAAATCCCTTCAGGTCTCCGGTCCCCCAGTACATCAGGAGGGGCATCGGGACTGCAGACAGTCTGTCTGTTCCTGGACCACACAACGGCGGACAGTAACGTCAAAGCGCTCCGAGAGCATATGTGAGTGCCAGACAAAACAACATGCTGGCAGCTCGAGACCATGGAATTATGCCCTACAAGGGCAGAAAATAGCAGTATGGCTGAAGAAAACATGGGGAAAGCCAAGGTCACCAGCAAATCCAGGGACAAAGGGGGGTAATTTCAAGTAAGCCCCCAAAAGGGGGTTACATATGTATCACACTGTCTGGTGTGGCTCCCCTAAACCTACCCCACCTGTCTGTGCAACTGGACTGCAATGTTTGTTTTGTAGTTTGATGTTCACACAACTGTATATTTAAATTATTTTATTCACCCTGACTAGTGCGGACTCTGTAGCTTGTTCTACATGTCAGGCAACTACCTATTCTGAATTGTTAAGTTACCATTTGCACAACTATTATCCAAGCAATGATACACAACAAGGTGTGCGATATCATGGGGTATTGTCCCACCTCAGATGTGTCGTAAGGCATGAGGCCATAGACCAAGTGACTTCAACCACCTAAGTGATTATGAAATGGATCCAGTTTGATTTTCTGACGGATGATACAACCTGTTTTCAGATAGGGATTATGTACTGAGATATCATCCCGGCTGATAGTAGCTACTGCCAAACAGATTTCAGGGTTTTGGCCATCCATTTCATAATGTTATTTAACTTATTGTAACTGGGTCACTGCAGATGTCATAGATTCTACTTCTCAATTACTGCCCTTGCCTTGCGTTCATGGGTGCAGAGCAAGGTTGAAGGGCCTGGCACATTAAACTCCTTACATGGGGGGGGTTGGAAAAGGAACAAGGGGGATAGCGTGTTGCCTCCACCTGGAGAAAGAAATAGTGGGCCTGATAACAAGTAGAATACTGCCCCCTGGGATGCAGTACCAACCCACCTCCCCAGTATTATTGACATCATCCTGAAACCCACTAGTACCAATACCCACACTTCAAGTTCAAGCAAAAACACTCTGGTACCAATTAGGGTAGATTGCTAATAATATGCTCACACACC
The DNA here is from genome assembly GCA_016271365.2 of Neoceratodus forsteri. Classification (NCBI taxonomy): domain Eukaryota; kingdom Metazoa; phylum Chordata; order Ceratodontiformes; family Ceratodontidae; genus Neoceratodus; species Neoceratodus forsteri. The sequence continues at coordinate 1,094,316,973 of CM028133.1, forward strand.
AAATTTTCAGAAATTAGCAACAGGACTTTATTTTTCAGGAGTACAGGTCCTATGAAGAAAATGGGGGCTATGCAAAACTGGTTTAGCAATGAGTTCAGGCAATAACAACAGGATTACCACTTCCAATATTTTTAGTGCATTTCCCCAAAGCAATGCATTCACAGTCCAGGCCTTTCTGCAGAGATTGTACAGTATGCCTCCCAGCACCCATACACAAAGCCTCACCATGGACTACTTTACTGTAGAGTCTCACTGCCCTGAGTAGGAGATCCCCACAGGTTCGACGTACTTTCAACCGTCACACCTTTTAACTGAAGTTCTGTTCTAACTATGGGGTACTCTGGTATACTATACACTGTTGCAGGCCTGATGACGTGCTTCCCGGAATTTTGCATTGGTGCGTTTACAGATACGCAAACTTCCTTCTACCCCACACCACAAACATTTTGGCTAGCACTTTTGATTAGAGCAAATTGTACTTCGGGTTGTCAGGACTAGTTCTTAAAAGACTGGAACTCTTTTAGAAGGGTTCGAGTTCTAATTTAGAACTAGAACTCCCATGGGTTCTAAGTATTATGGGTTCTAAATACTAAATAAAATGATTCTTTTGTTCAGACATTTGAAAAACAGGATATGGCAGTCTGAGAAACAGACTAATTTGTTGGGAATGGCATCCTAAAATGTTTTAAATAGAGACAAGATGAGAATGGGCTGCTCACACACAGATGTGCCAAATACATGGAACTGTGACACTTGGCATTTGCATTTTAAAAGGCACAATGTGTTTCTCCTTTCTGCATGTGCAGTGAAACGTAGAGGGTAGTGGATGGGCAAAAGTGAACAACAACACTGTTGTTCACTTCGAGAGGTTGTCATGACAACCAAGAAAACCTCGAGAGCGAAGCCCGAGAGATTTTCGGTTGTCATGAAATCTCGAGAAGTTAAAAACAGTGTTGTTGTTTACTGTTGGCCATCCACTGTCTTTTATAGTGTATGGGCAACAGTAATTTAAAAGCGAGCTGCCGCCCTTTCAGACGCTATCTTGTGTAGCCGCACTTTCAGACTTCCCTACCAACCCCCGCCGTGAGGAACTGATCCTCGCCACAGTACAATGCTTTGTAGAAGGCGATTTTATTTAAAAAAACAGAGGTCTTACTTTTCTAACCCTGTCCTGCGATGTCAAATTTGATGCAAGCGATTACCACCATGGCCAATTCTCAGCTAACCGCGCAGGCGCAAAGACATCACCTCCTGTTGTACCATCGATTTGACGTACTCACGACGGTACAACAACAGCATGACATCACATTGATGGTACAACAAGACTGGTAAATGATAGATTTTGAGGGAATACAACATTCTACCCTATAATACTATTGCTGTGCAGAGAGGGCAGGACTTTTATTTATGTTTTTATTTTCTCCTTTCAGTACCTTTAGCTGTTCTTTCTCTGCAGTCCTATACATATTATAAAGCAGTGGAACTGTCTCCACCAGTCACAGTGCAGCATTACTGTACCTCTTATTGAACATACAGTTGCTGCCTCGCGCTACTCCAGACATCTCTGATTCCTGTTGTGGCGACTCTTGTTTGTCAGACTGTTACTGTCGGAGTTGCCATGGCGGAATCAGCTACCAGGGGAACCTCGCTGTGAAAAAATACAAACAGTGACAAATAGTGAAGCAGAAACTGACAAAACTTTATGTAACCCCTTGTTACCCGGGGTTACTAGAATCCCAGTAAGACCTAGTGGTAGGCAGGGAAGGCAGCTTGTGAAACTCCAGTTAAATGGATTTCACACTGTCTCACTCTGTTCTCAGTCTCAGCTGAGACTGAGAGATGACATCACCATAGAACTGTTGCAGCTGCATAAGCCACATTGGAATCTGCAGCAGAGGGAGTGAGATAGAACGTTGGGAGTTTTCAAAGTCAGTCTCCTGTTTGTTTTGAAGCAAGAAGGTCAGTGTCCAGTTTAAGTGGTGGAGACCGCTGTCCAGGTCTCAGTGCCCCCCCTCCGGGGAGGGGGGCAGAAAGTAAAGTATCCCCAGGTGGATTCCAAGGGCAATCCCCTAATGTCTGCTAAAGGAAGAAAGCTGCCTTTTTACAGTTTCTGTTTGGTCTTAAAAGTGGAAGAAGTTGTACTTCGCCTGTGGGGCACCTGCAACGAAAGGGTGAGTGTTTTGCTCTAATTTGAGAGGGCAAACAATGTGTTTCTTCAGTTTGGAAAATGTGAAGAAAGCTGGGATTTGGACTACTATTTGGGAGGCCTATTGTACTAGGACAAACAAATGGAGTAGTGTCAAAATCTAAAGTCTTTATGGATTCAAGTAATGTTGTAGAGGGGGTGCTACAGTCCATCCACCGTTTAATCTACATTTCGAAGTTTTAGTTTCTCCAGAGAAATGGCCGGGTATGGGCTGTGGGAGCTGGAGGTGGGCAAACTCCCCATCTTTAGTAACCAGGTCCACCACTACGGATTTCTGCTGTGATTGCTACTTGCCTCATGCACCTGGCCAGTGATGAGGTAGGTACCCAGACGTGGGTTGCAAATTGGAAAATCTCTCTAGGAGTCGTAGACTCTAAGTGGTGTAGGGAGCCACAACTTGGGAAAATAATTCTCCTTGTGTGATGGGAGTCAGAAGAAGTAAGAAAAAAATCTCTTTAGGGGTCGCAGACTCTAAGTGGTATGGGGAGCCACAACAAGTAAAATGGGTTCATTCTTTAAATGGACCGTCAGTCAAGTGGCTGGCAGGGGAGCCAGGCCAGTCGGGCTGTGTATCCAAAGTGCATGCAAGTCCGGGCTGTGTGCCTGGTGGGTCCAGAGCATGAAATTAATAGAAATGGGTTCATTCTTTAAGTGGACCACCTGGTAGTCTCTAATCTGCATTATCAGTAAACATAGCCCTTTGGGGGTCCATCTATGCTTTGTTGTGTTCAGCTAGTTATGAATAAAAGCCACACTGAAAAATCCCATTCCTGGTTCTGGACATTACAGTTATTGCTTCCTGTGTTCGGATTTACTTGGGTGCCCCTGTGCAGAGTAGCCAAACCTAGGTCCCCTTGTGCCAGGTAACCTCAGCCTCCCCGAACCCAGGTCCCCACCAGGTATTGCTGCCAACGCCAACAGCATGCCACCTGTCATTTTGGTAAAAGGCGGGGGTGAGGGGTTACATTTAAAAAAATGAAAACCTGTAATCAGTGCTTCTTTCACACTGATGCTGAAAATCTTCCTCCCTGCCTCAAAGATCCCCACCTGCACCACAGAACTGATGCTCCCAATTAGCCCTGTTTCCGACATTATTAAAAACAAAAATTGTAGTCTTTTGAGGTAGAGGCAGTTCAACTGCTTTCATTTTCCTCCTTCTAATTACTCAGACCAGGTTATAAACTTGACAGCTCAACTGGAATGGATGTTATTAATGCAGGCACTGCAGAACACTTTTCAAAAGGGCAGTTGTACAGGATTTAGGATGCTGTCCTACATGCTGGACCACTGGAGATCTAAGGACTCAGCTCCAGGCAGCATGGGCAGAGATTGCATGTTAAAAGCCAAGCTGCCGCTCTACTGGGTGACCAAAGTAGTAGACCAGGGAGTGGCTGTGGACATGGCCTACCTAGACTTTAGCAAGGCATTTGACACAGTCCCACACAAAAGATTAGTAGTCAGATTAACCAGCCTGGGAGTGGGTCCCAGGGTGGTAGCCTCGGTAAAACATTGGCTGAACAACGGGACACAGAAAGTAATTGTAAATGGAGTCCACTCTGAAGAAAGAGGGGTTACTAGTGGGGTACCGAGGGTTCAGTACTGGGTCCAGTCCTTTTTAATGTCTTTATAAGTGACATTGCAGAGGGACTAGAAAGAAAAGTATGCCCCTTTGCAGATGACACAAAGATCTGCAACAGGGTTGATACACAAGGAGGTGTGGAAAGGATGAGAAGGGACTTGGCAAGGTTGGAGGAATGGTCGAAGTATGGCAGCTTGGATTCAATGCAAAGAAGTGCAAAAGTAATGCACCTGGGAAACAAAAACCCAAGGGAAGATTACACAATGGGGGAGGTAGTAACAACAACAAAAATGGAAAGGGACCTGGGGTAATCATATCTGATGACCTTAAGGTTGGCAAGCAATGTGAGAAGGCGGTAGGGAGGCTGGGGGGATACTGGGATGTATAGGGAGAGGCATCACCAGCAGAAAACAGGAAGTTGTTATCCACCTGTACAGACAGTTGGTGAGACCCCATCTGGAGTACTGCATCCAGTTCTGGAGACCCCATCTCCGCAAGAACATAGACAAGATGGAGGCAGTTCAGAGGAGGGCAACTAAAATGGTGCAGGGTCTGCAAGAGAAGCCATACGAGGAGGAGGCTAAGGTGCTTAATATACCCTTAAGAAAAGGAGGAGAGGGGGACATGATAGAAACATTTAAGTACCTCAGTGGAATCCACAAAGTCCAAGAGGGTAGCATCTTTCAGAAAAGAGATGTGCAAGAACAAGGGACACAATTTGAAGACAGAGGGGCGGCTCAGGGACAATGTGAGGTATTTTTTTTCACAGAAGTGGTGGACGCATGGAACAGCCTTCCTGAGGAGGTTGTGGGGTCTAGAACTGTGGGAGAATTCAAGAATGCATGGGACAGACATAAGGCAATTTTTGTGGGGGGTAGGAAGAAATAGGCTGTTGGTTAAATAGGATCTGCAGCTTATCCTCTAGGTAGGGAAATGGGCAGACTAGGTGGGCCAAGTGGTCCTTATCCGCCATCAGAGTCTATGTTTCTATGTTTCTATGCATACCTTAAATCGCATATTCAGGAGGAAATATAAGAACCACCTGCCATTTCCCCAACATCCAACTGAAACACCTCGACCGCAGAGGATAGTTGATCCTGGAGGTTGGCAGGTGGTTAGGAGGGGCAAATTGAGTGCCTCATCACTCAATGCTCTCCAATGTATCACCTCCACAAACCATATACAAACTACAAACAGGTATCTATCTCTATCTCCAAAATCAAAGAAAGGGGTAGAGGACACTGCAGAGCAGGATACTGCTGTACAGGAGCTAGCGCTACAAAATTTTCCCAAAACAGGGACCATAACAAAAAAAAAAGCAAAAAAGAAATCCAAAATACTTCTGATCATAGGAGACTCCATAATTCGGGGAGTTCATACCTACCTCCAGCCAGGGATAATGGTCAGATGTCTTCCAGGTACATCAGCATGGAGAAACACTGACCGCATTGCTAAAATTGTGCAGGAAGCAGGAGAAAACATTGACGTCCTAGTACACATAAGGACTAACGGTCTCACCAGCCGGTCAGTTGTGGAGACCAAGGAACACCTGACCAGGCTGGAAGAAAAACTGTCATCCATTTCGTACAGCATCTCCTTCTCTGAGATCCTGCCAGTCTGGGAGAGGGGGGGGCAGATGGATGGAAGGTCAGAGAAGGGGAGATAGGGGAGCTAAACATGTGACTCAAGGGTTGGTGCCAGGAAAAAGGACATAAATTTGTAGGTAACTGACAACAGTTTTGGGAGTGAAAGTTTTTTAAATTTGATGGACTGCATCTGACTAAGGAGGGAGTCACTGCATTGGGAGAGAAGTTTGATGTCTTTGCAGAACATTTAAACTAGCCAATGGGGAGAGGGGTGCAGCACCCGGTACATCGAATTGGAAGAACATCCCTCCCCCCTCAGCTAGTAATCAAACAGGAGTTCATCATGTTTGTAGTTCATTTGCATCACCAGGTAAGGAAAAAGATCTGGCTCCCCATACAACTCGCAGGGGAAATGCCGGACCTCGCCCAACAACTAATGCACCAAAAACTAGCCAATGGAAAATCATGTACACAAATGCCCGCATTGTAGGAAACAAGATCCAAGACATGCAGGTAACAATCACAGAAGCTAAGCTGGACATAGTAGCCATTAGTGAGACATGGTTCACCAGTGACCACACTTGGGAGACTTCAGTACCTGGCTATGTACTGTTCAGAAGAGACTGAGGTGCAAAGGGGAGTAGCCCTTTATATCAATGAAAATATCAAAGCTACAGAAATTCAGAATACACATAAGGAGCCAGAAGAACTGTGGGTCACCCTGGAAACAGGAAATGAGACAGCCACATGAACTGGGATTGTCCACAGGCCTCCAGACCAGGAGGAGGATATAGACACATTACTGTTAGAAGATATACAAAACATGACAGCTAAAGGGGAGGCTCTGATAATGGAATACTTCTACATGCCAGATACAAATTGGTCAAAACCAGCAGGTGCATCCACCAGACTAGACACATAGTGGATTCCCTGCAAGGGGAGGGCCTCAAACAACTGGTTCAACAATCCACAAGAGACAGGGCTATCCTAGATCTAGTACTGACTAACGGGGAAAGGATCACAGCTCTCCAGGTAGAAGATCACCTGGGAGCCAGTGACCATCACATGGTATGGTTCAATTTAGCCACTAGGACTAAATCATCCCATTCCAAGGCAAAAATATGGGACTTCAGAGGAGCTGACTTTGATAAGATGGCCAACAGAGTTAGGCTAGCCCTGGCAAGAAGAAATACAGATGAGGGGGTACAGGCAAAGTGAGCAAGCATTAAGGATGCAATACTTCAAGCAACATCCCATTGTGTTAGGGAGAAAGGCAAGAGCAAAAGGAGGAGGAAACCACTTTGTTCTCAGAAACAGTAGCAGAAAAGGTCAGAGCCAAAAGGTTGGCCTTCGGGAAATATAAGAGAATGAAGCGTGACGAAGACAGGCATATCAAACTTCCCTAAGGGAAGCAGGGAAGGCAGTAAGACAGACAAAGACCCAAACCAAGGAAACACTAGCATGAACAGTAAAAGAAGGGAACAAGACTTTCTATAGATACATTAGTCATAGGAGAAAGTCCAGAAGGGGTATTGCTAAGATGAAGGGGGATTAGGGGGAGTGTGTGGAGGAGGACAAGGAAAAGACTCTATCCTAAATAGATACTTCTGCTCAGTATTTACAGAGGAGAAGGTAGGGCAGGGCCCACAACTCAGCAGCATGAACACAGGGGGGGAAGGAGGTGTGCACAACTCCTTTCACAAAAGAAAGGGTACTACAAGAGCTCTCTAAGCTCAGGGTGGACAAGGCAATGGGACCAGATGTCATACACCCCAGGGTACTAAAGGAGTTAAGGGTGGAACTAGCAGAGCCATTATCAGAACTGTTTAGTGAGTCTCTGAGCACAGGAGAGGTCCCAGAAGACTGGAGAAGGGCTCATGTGATCCCGCTCCACAAGTGTGGTAGCAGGGAGGAGGTAGAGAACTACAGACTAGTCAGTCTTACCTCAGTAGTGGGCAAGATTATGGAGGCACTCCTTAAGGAAAGGATAGTGCAACACCTGGAATCCATAGGAGCACAGGATCCAAGAGACCATGGATTTACAACAGGAAGGTCCTGTCAAACTAATCTCATAGATTTCTTTGACTGGGTTACCAGAGTGGTGGACCAAGGGGGTGCAGCTGATGTCACCTGCCATGACTTCATCAAAGCTTCCGATACTGTTCCACATAGAAGATTGATTAATAAGCTGGGTAGGCTCGAGGTGGGACAGAAGTTGGTCAACCGGGTGGCAAACTGGTTGGTGGGCAGAACACAGAGAGTGGTGGTAAATGGTATACAGTCAGAACAGATGCAAGTCACAAGTGGGGTACCTCAGGGATCAGTCCTGGGACCAGTCCTCTTCAATGTCTTCATCAGTGACATTGCAGATGGACTGGAGGGTAAGGTTTGTCTGTTTGCAGATGACACCAAGATCTGCAACAGAGTAGATGATCCAGATGGGGTGGGCAGAATGAGAAGAGATCTGGATAAACTGGCAAAATGGTCGGAAGAGTGGCAACTGGGGTTTAACACAAAGAAGAGCAAGATCATGTACATAGGGAAGAGAAACCCTGAAGCTACCTACAGGCTGGGAGGGGAGTTGCTGTCAATCACAACAGAAGAAAGAGACTTGGGCATCATCATCACAGATTACCTGAAACCATCCAAGCAGACCACTAAAGCAGTTGACAAAGCCAGGGGGATGTTGGGGTGTATTAGCAGGGGTATCACAAGTCGTAAGAGGGAAGTAATTATCACTCTTTACAAGACACTGGTTAGGCCCCATCTGGAGTACTGCATGCAGTACTGGAGGCTGTACCTGCACAAGGACATTAACAAAATGGAGGCAGTCCAGAGAAGAGCAACCAAAAGGATGCAGGTACTACATCAGAAAACATATGAGGACAGATTAACAGAGCTCAGTATGTATACCCTAGAGAGAGAGAGAGAGAGAGAGAGAGAGAGAGAGATGATATGATAGAAACATTCAAACATCTTAAGAGCATTAACAAGGTGAAAGAGTCCAACATGTTTCAATATGAGAAAAATAGCAGGACAAGAGGAAACAGCATGAGATTAGAGGGAGGCCGATTAAAGGGTAATGTGAGGAAGTTCTTTTTCACAGAAAGGGTGGTGGATGCATGGAACGGCCTACCTCAGGAAGTGGTGGATATGAATACAGTGCAGGACTTCAAACAGGCATGGGATAGGCATAAGGGTAATAAAGACAAAGTTGCTCATTGAAATCGCCCAAAGTTTTAAGATTTCAGATAGTAAAAGCGGTGGAGCCAGCCACTTGCTAACTGCCTATAGATTCCAAACTGTAGATTCGGCTAGCTCAGGCAAAAAAGCGCAACACCTTTATCTTTCAAATTTCATAATTCTTTTTAATAAGTCCCAACATTTCGACTGGAAATCAGGCTTCTTCTGGGGAACTATATTATAAAAAAAATTATCAATCAGACTTCATGTCCCAAAACTTCACTTCATTATTACAATTTACATTCAAAAATGAGCACTCTCATATCTCCATGCCAGGCTAATATCCTTTTCAATTATTCCCAAAACATTTATGAAACCACCAAGAAACTAATATTAGTCAAAAAATTAAAAAGGAGTAACCCAAAAAAATAATTTATATTATCTCTCATTTTATATAGTGATTGATTCACACCATGCCAGTCACCAATTCTTAATGCCTATGAAAACATTGCCTTACATTTAAACCAAGCTTGCAGAGACAAAGTTTTGGGCAGTGTTTCTCCTCTCCTATGCAGATCATTACGGTAGAAGCTTAGTGTAAAAAGAAATAAAAATACAAGCTGATTATTTAAAACTTTACAAAGGGACTCATCTCCACATACATATACAGTCTCTATCAAAGGATATTAGAAATATTCACCTCAATGATGTCAACTTCTTATATTGTACCATGAGTAAATATGTCTCCACATATTTCTCCTCTAAATCAACAAAGGTTTCGATCTTAAAACCGCATTCTTCAACATTCTTAACTTATAACACTTCTATAAGACGCTTCCGGTTATCAACCTTTACTATAATCTGCAGATAACTTTTTTTTGTAAAACATTTTATTTCTCTGTCAGCATCTTAATTTTACTTCTGTACTAATTTACTTTTTTTCAAAATTGAAACAATTTCTCATTTCTAAAAAGGATATACTTCAGCTTAATATTCAAACAAACATTTCTCTCTCCGTGAACGTTTCCATTTCCATACTACTCGTGGGTATAATTTTCAAATTTAAACTATTTCTCTTTTCTAAGAAAGATACATTTCAGCTTTGTATTAAAGTAAACAACATAGAACTTACTTAGAAAGCTCCGTGATGCATGTTCCTTCTCCTGACTCACTGGCAGTAACCGTGTTTCTGTGCTCAGAACCTCTTTATGTTCGTGGAGAGGGTCATGTGATGGCAAAATCGTCATCACGCTCTGCGAAGCAAAGCTGTTGCCTAAGCAACATAATAACCCTCTCCATGGACACAAATCGACTGGGTCCTAGTGCTCATAGCCAGGAGAACATTATCAGATTACTTAAAACAGAAGATCCATGTCTTAAATAAATTCAAATAACTGCCATGTACAAGAGAGCAACAGAAGCCCTGACAAGTCATCATCTATTATTCAAATGATTCCTACTTATTTACAGGACACAAATCATGTTTTACAATTATTAAAACAGGTGAACCAACAAGGCGGTCCTTATCTGTCGTCAACATCTATGTTTCTATATGTTTAAAGGGCTAGTGGGGGTTGTTTCTTATGAGATAAGAATGTTATCTCATACTGATTTGGGCTGACAGATCCACTCAGCTTCACTTTGCGGTCCTCTTGCCCAAACCAGCATGAGATAACATTCTTATCTTATCCGCCCCCTTCTTTTCTGCCTAGTCCTGTCCCCTTGCAGGGTTCTCTGTCATCCTGAAGGGTATGGATCTTCACTCCTCTCTTCTACCCCTCTTCCTTTCCCCCCACTTTCTAATCCTGACCCCCTGGCAGAGTTCTCTACATCATGATGGGATATAGATTAGTTCTCTCTCTCTCTTTTCCCCCTCTCCCTTCCCCACACTTTTAAATCCATCGCCTGCCCACCTCCCTTGTTCTTTATCCCGTTCCTCCCATCCTGTTCCCCTACCCCTCTCTTCTCTACCTCCCTGCTCTGTTTCTCTCCCCCTCCCCTTCTGCCTGGACCTAACCCCCTTGCAGGGTTATCAGCAACCTGGATGGGTATAGATCTTGGCTGTCCCTCTCTCTCACTCTTCCATCCCCCACCCTCTACCCCTTGCCTGTCCACTTCCCCACTTGTCTTATAACTACCCTCCCTTGGGTATACAATAACACTTCGAATCTTGGTGCTCAGCCTTCTACTTTTAGCACTTCAAATGTGGTATCCATCCTGTAACCTTTACCCTGCTGGATCACTTGCTCTTGGGTTGTTGCAATGTATGCTATATTCGAATATGGTTTTGTTTACCCTGACCAGTTGGTCTGGGTTATTTCAGCTCTGTTATTGTACTACACTGTTTTGTTTTGGTAATTGTACTTGTATTCCAATGTGTTTGCTTGGTCTCCCAACTCTTGCCCCGGGACACTTCTGGAAACGAGCTGTTTACAGCTCATGTTGTCTTTCCTGGTGAAATATTTTCCAAATAAATAAATGAATTATCTCATAAGAAACAACCCCCACTAGCCCTATAAACATATAAAAGATTTCAAGTTCTAAAGAAAATTAGAGCCCTAGAACCATTTGCAAAGTTCTAGACCAAAAAAGAACCCAGAACTTCAATGGGTTCTGACTACCCTAATTTTAATCCAGTAGGGAAATCAACATGAAAATTGTATTCCAATAGGGACAATTCTACAGCAGCATGTTCTGCTTCACAAGCCTGTTCTGGATCGATATAGAAACAGTGACAAACAGCTCTGAACAAGTGATGTAGCAACAGCAAATGGATAGCGGGTGGAGGCCAGGCTGAGCCCCATCACAACAATGCAGCTTTCTCCCTCTCACTCAATCAGGAGCATGTGGCAGTGTGGCACATTTGGAAGGGCCGAGACCAAGTAGTTACCTTGCCTCATCCCAGTGTGCACTCACGTGATCATTGGTGCAAGTACCCGAAGACAAGCGCCTGACCACCTCTTCCCTTGGAACACCAAACAGGTTAGAATGGCAGGTTCCTACCTCTGATAACAGCAGTTCTTCAGATGGCTTCAACAGATTTATTCCAAAATGCAGCAGCTCAAACTCTAGCAGCTTTGTAGCATTCACCAGCACTCTTTCTCAGATTGGACTTAACTTCAGCAATCAGATGCAAGCATAATTCTACCAGGAGCCCAGAACTACACACAGTACCCTTCCAGATAGGGCCTGAGTGGCAGGATTACGTCTCCTGCCTTGCTACTCAACTCCCTTTTAATGTGCCACAGCATTATGCTGGCCCTCTTGACAGTAACTACACACTACTTATTGTGCCTCCGACTGTCTCTGATGACCTCCAGGTCTACAGTATTTCCTCCTCCCTTGCCGCAAGAGTAGCCCTGCACAGCATGTAAGTCCTGCCTCAGTTTTCCTTCCCTAAGCATTGCATTTTGCATTTGACTACATTAAATATGAGACCCAAGGAGTCTGACCAGTCATCACCCAGCTTGTTCTCATCCTCCCAGAGTTTGCCTCTCTCTTCAAGGGAGTCCACCACCCAGGCCAGTTACGTGTCATGTGAGAACTTAAGCACCCTGCAGGAGACCACAGCTTTCAGATCATGGATATGAATATAGAACAGCAGTAGCCAAATAGAGATCTCTAAAGAATACCACTGAGTACCCCTTTTCATTCAGAGTACTGCCCATGCATCACAATCCTCTGCTTCCTGCCCACAGCCAGTTAGCAACCCACCATAAGGCTCATGAACCGTAAGCCAGAATAGTTGTACTTTACACAAAAATGTGCCATGCACCATAGAGACAAAGACCTTGCTGAAGCCCAGAAAGACTTTGTATGTTGTCCTCCCTCTGTCCACCTCCCTGTTCACCCCCACAAAGATGGGGATCAGGTTGGTTTGGCATGATTGATCCCTCATAATGTCATGTCTTTTGGATAGATGTTTGATACCCTACTGAGCATGCTCAGAACTAACATTTCAAATGTTTATAACCTGTGAATGGATTATATGTTTTCACCAAAATAATGAAAGGCACCATTCCTTTCTACCCTGAAAAGTTCAGACCAAAATTCCAAACCATCTGGGCCGTAGGTGATGACAAAAGAACAGCAAAGAAAACAGATTTTTCCTAAAAACGCACTATCCTGAACTTGGAATCCACACATCTGGCTTGAACAAAACTTGGCAAATCAAGAGACCTTGCCCCCCAGACAGTGGATGCAAAATTTTGTGCAATTCTGTTGAGTGGGAGCAAAGCTATTAATACATTTATATGCAGTGTATATATCTACATACAGTATTAGCGTGGCACCACTATAGCTAAGGTTGAGTAGGCTGTTTAATGTTAAATCCCTGACTTTGCACCTTAACAGCATTGTCCCAGTTGAACAAAATTTCACAAATTTTACATGTGCCTTCTGGGGAGTAAAGAGTCTTGAGTTACCAAATTTTGTTCCAATTGGATGTGCAGATTACGAGTTCTGGAAAGTGTGATTTTAGGAAAAATCACGTTTTTTGCTGATTTTATTTTCATCAGGGCTAACAGCCCAGAAGGTTTGAAATTGTGGTCTGAAATGTTCAGTGTAGGAAGGTCTGCCCCAGAATGATGCATTTTGTTGGTTTGGCGAACAAATATTAATCCATTCCCGTGTTCTAAGGATTTGGCATTTTGGTTCTAAGCATGCTCAGTAGGGTCTTTTGGATAGACTTTTGATACCCTATAGAGAATGCTCAGAACCAAAATTTCAAACGCTTATAACTTGGGAATGGACCAAACTAACGAAAGGCACCATTCTGGGGCAAGTCCTTTCTACCCTGAAAATTTCAAACAGACATTCTGAACCTTCTGGGCTGTAGGTGATGACAAAAAACAGCAGAAAACCCTGATTTTTCCTAAATATGCACTATCCAGATCTTGGAACCTGCACATCTGACTGAAATGAAACTTATTAAGACACCTTGCCCCCCCCCTACTGTGGATGGAAAATGTGCAATTCTGTTGAACAGGAGTGAAGCTCTTAATATATTTATATATAGTTTATCTATAATATATATATACACACACACACATATACAGTATTATAGTTGCAACATAGCGTTACTATGGTTAGGGATGACCAGGGGTTTCTATGTTAAACCCCAGACTTTGCCCTTTAATAGCTTCACAACCGTTTAATGGATTTGCATGAAGTTTTACATGTGTGGTCTCAGGGACAATATCTCTTGATGCACCAAGTTTTGTTCCAGTTGGGTGTATATTCCAGCCAGCAAAAAAAGTGAAACAAATCGGGGGTGGGGCTGTTTTTTTGTCATTGCCTAGTACCCAGACGGGTTTCAATTTTGATTTGAAATTTTCAGGGTAGAAAGGGCTTGGGCCACACTGGTGCCTTTCACTGGCTTGGCGAAAAAATTATTAATCAGTTCCATAATTATAAAAAATTGAAATTTCGGTTCTGAGTATGCCTAGTAGGGTTTTTTGGATAGCTGCTTCAAATGAAAAAAAAATTTAGTTCGTAAGAAAAAATATATTTTTTTTGCATAGGGGTAATCCTTCTTCATGAGAAGAAATTCCTTTGTTGTATGGGTGCCATCTTGTTTCCATTTTTTTTAAATGTTTTGAAAACCCATATTGATGAGATTCTGCAGAGACACCAACATATGTATCTTGCTAATTAGAACCCCATTATATGGATTCTGGAGTTACTTTTTGCAAAATGACCCAGAAATGTGTTTTTTAATACATTTTTAAATCTCTTTTGTGACTCAATTTTCTTTTTTCATATGGCCATACCAAAAATAATTGGATGCCTTCATACAAAAAAAGAATTGGGATGTCATTTTTTTTTTTTTTTAGATTTTTTTTTCAGATTCTTTTCTCATATGAAGGGATCCTTTTTTGTGAGGTTGTCTCATTCATATGAAAAAAGATCCCTTTGTACAAAAAATGAATTTGGACTTCGTTTTTTTTCCACATTTCCACTTCAACAAGCCATAACTTCCTCAATATTTGGCCTTAAAGCAATAATCTATGTATCAAAGCAAATGTCTTAATGAGTACTATTAGAATAACACATAACCCCTCACTGCAATATAAAAATTAGGGGACATATAAAAAACATAAAAATTAAAAAATCAGTAAAAAAATCTAAATTCCTGTAGGCTAACATTGCAACTTTAACAAGTCGCACGACCAAGGAAATAAACTGCTTTTCAGGAGAAATGAAAGTGCTCCACACCAACATTGATGTATGTATCTATGAAGAGATGGAAGCCCAGGGTACAGAGGGCCCTGCACTTCCATAGGCAAATAGATATGTTCATGTAGGTCTCAAAAGGACCTGTGTGAATGAGGATACGATTGTACTGTCGCAAAAAGTAAGGAAATTCTTTGCAAAAAAATTAATTAATGCACCAGTTAGGGTTCCGATTAAAGCAACAGAAGTAGGGAATGTGGTGTTAGGGTTCCCAACCCTAACACCCCACCCCCACACTGCAGGCAACTAAAGGAAAAAACATTGTGGTTTCACCTCTCCTGAGTCTTAGCAAATAAGGCCTGGAGCTGTCCTTGGAGTTGTCTACCCTAACACTCACACCATTCTCATATACTCTGCACATCTCAGCTTCTTTACTGATGGAATGGGGTGAGCGTTAGAGTTGACAACCCCAAGGAACGCCCCAGGCCAGATTTGTGAAGAAAAAATTCATGAAGATGCCCAGTATCCAATTATAAGTTATACAAGAGACAGCTACCAGAAAAAGCACTGAATCCAGAGGCCTACCTTTTCCTGGCCATCAACACTAATGCCAAAACAAATTATCCATACCATAGTACAAAAATCAACCAGTGGGAATCAACAAGCTGCGCTCTATTGTAAAGTTAATGGTAAAAAAAAAATCTGGCATAAAAACTCAGAAATATCTTACAAACCACTTTGTTAGAAAACATTTAATATAGAAACTAATGGACAGTGGGGTGGCATCCACTGATATAATACAGGTATCGGAACACAAGCAACTTCAGTCATTAAATGACTACTCTAAAATGAGTGATCAAAAACAGCAACAGATCTCAAGGGTATGCCACTCTTATGGCAACACCAACACAGCGAAATACACACCTGTCAGCAAAATTGACAGTTTGTCGACAGGTCGCTGTGTTGGTGTGCCAGAGACAGGACAGGTCTCGGGTCCTGCACCCCACCCGAATCAACTCAACTGGAGCTGAGACTCTAAGATCGGGGGCAGAAGGCAGAGCCCCCAATAAAAAACAGGACCGGAGACACACAGGAATCATGTAGACTGCAACTCACGGCCAACATGATTCCTGTCGGCGAGATGCCGGTCGACATAAAGGATGGCGAACCAGCATGGTAGAGCCGATCTCAAGCATACTGAGCTGCCAACAAATGCCATCTACATCACAACACCTGAAAACTAAATGCCATCTACATCACAACACCTGAAAACTAACATTAACTGTAGCACTCTGACACACGACTGGAGTGATATCATGGAAGCTTGCTTCAACAAGTCGACCATAAGCACCTCCAAGACAACCTTCAACATACTACAATGTGTAGGGGTATGATGTTAATTGTCCAGGAGGAAGGGGGCCACCCAAACATGCAGAATACTCTCCTAGATGCAGAGAATAAAAGATGGACAGTACCTGGATAGTTCCTTTGTGATTGCTTGGGAGTCACATGGAATCAGGGGGCACACTTCCTCGAGACCAGGGACTGAGGAGGCAAACTCAAATTAGATGGTACCAGTTAATTAAAATAAGTCCAGTGTCCACTCGCAGAGCCTTTTTTATCAAGAAACAAAAAAGATTTAATCAAATAAATAATTTAAAACAGATACTGCTCCATGGAACAGGGGGCACAGCAGACAACCAAACTGGTATAAATTTCTATCTTCAGTGGCCAGAGCCACAACGCATACTTTGGACCAAGAGGTCACTATTTGGTCCCACTGGAGCCAAAGAGAGCTCCTGTTGATGGCAGCAACACATAATGCTCCACACAGTTCTCACACTTACTTCTGTTCTATGGGTAAAAGTGCCACCAACCATACTTGCTCTTCAAGGTCTTCCCTGTGCCCAGCTCTGGGCATCCACAGGACAGCTGAAATTCAGGAAGTCCTGGAGATGCATCTGCCTTGCACTGGCCTAAAAATTAGACAAACTTCATAGTCAGTGGAGTGCCACACTGAATAGGAGAGGTGGGCTGTCACCACTGCCTACTCTGCAACACAGGCAGCCACCACCATACCGCCCCATCGCCGACCAAGCACACACCACAGGACCCCCAATGGCTCACCTCAGTGCCTCAGTGCATGAGGCAGCCAACTCCAAACTCCCAGGCTGCGGCTCCCACTAATTTCAGGGGGGGATCCTGCATACACCAGATACCACTCTACCACACTGCTCCCAGCACAGAGCTCCCGCATGAAGACTCGGGCCACAATGCCTGCTTAAACCCCAATAGGGCCAAGGCAAATGGGCCCCAGCCACCCACTCTCTCCCATGACTTCCTGCCAGCCACCATTTGGAGCCAAAACAAAGGCCTTAAATCTCTTACAGGGGTCTGAAGCCCCCCCCCATCCTGCAGGCAGGCCACAGCCCTCACCAAAAAAGGGCAAAGAGGAGGAGAACAGCTATATAGTAAGCAACCTAACAAGGGGGTACTTACACAAGGTAAGAGAAAACATAAAAACACTCATAGAACAGTAAGAAACAATTCTATAACATTGATCGTATACCATAAAAAACATGTACACAGTGTAATAAAAAGAACCTCTCTTCCCCCCAATAAATACACCAAAACTAAGAAACCAGAACAAAAATACTAAAAATTGCTTCTACTGCTTCTGTTTCCTAATAAGGAACAGATACGACTCCGAAAAAAGAAAGCAACCACAAGTGATCGACTCAGACACTGATTCAGACTAGAAGACAACAAGATACTAGGAATCTGGATCCACCAAAGAGACAGAAACCTACAAAAAAAAATAACTACAAACAGCAAGACATTACACAGCTACTTAAACTATGAACAGTGCATGTTTTACAGTACAACTTTTACTTGTCGTCCCACTGTTGTTTACTCTGTCATCTCCATAACTTATAGATATTGCAAACCTGCAAAAATAGACACTAACATTTTCCTAAATAATCCAACTTCTTCACTAACTCACCAGTTCAAGAAAGTTTACATTTTCACATAACAGTTATAGTTTGACAGAAAAAATATTCCTATCAAAATGTTGTTTAAATAAACAGATTTGTATCGCAACTTTCTTACCTTGTTGATGTGCGCTATAGAAATCTAAAAAAAGGTAATCTAAAGGTTAATCCAAAGCAAGATACAGACAAACCATAAAATAAAACAAACTCTAGCCAGAGCCCATAAGGATGTGGCGAGCTTTCAAAGCTCTGGAGAGCTAGTGCCGCCAGCACCGTTGAGTTCCATCTGCAAGATGGTGGCGGTGACGCAACTGTGCATGTGTGACATTCATACATGTGTAGTTGAGATGAATGGCAATATGTCATTCGCAACATGGCAGTGTGGTGGAACTGTGCATGAGCACAAGACGCATATGCGTAGTTCTTGTCCCAGAACGCAGAAGTAACAGCCAAAATAGTGCGGCTGTTATTCCATAGTGGTCGACCGTGGCAGAGTGTTACAAGCTCTGTTGGACTTTTAAAAGGATATTTCAAAGAGTCCAACAGAAGATGCCACGATCGTCCGTTTTCAGCCACAGAAAGCAAAACAGCTGTAGGCTCCGCCCACAGCCATACAAATGCCTTAAAATAAAAAATGAATATGCAAATGATGTGACTATTCAAATTCATAGTCCAAAAGATCCAGGAAAGGTAACACCAAAGAAAAAAAGAAGACACCAACTAAAGATGAATAAATATCCAAATGATGTGACTCTTCAAAGTCGTAGTCCAAAAGATCCAGGAATGGGAACACCAAACAATAAAACAAGATGCCAACTGAAGATGAATAAATTAAGGATAGGCAAGTTGGTTTGTCAAAAATATGAATCAACCCGATCATGCCAAAGTGTTCATAACCGAACGACTTCCAAACACTTTTGGCTGTTCGGATCAGTTCCGACAGCCGTAGTATCGCGGGAAATGCAGTGCGAGAAGTGCCAGAGCAGGAGGAACCCATAGGAGGGACCAGAGACAAGACTCTAGTTCCTCATTGGATGACCAAGCTGCCTGTCTTCCTAAGGTGGCACCTGACTGGGTTTGCTCTAGCAACCCACGTGGTCCACCTTAGGAGCTACGCAGAGGAATACAGGGCAGAGAAGGAGCAGCAGCTTTTACAGGCTGCTCCGTGATTCTGTGCTTGTGCGTGCTTCTTGAGTTTGCCAGTTGGGCAAGAAAGAAGTGGACTCTCGGACTCAAAAAAAAAAAAGAAAAACCCTAAAGAATTCAATTTTTTTATATATTTATTTAAAAAAAGAGAACTAAAAGAAAAAACTTGGGGGTGGGGAGCTGGGGACTTGGGATTGGGAAGGGATTAGAGCCAAGGACTGGATCAGGTGTGGGTGTGGGAGTTAGTGATTGGGGAGTTGGGAGAGAAGATCCAGGGAGGAGAGCAGGAACTTGTAGACTGGGGGCAAGTGAGTGAACCAAGAAAGACAAGAAGAGAAAAGAAAGACAAGAAGAAAAACAAGACTGAAGTGCTAGAGTCAGACTGCCATTTTTTTTTTTTGAGCAGCAGAGGGGGTGAACTGCACCACCCATACCACACCACTCACAGTTCCTTCTTGTTGTTTGCCCAATTGCCTCCCAACAACAAGTCAGCTCTCAATTCTCCTGCCTGTGCTCACTGCTCAGTCACTTCAGTGGGGATACATAGAAACATAGAAACATAGAATTTGACGGCAGATAAGGACCGCTTGGCCCACCCAGTCTGCCCATTTCCCTACCTACTGGATAAGCTGCAGATCCTAGTTAACCAGCAGCCTACTTCTTCCTACCCCCACCCCCAGAACTGCCTTATGACTATCCCATGCATGCTTGAATTCCACCACTGATTTTGACTCCACAACCTCCTCCGGAAGGCCGTTCCATGCAGCCACAACCCTCTCTGTGAAAAAATACTTCCTTAAATTACCTCTGAGCTGCCCCCCATCTTCAAATTGTGCCCTCTTGTTCTTGCACACCTCTTTTTTTGAAAGATGCTACCCTCTTGGACTTTGTTGATTCCCTTGAGGTACTTGAAAGTTTCTATCATGTCTCCCTCCTTTCCTCGAGGCTATACATATTAAGCTCCTTAAGTCTCTCTTCATATGTCTTCCGGTGCAGACCCTGCACCATTTTAGTTGCCCTCCTCTGGACAGCTTCCATCCTGTCTATGTCTTTGCGGAGATTAGGTCTCCAGAACTGCACACAGTACTCCAGATGGGGTCTCACCAGCTGTCTGTACAGAGGGATAATAACTTCCTGTTTTCTACTGGTGATGCCTCTCCCTATGCATCCCAGTACCCCCCCAGCCCTCCTTGCTGCCCTCTCACATTGCTTGCCCATCTTTAGGTCATCTGATATGACTAACCCCAGGTCCCTCTCCATTTTTGTTGTTGTTAGTATCTCACCCCCCATTATGTACTCTTCCCCTGGGTTTTTGTTTCCCAAGTGCATTACCTTGCACTTCTTAGCATTGAATCTAAGCTGCCATACATTTGACCATTCCTCTAACCTTGCCAAGTCCCTTCTCATCCTTTCCACCCCACCCTGTGCATCAACTCTGTTGCAGATCTTAGTGTCATCTGCAAAGAGACATACTTTTCCTTCCAGTCCTTCTGCAATGTCGCTTATAAAGACATTGAAGAGGACCGGTCCTAATACTGAACCCTGCGGTACCCCACTAGTAACCCTCCTTTCTTCTGAGTGGACTCCATTTACTATTACCTCTGTGTCCTATTCTCCAGCCATTCTTTACCCAGGCTGTCATCTTGGGACCCACACCCAGGCTGGCTAACTTGTATATTAATCTTTCGTGTGGGACTGTGTCAAATGCCTTGCTAAAGTCTAGGTAGGCCATGTCCACAGCCCCTCCCTGATCTACTACTTTGGTCACCCAGTCAAAGAAATCTATCAGATTCATCTGGCATGACCTTCCCGCTGTGAATCCATGCTGCCTAGGGTCGTGTGCCCCTCTGGCCTCTATATACTCGACAATTCTTTCCTTTAGAAGTGATTCCATCATTTTCCCTATCACTGAGGTTAAACTAACAGGTCTATAGTTTCCTGCTTCTGCCTTGCTCTCACTTTTGTGAAGGGGAATCACATCTGCCCTCCTCCAGTCCTCGGGCACCACCCCATCCTCTCATGATTTGTTAAAAAGGGTAGTCAGTGGTGTCACTAGTTCTACCCTTAGTTCTTTTAGAATTCTGGGATGAATCCCATCAGGCCCCATTGCTTTGTCCACCTTCAGTTTTAAGAGTTCTTTCAGAACCCTTTCTTCTGTAAATGGGCCAGTATCAACTTCTGTATCCAGCGTGTACTACTGTTTGTTTTATGTACCTCCTCTTCCTTTGTAAATACTGAGCAAAATATTTGTTTAGTATCTCTGCCTTTTCACAGTCTCTCTCTGCCCCCTCCCACCCCTTTATTAAGCCTCACTATCACTCCCTTGGTCTTCCTTCGCTCCCTGATGTACCTATAAAGGTTTTATCCCCTTCTCAACTGAGTTGGCTATCTTTTCCTCGGTTTGGGCCTTTGCTGTTCTGACTGCCTTCCAGCTTCCTTTTGCTTTAACTGATACAGTTCTCTGTCCTGCTCCTTCTCACGATTCCTTGTACTTCCTGAATGCTTTCTTTTCTCTTGAACCTTCACTGCCACTTCCTTTGAGAACCATAGTGGTTTCTTATATCATCTTGTTTTGTTTATTTGCTTCACACAAGGCTCGTTACCTCTGTGATGGCAGTTTTTATTATTCCCCATTGTTCTTCCACCTCCTTCCTGCCCATTTGCTAGTGCATTCCTTAGGCACTCACCCATTTTGGCAAAGTCAGCCCTCCTGAAGCCCAGTACTTTTGTCTTTGTATGGCTTGACTCTATTGCTGTGTTTATTGTGAACCATACTGTTTGATGGTCGCTAGTTCCCAGTTGGCTACCCACTTCTACATCTGTAATCCTCTCTCCATCTCCATTTGAGAGAATCAAGTCTAATATTGCTCCCTCTCGAGTGGGCTCCAGTACTAGTTGTCTAAGGCATGCCCCCTGTAGAGCATCTAGAATAACTGCACTCTTCGAAGTGGCAGCTGCAACTGCACTCCAGTTAACATCTGGCATATTCCGATCACCCATCAGCAATATCTCCCCTTTTTCTGCCATTCTAAGTACACTTTCTATCATTTCCCTGTCCATTTCCTTCCCCTGAGAAGGGGATTTATTATTTTATTTTTTATTATGCAATCTTTGGCTCAGTCATCATTCTGTCACATCACGTGGAATAAATAAAAATAAAAATCCTTGCAGGGAAAGTACTGCGTCAGAGAGGGTTAGGCCAGGCAGGGCCCTGATTCTCTGTTGGTAGCAGCTGTGCCTGCAGCATCAGCCCGTAGACTATGTGGTGTGTGAAAAAAATTCTGCATGTGTGAAATAAAATTTGTCAGCCAGTCACCAGTGCACTTCTTGTATACTATCTGTGTGACCCCCACCCCAAGAAGCCAGTGATCTGTCATCTTCCTCCCTGTGCTTGCTAGGTGGGGTATAAGGTTTAGCTCAGTGGACAAAGCATTCCGTCACATCACATGACATAAATACAAATATAAAACAGTAAAATCCTTGAAGGGAAAGCACTGTGTCAGAGAGGGTTAAGCCAGGTAGGGTCCCTGAATCTGTGTGGGTAGCAGCAGCAGCTGCTGCATCGCCCTTAGTGTAGATGGTGTGTGAAATACGTGTGTGTGTGTGTCTGTAATAAAACCTGCCAGATGGTCTTCAGTGCACCAGTGCCACTTCTTGCATACTGTGTGAACCCCCCCCAAGAAGTCAGTCATCTGTCATCTGCCTCCCTGTGCTCGCTCAGTTGGGTATAAGCTTTGCTCAATGATCAGGGCATTCTGTGCCATCATGCGGAATAAACAAATAAAAATCCTTGAAGGAAATAACTACTGTGTCAGAGAGGGTTAGGCCAGGCAGGGTCCCTGAATCTGTGTGGGTAGCAGCAGCGCATGCAGCACTGCCCTTAGGGTAGGTGGTGTGTGAAATAAATTCTGCGTTTGTGCATGTGAAATATAAAATCAGCCAGCCAGTTGTCAGTGCATCAGTGCCACTGTCACATCATGTGGAATATTAAAATAAAATAAAATCCTGGAAGGGAAAAAGTACTGTGTCAAAGAGGGTTAGGCCAGGCAGGGCCCCTGAATATGTGTGAGTAGCAATAGTGTCTGCAGCATCGATCTTAGTGTACGTGCTGTGTGAAATAAATTCTTTCTTTGCGTGTGAAATAAAATCTGGCAGCCAGTCATCAGTGCACCAGTGTCACTTCTTGCACTGTCACATCACATGGAATAAACAAAAAGAATAATAACCACTTTTTGACCCTGAACAAGTGACTGGCATTATGAGTACTCCAGAAAATACTAAAGCAAAAGCCGGGGTCAAAGGAAGTAATAAACACAAAAAAAAGTTTACAAAGGGGGGTTCCCGAAAGTATTCCTTGGGTGTGCCTAAATGCCCACTGCCAGGTTGGTGTCCTGTGTCTTAACCGTTTAAAAGAATTTGCATGTGAGTGCCTCTATAGTCTCTGTGTTCTGTTTCTTAAAGACCTGCCTATATCACGGTGTATAATTAATCTTGGTGGGGGCTGAGTGTTTCTAAGCTCAAGTCCCACCTGGGCTGCCAGATAATTGCTCCATTCTGCCATCGCTTGTTGCGCGGAGGGAGCTCTGCTAGAAGCGGTACTTATTTGCTGATTATCTATTATAATAGTTCCATAGATGAGTACAAGTTCAAAAGACGTTAGCCCATAGAGAACTCGCCACCATGTCCGTGGTAAAAGGTATACTTTCTATCACCCATATAAAAATCTAACCTTTTTTTAAACTGTTCCACATTTTCGCTTGTAACAATGTCTACGGGGAGTGCATTCATATGGGAGGCACCCTCTGGGTATAAAACCTTGTACGCTTCGTAGTTTTGCATAAAGCAGTTTTCAACTTAAAATTATGGGATCTTGTGTTATTATTAGTTAGATGTCTTTCTAGACAGATAGTGTCTAACATAAACTCTTTCTGTAGGGCTTTGAAGGTGTAGATCAAATCACCCCTTAGGGCTGTATATTCTAAGGAGAATAGCTTAAGTGATTTAAGTCTGCACTTATAGTCTTTGTCAGCCGTGTTGTTAATTCTTTTAGTAACCTTTCGCTGAACTTTCTCTCTCATGATTTGGCAACCTATTGAAATAGGAGCACAGAAGGGTGCACAGTAGTTCAGATGTGGATGCACTAGGCTAGTGTATAATGGTAATGTGACCTCGGGCTTTCTGCTTTTAATATGCTTCAGAATGTTTCCCAGTATGTCATGGCACATTTTGACTGTTTTATTTGTGTGTATACTAAATTTTAGATTATCTGATATAGTAACACCCAGATCCCTCTCTTCTGTTGTAACTGTTAGCTTTATGTTGTTCATTAAGTAGGTAGACCGACTATGATTCTTTTCCATGTGCATGATCTTACATTTTGTGTCATTAAACCTCATTCTGTTGTCAACTGCCCAGTCACACAGTTTATTTAAGTTATCTTGCAGAGTGGCTATAGACTGGGCATTGTTTACCATGCACCCCAGTTTGCAATCATCTGCATACTTATTTATCCATACCCCATAAGATGTCTGCATACTAGAGACCAGTATATTACACAGTAGAGGTCCCAGCACAGATCCTTGGGGTACTCCACTAGAGACAGGACTCCAGTTGGATTCGTGTCCTCTAATAACCACTCTCTGTTGTCTATTGTACAGCCAAGATGCAATCCATTTCATTAACATAATGTCCAAATTTATATTAACTAATTGCTCAATGAGGGTCTTATGAGAGATGGTGTTGAAGGCCTTTTCGTAATCTAAAAATACAACGTCCACTGGCATTCCATTATCGAGATCATCACTGACCGGTTCAAATAAATGAATGAGATTTGATAGGCAGGATCTGCCCGGTGTAAATCCATGTGTAACCCCTAGGTGGCGCTATCCCAAGGGCTACTACCCCTGCCTGCTTGGCTACTAACAGGTTGAGGGGCCTAGGTCCAATGGCGGGTGCCTCCACCCAGAGGTCAGGGTTTGCAGCAATTAAACTAACTTGGTCACAGCCCTCTGGGACACTGAGACCCCCTTTTATTCCTATTAGTGGCCCACACAGTACACCATGAATATCTTCACTAGTTACACTTACCACCAGGACTGGCTCTGTCCGCTTGACTCTGGGGACCACTTGTAAAACAAGATGATGCAATACAATAGCCACAGTACAATACTTTAACATAAATGAACACCACAGTCAGTGTAACTTTGCTGAAACAAACAGATCTGATTTATTTAAGGAGCTGTAACAAGGAAAGGGGAAATCAGGTTAATTAGGTTAGACACATTAATAATTACAGTACTGTGCGCATATTCAGAGTCCCAAAATGTCACTTCCACTGGGTACCCAGGATGGGGGGGGGGGGCTAGCCAGGATTGGTGCAGTTGGGTGGGGCCCTGTGATGGAAAAAACACTTGCACAGTACCCAATTGTAATCCAGAGCCGGATGGCTCAGTTCATGAAGAAATGAAACAGCAACAATTAAATGACACACTTGCAATTCGATAAACAGATGGCAGGGAGCTACCCTGATTTGTACTCACAGACTCAATGCTAAAACTTGATGGAAGGCTGATTGTCCTGGATTGCCAGGAAGAACAGAACATGTGGAAAAGGTCCTGGTGACTGGACCCCACTGCAGTTTATAGCAAACGGATATAGTCCGAAATTAAGCTGGGGTTTACATCCAGCTTCATGCATTCAATTCACTGTACAGGGGAATTGAAATAGCGATTCCCCACAAGCACTACGCACATTTATATGTAAAAGGAAAGTACTATACCAGGCAGGCTGCTCCTCGATCCCGACCGCAATTACTGTACGATACCCGGGAGAACACACAGCAGCTTCAGTTCCTGACAGACCCGATCGCGATTCAGCAATTTCTCCAGTCTTCTACAGGGTGAGCCTGGTTTCTACTCTTTAGATCTCCTTCCTTCTCCTCACAGGTCGGGTTCAGTCCGATTTGGCACTTGCAAAGACTGCAGGCCGAACCTCAGGGCCTCACACGCGCTTCCCACATGAAACTATACACCGCAGAAGCACAGAGCTCCTTGTCTCTTCGCTGCCACAACTGATCTAATCTCTCCAGTCCCAGAGCAGTGCATTTTCTTTAGCTCCACACTATTCTGTTGGCTGGTCCAGCTGTCACTCACAATAAACTCCCCCTGTTGGTGGAAAAAAGGCGCCAAGGTTAAAACTACATTTCCCAGAGTCACTGCCCATACAATCCTCTTGTGGCTGGCTCCAATTAAGAGTCCAAGTTCTGGTTGGTCCACACAAACTCCATTTTAGAGGCCCCCCCCCCTTGCACTGTTTGGATCTATTCAGTAGTTCAGATCCAAAATGGAGGGGCAAACACACAGAGTCCCAGCTGCAAGAAAGGCAGGTTAGACAAACCACATTTCCACTAATACCCTAAATGATTTCTGGAAAACTGTTACATCTTTGAAAAGTGCTCACTCTGCCCACTTAGTGATGGCAGAAACGGAGCAATCTGTCAGCAGCTCGAGCGGGACTCGAGCAGGGAAACACACAGTTCCCCCATACAGACTAATTATGTCTGCAAGCAGACAGCTCTTAAAGAGACAGTACCAGAGGCTCTAAAAGCACTCACAGCTAAACGGCTTAAACGCCGAACACCATTCAGGCTTGGAGCATTCAAGCAAGCTCCTGGAAGACTTTTTGGGAACTCCCATTTGCAGGGGGGTTACACATGCTGGGAAATATCTATGCATCCTGTGTTCCTAATATGATTAACAAGTTTATGTTGTATAAGCCTTTCCATGATTTTGCTAATAAGGGAGGTTAGACTGATAAGCCTGTAGTTACAGGGCAGTTGTTTGTTACCACCTTTGAAGACTGGTGTGATATTGGCCTCCCTCCAGGACTGTAGTACACTTCCCTCCTTTACTGAGGTATTAAACAACAGAGTTGAGCCATCCAAGATGGAACTTGTCAATTAAGCTACTGCAGTACCAGCTCCTCCCATCTGGACACATCCAACATTTCAGCACCCACCAAACAATTATTTTGATGGATTCAGATTCCTTGCTATACCTTGCACATTTTGATATCTGAATTGTGCTGATCGGACTTTGGATAGCGACTTAACCTTGTTTACAGCAACTTGCCTCGTTGCAGCTAGGGGCGGGGCCTGTAGGACAGATCTCAACCAGCAGCTCCAGTTAACAATTCACCCCCACCAATGGGGGAAGCAGCACCCGAGAGACCCTCCACCTATGGCACCCCAATTTCTAGACTAGCAACTAGGAAACATCATTTTATTCCTTAACAAGGTGCTTCGGGATACTGCTGCTCTTATTGAAACTACAACTAGCACCAAAGCAGATGTGGAGAAACTGGCGAATAGAGTAACTGACACTGAACACCTTACCAAGTGGCAGGGTGACATTCTCCACGACCACCATGTTCAGCTCCAAGAACAGCACATCCAACTACAATACTTGCTGGCAAAAGTCGATGATTTAGAAAACAGGAGACAGAGATAGAATATTAGAATTGTGGGCATGCCAGAGGGGGCTGAAGACCACGATATGACTGCCTTTTTGCAACAGGCCCTCCCAGACATGCTAAAACTAAATAACCAACCGCCACCTGAATTGGAGCAGGCTCATAGGTCCCTACCACCCAGACCACAGCCTGGCGATCGGCCCCGGTCAATCCTGCATAAATTCACCAGGTACCCTGTCAAGGAACTATTCCTCAGAGCTGCTCGGGACCTCAAAAGGCTGATCTGAGATGGTGCACAAGTACAAATCTATCAGGATTATTCCTACGATCTATCTCACAGAAAGAGAGCCTATGGTCCGATCATGCAAGAACTGTATAAATTGCACATAACGGCCTCCTTCTGATACCCAGCTCAGTTGAGGGTCGTGTACCAAGGAGAACAGCTCAACTTTAATGCACCAGAGGAGGTAGAAATGTTCCTCATGGACATCATGAAAGAGAGACCCATCAGCTGCAACCTGCAGATCCCGCCACGTGGTGAGGCCCCTCACACAATGGAAACCTTAGTGCAGCCTGCAGATCCTCCTCGCCAAGCTGAAGCCTCCCCTGCTCTAGTGGTCTCTGGCCCTGAATGGCACACACCTAATCAGGGACAGCAAAAGAAAAAAGCATCCAGCAAACAAGGGAAAATCCTTTTGATGGCACTGGCAAAGAACCAGAGGAAAAGATTGAGGAGCCGATAGCGGAAAACAACCCCCTCTGAAGACAGCGGCTCATTGACCTACTTGACCCCAGTGAAACTCTCCAACTGATATGAGCCACTCCAGGACCTTCTCCCTATGGCTCTGAAACAGCCATAAAAGAGTGCAACCACTTTGATTGATGCCCCTCTCCCCTGAATACCTGGCTGGAGACTGGGCCCCAATATACAGGGACTGGGCAACAGACATAATGGGTCTCCTGCTGGAGCAGCATGCTGCGGTTCCAGAGACACTCTACACGGAGGGCTGAATACGGGCCTAAGATGGCAGAACCAGGTGAGGGGTTGCAGCTATCCTTCTCAGCATTTCCCTGGGGGCGTCTCATTTGGGTACAGGTCTAACTCTCTCCCAGAGATGCAGGAGCAGAGGGCAAGAGGTGATTGTATTAGGGACAGGATTTGTTCACTGATCCCCCCCCCCATAGTCCTAGCCGCAATCTCCTTTTCCAGGAGTAGCGCTTTCTACTGATCCCTTCGGTGTGAACCTGAGACTTTCTTGCTATAACTTCTGGGAGGGATCCGCTTCTGTTTATCTGCTTGCTGATGTTATTTTTAAGGGTTTATTTAAAGTTACTGGGTGACATTTTCTGCTTTTGCTGGTTGTGTTTTCACCATTTATGCTGAATATAATGAGCGCTGCGCTCCTAGACAATATGCTTGTTGTTCAGCGGGGTTCCTTAGGGGGTAATATATCAAGCAATGTGTATGCCCCGACACTCTTGTTTCCCCCAGCTCAATCAGACTAACAGGTCACAGCTCCAGCCAAATCAGACACCGCAAACTGTCAAGTGCGCCTGCAACGGCCGAGCGGGTAAGGGCTGACAACTATAAACCCATCTGAGCCTCCTGTGGATAATTTTCTGAGGTAAAAGGCTTTACTCTCTCCAGAGGATATGGGGATGGGGGGCCAAGGAGTAATCCCGAGGCTGGGTTTGATAGCCCGGTGCCCCCCCCGGGACCTAGCTATACTTTTCATCCCCGAGATGGGTGCACACCAGTGTCTTCCACAGTGCAATACTGGAATCCCTGTGCAGCAGCTAAACTACAGTTCTGGTACTCGCTCTGTGCATATGGTTGTTACCCTAAATGTTTAGAGAATTTCTTCTTGTGTGTTACATGGTTATGCTTAGTTACATATACTTATAATAGCTGGTAGGTCGGCTCTGCAAATTGACATCAGGTCTGTGGTTTTAGATAGTTCAGCTGCAGTCAATGTGAAGTCAGATGCCTCTTGGACTGCATGCCTCCATAGCCCTACCCCTCCCCCGCCACCCGAACCACACTTCGGACATGGGGTCGAGGGACTAGACACTGCACTGGATGGGTTGACTTTGTTCCCTCCTAATCTGCCTGCTATCTTGTCCTGGCATGGTACTTCTGGGTAGAGGGATAGCTCCAGGGTACTGTGGATCTCATTGTATACCCGACACAGAGTGGGATATTTTGTGGATTGGTCATAGGGCCTCTGTTTCCCTCCAGTGTGATTTAGTTGGGGCTTAAGCAAAAGGGCCTGTGCTGAGGACAACCCAGATATATACCCAGGTTGCCACATTAGTCTTGTACTTACGGGGCTGAGACCAGGTGCATAGCCCTACTGATGAGGGGGGTTACTCTCCCTCACACTGGCTTCCTCCCTGTTTGTATCCCTTGAAGAGGGATATAGGGGAAGGAAGCATGCCACTTCTTTTAGTGGGCAAGGAGGAGACTGCCTCCCGATCGGGGTTGATTAACTACTGCTCCGGTTGGGATCCCCCGGCTCCTCTCACGGAAGCGACAGTCACCATCACTAAGGGAGAATACTGTTTGGTGGACTGATGCGGACACGGATCATGGTGGGGGCTGGTTCCCTGCATTTACTGGCCTGACCTCCTAAAAAACTCTCGGCTG
Source organism: Neoceratodus forsteri (assembly GCA_016271365.2). NCBI lineage: Eukaryota > Metazoa > Chordata > Ceratodontiformes > Ceratodontidae > Neoceratodus > Neoceratodus forsteri. The sequence continues at coordinate 1,094,346,956 of CM028133.1, forward strand.
GTTGCCGAGTAGGGCTCCCCCCCCAGCAGCGTAGCACTAGATCTTTGGAAGGAAGGACACCTCATCCTCCTAGGTCGTGATTAGTCCTACGCCTATCACCGGTAGATATGTCAACCCAAGACACTATACTCGTAGGGTCGGGAGTACTTTCACCCCCTTATTGAATATTGAAGCGTGTGATACTAAACTCCCAGGATGGTACTCTTCAGGTTACTTGTTACCTCTTTTTTGGGGCATTTTATCTCAGGGGAGTCTCCAGGACCTCCTGGACTGTGAACGAACTGTTATGGATAAAAGAAAGATAAATGAAGTAATTTCATGTCCCTCACTGGGCCCCACTTTACAACTTCTGTCAGCATCCCACTCAAGGATAAAGGTTAACCTGGTAGGGGGGACTATAGGTTCAAAACAGACTGGCTGTCTGGACATAGCACTCAGGTTAATAAATCTTACAGTATTCATTTGTTGACACGTAGAAGGGAGACACCCCGATTATGGCTAATCTCACTGACATAACAAGCACTTCTTCGAATGTGAGGGGTCTTAATTCTCCGGTGAAATGTAAAACTATCCTATCCCAGCTTAAAAAGTTAGGCACTCAGGTGGCCTTTCTCCAAGAAATGAAACTGAGCACTAAAGGGGCCATGAAGCTTGCTTGGGATTGGGTGGGTAAAGAGGTTCACAGTGTTGCTGGGTCAGCCAAAAGGGGTGTCTCCATTCTGCTGCATAAAAAACTACAATGGTCCCCACAACAGGTTTACACAGGGGGGGCAGGCAGGTGGATCATCTTTTTTTTTTTGCAATTCAGTTTTTATTAGGTATTTCAAGTTACAAGTAGGAGATCCATATTATACAGAGAATTTGGAAAACATATATTTTAAGTTCTGCAGATCTCCCTCCCTCCCCCAATACCCTGTCTCCCCTCCCACCTATCCCACACAGAGCACTAAGTTATACTAAGGCACAATGTGAATTAAGGGACATCTGTGACCTCTTAAAGGGAATAAAGAGCTAATAAGGGGCCCCAGATTTTGTTAAATTTCTGGAACCTATTATACAGGTTGGCTGTTACTTGTTCTGTTCTAAGATTTGCTAAGAATTCTTGAAGCCATTCTGTGCATGTAATTTCTGCATTGTCTTTCCAGTGTCTCAGGACAAGCTTTTTAACAGACAGCAGGTGGATCATTTTGAAGGTCACTACTCCCCTCGGCCCATTGCTACTGGTAAATGTCTATGGCCTGAATGAAGACGCTTCCAAATTTTTCCATACCATTTCCAAAAAAATCATGGATATCTCATTTGACAACCCAGACATTTTGATGGGTGAGGACTTCAATTTGGTATTAGACCATCTCCTAGATAGGTCAAATGTCAGACCTAACCCCATTTGAGATCCCTACAGGCCCTAAGAGAGCTAATTTCTCTACAACAACTAACCAACGTGTGGCACCTAATACACCCCTCAGATAAGGATTATACCTACTTTTCTGCCCCGGGGCAATGGTCAGTAGGTTAGATTTCTGGCTGACATCTCCTAAAATAACAGCTGTCACTATGGCGGTCTCCATCCTGCCAATTTATATCTCTGATCATGCACCTGTGGCCCTTACCTTCTCCCCTCCCAGCAGATCCTGACATCCCACATGTGGAGATTGGACCCCTTGCTTTTGCAAGACAAGGACTTTGCTCCTTGGATATTGGCTGAGACACAGGGGTACTTCGGAGACAACCCTCCTGGCACTGCTTCAGTGGTCAATATATGGGAAGCTTACAAGGCTACTATGAGAGGCAAAATAATCAGCTTTGTGACTCACAGACACAAACAGAGGGAGCAGAAACTCACACAATTGGAATCTGAACTAAGAGGACTGGAGACTAAGTATGAGAATGGGCCTTCATCTCTCCAGACCCCCACGGTGATAGCGGAGCTCACGGCCCTCAGATTAAAAATTAATACACTAATAACAAGAAAGGCTGAATTATATATCCACCGAACACAACACTGGTACTGGGCAGAGGGGGAGAAAGGCCAGCAAGCTGCTGGCCTATAGGCTAAAACAAAGACAGGCTGAGAGATCCATTAATGCCCTGAAGGATAGGCTGGGTAAGCCAACTCCTGACCCCAAAACCATTAATCACATAATGACTGACTTTTATAGGGCCTTACATTCCTCACAAGTACATTGGGATAGGGACAAGTATAACGAATTCTTTGAAACAGTCTCCCTTCCGAAACTGAGGGCACATCAAAGAGAAGTCTTAGACCAGAGTATGACGGTAGAAGAAATATCCTTGGCTGTTGCAAGTATGGCCCCACATAAGGCACCGGGGGGGGGATGTTTTCCGGTGGACTTTTACAAAATTGTATGACCCCTGATCGCATCCCCCCTGGCAGAAATGTTTTATGAGGCACATGTCAGACAACTCCCCCTAACCCTATTGGAGGCTATTATAACTGTGCTACCTAAAGAGGACAAGGACCACACCCTCCCGGCCAGTTACAGGCCTATATCCTTAATTAATGCTGACATTAAGGTGTTGGCCAAAGTCCTTGCTATCCGGTTGGAAAAGTTATTACAGAGATCACACACCCTGCCCAAGTAGGGTTTGTCAAAGGACAAATCAGCTCCGATCATATACGGGCCCTCATTTCCCTAATGCAAACTGTAACATCCCTCCCTACACCGGCAGCAGCCACTACAATTGACTTTGAAAAGGCCCTTGATTCAGTGGAATGGGATTACCTACATGTAGCTTTGGAAACTTTCAATATAGGCCCGTACTTTGCAAGTTGGGTTCGTACCCTCTATGGGGGCCCTATAGTGAAAGTATTGACCAATGGGGACCTCTCTGACACCTTCCTTCTACAGAGGGGGACGCGGCAGGGATGCCCATTGTCTCCTCTATTATTTGTACTGGCCATAGAGCCGCTTGATGCAGTGCTGAGATTTCACCCCGGTATACAGGGGCTTCAGATAGGGAACGAGAATTATATAACCAAACTGTATGCAGGCGACTGTTTGATTCTGACCCGAGATTTGCCCAACAGTCTCCCACACATTCTCTCAACATTGAAAAACATTGGGAATCTCTCGTGTCTGAAAATAAACATCTCAAAAACAGAAATACTCCCTTTGAACCTCCATACGTCCCCATCAAGGTTGGGAGGGCTCGGCCTGACTTGGGCACACACCGGCATTAAATACCATGGGATCAGACTGTCCCAGGATACTAAATCTCTGATGGATGTCAACCTCAAACCTCTCCTAGAAAACCTCCAGAAGGGCTTGATTAGATGGAACCATCTGCATATGTCCATGGTGGGGAAGATAGCTGTGATTGAAATGATGCTTGCCCCGAAGGTTTATCATCTGCTATCCCATCTCCCCTTTGTCTTACCTGACACTTGGGCCCAAAAGCTCAACCGATTAATCAGCAACTTTCTCTGAGGCCCATGTCAACCCAGATTTAGTAGGGCTAAATTGAGGGCACAAAAACTTAGAGGAGAGTGGAACCTGCCTGACTTCTCCTAGTATTCCATAGCCTTCATCATGGAAAAAATCTGTGAAAGAGATAGGCCACTGTACAACTTCCCCAACCCCAACATGGGTTACGATTGAAAAGGATATCTTGAGGGGCTCTACGCTCTGGGCTTTCCTATCCCACGCCTTGCCCAAACCACTGCAACAATGGCATACCCTATATAACTCTCATCTGGCTTGGCAGAGGCCGGGGCTATACTCTAAACACTGCCTTCGGCTGGGCAGATACACCCCTATATGGCCTAACCCCAATCTCTGTATTGATAACAAACTAGTTCGATGGGTGGAATGGATTTTGAAGCACATCAAGTATTTAGATGATCTGGAGACCCCCCGGAAATAACTCCCTTGACTCATTCCAAGGGTTAAAATTCAGGTATGACTTACCACACTCCGACTTCTGGAAATACCTTCAGATTAGAAACCTGGCCACCTCCTGTGTTAAACAGAAATGTCTGTATGTGGTGTGTAAGAAATATAAAAAGCTCACCCTTCCCACAATCCCACTGGAAGCTTGGATCAAGCACCCACAGGGGTGGGTGGGTAGCATACAGAGATTTATGAGGGATAGCGCCCCTAACCTCCCCTCTCTCCCGGCCAAAACTAAATGGGAAATAAAACTGAGTGCTCCCATAACCGACCAAGAATGGCAACAGACATGGTTAAGAATACACCAAGCCTGCTGCGATTCCAGAAGCCTGCTTCTCCAAAACAAAATTTTACATCTTTGGTACCGCACTCCTACACAACTGAAAATGATGGGACTCCTTTCCTCAGACCACTATTGGAGGTGTGGTGCCCAAGGAGTGGATTTGCTACACATCGTATGGGCATGTGTCCCCCTGTACCCATTTTGGTCCAAGATGATCAACCACTGCTCCCAAATCCTTGATATACATCTCCCAGCTGACCCAGGGCTTTGGCTACTGGGCCTTGTCCCTCCTGTTTTCGCCTTGCCCAAGCGTCTGCAGCTCTGGATTATCGAAGTCTCAGTGGAGGCCAAGCAGCTTGTCTTGAAACGCTGGAGAACTACAGAGACCCCCTGTTATTGGTGAATGGTTCAAAGCTATGGAAATTGCGGCCAGTGTGGCCAGACTGTCTTGTTATAAATCTGCAAACATGTACACAAATGACAATATCTGGTCTTCATATCTTGATTTCATTAATTTCTTTGGTTCCAGGTCCCTTGTCCGATACTCTAAGGACAAACTAAAAACCCCCTGAGATTCCAAGTAGATGTGGTTGATAATTTCCTAAAGAATGTACTACTCTTCTTCCTCTCAGGTAACTTGAGTGCTAATCTGCAGACAGCCATAAGGTTCATCTCCCCTCCAATACTGTCCCAGTCTTCGACACAATAGGTGCAGAAGCATAGTTCACTCTGCAGATCCTGAAATCCCTTCTATGGAAACCAGGTTGCATGGAAGAACATACAATGATCCAGCGGGTGATGGGTAAGTCACTTTACTCAGCGTCTGTAACTTTATCCTGAAGTTCCCCATGTGTATTAAGATGGTTTACTGCTTTCTTTCCTTACCCTTGTAATTCAGTTCATATTCAATTCTCACAAGGTGTAATATAGCGTACTCTTTTGTCATTATGTGTGGTTCATAGCTCAGTGCTCATGTAACATATAGTGGAATGATGTAGATGGTTGTTGTATACAGAGGCCAGCATAGAATGATTTGTGCTTAGGTACTTGGATGCTTGAATTGAGTTGTTTGATAATATTTGATGGTTTTGGCCTTTCTCTGTATCCCAGCTGTAGGAAGGAAAGAGACTTGATTAGAATTATGGGCCCCCCAGTGGGATAAGAGTGCCGCAGAAGGAGGAGGTGTCGGGGAGGCTGGTGGGTGAGTACGACTCGCTCTAAGCAGAGGCGGAAGTCAGTTGATCTATTTAAATAGGCTGTGGGGGAGGAGCTCGTCCCCCGCATAATTACAGGCAAGCCTTTCAATTATGTGTGGTTCATAGCTCAGTGCTTATGTAAAATATAGTGGAATGATGTAGATGGTTGTTGTATACAGAGGCCAGCATAGAATGATTTGTGCTTAGGTACTTGGATGCTTGAATTGAGTCGTTTGATAATATTTGATGGTTTTGGCCTTTCTCTGTATCCCACCTGTAGGAAGGAAGGAGGCTTGATTAGAATTATGGGCCCCAAAAGAATAAATATCAACGATTGTTCAGTAACTGAATGCTGAATAAGTCGTGCATAACACTTTAATGATAAGAATAGACAATCACCTCCTCCAACTCCGGAGAGTGTGACCAGTAGTACTCAGGAGAGGAAAAACCCCCTTGGAGGGAAACCTCTGAGGACCCATGGCTACTGACCTGCCCATCCTTCTGGGCATACTAAAGGAGAGAGATCCTAGTTAAACTAAATTAATCAGCTAAATCTAAATTCAAATCAGTAGAATTCAATCCAGATAAATGGAGTTTAAGAAAGCTGAATCGTAGATGTCCAATGAATAATTTCCTTCCAATAAAGTCCAAGTCCGAGAATCCATGTATAATTCTGAATGATGGAGAGTAGATATAGTGAAGAACCGTATTCCGTACTTCAGTTGATAGGGCATAATCTAAGGATTTGAATGATGTTTTGAGATGAAGTTGATGACTGACGAAATCAATACAGGAGACTAGAAGATAATTGCATTCAAGCTTGATGTCTACGAGGCAGAACGAATTAGACGTAGTATGACTTCAGGTTTCTAATAGGGCTTGTATAGTATAAAGAATGAGAGATAGCTTGAGGCCAGGCTATCGAGTGATGAATTCAGTTCTGATAGGAAATATTTTATTTTATTTATTTAGTTTTTGTTAACCGGGTAAGTGCGCTAGTCAGCAAGTGACTGTTTTCAGGCACAACCCGGGAGGTACAATTACAACACACAAAGAGTACAGCCAGATTATTAAGACAACGAAGTACAAAAAATGCAGAGAGAAATACATATGGCAATGTAACATACATTAGTAAACAAAATATACTTTAGCATTGATCATGGAACATACTCAAAAATGTAATAGTAGAAGGCAGAAAATAAGAGGATAGGCATCCGTGAAAAGACACAAGGAAGGAAAACTGGCAAAGGGCCGGAGGAGAGAGATTAAGTGGAAAGGAGGTGCGTGCCAGATGCGGCAACAGCGGGTGAGGTATCAACCTGCGGCCAGGCCTATGGAGCTGAAAGACGGCAGGCAAAGAGAGGGGGTGGGGGAGCGCAGACGGCAACAGCGGTAGGAGGTAGGAAAATACAGCCGGGCTGGTGGAACCAATAGACGGCAGGGCGAGAGGAGGATGCCGGTGAGAGAGGGGATAGAGGCGGAGGAGTTCACGGCAATGGCAGCAAAGTGTCAAAGTCAAGCCGAGCCAGTGGAACCAAGAGACAGCAGGGCAGGGAAGGGGGTCGTGTAGACGGTGGAGAGAAGTGCAGTAGGTGGAGAGGGAGACTAAGCACAGCCGGGAGGGTGGGGACTAAGGAGGGGCATGGATGAGGTAGGAACAGGTAAAGGTGAGTTTGGTGGGGAGTGGCAAAAAGGGGGGAAGAGGATATAACAGAAGAAGGGGGAGAGAGCAGCAGTGGGGTTAAGTGAGGAGAGGCTGTGAAGTGAAGATAAGAATGTCATGGAGTAGAATAGCGACTTACAATTGTCAACAGCTAACATTAGGCTTATAAAGAAACAGGTTAAGGCAACATTAATTACAAGGCACAAAATAAAACATTAATTACAAGGCACAGTATAGAACACCCATTTGGACAGGCAAAAGTGCTAGCAATGAGGAAACAGTACAAATGCAGCGGATCAGGTAGGGTCAAAGCAAACACATTTGTCCATAGTAGTGAGGAAAGTCCTGAGTTTGCTCTTAAAAGTCACATGAGTGGAGACATCTCTTAGATCCTGGAGGTAGTAGGTTCCATAGGTGGGGGCAGCATGATGGAAGGAGCCCATGCCCTTTTAGTCCGACAAAAGGATGGATAGTAAGGTCTGATCAGCCGATCTAAGATTCCTTGTGGGAATGGCCGCCTGAGGAGATCAGACAGGATAGCAGGCTTGGACGTCCTTAGGATGGAATCAACTAAATTGTACAAGTAGTACTGCCTGGTAGAGGAAGGGAGAGCCAACCAAGGTCCTGATATAAGAGACAATGATGCTGCAGCCGAGGTGCTTTGGTTGCATACCTGCACACATTATTGAAGGTAGTATCCCATAGTTGCAGTGAAGATTTGGTGGCCAAGGACAGGATGGGACACCCATATGTAAGGGTTGGCAATAGAATGCCTCTGGCTATCGCCAATTTAGCAGCAGGGGTGAGCAGGTATTTGGTTCTGTAGGCAGCCCCAATTTGCAGTTAATTGACTTGCAGGTTTCCTGCATATGTGCTTTCAGGTCAAGGTTTGATCCAGGTGGATGCCAAGGTAGCGAAGGAAGTGACAGTTTCTATAGGGTCCCCATCGATATCAGAGACAGAGATGGTCAGAGGACAGGATCTAAGCTTTGATTGGAGCCAAACATCATAACTTTTGTTTTATTTGTATTTAAAACCAGGCGTTGAGAGTTCAACCAGTGTTGTACAGCACGAAAATCTGCAGTGAGGGCAGCATTTAGATCCAGGACCTTATCAGAGTGATAATAAATTACCAGGTCATCCGCATAAAGAGTGAGTGACCTGTGGTGACCAGCTCAGAAGTTTATTGACTAATAATGAGAATAGAAGAGGGCCAAGTATAGACCCCTGAGGGACCTCTCAATGTTGATAACAGCACTGTCTGACATGGATGAATTAAACTTAACAGCTTGTGTTCTGTTGGAGAGGTAGCTTTGAACCAGGTAGTGACTGGGGAGAGAAGCCCAAGGTACTGAGGGCGGATAGTAGCAGAGAATGGTCAACCAGATCGAAAGCTTTGGTTAAGTCAATGAAGACTGCCCTGTTAACTTTCCTCTATCCATATTGGTAACGATATCGAAGTGAATTTTGCAAGTGCTGTCATGGTGCTGTGATGCTTTCTAAAACCATGTTGTGCTGAGCTTAGTAAATTGAATTTCTCAAGGTATTCAGTGATTTGCATGGATACTACTTTTCCAGGATTTTATTCAGAACAGACAAAATAGCAATAGGCGGTAATTTGATATGTCATTTACTGCCTTTCTTAAATACAGGAGTGACTCTGGCTGCCTTCCAGACTTCAGGGACAATGCCATTGGAGAGAGATAGGGTGAAGATGTGTGCCAGGGGGCCAGAGATGTAGTAAGAAGCCATTTTTAGTAGTCTTGGTTCTAGGCCATCTGAGCCAGTACTGGTGTTTTCAGAGAGTGACCTGAGCAGCTTTAGGACCTGATGCATAGACACTTCCCTGAAATAGAAGGGGTATAATAATTAGGAATTGATATGAAGCAACGGCTGTAGAGTTGAGCTGGAATGGCATGCTGAATATGATAATCGGAGACACTAGTGTGATTTATGAAGCAATTTATGAATCCAAGTAATAGAATGAGGTGAGCCCAAATGAAATAAGTCAGTCGAACAGGATCCAAAGCGAGAGGTAGTAGGAGCAGGATTGCACCAACGTATGCAGATGAGACGGAACATGATGTGGCAACCAGCCCTTGAAGAAACGTAGCTTAAGAGACAGCCGGTGAGATAGAAGAGAGGCGGCTGATTACAGTATGGGAAGGCCAGCTAGACTCAAGAATGTCCACCGGCAGATATCAAGTGATGTAGGCCCTCGACGATGCGTAGGAATCCATCAGCTGGATGGGCACGAATCACCTTGAAGAAACTGAGATGGAGACATGGCAACAGTACGAGAGGAATAACATTGAGAACTGAAGGTATGCAAATTCGAGGCATGAAGCAGACGAGACCCGAAGTCTGAGATGGAGATAACTGAAGAAGCGGAGTCCAATGAAGTAGCAGTGTCACAGGCCTGAAGTTGATAGAGCACAAACAGGAGAATGAAAGTCTGCAGGAGACTCAATCGGAAAGCGCCTGAGCATGAGGACCAGCCACTTAGCCGGAGAAGTAGGAGTCACCAGGCGTGTATGGGAGCAAAGGTGAGATGGCAACTAATGTCCCAAAGGGAAGCATCAGCGAGTCCAGGGCTGAGGCAGCAGAGGCATATAAGCATAAGCAGAATGGAATCACCTGGTTCTGAGCTGGGCAAAGCAGAAGTAGAACAGAAGTAGGGGAACCTCCCAGCCTGAAGGGCAAAGGCAGGTCAGAGAAGCAGGAAGTAGTATGCAATCCTCCCAGCCCAATGGGCGAAGGCAGGTCATAGAAGCAGGCAAGTTGTAGGTAGTCCTCTCAGCCCGAAGGGCGAAGGCAGGTCCTAGAATCAAGTGATTAGTACGTAAACCTCCCAGCCCAATGGGCAAAGGCAGGTTGTAGAAGCAGAAGATGCAGTAGGCGAACCTCCCAGCCCAATGGGCGAAGGCTTGTTGTAGAAGTAGATTATAAGGAAGCAAAACCTCCCAGCCCGATGGGCGAAGGCAGGTCATAGACCCATGAAGGTCTGGTGGTAGAAATAGAGTGTGGCAGCTAGTCCCCGGTGACAAGCGTAGCTTAGCCAGCAGCTGGGGAGGTAAGGAGAGAGGTGACTAGCTCCAGGTGACAGGTAGACAAGCTAGACCTTTAGTAGAGCCGCTAAAGTAAGCATGGTATGCAGGGTGACCAGTAGGAGAAATGGTCAGATCCAGAGGTAGCAACAGGTAACCACAGGACGAGGTGCACTGGCTGAGTAGGGCTAGCAGATGAGGAAGCCTCCCAGGAGGAGAGGCGTGTGAACAAATGAGCGGAATCCAATAGGAGAACACGGATGTGGATCCAATGCTGAGCCACAGCAACAAGGTCAGATATGAAGTAAAGGTATATGAATATCCAAGGTCGTTCAGATAAGTAGAAATTGCATTAATACGGAAACAGGGTAGAAGGAAGCCAGTTCAGAAGGAACGCAGTAGATTGCAACGTCAAGCCGTTCATAAGGACTTGAAGCCCAAGCTGCAGGAGGTAGGCATGGTAGCAGGAAGCAGGCAAACTCATTCAAGGAGTATAGGTAAAATGGCAAACAACGAACTGAATCCGGAGCAGGGAGCTCCTGGCAGGCAGCCACAGTAGCGAGTAGACATCCGAAGGGAGGTAGGAGCAAAGAACGACTGAAGCGAGAAAGCATGGCAAATGTCCAAGGATAGCAAGGCAAGTCCATGTGCACATCGATGGAGTGACTGAGACGTTGGAAGGAGACATAAAGGTAGCGCTGGTTGAAGTGCTGAAACAGGAAGCAGCTGGATCCCTTCGAGGAGAAACTGAAGTAAGTCCAATATAGATATTATTACTCAGTAATACGTAAGCACTTCAGGAGTGCGGATATAGCAGCCAAAGATGCAGGCAAGAAATGAAACACCCAGATAATTTGAATGGAGTAAGCAACTCAGGAAGACGAGCTGCAACTGTATAAATCAGGAGGATGCACAATGACACATCATCTCCACGAAGGAAACCTGCAGCCACGTTCTGCGGGAGCTGCCAGTGGTTTGAATGCTGCAAAGAGCAGACCGCTGCACAAGTGAGCTAAAGGAAGGCACTAGATAGGAATCATTCCCCAGCCACAAGTCCTGAAGCAGCTGACGGCAAACAAGACATGCAATCGCCCAATCCCTTACATGACAACGGCCGACAAGTGGAATCCAGCTCACTTGAACAGGAGCCCATAGAGCAGATGATCCTGAAAAGGCAATTTGCAGGAAGCATGTTGCTCAAGTCCCAAAGTAACAGCAAACTGAAGAAGTTGACGAAGGAGCTCCAAATGAGGGAGGCAGGAGACCCTGATGACAGCTCGCTGCCGTAGCAAGGCTGAGCTAGGAGTCGGAGAGGCTGGAACGAGGACGTCCGGAGTAGCTCCATCCAGGGAGAAGGGAAAGCAAGGCACCAATGGCAGGCAGGAAGGGCGAAGGGAATCCAAGCCAGGAGTCCGAGAAGCTGCAGCAGAATGAAGAAGTCCAGCAGCGGTGGCGGCGGTCGGCCACAGCAGAGAGTCAGAGCAATGCAGCGTAGGCGGGCACAAGGCTCCGGAGCAGGTAGGCAGCGCGGCAGGGAGGGAAGAAACCCCCACACTAACTGAACAAAGAAGTAAGCGGCGATGGACTAGGCTTGGAGTCAGGCTGCCCGAGGAGAAAAAGATAGGAAGACCAAACAGGAGAAGGGGAAGCAGGAAGAATACATTGAGCAGAGTCAGAAGAGCCAAACTAAAGAACAACAACAGGGAACAAGCAATGGAGGGAGGGGGGGAGGAAAGAGAAGGAACGTAGGAACAATGGAAGCAGGTCTAAACAAACAGGCAGGGAGAAGCTCGAGCCAACAGCAAACATAACAGGGAAGAGAACGGGGTGAAACTAGGAAGAAACAAACGGCAGGACCGGCTGGGAAAAGACAGGGCAGCCACGGACCAGGCGACGACACAACAGCGAGTGCAACTCGCTCTAAGCAGAGGCGGAAGTCAGTTGATCTATTTAAATAGGCTGTGGGGGAGGAGCTTTTCCCCCACATAATTACAGGCAAGCCTTTCAATTATGTGGTGACGCTGTAAACCACTCCTTTTAAGTTTTTTTAAGTTTGTTATCAAGGTGGAAATTTACTTATTTATTTATTTAAGAGATTTACCAGGAAAGGCATGCTGAGCAGAGTACTGCTCGATTGCAGATGTGCCCTTGGGGTAGGGAGTTACAATGGTATGGAAATTTACAGCAGAAAAAAAACAAGAACATACATAGTCAGTTAAACAAGCAATGGGTGAGACCGTTCTAGTACAGTTGCACAGGTACAAAATCACTTCGTAATTTATGTATTACAAGACATGCATAAGGAGCAGATTGACAAGTTAGACTCAGAAACTAGTTGTTACACAGCTGGGGGATTTTGGAGTAAAGGGGGTACTAAGGGGGGTTACAGTTGCAGTTGGTAGCGAAGTGAGATTTGAGAAGAGCATTCGTTGAGGAGCACTTGTGGAGGTCTAATATCGGCTGTCAGGAGTTCCATCATTTGGGCAACCTGAAGCTGAAAGCAGCCTGGCCTGACCGCGTGGATCTGTGGGGAATGTGTAGGAGCCTAGCGTGAATATTTCGAAGAGCATAGGTGGGTGGAGAGAGGGTGGTTAAGGAGGAAGACAGGTAGGAGGGGAGGGTATGTGACCAGAACTTGGCAGAGGTTTTAGCTCAGTGAAGCAGTCTTCTGTTGTGAAGAGACGGGAGGTCCAAGGATTGGTAGAGGACACAGTGGTGGGTGTTGGGAGGGCGGTTCAATGAGAAACGGCAAAAAGAGTTAAAAAGGGGATCTAGCCTAGCTAGGAAAGTTTGGGGGCACAGTAAACGACATCACCGTAATCAATAATAGGTAGGATCATTTTTTGCACTATTGCTTGTCTAGTTAGTAGAGGGATGTAATTTTTATTCCGGTAGAGGGCTCCCAACATACGGTGCAATTTTTTGTGTAGAGCATCAATATGCACTGAAAAGTCAAGATGCTGGTCTAGCTAGACCCCAAGATAACGATAGGCGGTGCAGGCCTTTAGTGGGGAGCTATCCAGAGTATAGAACGTAGGTGGTGCAGTAAGCCATGTTATTTTGGAACAGGAGCCGAAGGTGAGGGAGACAGTTTTTTTTGGGTTTAGGTATAGCTGGTTTGTGGTGAACCAACGTTGGATGGAGTCGAAATCCTTCTGTAGGCAGGCTGTCATGGCATTAGTGGATGGGCCAGAGGCGAACAGCACCGTATCGTCAGCATACATATGGATAGATGTTTGTAGGCAGGCTGCAGGCGGGTCATTGAGAAAAATAGAGAACAGCAGCGGGCTGAGTACAGACCCTTGAGGGGACACCACTGGTGATGACAAGAAGTGAGAATTGGATCTGGCGAGCCAATGCAGACTGATTGGACCTATCGGACCAGGTAAGAGTGGAACCAGTTAATTGCATTATTTGACAGTCCTGCTTGAGCGAGTTTACCCAGCAGCAGGGGATGGGAGACTGTGTCAAAAGCTTTCGCCAGGTCGATGAATATGGAAGCTGTTATTTCCCCTTTGTCCATTCCCGTGAGGATGGCATTAGTGAGGCGAAGGAGGGAGGTGGTGGTGGAGTGATTTTTTTCTGAAACCGGCCTGGAAGGGGGTGAAAAAAGATATGGTATCAAGATAGTGCTAGAGCTGGGAGAGAACAAGTCGCTCTTGAATCTTTGCTAGGACAGGGAGCAGGGATATAGGACGGTAGTTGGATGGAGAGGAGAGGTCCCCTCCTTTAGGTAATGGAACGACTGTGGCTTGTTTCCATAAGTTGGGGACAGTCCCAAGTTTAAAAGACAAGTTAAAGAGCAGGGTTAGCGGGTGGGCTATGGCAGGTGCGGAGAGCAGGAGCATTTTGGAATCGAGCCCCGATGGACATTTACCCTTTGATGGGTTTAGCGCCTGCAGTATTTTTAGCACCTGGCTAGATGAGACTGGACAGAGAGAGAAGGTGGCCGGGGTAGGTACAGAAAGAGGAGCAGTGGACAAGGGATAGGGATGAGAGGAGAGGAGGAAGAAGCCATGGAGGAGAAATAGGAGTTAAACTCGGAAGCTACCAAGCTAGGATCAATAATGGTATTCCCTGCAATGTTAAGAGTGGGAGTGGGGGGTTGGGCAGGTGGGGAGAGAAGGGATTTTATTGACTTCCAGAATTGAGTGGGGTGGGCGAAGTTGTTGTTGAATGTGGTTTTAAAGTAATTTGATTTAGCCTGTCGTATGAGTCTTGTACAGGCATTTCTTAATGTCCGGTAGTGTAGCTGAGCCGCTTGATCACCTGTGGCCTTAAAAGATTTCCAGGCACGGTCTCTGGCACAAAGGTGTTCCATGAGGGTAGTTGTTACCCGTGGTAAGTGGGAACTTTTTACCCGGGATCTCCTTAGGGGCGCATGGTGGTCCCAGATGGCGAGGAAATTTACGGAGAAAAAGTTCAGGGCATCATCCATAGAGGTGGCCCTAGGGATGAAAGACCAATCAATACTGGAGAGGTCGTTTAGGAGAGCTGTCAGATTAAGAGATTTATAGGATCTGTTGTGCAGCACGCAGGGTGGGGGGGGCCATGGGTCAGAAGATTTTTCTCACCATATAAATCATATAGTGGTCACTAAGGGAGTCAGATCATAGGCCAGCTTTAATGATCCGATGAGGGTGGGTAGTTAGAGCCCAATCCAGGAGTGTGTGTTTGTTGGATTTATGGTTTAGGCGAGTGGGTTCCACTATTTGCTGGGATAAGTTTAGGGCATTTATTTGTTGACACGATTTGGAGGCTGCGCTGCCTAGCCAGTTCTGGTTGAAATCACCAAGGATATGAAGTTCGGCGCCATCCGTGTGTGACCTCAGGTTGCCAAGATGGTCAAGAATGCAACCCAGAGGTGTACCTGGCGGGCAGTATGACCCTGCGATATATACTGGGATGGAGTGAGGCAGGGGGATTTTGATTAGTAGGGAGTCCATAGAATGAATGAATGGGGGCCGGCAGGGGGATTATAGAGAACTGGAGATTGGAGGAGATATACATGGCAGTGCCGCCACCCTTCTTTCTGCCCTGTCTGTCCTGGTGGATTAGGGAGAACTCAGGAATGGAGAATTCTGCATCTCGGTTGTGCGGCTTCAACCAGGATTCAGTGATGATTACTATATCAGGGCGAAGGGCAAGGACTGTAGTTTGCAGGGTTGCTATTTTGTTTAGGATACTGCATATGTTTGGGTGGACAATCTTAAGTCCTTTAGGAGGTGCGTAGCTGATGCTGGGGTTGAGAGGCTATGGATGCAGGTGGACCTGGGTTAAGTTCAATGTCCCCAGCTATATGAAGAAGGAGGCCAAAGTGTGCCTTAATATAGCATGGGCTTTAGGGAGATCATCCCGAGCAGTGGAGTGGTTGGGTGAGCGTAGAGGTCAGTCCTAGGGCCCGGAGAGGGGGATAAAAGAGCAGGTTTCTCAGAATGGAACGCAGGAGGAAGGATAGAGGCCCCCAGTGGCCAATTGTGCCAATGGGGCTGGTTCTGGTCCACTTGTGCCAAGGAGGAGGAGTGGAGGGGTGGCTTGGTTGCTGTAGAGAGAAGCGGAAATGACTCAGGTAGCTTGGGATGGGATGAAGGTGGGAGGGAGGAAAAGGTGAGGCAGAGCATAATGATTGAAAATGTAAGGAACAGCATTATCTCTTTTTATTTCTATTGCTAATGTGTACACAAAGGATGAGATCTGAGATCAGCTCAAGGGTGGCCACTGGTGGTTGGAAAATATAAGGAGCTAATGGGAAAGTGGGCTGATTGGTTTAGGACCACGTGAGGTCACACTATATAAGTAAGAGCAGACCAAGGGTGGTGGTGGGGGTGGCGGGCCTAGAGCTCCCTGAGGCAGCTGTGAGCTGGGAACTCTACCTGTTGTGCAGGGAAATGGCTCCGTTGTCCACGGGCGGGTTTCAGGAGGCTGTGGGGAGGGCTTGAACTGCCAGCCCTCGCGACCGCACTGCAGGAGGAGGAGGACAAAAAGGCAGCTGTTAATAAACGAGGTAGGTAGGTGGGGAGGAGGAGCTTAAATTACTATTATGCACAAAATTGAACTTAGCAGATTTGGCTATAAGAGAATTAAATACAGGCTGAACACTTGCACTAGTTTACAGGTTCCTAAACAGGCTAGTTTAAGATCAATTTAAAACACTTCTGCAAACAGTAAAAGAAGCATAATAGTAGTGTTGCTCTGTTCTCCTGGGGTGAATTTGTGCTTAATATGGAGAGGAAAAATATAGTGCAGCACTATGGCTTGTATCTTGCTCCCAAAAGTCAAATGAGGTGCACGGCAGTAAAAGCTCTGGCTCCCTTGCTATATGCAGACTCGATGCAGGGAAAAAAGGCGCTAACTTCAAAATTCAGTACCGCAGCTCCCTGAGGCAGCTGTGAGCTGGAAACTCTACCTGTTGTGCAGGGAAATGGCTCCGTTGTCTCGCGGGGGATTTCAGGAGGCTTGTGGAAGTAGCCAACTCGCCAGCCCTCGCGACCGCACTGTTGTGCAGGAAACAGCTCCATTGTCCAGAAGGGGGTTTCAGGAGGCTGTGGGAGGCTTGAACTGCACCAGCCTCCTCGGCCACTGTTGCGCAGGGAAACGGCTCCGTTGTCCACGGGGGGGTTTCAGGAGGCTGTGGGGAGGGCTTGAACTGCCGGCCCTCGAGACTGCACTTCAGAACATTTGCCGACTGTTGTTTGTAAGGAGAATGTTACATAAACTGCCAGTGCTTAGGGCTCTAAGGAAATTGAACTGTGAATTTTTGCATTTGTTTGTATTAATTATTGAATGTGTTTTCAGTTGTTATTGTACTATGTTTGTGACTGATTTATGTTGTTGTGTTGTTATTTGTGGAACCATGCCAAGATTTTGTACTTTATAACCATAATCCACACAGGACAATCTTGTAAACAGGGCATAATAGTCCTAATGATTAACTCCTGTTAAAAAATATACATGTTTATCTATCTATCTATCTATCTATCTATCTATCTATCTATCTATCTATCTATCTATCTATCTATCTATCTATCTATCTATCTTTTATTCATGTAACCATAAAAGCCAATACCTGTATAACTTTGAAATCACTCAATAAAAAGATTAACTGAAAACAACAGCGTTAAGGGGCCTGAAAGTTCTTTGGAAAGTTCTTTTAGAAATTTCGGGTTGATGCAGTTCGGACCCGGGGATATGTTAACTTTAATCAAGCTGATGGCATCCAGTACGTTCTGTACAGTGAACAATATAGGTGAATCATTAGTGGGTTGTATGCCTGTGTTTATGTTTTTTTGGGGTTTAAATATATTCCAAAAGTACTGATTGAGTTCTTTAACCATCTCTTTTTCATCAGTAATTATTTTATCATTTGAATTTAATGGACCAATTCCTCTCTGTCTTCCTTTAAGTGAACCAATGTAATTATAAAACGTTTTCTTGTTATCTTTGGCATTTTTATGTTGCTTGCACGCATGTGCAAGAAACATAGTGCCATCATCCGAGTTTTTGGAGGTGTGTCAGCCCCTCTTCCAATGCAGTCAGTGTGTTTGCAGGCACAGCCCCAGTTCCCCAATGAGTGCTGCAGCTGTCTATGACAGCTCCAAAATGCAGTGGTATCCAGTTGAAAGGGAGAGCTCCGCTTCAGTGAGCAGAGCTCCCCCCCCACGCACACACACACACGCGCAAGCACGCATATTGCGTGCTGATGCGCTCTCCTCACGCATACACTGTATGGCTGGACGGGGTGCCCAATCCCCGTCGGGCTCCACGCCCCAACAGCTGTCCAGGTGCCACACTGTAGCCACCCTAGCGTGGCAACAACTGTTATAGCTGACGAGGTGCCCAATCCCCGGCCGCTCCAAGGCTGCACGGCTCCCAAAAGTTTTCTGGTGCCACACTGGGAGCCATCCCAGCGTGTGCAACGTCCCTGTCGTCTTCTTAAAAAAAAAATGTGAATAAAAAAAACGGTCCCTCATAGTCTCCCTACCCCTCCCCAAAACTCGCACCCACCCTGCGCACCTGCCTCCCCAAACCCCCCACCCCATACTTACCTCCGAGCTCGGCACGACGATCATCAGTGGACCGGGAACACGAGTGCACTCTTCAAAGCCGACCGCTGAACTGAGGAAATGCCGTAAGCTGTATAATGGGTTAGATAGGGTTTTTTCAACTTTGTTGCATATCTCAGGTATTTTGGAATTTTTGCTGAAATTTTTCAACATAGGGTTTTGGGACCTCATTATGAATTCTTGCACTGTCATGGGCGTTACTCGGGCCCGAAGGGTGATTTACATGCAGTCACTGCTCAAAATCACCTTTCTGCACCGATTAGCAAGCGACACTGCCAGTGTTGTAAGGGTGGGCTCTCAAAAAAAACCTATGTTTAAAATTTGGTGAAAAAATTCCTAAAATGACTATTTCTGGCGTCGTTTCGCGAGTTAAACGCATACGCTTGTAAGTTTGCGATTCTCAATATTTTCACCTCAGATTTTCAACATTGCCATTTTACCACACCTCCCTTATGAGCAGTACAGCTGTCATTTTCACATCCTGCCCAAAATGTGTTTCCATCCATGTAGCGCACAATGGCGCAGTCGGTGTCGTGAACTCAATGTTATGGGACACATTAAAGAAAATCCACAGTGACACTGTTCATGAGCAGAGGTCTTAAAGTAGCTGTGTTGAGGTAGTGAAAAATTCACAAAAATGACTGTTTCTGGTGTGTTTAGCAGTTCCTCATGCCTTCGTAGTTCATGCCCATTTTCAATATTTGCACTCCAATGACTTCCAAATACCTAAACAGCACATAGAAGCAAGCAACATTCGGCATTGACAAATGCTTGTTTGGTAGGTTTACTTCTAACCTCTGTTTTTCCATTTAAATAAGTTTTTTTTTTTTTTGGCAAGTACCTTAAACCTATTCCAATCAGTATCTTTTTGTCTCTTACTGTATTTACAGTATGCTCTACTTTTTTTTAATAGTACGCTTAATTTCATTGGTCCACCACAATGGTATCCTTTGTTTATTATTGTTGTATGCGACTTGGTCAGGTACCTATTTATTTATACCAAAATCCAGTTTGGTTATAATTTTATTCCATATTTGTTCAAGATCAAGACTTTTCAGATCTTCTTCCCAGTTGCATGTGGCAAGATAACCTTTGATGCTTTTGTAATCGCCTTGTGATAGTTTTTGATTTGTGTTATCCCATTGTTACTCTGAGTATACCTTTGGACTACATGTTAGCATGTTATGAACACAATCACCAAAAGGTGGCAGTATTATAGGAGAGGAAACTATGTCTGTATTTTTTGTGAAAATCAAGTCCAAAATATTGTGGTTCTTTGTTGAGTATGTGACCAGTTGTTCTAAGCCAAGTTGAAAGGTGGTTTCTAAAAATCTCCTTTCAAATAGTCCCTTAGTAACAAGGGTGGCCCAATTTATGTTCGAGAGGTTGAAATGACCCATTAGTATCAGACCATCTGAAGCTGCCATGTTTTCTAACTGTTCAATAAATATTAAGCTGTCCTCCTGCCCTAGATTAGGGGCCTGATAACCTAAACCTATAATCAAGCTTTTGTTGTCAGATTCTATCCTGGTCCACAGAATCAGTAATGATATCATAGTTTGTCTAACCTGCCTTCTTTGTAGCACGGATATTTCTGTGAATCATCACCATCTTGGTTCTGGACTGCCATTGTGGACCAATCAGTACCTGTGGGGGCCCTAAAGTGGAGCCTGTCCCCAGGGGTCTTGAGGAAGTGAATTTCTGTAGGAATTGTAGTTTTTCCACTTCGGCGCCTAAATGGACCTGGAATGGGAGCCCTTGCTTTGACAGACAGATGAATCAACAAATCAAACCTTTTGGATCACTGGGAAAGTTGCAAGCTGCCAGCTGCAGTGAGTCAGTCTGAGTTTGGAGTTGAGAGAGTGAACAGCTCGAGACATTCGAGCAGCTGCTCCTGTGTACTCATGCAGGAAGCTGGCGGAAAGGCTGAGTTTGGCCTGTCTGCCTGCTGTCCCACGAAAGGGATCCTTAGAGCGTGCTTAAATAACTGGACTGTATCCTAACCAATTGTGACAAAAGCTACTGATTTGTGAATGTACCCCTGCCTGAAGAAGACTGAAGATTTGCTGTACGCGATTGGCCTGTCAGGATGTCTGAATCACCACCGAGATCACAGTTTTGCTCAGCAAAGCTGAAATTGCAACCGGACTGTTATCTGACCTGTGGTATTGTGTTCTGTCTTAATTTAAGTGTGCTGAATGCTGTCAGTGGGTAGCAGTTTGGTTCCCTATTGCCTAATTGTGCCACGCCTGTTGGAAGCTGCATCCAGCATTTACCTGACTGAATCCAAACTGTTCACCTGACCTGGCCTGCCACCTTGGCCCAGCCAGCTACTCCAGATGCAGAGAACACCATCGATGAGAGACTTGCCTGGGGATCAGCCCCCTGCTCAACCATCTCAAACAGGAACGACACCTCAGTGATTCATGTGGGCCCTGCTTCTCCTGGCATACCAGCTTGTCAACCTGCAGTCTCCATCTCATCCCTCCTGTGTCTCGTATTGGGTAATGTGAGTAAACCCCAGGGTAGCTACCTGCAACATCAGCTAAATCAAAAGTGTTGTCATCTGATTTGCCTACCCCAGGCAATGAATTAGGCTAACCCACCTTTGTTCCAACTGGTTACCCAGAGTGTGTGACTGTAAAGGGACTCTAAAGTGCATGCATGATTGCCTGATAGAATCAGTTACAAAACTAATCATCCAAATTACGCCCCTCCCTTGTTCATTCCCCCTGAATAAATCAGATCTAATTCTTTTTGCATTTAACCTGACTGTGGTTCCATTTTGTACCAGAAGCACTGTACTGTTACCTGTTGTGTCTAACCTTATTTTACAGTGGGTCTCCAGGGTTGGACTGGTGGAATCAGCCCTGGTGGTAACTGCAAACTGAGTGGGGATTTGTATGCTGATTAGGGGTTATTGTAACTGTGACTGTTGTACATTGCTTAGGCCACTAGAGGGGAAAGAGGGGG
This sequence comes from Neoceratodus forsteri, assembly GCA_016271365.2. NCBI lineage: Eukaryota > Metazoa > Chordata > Ceratodontiformes > Ceratodontidae > Neoceratodus > Neoceratodus forsteri. Next base: position 1,094,368,092 of record CM028133.1, read on the forward strand.
GTACAGTGTCCCGGAGGGCTGTATCTAGCTCAGCTACGCTACCAATAACCCTGTCCTCAAGGGTGGAGGCACCCATTTTCCATACCCAGGCCCCTTAACTGGCATCTATTCATGCAGGCAGGGGTAGTAGCCCTTGGGATAGTGCCACCTAGGGGTTACATCTTGGAGGCATTGCTGGGATTAGTGCCTTCTAGTTGTCAGAAGTGGTGTATTACAACCCCACACTTAAAAACTGTAACAAAATGGAGGTGCTCGCTACGCTTAAGCTTAAGATGGCCCCTCAAAAGCTGTTAGTGCACCATATGATGGGGCAGAGTGAGGCTGAGGAGGTAGACCCCCAACAGGCCCTTCTGTTAATGGACATCCCGTTAGGGACCACTAATGCAGTTATTGTAGAGACTGTTGAGCAAGTTAAGTGTTTGGGGAAGATTGCGGTGAAGGGGAGGGATTCAGACCTATTTGATCAAGCTATTTATTTATTTAGTGATTCGGAAATGACCTTTGAGCACAAGCTCTTTTGCAAAGGTTCCACGTCATAGATTGCAAAACAAAGAACAATAGGAGAAAGCTTGAATTCAGAACTTACAGAATAACTCAAAACACAGGTACAAGTTAAAATAACAAGAAAAACACTTTATGAGAGTGGATGGGGGGAACAAGCAGCCACAGAGTGCCTTGTCAGTAGTTCAGAGGGATGGGGATAGCTGGCAGTGGGGTGAAGAAAGGAGGTACGAGAGAGAGGTATGTAATGCAGTGGAAGTGAAGGGTGGGGAAGAAGGGCGATAAGATATAGGGATAAATGGTGGGATGAGGGGAGGCTAAGTGGAGAAGACATGCTGAAGTAAATGGTGAGGTGTGAGGGGGCATGGTCAGGCAGCCTGCATTAGTAATGACTGTTAGGGAAACTCATGGGACTGTGAGCTGGGGTGGCAGGTGCCAAAGGAGCATGAAGCAGACTGATTGCTGAGGCAAGTCATGAGAAGGGACAGGGGGAAGGGGCACCAGAGGCCTGCCTAGTGCTTGCTGGGGGGCAGAGAGAGCAGGTGTGGCTGGACTCAGGGGCAGATGCACTTAGAGAGTGTTATTAGTTGCTGTTTGAGGTCAGTTTTGAATTGTGCCAGACAATTGGTGACCAAGAGGTGCCCAGGGAGTTCATTCATCCACAGGGGGGCCCAGTAGGCAAAAGTACGTTGCCCAAGTGAGGTGCGATGGAAGGGGATAGCCAAGGCCCCTCTAGTCCTCCCTCTGGTGACCTGTAACGAGTTGGCCACCTTGATCATATTGCCGACCCAAGGTGGTGTTTTACCCACTAGAGCCTTCTTCCCTAGGATGTAAGTCTAGAATCTGACCCTGTTTCTTAGTGACAGCCAATTTGCAAGTTCATACAGAGTACAGGTGTGAGTGCCACGCTCAGCATCCAGGGTGAGTCTGCAGGCTTTGTTGAGTGCAGTCTGAACCCACTTGAGTGCTGTAGCCATTGCTGCCCCATAGACTGCTAGTCCATGGTCAATAGTAGATATAATTGAACTGTGGACGGAGAGGTGGAGGACCCCCGGAGAGAGGTGTTGCCTGTGCCTGTGCAAGACACCAATCTTGGTATTGAATGTCTTGACCAAAGAGTCAATATGTTGAGCAAATGTGAGGGTATCATCTATTATGACCCCGAGATACTTGAACAAGTGAACTTGCTCCAGCGGCTCACTGCATGAGTAGGAGATGATGAGGGGGTGGTGCTTATTTTTGTTGTGGGGGCTGGACATAAGCATGGCCTTGGTCTTCTTGTAGTTTAGTAGCAACTTATGACTACAGAACCAGTCCTCGAGTTTGGAGAAGGAGTTCTGCAGCCCAGATTATAGGGTAGCCTGAAACATGCTGCTGCTCAGGAGCACAGCATCGTCTGCATACAGTATGAGTTTGGTGTCACAGGCTGTGGGGAGGTCATTTAAGAAGATGCTGAAGAGTAGGGGCCCCAGTATTGATCCCTGGGGTACACCTAATGATACCTCTCTTGTGCTGGATACTGTTTGCCCAATTTTGACACATTGATTTCTCCGTAACAGGTAGTCTTGGAACCAGCAAAGGGCATTGGGCGCCACACCCATGTTTTGCAGTTGGGTCAGTAACAGGGGGTAGTTGACTGTATCGAAGGCTTTGGTGAGGTCAATAAAGACAGACCCCACCAGTTTGCCTTCATCCAACGCCTTATGTGCATAGTTCACGTAGTCCAGCAGGGCAGTGGTGGTGCTGTGATTTTGTCTGCAGCCATACTGGTTGGGGCATAGTAGATTATACTTACTGAGGTAGTCAATGAGTTGACCTGCCACAAACTTTTCCAGTGGCTTGGACAGAGGGGAGAGGATTGAGATGGGTCTGTAGTTGGCTACCAGAGACTTGTAGCCTCCTTTATGCACTGGCATAACTAGGGCCTGCTTCTAAACTGCTGGGAATTGGGCCAGGGCCAGGGACTTATTGTACAGCATGGTAATGGGTACTATAAGAATGTCCAGGGTGAGGGATAGAAGTTTCATGTCTATCCCGTCACTGCCCAGTCTGGTCTTACCTAATATTTTCTTGACCATAGTAAGGGCCTCCTTCACCATCACCCTTTTAAAGTAGAAGGTCAGGTGAGAACACTTGGTAGATATGTCGTTACAGTGGTTCAAATCAGGTTAAAAATAGGCAGGTGGTAGCACTGGGGTAAGATCGGTGAAGGCCTTATTGAAGGCTTCTGCAATAGTTAGAGGGTCTGTGGTGGTCCTCCTCTCCTGCAGCCTCCCCATCGACCCAGAGAAGGTGCCCCCTGTTATTTTGCCTGAAGAGTCCCTGAAGGGGTTGAGGATCATTCATCTGCACAGTGATCCAGCTACTCCTGGAGGGTCCCCCAACATAGAAGGGGTTCAAAGATAAGCTGCTTAAATTGTTAGCCTCTGAGGGGTGATTTGCCAAAGGGCTAATGAAGATGCTAGATCTTTCTGAAGATGCCACTCCCTTGCAGTCTCCTATAGAATCTCCTGCCACCCCTAGGGCCCCCTCTATGATCACCTCCCCCATAGTAATACCATCTGTACACCTGGACTCTTACCGTAGACTCAGACTCCTCTCAGGCATGGTCCCAGTGCCCATAGGGGAGGACGACTTGGAAACATGGATGGACTATGCCACCCCCTGGTCCAGCAGTGGCAGTGCTCAGAGGGGGAGAAAAGAAAGAGGCTCATGGAGAGCTTGAGGGGCCCTGCACTGCAGGCCATTCATTTTCTCTGACCTACCAGCCCCGAGGCTACTGCTACCGAATACCTCTGTACTTCGGAGGGGGTCTTTGGTAGCACTGAGTCGGGAGATGATTTGATGTGGAAATTTAAATCTGCAAAACAATGAAAGAATGAGAAATTGTCTGTTTGTTACCAGACTTGAGAGGGCTCTGCTGAGGGCCCACAGGAAAGGAGGGGTGCCTGCTAGTGAACTGAATCGGGTCAAGTTAGACCATATCCTAAAATCAGCCAGGTACTCCAGCGTGATGATGCTGAAACTTAAATTGCAAGACAGGAAGACTAATCCTCCTGAATACTGTTACCTCATGAACAAGATTTGTGAAGCAGAGAATGATGAAGAGGGATGGGAGCCCCGTGGCGGGGTTGCCCGTACCTGCCAGACCCCTGAAAGAAGTGATGAGACTAAATTGCAACAGATGAGGGAACTGATTAAAGAATTGACAGAGTTGAAAGTCAGTCAACAAGCCACTGAGGCGGCAAAAGATGCTAACTCCTGTCAGGCACCTCCTGAGTCAAAGAACGAGGTCCCACCTGGAGGGATGGTGGGTGCACATCATCTTCTCTGAAACCCAGACTGAGGGTATCTTGCTGGAAGAAGTACGAGAACTGAGAGCCCTGGTAGGAGACCTCATTCTGTCTATGTGAGTAACTGACTCTTGGGGAAACTCCGAAAGCAAGGAAAGCAAACCACGGATCAGAGAAGTATCCCGGGACTTGCCTAAGATGCCCAAGCAGGGGAGTGTCTCTCCTTCCCCTAGAGACTCCAAGGAGCCCATTTTTTGTTACCACTGTGGAGAAGACGGGCATACTCGGTTTCACTGCAGCTCGCCTGAGAATCTGAGAAAGGTTACTACACGGCTGCTGGCATTAACTCAGCGAAACAATGTAAGACCTCAGACTGGGCCTACAAGAAAGAGTTATTCTTCTAAGACACCTATAAGGAACACACATCAGTCCTTATTCCCTGACTGGTCTGAGGTGATAGGCCCATCAATGGAGACCACAGTAACAGTGAATGGTGTATCTGCAAGGGCCATGCTTGACAGTGGATCCTAAGTCACCATAGTGTTTCAAGACTGGTACCAAAAGTACCTTCCTGATGTGCCCCTAAAGCTCCTGGAAGGTTTGCATGTGTGGAGGTTGAGTGAAAAGTACTATCTGTACTGAGGGTATATCCGGATCTGGCTGTCATTCCCTGCTGCCATGGCTGGAGTGGATGAACAGGCTGAGACACTTGCCTTGGTGCCCCCCCCCCAACGGACTGTATGATGGGGTTCCCCTGCTAATCGGGACAAGCGCCCATATGTTTGAGAGACTAGCACAGTTATGTCATGAGAAATAAGGACAATGGACTGGGTGGGCACTAAGAATTCCAGCATTCATCAAAAGAGCTTATGACTTGCAGCAGCGGTCTACTGAGGTGAACCAAGCAAGCCTGTGGGGATAGTGTGGAAGAAGGATCCCGACTCTCTGGTGTTAGCACCCAATGCTCAGTGTACCATTCATGAAGAGGTCCCTCTCAGGAGAGATGTGAAGAATAAAATATTAATGTTAGACACCCCTTGGTGAAGGGAAACTGCCCGAAGGGTTGTAGGTCAAGCCCAGTATACTACCTGCCTGCCTGCACCCATGCTTATGCCTGCTGAGTGATGGTGCAAGTTAGAAATGTGTCAGATCAGGAAGTCCGCGTGATCCGGGGATGTACACTGGCTACACTACACTGCACAGACACTGCAGTATTACCCAGTAACAAGTACTCTGGTGAAAAAGCGAAAGTGACCCCAGACTTATTTGACTTCGGTGAATCACCTTTGTCTGCCGAATGGAAGGTAACCTGCTCAGAGAGACCAAATGTTCTCACTAAAAGAGTGGGACGTGGGACGTGTCCATGGTGCCGAGCATAACATATGCCTACATGATGACTGACCATTTTGAGAGAGGTCCCGACGCCTTGCCCCAGCTGACATAGATGATGTTAGGAGGCACCAACAGGAAATGCTCGCTGCTGGCATTATTCAAGAATCAAAAAGCCCATATGAATTCCCCTTCTTAGTGGTACGTAAAAAGAACGGATCCGTGAGGATGTATGTGAATTATCGGACCTTAAACCGGTGGACCGTCCCAGATCAATACACCATGCCACGCATACAGAATGCCATGGATTGCCTGAACGGGGGTCAGTGGCTCTCAGTACTGGATCTCCGCAGCAGATATTATCAGATTCTGATGGCCCCAGAGGACCATGAGAAAACAGCCTTCATCTGTCCTTTGGAGTTCTACGAATCCCTGAGGCTGCCACAGGGGATTTTGGGTGCCCCTGCCACCTTCCAGAGATTGATGGACCGTGAAGTGGGAGACATGAACTTGCTGGAATGTTTAGTGTACTTGGCTGATTTCATCGTTTTCGGATGCACACTAGAGGAACATGAGACCAGACTGTTCAAAGTCCTCGATTGTTTGGAAGAATTCAGCCTCAAGATATCCATAGACAAGTGCCAGTTTTTTCACACGTCTGTGAAATATGTGGGGGCACAGTGTCGGCCGAGGGGATATAGACAGACCCCAGCGTCATAGGATGTGGGATTTCACACAAACAGGCAGACAAAACATTAGGTGTATAAAAAAACGCATAAAAGCATTTAGCATTTTATTATTGAAAATTGAAATTATAAAATAAATCTTTACAGAAAAGAAAATACCGTGTTAATTCAGCACACCTACGTAGCCCGGTTATAGCTTTCTTCAGCCATATCGCTTCCTAAAGACTCCTCTCTGGTCTTAACTTAGTTTTAAACTCAGTACAGTGTGGTAATGCACACATCTTCTCTCTGAGGACAGCAACAGACTGGCCCACCTAGCTGAATTTCACCCCTGGTGATCAGTTTATATACTCTGCTACTCATGCAATTATTAGTCCGGTGGTTAGGCACTTAAACAGTTTATCTTTCTATCCCTGACTTTATAACATCAGGCAGAATGACCTCTGAGCATAAACCATTCTGTATTAGTTTTAACATCAGGCAGGTAATGTGGTAACAACAGACATCTAGGACTACTAAAACAGCAATGAATCACAAATGAGCTTCTAATGAGCCTTAGCCCCACCCTTTCTCTTGAGAGTGACAGCACTTTGTAATATAAAGTAGGGCATTAGAGGGTGCTGCCTTCCATACCTCTCAACTGTACCACATTATGAGGAACGTTCCTCATTTTACTTCATAAAAGCTCCCTGTTCCACATTGTGAGGACTTGTTCCACATTCAGTAGTAACATTTTAAAGCAAAAATCTATAGTAAATGATGCAAAAAATATATTATTCAATTAATGACAGACTTTCTGAACATAAATTCAAACCTTTTAACAGTGTTCTGAGCTTCCTAGGTAAAGGTTTGATTAAGTGTTCTACATTTAGCCCATTTGTTCCACATTTTGAGAGGCAATGTTCCACATTTGGGGGACAAAAGGTTGAGAGGTATGCTGCCTTCCCTATAGGAAAGCATTCCATCAGCTCCTGACTACAGGTAAGCCTTGCACAGGTGACTGGGAAGGTTGCAGAGAAATGGATGGTTTACAGCAAGACATTTTGTAAAACAGTAAAGGAAGTTTTAAATGCTGACATTGAGTATTACATGTTCAAACGCCTTTGCTCCTTATCCCTGTTCAAAGCACAGCTAATCATATAGCTCTTGTTCCTTTTTATTTATTTATATACTAAAGAAACCTTGTACTGTTTCTTCACAAACTGCCTTATTTTCAGCGTTATGCTAAACACTGACAAACAAAATGAGGAATTTGTGTGTTACTGGTGGCTGTTTTTGCAAGCCATCGGTTCAAACTTTCCTTTTGGCCTTCTTGGATTTGGGGCTTCTGAAAACAAATGGCAAGAGAGCCACATACCTCATATTTTAATATTGTTTGTGGCTCCTTTTAACTTTTGAGCTCACAGATAGGACAGAGAGCAGCAGGGAAGGGAAGGGAAGGGAACAAAAAGAAACAAGCATTTGTCAATGCCGAATGTTGTCTCGCTGGCATTGGCATTGGTAGTGCAGGAGTTAGTGACACATAATAGGAGTGGCAGTGAAGTATTGAACTGATGCCAACCTCACACCCACCCTACAGAGACTGACAGGAGTTGGGGTGTGCCTTTGGGTCGTCAGCTATAACAATCATGCCATTTTACCTCACCCTACCCTGTAGACACTAACAAGTGTCGTGGTGTGCTTTGGGATCCTTGAGCATTATACTTACCCCATTCCATAAGGAAATACGCTGAGGTGGGTGCAGTATAGGAGAATGGGGTGAACTTTGTGGCTGAACACTCCAAAGCACAGTTCGATGCCAGTCAGTGGCTACAAGATGGGGGTGGGGATGGGAGTGGAATGGCGGGATCATTAAAGCTGATGATCCCAAGTCACACCCCTGACACTTGTCAGTCTCTACAGGGTGGGTGTAACAGTTGGAAACCCTAACGCCGTAGGCGCGTGTTGGTATTTTCACTCCAAATTATCAACATGACCCCATCTCATGAAGTGCGGTAGTATCAGTTTGTTAGTCGAAAGGTGATTTTGCACAGCGACTGTGCCATTTGGCGTCGCAGGTAGGTAAACACATTTTGAGCAGGATGTGAAAAATGACAACTGTATTGTTCATGAGGAGGTGTAAAAAAAATGGCAACGTTGAAAATCTGGAGCGAAAATATGAAAAATTGGTGAAGTCATGAGCATGCATAGAAACAAATTTTCAACATAGGAATTTTGGGACCTCCCCTCGTGAACAGTAGCACTGTGATTTTCTTAATCTGTCCCAAAAGTTGATCTCCCACAGCAACCACGCCATTGTACGTGACAGGTGCGAAAACTCATTTTGGGCAGGATGTGAAAAATGACAGCTGTACTGTTCATAAGGAGGTGTGAAAAAATGACAGTGTTGAAAATGTGGCATTAAAATATTGCAAATTTGCAAAACTGCGCAACACATGCTTGTAACACAGTCATTTTATGGACTTTCATCGTCAAATTTTCAACATAGGCATTTTAGGACCTCTGCTCATGAACAGTGTCATTGTCATTTTGCCAAACTGTCCCGAAAACTGATTTCGCACCGTGACTGCGCTATTCTGCGCCAGACATGCGAAAACAATTTTGGCCAGGTTATGAAAAATGACAGCTATACTGGTCATAAGGAGGTGTGGTAAAATGACAAAGTCAAAAATCTGAAGTGAAAATATTACAAATTCATGAAGTTACGAGCGTGCGTGGAAACTGCGCAACGCACGCTCGTAAAACAGCCATTTGTTTTATTTTTGTCACCAAATTTGCAACATAGGCTTTTCAAGGGCCCCACTCATGAACAGTGGCACTGTCATTTCATTAATTGGTCCCAAAAGGTGATTTCACGCAGTGACGGCGAAATCACCTTTCAGGACCGAATAATGCCATGACAGTGACTGAATTCATGAGGTGGGGTCCCAATAACCCCATGTTGAAAATCTAGTGCCAAAATTCCCCAAAATGGCCAAGACATGCACCAAAGTTGAGAAAACCCGATTTATGCCATTATACAGCTTATCAGTATTTCTTCAGTTCGCGGTCGGCTTTGAAGAGTGCAGACGTGTTCGCGGTCCACCGAAGATCATCGCGCCGGGCTCCGGAGGTAAGTATGGGGTGAGGGGGTGTAGGGAGGTGGGAGTATGCAGAGGGTGGAGTGCGGGTTGAGGAGGGAGCAGGGCAGACTGCGAGGGACCGTTTTCTCATTTACAGGTTTAAAAAAAAATTATGGAGACTTTTTTTTTTTTTACAGGGCATTTGGCACGCTTGGGTGGGCTCCCAGAGTGCCACCTGAGTGCTTTGGGGGGTGGTGCTGTAGTCGACAGGGGATTGGGCACCCCCATTGGCACATACCAAAGGGGGGACAAGAGCTGAGGGGGAATGGGCACCCTCCTCGGCACACAAAAAAAGTGGTTAGGGGGGACATTATACCAACAGGGAGTGGGCTCCCCCAACAGCAAATTAAATGGGGAAGGGAGGACTGAAGCCGAGGGGATTGTAGCCCCATCGGCAAGAAAGACTATTTAGGGGGCATGATGCGAGGGGCTTGGGCACCCCCTCGGCATACACTTTAGATGGGAGGGGGGCATTATGCTGATAGGGAATGGGCTCCCCTGTCGACAAATGAAGTGGGTCAGGGTATGCCAACAGGGGGATTGGGCACCCCTGAAGTCGGCACTCTGTGCAGCGGCAGTCAATGCAGCCATGTTTATTGAACTGCTTCACCAGGAAAGGCACGCTGCTGCATGACGAGCTTAGCTCTCATTGCAGTGGACCTTTTCTTAGATCTGGTGGCCAGTTTACATGTTGCTGGTGTCAGCGCCTGCAGCTGACTTATTGGGGAATGAGGGACGCACCTACTGATGTGTGCCCTGCAGTCACCCACTGTGACCGCACCTCTAAGTCTGCTACTACTGCAATATGTTGGCTGGTGCGCACACGGGAGCCAACATAAAAAGGGGTTGCTGCTCCGGTCCACCCAGTCACTTTATACAATACTCCATTTTCAGATATATAAGGGGAACGGGGGGGGGGGACAAGGCAAGCCTCAACTGTATTCATTCTTTGAATTTCCACTTGCCAGCCAGAATTCCCTTTCTCAACATCTCCTATTTCTAATTATGATAATACCCCTTTAATAATGTTTGTTATGCATAACATTTGTATGAATTTTACATGTGCACATAAACAACTGACACTTTATTGCTGCACATAAGCACTTTATTTACCAGTGCTTTCAAAATGCTAAACAGTACTTTATTTAATCAGCCAGCAAAATAAATCTGGCAAGTTAGCCATCTCTGTGCTTTCTTCACTTAAAGCAAGGTTATGGGAGGTCAAGGTGAGGGATGGAAGGTGAAAAAGAAATATCAAAGATGGAAAAAGATTCAGAAAGACAAAGTAAGGACTGTCATAGGTGGCCAACCTATGTCAGTTGAAGAAGTGAATAGGAAAGGTATTCAGGAGCACTGTTGCGCAACAGATTTATATAGGAAGAAGAACAAGAGAATAAACAAGACATCCTTCCTCCTTGGCACGCGGACTGGTAGAACACAGTTCTACCACACCCAGCAAAGTGGAGTCTCTGACCACCTGGCCCCAGCCTACCAACCTAAAAGAGCTGCAGTGTTTTCTGGGGTTTTGCAGCTACTATTGCTGATTTATTAAGGACTATTCAAAGGTAATCCGTCCGCTCCTTAATCTTACCCAAGGCTATACTCCTACCAACTGCAGATACAAGAAGGGGTCCCTCAAAGAAGAAGACAAGATATATTTTCAAACAGGGGAACCTTTTGGAACCCGTTGGACCCCCAAGTGTGAGGCAGCCTTCTTCAAAGTCATCTATCAGCTTACCCATGCCCCAGTCCTTACATATGCTGACCACCAAACCTTATGGCCTGCACATGGATGCCAGTCTGCAGGAGCTTGGGGAGGTACTATATCAAGAATATGAAGATGGCCTGGGACCTGTGGCCTTCACCAGCCACAGCTTGACACCCTCCGAGCAGAATTATCCTGTGCACAAGTTGGAGTTCCTCGCTGTAAAGTGGGCCATAGTCAACCAGTTCCATGAGAACCTCCATGGGGCCAAGATATTAGTAAAGACTGATAACAACCCTCTAACATAAGTACAGACTTCAGCCAAGTTGGACGCCACTGGATACCGGTGGCTTTCTGCCCTGTCGACTTATGATTATGTAGTTGAATACCGGCCTGGACTGAACCATATTGATGCTGATGCCCTTTCACAGCAGCCAAGTTCAAAAAACGACCGGGTGAGGCTGTCTGAACATTCTATTACAGCATTGTGCCAAAAATTTGACAAAGATGAGCAACTATCTGCTGACACAGTGGACTGTCTGGTGGACTGTTTGGGCCCCGATACTTGCATACCTGCAGCTTATTGCCATTTTTCTGAATTAGATATCAGTGCTTTGCCCAGTTTGATAATGACAGTATTCAGTGGGCTCAATCTCAAGACCTTGTGATTCAGCCTGCAGTTGATGCCCTCCGGGCTGGGAAAGATGTGTCAAAGTTACGCTCCACTGATCTACGAACTGCATTATTGTTTAAGGAAGGTCCCCAACTGAAGCTACGAGACCAGTTACTCCATTGGGAGGCAGTGGATCAGCGGGGTCAGTTAGACAAACCATAATTGGTAGTACCCACAGCCTTCAAGCAGCTAGTGCTGAGGTCCCTACACAACCACATGGGACACCTCAGTATGGACTAGACCCTCGACTTAGTATGATCCGATTCTACCGGCCAAGATGGGGGCAGATGTCGAGGCATCATGTAAGACCTGCAGTCGGTCCTCCAGAGAAAAGCCCTGCCAGAAAGCTGCCCACTTGTCAGTATCTCTACCAGTGCCCCTATGGAGCTAGTTTGCATAGACTTCTTGTGCTTGGAGCCTGACCAAAGAACATTTACAATGTACTGGTGGTAACTGATCATTTACTCAATCGCACAAAGCTTTCCGACAAAGGATCAAAAGGCCTCTACAGTGGCCAAGGTGCTGGTAGAAAAGTTCTTTGTCCACTATGGTGCACCCCAACTATTCCATATCGACCAAGGAAGAGACTTTGAAAGTAGACTAATCAAAAAATGCTGTCCCTGTTGGGGGTGAAAGTCCAGAACCACTCCCTATCACTCTCAGGGTATCCTCAGCCAGAACCTTCAACAGAACCCTTCTGGACATGTTGGGCTCTCCATCCTGAAGACAAGTCTAGGTGGAGTCAGTAGATTAGCACCTTGGTACACGCTTACAATTGCACCAAAAGTGATGCTACTGGATTCTCTCCCTATCGTCTCATGTTCGGGAGAGAAGTCCGGTTGCCCGTAGATGTTTGCTTTGGGGTCTCCTCAGATGGGGTCTTAGCTGAGAACTATTTACAATATGTACTGAAACTGAAAGCTCAATTGAACCATGCATACCAACTGGCTCAAACAATGGCTGCCAAACGAAACCTTGCTAACAAGGAGAGATATGATTGATGAGTAAAGGCCCAGGAATTGTTGCCCGGAGATAGAGTTCTATTGTGTAACATGGGATTGCATGGCAAGCATAAAATTGCTGATAGGTGGCACCATCTTCCTCACATGGTAGTTGGCAAATTGGATGACCTGCCGGTGTACAAAGTGTGCCCAAAAAATGACTCTAAAGCTGTCAAGACCATGCACAGGAACCACCTACTGCCCATCGGCCAAGTGATCATTGATGCTGAACCAACAAGTGATGTCTCACCTGGGCTGGTGACTCATGCTGCTGCTAAGAAGAGACAGAGTCAACCTGCCCCAGTTGTTCCAGACCCAAGGCCTTCCCCCCCAGCAGGCCCATAATGATAGTGACTGTCAGTCTAACTCTGATGAAAGTGAGTGAGACAATGCTTATTATCCTTCTTATGAACTGAGTCAATTGTTCTGAGGAAACCCCATACGTAATTATGGGGACAAAGCTGGGTCTTCAGGACTGTGTAAGCCCCCAGCTTTTTCCTTGGTACCAATGTCCCTCGAAAGTGAGGTGCAGAGTATTATGTCCGAAGTAGCAGATTCCTTGTGTCTAGTGGAACTGTTTGAGTTACAAGGAAGAATCCAATGTAGTAAATCTCCCTGGTGACATACCAGAACCTGCAGAACAATACAACAGTGCTGACAGCACCCCTCGTGTACCACAAAGTTCAATGATTCAAGACTTCCCTCAGGATGAGCAACCTGGGCCCTCTTCCGAAAATAATGATGAGCAAAGTATTGTGAACACAGAATCTACAGAGCAAGGAGCTGACCGTGTTCCCAATCTGGACATTTCGACCAGTGCAGAGGCATCCCTCACAACAGAAGAGGAGTCCAGTGATAGTGTTGATTGCCCAGAGCCTGTGTCTGTACCCCCCAGAAAGTCTGGATGAGCTGTGAAGCCAATGCTATGCCTTACTTATGACTCCCCTGGGAAGCCTGTGGATCTGCCTCTCAATGTTGTTCACAAAGGTGTCTACATTTCTCAGAGCTCACTACCCAAACTGATCCTGTCTGCCAACTCTAGGTTAATTGTTCTCTCAAAATATGGTGCCCCTGTCCCACCTAGCCCCAAGTTAGCTGACAGGGAAGGGCCCCCTCTTACACTGTTCAATATACAAGAAGTTGTAACCTGAATCAATGTATAATGTTGATCATGTTAATCATAATGGAATCAGTATTATGTGTATCAATCAATCAAAGTCTTTATTTAACCAGGCGATCACCGTTGAGCAAGCTCATTTTAGAGTTGGACCTGGGTTTGTTAACAAGGAACAAGGGACAATATACATGGGATGCAACACACAAGAAAATAGTAATAATACAAATAAAGTGAGATACAATAATACAGTATATACAAAGTATCAGCAGGTAGCATTGACAGTAGTATATGTTTGGAACAGAAGATACAGCTAGTTTTGGGTAGGACACAATTTTTCATAAAAGTAAAGAAATATACATATCAGGTGCACCGAACAGAAAAAAAACCTAATATAAAAAGATATATAGTGATACGGTTTGGAGAATTTAGAGCTGGAACTAGGGTCAAAGGAACGTGGAAGGGGCAGATATGGGGGTAGAAAAGGGGAGAGGGAAGAGTCGATTATAGATGTGATCAGTCGTTTAACAGTAGTAATTAGAGTGTGCTTGGACTTATAGGAGTCACTATTTAGGGCAGACAGGCACAGGACTCCTTATTATGATGTAGATATAGAGATTTAAAAGCTGCTAAGGCTGATGGGGTGAGTTAATTTCAAAGTTTTTTGCAGCTTGTTACACAGTTGAAGGAGCACAAAGCTGATGGCTGCTCTGCCAATGCGAGATTTTGCTTTGTAAACATAAAGGTAGATATTTGAGGTGCTTCTCAGGGCATACTTCCCCAGAGTGCACAAAAGTAAACAGACAGAGATATACTGGGGCAGTTTATTTGAGATAGCTTTGTATGTCCAAACCGCAGCATTTTTTTGCTGTCTGTAAGCAAGGGATGACCATCCCACTGCCATGTACAATGCACAGTGGTGGGTTGAGTATGGAAGACCCATGATAAATCTTATGGCTCTGTGATAAAGCGTATTGAGTTTGGCTAGGGTACCTGCAGGTCTCTGACTATATAGAAAGTCTGCATAATCCAATAGGGAAAGAAAGATAGTTTGAACCAGTTTCAGTTTAGCGTCTCTTGTGAGGAGATTATTAATCCTAAAGAACAGTCCAAGTCTTTGTCTAAGTTTCTTTGCCAGTTCTTCTAAGTGATCTGTGAAAGTAAGTCTATGGTCTAACCAGACCCCCAGGTACTTGAACTTTGGTGTGTAGTCCAACTGCTCACCTAGAATGGTAGTGATCTCTTGGTGTCCCAGCAATTGCAGGATTGATTGCATTTGAAGGGCGAGAGGAACATTGCTTTGTTTTTGTTTTTTGCATTTAAGAGCAGTTTCTGGTTTATAAGATGATGTTGCAGCAGATTAAATTCATTTTGAAGGGCTTTACAGGCCGCTTCAGGTGTGGGGCTACTAGCATAGAGTACCGTATCATCCGCGAATATGTGTATTTGTGCTTCTTTGATGGGGGCATCTACATTGTTACTATAAATGGTGAAGAGCAAGGGATCAAGAATGGAACCTTGCGGTACACCCCATAATAGGGGTTTTGGTGGAGAAACTTCCCTTTCTGCCTTTACTTGTTGAAGTCGTCCTGAGAGGTAGTTGGAGAACCATTTAAGGGATAGGGAATCCAAACCAATTTTCCGGAGGGACGACAGAAGCAGTCTGTGATCAACGGTATCGAATGCCTTGCTTAGGTCCAAGAAAACTGCGCAAAGTTGTTTTTTTTGTCTAATTCAAGCTGCCAGTCGTTTGTCACCTTGGCTAGAGCAGAGATTGTACTGTGCTGTGCTGCAAAACCGGACTATAATGGATTGAGCAATTTTTCTGAATCCAGGTACTTCCAAAGCTGGGAGTTCACTATTTTCTCCAGCATCTTTGACAGGATTGGAAGTAGGGAGATTGGCCTGTAGTTATTGAGGTCAGTAGGATCTCCTGACTTAAACAAAGGGACCACAAGTGCATTTTTCAAAATGGGTGGTAGGTCACCCTGGGACAAGGATAAGTTGAAGAGATGAGTAATTGGGACTGCGAGGACACAGTAGCTGACCTTTAAAATGCTAGGTCAATGAGGTCGGCTCCAGCACTTTTCCTAGTGTCCAGCTGAAGGAGAAGATCTTCGACTTCTTTCAGGGAGGTAGGCTGCAGAGAGAAGGATGAACTGGGGATGGGTTTTTCTTGTGTATCCAATCTAAGTTGTTGGCGGAGGATATTCGCGGTAGAGGAGTCAAAGGCTAGCCCTGCAGTGGCAAAATGATTATTGAGAGCATCGAGGATAGACGGTCTGTCGGAGATGATAGTATTCTCGATCAATAATTTAGTAGGTAGGGAATTTACAGTGGTGTGACCTTCAATGTCTTTGATAGTCCTCCAGAATTTGGAGGCATTTTTTGAGGAGTTCTCCAGCTGAGAGCGGTAGAAATTAGCTTTGGCTTCTCTGACCATTTTGGTGCAGAGGTTCCTCGCCCTCTGGAAAGAATTCCAGTCATTTATTAAATTAGCTTTCCTAGCAGTTCTCCAGAGTACATCTCTACTCCATAAAGCATCTTTCAGGTATTCTGTAAACCACTGACAGGAGTTGTTTCTGGCATGAACTTTTACTATGGAGCATACTTGTTGAGAGCCCTAGCACAATTTCTGAGAAAATATCATAAGCCGTAGTCAGGGACTTGGCTAGATAAGAAGTCCTGTCACTCATATGGAGTCTCTTAGGTCTGATATATATACCCATGGAGATCAAAGTTGCGTATGCACCTTTTAAAGGAGAATTTTGGTACAGTTGTGGATTTAACAGTGGATCTTACACCGCGATGAAGCAATGGTTGCTAATAACAGAAAAAAGCGCAGCATGGGAGAATAAATTGGGTTTCTTAACTAAAAGGATATCCAAGAGAGTACTGTTATTAGGGTTGAGCTTGTTAGGATGAGTAGATTTGTTTATTAGCTGTGACAACTCAAGGGAATCACAGAACATTTTAAGTGGGGTGGATGCACTGGAGAGCCAGTCTAAGTTGAAGTCCCCTAGTATGATACACTCTGAAGATGCCGAACCCAGGATGTTTTCGAGATGTTTTAACAACTGTAGTCCAGCTGATGGGGGTCTGTAGTATCCTATTATACATAATGAGACACTGGTGGCAATTTCAATCTTTAATGACAAGCTTCAATTCTTTTGGGACAGAGGTTGAGTCAATTATGGAGGCAGGAATTTATCCTTGATGTAAATAACTACCCCCCCCACCTCTGGTTTGCCTGTCGGCTCTGAACAAAGAGTAGGAGGGGATGCTAATTTCGTTGTTACTGGTCACTGGTCGGAGCCAGGACTCTGTAATCACCAGAACATCTGGAGCAATATGACATACCCAGGCCTGAACAGAAGTGATTTTTTTTAATAGGCTACATACATTAACATACAAGAATGTAAGCCCCTTGAGGCTTTGTAGCTCTGCTGGGGATTCCATGGGTGCCAGACAGGCTGGATTAAGCTCAACATTCCCTGAGCATAGTAAAAGCAGGAACAAGAGTTTCCTGCAGAGTCCTAAGAGAAGTGTGGGTGGCTGGGTCTTCTTTCGGTTACGTGATTTGTCTGCAGCAGTATGGGGAGTTCTGAGGCTAGTTCCCAGTTTTCTGATGCTGCATACAATATACCCTGACCGAGATGGTCAATGGGAGTAGGGGAGTATGCAGAAGGTGGTGTAGCTCTGTGGGCAGCTCTAGGAGAGTTCCTGTATGCGGTGCAGGTGAGGACCAGCAGCGGGCTAGGGGAAGTTAGAGCACATACAAGTTCTTCTACTTGATAGAAAAAGTCCCGGTCGGACAATGTAAATAAAGAGAGCCATTCTCCACTCTAGGACTTATTTTTTTATTCACGTTAGGGTCCAATACATGTAAGATAAGCAGAGACAAGCATATAAGCAGGTAATATGCCCTCATTATGAGACTATCACCCAATGGGCACTACAAGTGCAGGCAAGAGAAAGGATTCTCAGTGGAGGAGAATGTCTTAATCCCTGCAGAATACTACTATAGGCAGTGGAGCCTGAAGCAGTAATCCTTAAGTACAGCTCCTAGTCAGGCTAATAAGAAAAGAGTTCACCTGACTATAGAGTAGTACTAGGGGCAGAGAGGCTTTGAAGCAAATTTCTTAGCTACTACTCTGGAACAGACTAAGTACTAGAGAGATCACCTGACCTAAATCAACTGCCTTAGCAAGACAGGATATGCTAGTCAGCAATAAGCAAACCTAAAGTACCAAAATGGTATGCCTCAGCAAGACAGAATGAGATAAAGCTGCTAGAAGGCTTAGTTGCAAAAAGGGATGGGAGGAATTACAGTTGTTGACAGTAAGTAACCAGTAAATTGAAATATTAGATAGGAGTGGAGGAGACTGTGTGCATTTAAAGGATGCCTGGGACGTGGAGGGAGGAGGTGGGACGAAAATCAAGGGAAGTTTGCAGAGCTAGCACTGAATCAGTGCACATACAGTTGGAGAGAAACTGCAGCAGGGGAATGTAAGTTACTCTACACAGGCGAGCAGAACAGGCTAAATTAAAACATATAAATTAGAAGCTGAGTACAGGGATGCAGGCTTACATTAAGCCACACGTCTTGGGTGCTCCTGTCTCAGGTGAGTGAGACCAGCCAATCAGGGAGCTCTATACAGGCGTGGAGCCAATAGCGCTACTCTGAGAAGGTGCTGAAATTGAAAACAGCAGATTGCAAGTGATCATCCGGTTCAGCGTTCACACAGCCCAGAGAAATCGTGGCAATTTTTCAAGTGTCGTACCTTATCTAGCTCTTTGGGGGTGGGTGGATCGAGGCTCCTTGCACTGTAGAGGTGCTATGGCTGGATCATGACCGCTGCCCGTGGGGGCAAGTGGCACCTTATCTATCTCTTTGGGGGTGGGTGGATCAGGCTCCTTGCACAGTAGAGGTGCTATGGCTGGATCGTGACTGCTGCCCATGGGGGCAAGTGGCACCTTATCTATCTCTTTGGGGGGTGGGTGGATCAGGCTCCTTGCACAGTAGAGGTGCTATGGCTGGATCGTGACCACTGCCCAGGGGGCAAGTGGCACCTTATCTATCTCTTTGGGGGGTGGGTGGATCAGGCTCCTTGCACCGTAGAGGTGCTATGGCTGGATCATGACCACTGCCCGTGAGGACAAGTGGCACATTATCTATCTTTTTGGGGGGTGGGTGGATCAGGCACCTTGCACCCTAGAGTTGCTATGGCTGGATCGTGACCACTGCATAAGATGCGTAAGCATTGTCATTATAGATATAGTATTGTGAAGTGTAGTAAAAATGTATAGTAATGTGATAAGTTTGTGTTTACTGATGCATCAGATATTATTTGCATAAGTATTCTAATGTCACATATACCTCGTATAGTAAATTGTCTTTTCAATATTCCTGTGGTGTAGACTTGACACGGACACCAAGTTTTTCCAAGCAGAGAAGGGTGTAACCCTCCCTACAAATGGGGGTTCCCGAAAGTCTTCCTTGGGTGTGCCTAAATGCCCACTGCCAGGCTGGTGTCCTGTGTCTTAACCATTTAAAAGCATTTGCATGTGAGTGCCTTTATAACCTCTGTGTTCTGTCTCTTTAAGAGCTGCCTATATTGCAGTGTATAATTAATCTGGGTGGGGGCTGAGTGCTTATAAGCTCGAGTCCCACCTGGGTTGCCAGATAATTGCTCCATTCTGCCATCGCTAGTTGCGCAGAGGAGCTCTGCTAAAGCTGTACTTATTGCTGATTATTATAATAGTAATGATATTGTAGTTTGTCTAACCTGCCTTCTTTGCAGCATGGACAGTTCTGTTTATCACCACCATCTTGGTTCTGGACTGCTATTGTGGACCAATCAGTATCTTTGGGGGCCCTAAAATGGAGCCTGTCCCCGGGGGTCTTGTGGGAGTGAATTTCTGTAGGAACTGTAGTTTTTCCACTTTAGCGCCTAACTGGACCTGGAATGGGAGCCCTTGCTTTGACAGAGAGATGAGTCAATGAATTGAACCTTTTGGATCAGTGGCAAAGTCCCAAGCTGCATGCAGCAGTCAGTCAGTCTGAGATTGGAGTTGAAAGAGTGAACAGCTTGAGACATTCGAGTAGCTGCTCCTGCGTAGTCACATGGGAAACTGGTGGAAAAGCTGAGTTTGGCCTGTCTGCCTGCTGTCCCTCAAAAAGGATCTTTAGAGAGTGCTTAAATAACCGGACTGTATTCGAACCAATTGTGACAAAAGCCACCGAATTGTGACTGTACCATTGTCTGAAGAAGAACGAAGATTTGCTGTATGCGATCGGCCTATCAGGACGTCTGAATCACCACAGAGATCACGGTTTTGCTCAGAAAGCTGAAATTGCAACTGGACTGTCATCCGACCTGTGGTGTTGTGTTTTGTCTTACTATAAGTGTGCTGAATGCTGTTTGTGGGTTGTGATTTGGTTCCCCACTGTCTAATTGTGCCACGTTTGCTGGAAGCTGCATCTAGCATTTTCTGGACTGAATCCAGGACTGTTCACCCGGCCTGGGCCCTGCCACCTTGGCCCAGCCAGCTACTCCAGGCACAGAGAACACCATCAAAGAGACTCACCTGGGGATCAGCCCCTGCTCCAACCATCTTGAACAGGAATGACACCTCGGTGATTCACGTGAGCCTGCTACTCCTGGCACACCAGCTTGTCAATCTGTAGTCTCTGTCTTGTCCCTCCTGTGTCTCATATTGGGCAGCATGGTAAACCCCAGGGTAGCTCCCTGCAACGTCAGCTAAATCAAAAGTGTTGTCATCTGATTTCTTTGCTGTTTCCTTGTCACAGACTGAGCCTCCAGGCTCCGGATTACAAATTGTGTAATTGGGGACATGATAGAAACTTTCAAATACCTCAAGGGAATCAACAAAGTCCAAGAGGGTAGCATCTTTCAGAAAAAGAGATGTGCAAAAACAAGGGGGCACAACTTGAAGATAGAGGGGGGACGGCTCAGAGGTAATGTGAGGAAGTATTTCTTCACAGAGAGGGTTGTGGATACATGGAACAGCCTTCCTGAGGAAGTCATAGAGTCAAAAACAGTGGGGGAATTCAAGAATGCATGGGACAGACATAAGGCAATTCTAGTGGGGGGTAGGAGGAAGTAGGCTGTTGGTTAACTAGGATCTGCAGCTTATCCATTAGGTAGGGAAATGGGCAGACTAGGTGGGCCAAGCGGTCCTTATCTGCCGTCAAATTCTATGTTTCTATGTGTGTGGTTGTACATGTTTCTTCTTTCCATCACAGGGCCCCAACCAGCTGCAACGCCGGCCTACCCCAGGCAATGAATTAGGCTAGCCCACCTTTGTTCCAACTGGTTACCCAGAGAGTGTGACTGTGAAGGGACTCTAAAGTGCATGCATGATTGCCTAACTGAATCAGTTACAGAACTAATCAGCCAAATTACACCCTTCCTTGTTCATTTCCCCTTAATAAATCAGATCTAATTCTTTTGCATTTAACCTGACTGTGGTTCCATTTTGTACCAAAAGCACTGTACTGTTGTTACCTGCTGAATCTTACCTTATGTATAGGGGTCTCAAGGGTCGGACTGGTGGAACCAGACCTGATAATAAGTGCAAACCTAAGTGGTATTTGTATGCTGTTTGGGGTTATTGTAACTGTGTCTGTTGTACATTGCTTAGGCCACTAGAGGGTAAGAGAGGGGTGCAGTGTTCTGGAAGGCTGTACCCAGGTCAACCACACTACAATAACCCTGTCCTCCAGGTGGAGTACCCGTTTCCATACCCAGGCCCCTTAACCTGCACCTAGCCCACGCACGAGGTAGTAGACCTTGGATAAGCGCCACCCAGGGTTACATCAAGAGCCCAGAAAGAAGTGGCCCAAAAAGTAAAGTACAACAACAACAAGCAGCACCACAGTCTGTTGAAACTAAATGCTGCTACTGTCCATGTGCAGGCTAACTCTCAAAATACTGAAAACCCAGCAGGGGTTGGTGGACTGTCTACGTCAGAAGGGCTCAGTAGCACAGCCAATAAAGTGTCGAAAGACAGTGGCAATAGCAAGTCATCTGAGAAAAAAAGTGCAAAAACAAAGAGTATTCCATCTGTACATAAAGTTAAAGCACTTACTGGTACAACTCGCAGTGGAGTTGCTCGATTTGCAATACATGCATATCGAATAAATCAATCTGTGACTGCAAGTGTTAGCTCTACTGAGTCTGATGATGATGATGATGATGATGAGGGCAATGGGGAGACTGATGATGATGATGATGATGATGACAGTGGTAATCGAGAGTCTGATGATGATGAGCTGGTGACTTTACCTTTAGCTATGTCTTATTCTGGTTCAGACAGTGACAATGGGCGCTATGCACGATGCAGGTGGGGGTACACGGAAAACCCGCATACCCTGCCCGTGTAGCTGTGCACCCGCAGACAGGTGATCACATGCCAGTATTCACAACCAGCACCAACCTGTCCATGGCTCTACCCCTCCCAGTGCACAGCACTCCACAGGGCAGCTGGGGGTGGAGTCGTGGTTCCAGGTGCACATCCAATGGGATGCCCAACCCGGGACCCACAGTGGATCCCTCATACAGTGGGTGTGGGTCCAGGAAGCTCATGCTTACTGCAGGCACCAGGACACGTGTTGCATGTCCCTACAGCCAGTCAGCCCTACCAGCTAAGCCCATGGCTCCCAGTACCCCCTGGTGCACTGATGGACCCCAGCGTGTGGACCCTGCCTCAGGCCAGCAACCCCACAACAGCAGCTGTGCAGCCCCCTGTGGCCATACCCCTGAGCCACGTGGGGGGCTTGTCACTGATCTGCTCCTCGGCACCTTACCACCTGGCAACACAATGTCCCAGTGCTGCCGCTCTGTTGCTGTGTCGGGCACTCACCCGTCCCTGCCCCTGTCCTCTCTGTTTGCCTAGTGGGCAGAAGCAGCATGAAGGATCCTGTCCTGGTCCACCCCACAGTCAGTGGGTGCTGTCCATGGGGTGCACAGTGGGTTATGGCAGGGTCTGCCCTGGCATAGCCTGCAGCCTACTGTGCCCCTGGCATGCAGTACAGTGGCTTCGTGCATGCCACATAGTGCTGGTATGCCCCTGCCCAGCCCCAGCATGTTGCTTTCCACACAGCCAGGGGATCGGGTGTAACTGCTGCACGCCCCCTTTGTGAATGTTGCATGGTACTCAGACAGACACGCTGCAGACAATGCCAACGCACCTGGCTTCCACGGGGACATTGGCATTGCATAGCGCCCAATGAATAAAAATAATGACAGTAGTAGAGTGTCAAAGGAAAAAGAAAAGTCAAAGCACAAGCCACACAAGGTGAAACAGTCTGACAGTAGTGATGATGATTGTGATGGCAAGGGTGTTGCAGAGGATTCTATGATTGTCTCACCTGATAAACCTGAATGCTCCATTGATATGTTGTCCCCACATAAACCCAGTCACTCAACTTCTAGTCCTACTGAGGTCATTACCAGACAAAGACAGTCCACCTCTACTGTTTGGAATCATTTTACATAAACCCCAAGGATGATTGCTAAACTATATGTGTGCATTGCGACAGATGTGTTAGTAGGGGAAAAAATAAAGGGCATCTTGGAACCACAACAATGATGTGACATCTTTCATGAATTCACCCTATCATTGTATATGGTTCAAACAAACAGTCTTAACATTGGTGGCTGGAAATTTAGCAGGGCTCTCTGTGAACAGAAACATTCTACTGAAACAGTGGGAGAGGAGCACCAGGCAAGATCCAAAAGTCCACTTTCGCCTCACGGTCATGATCACGATATTGCTGTATGGTCCTCTGCTTTACCAGGCACAGCATGTAACCCTACAACACCCCCAGCCAAATGTAATGTTACCCCACCTGATAAGAGGCAGTTGAAGTTAAAAGAGTTTTTGAAAGAAAGTCTGAATATTCACAAAATCATCCCACAGGACAGGCAATAAATCGTAAAACAGCAGAAATGATTGCACTTGATTTACAGCCGTACTCTATTGGGAAGATGTGGGTTTCAGAAGGCTTATGGAATACAGTACTTAGAGCCACGATTTTTACTGCCAAGTATAAAATACTTCTCCGTAACCGTTGTGCCCAGAATGTATGACAGTTTAGTTGTTCAAGTAAGACATGCTCTCCGAGAGGCTGAGGACAAGGTAGTTCACTTCACTACTGATATGTGGACCAGCAGCCAAATCATTGCCTATCTTTCTCTTACTGTACACTGGGTCAGTTTTGCACGCAACTCATCATCATCCTTACGTACTACTAGTCTGTCTGCTACCACTTTAACCAGTACTACTACTACCACTACTATCTCTCAGAGCTCAAATAAACCCGTCAAGTTTCAGAAAATGGTAGTTCTCCATGTATGTCACTTTCAAAGCACACACACACAGCACAGCACATTCAGCAAGAACTGGAAAGACTACTTACTGCTTGGGTCCCTTCACAGGGTTTAAAAGTTGTTGTTTTCTGTTGCTGACAATGGTTCATATATTAAACAAGCATTTGTCAATGCGGAAAGTTGGTTGCTTGTTAAACAATTTGGTTTTTTATGTTTGCTTGCACGCATGTGCAAGAAACATAGTGCCATCATCGGAGATTTCGGAGGTGTGTCACCCCCTCCTCCAATTCAGTCAGTGTGTTGGCAGGAGCGGCCCTGTAAGCCAATGCATTCTGAAGCTGTCTATGACCGCTCCAAAATGCAGTGGCATACAGTTGAAAGGGGCTACGGCAGGTGAGCAGCGAAGATAAGGCTGCTCACACAGCTCCCACCACCAGACAAGAAGCCCCACAGGCGACGCGCTGCGCACACCACGCACTGTATAGCGAATGACAGGTGCCCAATCCCGTCGGCTGTGCTGCGTTCCCCAAACCCTTCTGAAATGCCACGCTGGGGTGCCCACCCCAGCATGGCGAAGTAATCCTTAGGCGGCAGGGGTGCCCAATCCCCGTCGTGGCTACCACCCCAACCGTCCTTGTACCACGCTGAGCCCACCCCAGGTGGCAAGCAATCCGCCGAGCGAGGGGTGCCCAATCCCCGTCATTCGCGCACCCCAACCATCCTTGTGCCATGCTGGGAGCCCACCCCAGCATGGCAAAGCGTCCCGTCGTCCATTTTTTATTTTTCCCGTAAAAGAAAAAGCGTTCCCGCGTAGTCTCCCCCCCTCCACAACCCGCACCCACCACTGTGCACCCAGCCTCCCACACCCCACACCCCATACTTACCTCCGGGCTCGGGCGGCGATCTTGAGTGGACCAGAGACACGTCTGCACTCTTCAAAGCCGACTGCGAACTGAGAAATGCCAGTAAGCTGTATAATGGGCTAGATAGGGGTTTCAACTTTGTTGCATATCTCAGGCATTTTGAGATTTTTGCCAAATTTTCAACATGGGTTTTGGGACCCCTTCTCATGATTGATTCACTGTCATGGCGTTATTCGGGCCGAGGTGATTTGCCAGTCACTGCACAAATCACCCTTGGGCCTGGTCTGCCTCATGATGATGACATCGATCATGAAGAAGTCTAAACTATGATAGTGTATATTCAAAAATACTGTTTCTGGCGTCGTTGCACAGTTCCTCAGCTGGCTCGTAAGTTCGCAAATTTTCAATATTTTCACTCCAGATTTTCAACATTGCATTTTTACCACATATTCTTATGAGTAGTACAGCTGTAATTTTTCAAATCTCACCCAAAATGTGTTTCCACCCATGTAGCGCACAATGGCGCAGTCGGTATGCAAAATCAATGTATGGGACAAATTAAGAAAATCACAGTGACACTGTTCATGAGCAGAGGTCTTAAAATGGCTATGTTGAAAATTTGGTAAAAAACTTCCTCAAAATGACTGTTTTACGAGCGTGCACTGCGCTGTTCCTACGCACACTTGTAAGGTCGCGAATTTTCAATATTTTCACTCCATATTTTCAACATTGCCATTTTACCACACCTTCTTATGAGTAGTATAGCTGTCATTTTCATCTTACCCAAAATGTGTTTCCGCCTATGTAGCGCACAATGGCGCGATCGGTTGCAAAATCAATGTCTGGGATAAATTAAGAAAATCATAGTGACATTGTTCATGAGCAAAGGTCTTAAAATGGCTATGTTGAAAATTTAGTGAAAAAATTCCAAAAATGACTGTTTTACGGCGTCGTTGTACAGTTCCTCATGCGCTTGTAAGTTCGCGAATTTTCAATATTTTCCTCCAGATTTTCAACATTGCCATTTATTACACTTTCTTATGAACAGTACAGCTGCAATTTTTCATATGTCGCCAAAATGTGTTTTGCACATGTAGCGCACAATGGTGCTGTTGGTGTCTTGAAAGCAATGTTTAGGACAGATTAAGAAAATCACAGTTACACTGTTCATGAGCAGAGGTCTTAAAATGGCTATGTTGAAATTTGGTGACAAAAGTCCATAAAATGACTGTGATACAAGTGAGCATTGCAGATTTCCACGCACCCTCGTTACTTCATGACTTTGTAATATTTTCGGTCAGATTTTCACCAGTGACATTTTACACTTCCTTATGAACAGTACAGCTGTCATTTTTCACAACATGGCTGAAGTGTGTTTTCACAGTTTCAGTGCAGAGATGCGTGGTCGCTGTGGGAAATCATTGTTCGGCACAGATAAAGAAAAACACAGTGACACTGTTCATGATCGGAGGCACCAAAATGCCTGAGTTGACAATCTGCTGTAAAAAATCCCCAACCTAATTATATTACGGGTGTGCGTTGCACAGTTTCTATGTACGCTCGTGACTTCACCATTTTTTTAAATATTTTTAGTACAGATTTGCAACATTGCCATTTTTTACACCTCCCCATGAACAGTACAGCTGTCATTTTTACATCCTGTTCGAATGTTTTTGCACCTGTGGTGCTAATACCGTAGTCACTGTGCATAAGCAGTTTGCTAACAAAGTGATATTCCCCTGTTCATGAGGTGGGGTCACAAAACAAACATGTTGAAGATTTGGAGTGAAAATACTAACGAATGCCTCAGGTATTAGGGTTTCCAACTATAACGCCCAACCCTGTAGAGAATGACAGGCATCAGGGGTGTGACTTGGGATTCTTGCCTGTGATGCTCATACCATTCCACACCCTGCAGTCAGTGAGAGGCATCGAGGTATGCCTTGGACTCTTCGGCCCCAAACTTCACCCCATTCTCCTATATCGCACCCATCTCACCATATTTCTGTATGAAATGGGGTGAGCATAAAGACCAAAGACCCCAGGGACACCGTGACACTTGTCAGTGTCTGCAGGGTGGAGTGTGGTGAAATGGCATGGCCGTTATGCCTGACGACCCAAACGCACACCCCAATGCCTGTCACTCTCTGCAGGGTGGTGGTGGGGTTGGCTTCAGTTCAATACTTCACTGCCATTCCTATTATGCAGCTCTGTAACTTCTACGCTACCACTGCCAATGCCAGCAAGCAAACATTCGGCATTGACAAATGCTTGTTTTTCTATATAGTTGTTTGTGGTATTTTTGTAGATTTTCTCCCATTGCCAGCCTGAGGGCCCTGCGTACTGCCGTGCGTGCGTGTGTGTGGAGACGCAGTATGCACACCGTGGCACCTGCTCAGCCCTTCCACCCACATAATGATGCCGCCCCGCACCGCCTATGCTACCCACTGGACCTTCAGCCAGTGGGGCCCGGAGCCTCTGGGGTGACAACCACCCCCACTACCCCTGGAGAGAAGAGCTGCCAACCGCTTGCTCAATCCTATCCCCCATGCGCCAGCACCCTAATAACCTAAGGTCGCTCCTGAATCCAGGCCGCCAGTGTAGGGGTGAGGTAAGGCATCCAGCGCCTCAACCCTCAGCACCACCAGGCCAGCCTTGTTAAACAATTTGATGTTTTTCTAGTGAGAGAAGTCAAGAATTGAGAGTAATTTTTGGGACTCAGGAGTAGAGCCTGAGGGTAGGGTGGCTGGGTTAATGACACTGCTACAAACAGTCAGTGAGAGCAGACCTACTATGACTGCGTCTGGTCCTAATGGGCCTCTGCTAATTCTACTCCTCTGGTGGGTCACTTACTGAACTGGCAGGCTGCAGGCAGCCTAGGCTGGCAAATAGACATACAAGCTTCTTCGTGATTGGATCTCAGTAAGCCTCCGTCTCTTAAAAGATGTTGTTCCTAGGGGGAATTTCTCCAATCACTGACATCCTCAGATGGCTTCTCCAATAATGTAGGGTAAAGGATGTTTTAGAACTACTCTATGTGATCTGAGTCAGGTGGGAGCTTGAAGTGGTGGATTTGATTAGTCTGCCTTGCACTCAGTTTTGCTAGCAAAAGCATGTGGGTTTGGCCTGGAAGCCAAAGTGGGTGGACCTGGCTGCTCTGCCAGTAATAGTGGACGAGCCACTTGGTGAATGAGGAGAGGGACATGATGACGGAGATCAGTACAACTGTGATGGTGAATGGGCTGTAGACAGCTGCCAATGAGCCATGTATGTGGGGGCAGTGTCGGAGGCAGCAGTAATGAACAAGGGTGTCAGCAGTGTGGAGGGCTGGAGTAGTGAGTTGGTGAACAGCACTGGTGGACCAGGGATGTGGGGCGCACTCCACTCCCAGCTGCAGGTAAGAAGTAGCCGTCAGCAACAGAGAAAGCCAAGGCTGCAGGGGAGGGCACTGGGGCCACATAAACAGCACCCACAGGGCCCAAATTTCAAATATGAAGAGCAATTTGCTTCCAGCTGACACACACCCATAAATCTGTTCAGGCTGAGGGTCAACAGAACAAGCTTGGCTGTCTCTGCCTTGTCCCATACTCAGCAGTGCTGATGTCTGTTCAAAAGCACATACTAGGAAACTATGTTGCAGTAAATGTTCTTGGTGTTATTATACAGGTTATAATTTGCTGTTACAGAGTTGTGTGTCGTCTTGTTGAGGCTCAATGAATGGCCAGGGGTCTGGGGCACCAAGGCCCCCAGAAGCTCTTCGGTGTTTGGTGTACTGTGGCGCATTTGAGTGTTTTACTGAAGAGATAGCACAGAAGAGCATAATAAGGTACAATATGTTTCCTCGTAATAGGCAGCTATAAAAGTGTAAAATCTTACACTTTACAATGTGTTATTAGTTTCACAAGTACAACTTACAAATGATTATACATGGCAGAGAGAAGTCAACATGTGTATACATCAGCAGATCTTACAAGAGGATTCATGAGCTAACAGCCCAGTAAATACCACCATGGAAGGGCTGTCCCCAGTGATGGTCGGAACCATACTAAGTGTAGTTGTATACTTAGACAAGAATCTACTACAGTAGAAGAACCTGTAATGCATAATATCCCTGCTCTAAATCTTGCCACACCCTTTCTTTACTCCTCTCCTTGTCAAGCACTGTATCTCTGCCATAGGCTCTCACTTCAGCCTCTGTGAGCTTAACCTACCATTGCTCCATATGAAAACTATTCCTTCCCACGACTTCTACCTGGTATTGTGTGAACAGATGACCGTCAACTACACTGTATGTCATTAATGTATCTTGATATGTGCCCACCTTGTATTGTATTCCTGTATGTGCCTCAGTTCTCATGACATGAAACCTTTGCAAATGAGCTTGCAACTCAAAGGTTGTAATCTGAGGCTTTAATAAATAAATAAAATAAATAATATAACATGTCAGTATCATGGGCTACTGTATAAGCCACATGGTCCTGTTCCTAAAAGCATAGAAAAATAAACTGTGCTGCAAAGCTATCTAATCCCTCAGAGCTTCATAATAGCACCAGCACTGCATATCACTGCCAATCGCACAAGACTTGCCCCTCAGTATAAACACCACATGTGAAGTGCTGGTGACTAAACAGAGACCATGAAAGGTTAGATATAACAAACCATCATGTAGAACTCGGTCACCAAATGGAAATTATTTGATCCAATGGAACTTAGAATGAAATCCAACACGTAAAATATCCCATACAGTCCAGAGTAAATTGATACAACATGAGCCCCATAGTGAATCAGTCCAAATACTGTATATCAGCCCAGCCTGTCCATAATACACTGCCAGTGCAAGACTGAAAATCAACATAATGTGGACTCTAGCGTGTCCTGTTAACCAACATGCTTATCAGACAGGGAGAGGATGGGGGGAGTACACAGTTGCCATGTGACCAGAGCCATCCTGCTAACATATAAGTTGGCAAATTTAAACAGTGATTGATGTGAAAAAATTATATGGATCTTTTCAACACCTTTGTCTCATGGAGATATATTCCTTGGGCCTTAGCCCCACAGATGAGCACCACCGTCCGACTCTCCCCTTACAACCACAGGCCCCCCAGAGCCTCTACCCATTATTATGCTACCCATTACAGGATAAGCCAGCCCATTTTTTCTGAGCAACTGCACACACCCTAAAAAAAGCCACCCAATCTCTCAGTCATCTCTCTCACTCCCATTCTCGGGTTGGACACAAAAAGGTGCAGAAAAGCAACACTTTACATACTAGTCTGAGACTACTCAGCCTGGCCTGCTGCAAGTGTGCCACCACACAGCCCATTACTTTCAAGCCCCTCCTCCTCCTCATCTCTGGAACCATCCATCCCAGTTCCCGACCCGACCACCAACTCGAGTCACCAGCTCACCTCCCTGCTGCAGTGCTTGTTTGTTGACTGGGGCTGGTCATGGCAGTGCTGTGCTCTGGCTGCCACTGGACCTGTGCTGTGCTAGTTTTCTTATTTTTATTGTAATGATGCAAAGTGAACCCTAATTTGAGAGCACCAGAGCTAGCTAGCTCACCCTCTTGCTCCTTTTAACCACCCGACTGATGGAATTAGTCGACCGTCAAGTTCTTGACTGAAACAATTTGCCGCTGGGCACTCTGCTTAGATAGAGCTCACTCAGCTCACTAATTCAACTCCGCCAAGCTAGTATGGCAGTAAAAGAAAGTGTAGCATGACTCAGGTGCTCTTGCTCCTCTACAGCGTTACGTGATGGCGGTGGAACCTCGGCCGCTAACAGTCAAAGAGCCAGAGACTGAAAGTGAGAGTGCTGTGGACAACTGTCTACTTAGGCACATGGTGCTACTAACTAGTACTACTAGGATTTTGTTTAGGGGTAGGGATAGATGAGGGGTGAAGATGGACATGGACTGGAAGATGCGGACCATCCCTCAATCCTCAGTCTGACCCTTGTAATTCAGGAGGGGCACAGCCCCTACTTTAACTTCCAGAAGCTGTAGTCAGTGCCTATGTGTTAGGGTAGGTATGAGTTGCTAGCAAGTGCTCTGCTGGGCGATTGTTTTCCCCATCTTTCTCTCCGCTTTGTAAATCAAAGGACCGAAGCCCTCTTTGATTGGTTAAGCCGGTCCTTTGAAGTGCATGACTGTTCAGCCCACCCAGCAGAGAGTTGTGTCAGGACCACATGGAGTGGTCATTGGTGCAGACTGCCGAGCCCCTAGTTTTGTGTACTGCAACAAGCTCGGTAGCGACACACACACACACACCCAAATCCCCTATTGCCACAATACGTTGGCTTGTACATGTGCACAACCAACGTAAAAAGCACTTCATGATGGCAATTATGTACATACATGCTGTTTTGCCCATTGTCTTCACCTAATCATTCAAAGCTTCCTGGATAATGACCGGCAAGTATTAACTGCTGTGGGAACAGTGCCCAAAGTGTGCGGTCACTTCAACCATTCAGTAAAAGCCTGTGACATCCTTGCTGATATCCAGAAGGACAAAGGTCTTCCTCATCTACAGCTTGTTTAGGATGTAGCAACAAGTTGGAATTAAATTTACTTTATGATTGAATGCATCCAAGAATAAAAGGTAGCTATCATTGAGTATATCATGTACAGTGATAACGGGGAGGGCATTGTACTCCAGTCTACTCATTGGTCTCTGCTGGGACAGTGGTGTCACATTCTGAAACCATTCATGAGTGCTACAAAAGAGGTCAGTGCAGAAAAGGCATCACTTAGCCAAGTTATTCCACTCATTCTACTTCTCAAAAAAAGGTTGGAGAAAATGAGGAGAACTTAGATATGAAAAATCTCTAGTCAATAAGTTGCTTACCAGACTGAGCAATGATGAGAAATTCTCAGCCATGACACGGAGCAAGGAGTATCTGTTAGCAACATTGCTAGATCCACGTTTCCGGAACAGACACCTTCCTGATGTGGTTTCTGATGTGGTGGAGAAGTTTAACTACAGGTAACTTTTGAGTAATGCAGTAGATGAGGTTTCATTAGGATTGGCAAGCAGTACTACAATGATACCACCTCAAATTCAGAAGACTGCTCCAAAACCAGTTCAGAAGCAGGCAATGAGGAGGATGACATTTGGGGCCAGTTGCAGGACATTATAATTCCACAAGGAGAAAATGCATGCTCAGTAGTAAGCATGGTAGATGCATATCTGTCTGAGCCCAATATTATTTATTTATTTATTTAGGCAATCAGAATTACAACCTTTGAGTCAAAGACTCTTTGCAAAGCGCCATGTCAGGAATGCAAAGCATGCAGAGAGAAGCAAACAGTGCAGAAATATAGGCCCTGTCCACACTCGCAACTTGGTACACATTACCGCGAGTCGCCAGCGTTACATAAGTTTGCAAAACGGTTCCGCATCCGCATTGGTAACGGTAATCACATGCGTTTTGCTACCGATCTCGAGACTTATTGGAAGGTAGTCTCGAGATCGGTAGCAGCATACCACTTGAAAATGCTCATGAAGCAGAATACTCACCAATGCAGATGGGTGAGTGTTTGATCTCGGTCCTCCGGTCTTCCATGGCTGCTCAGGCATCCCGAGGGCGTGGATCACTTTGCTGCTTCCCTCTCAGATGGCGCTTCAGTACTAGTGACTGAGTGCTTAATTCCAGTGCACCAGTTAGAAGACATGTGAGACTGATGGAAGAGGGCATATGTGGTACTGTCACTGCATAGTGTTACTGCATATTCTTCTTCTCCTTATCCATTCCTTCCCTTGGGCCTTGTTCCTCTCCCTTAAATAAACCTGTGCCTGATGTATGTGCATTGCCTTACTGATTGCAGGATTACTGTGGCTGCATTGTGCAGAGGAACTGTGTGGGATTGCTGAGGGTGAAGCAGTGCAGATGCGAGGTGGGTGAGAGCACAGAATGGGGAGCATGGTTGCGGCAGAGTGTGGATGAGCTGTAATGGTAAGGCTTAAACCGTTGCCGATACCATTATGCTGCCACTAGCACAAGTGTGGACAGGGCCATAGACAGTGACAAGCTCAGAAGTACATACAATTTAGGGCCATTAAGCCAGCATCAGAAGTATCACAATACACAATTGTAGAATAAGGCAAAATACCAAGCAAAATACAAAATTTAGACATCAGGGAGACCGCTTCTTGGAAAATGTTATGCAATTTAGAGCACACCACTGGCGAGAGGTGTTGAACTGGGCAGGAAAAAACAGAATAGGGCCAAGTGGGGGGGAGCAGGCAAATCAATGAGCAAAGGTGGGGCTAGGAACAGTCACAGGAGGAGGAGGAGTCCAGAAGGTGGGTCTTTAGACCAGTTTTAAAGCAACATTAGTATTAAGGACAACCCTTTAGCTTAGTGGCAAGAAAAAAATCATGTTGGCCAAGCTGGCTGCCCTGGCTTGTAAGTAAATTGGATGTCCACCCTCCAGTGTCTGTTTCAAGCATTATTTAGCTCTGCTGGGGATGCTGTGGCTGATAAATGAGTAAGATTAACACCAGGCGATGTGGGGAAACTAACGTTCTCGAAGGCTAACCTGCCAAACGTTGGCTACATACAGTATGTGATGCTGATCTTGAAGAAGATGACTCTGACAGCAGTACCTGTGCTGCAGCTGTGGAGTGACACATCAGCTTTCAATTTTGAGACTCACTGGACTGCTTAAAAGTAGAGATCTGGGACTTGCCTGCCTTTCGACCGCATCATCACCATCATCATCCTGGAGGTGGGTGGAAGATACAGCCAGTACATCACATTCACGTCATCGCATACTGGTAGCAGCTGTGGCAGACAGTCCCTGATCTCACACACAGTCTCTTTCTCATTCTGACGAGATCATTTATTTTATTACCTAATGCACCTAAGAATAATTATTACTTATATAACCATAGCTCTGTTTTCCCCTGATAGTAGTGGTAGTAGTAGCAGTGGTGAAGTGGTCACTTTGGACTGCCTGGTGCTCTTGTTCTTTCACATTACTTGCGTTGCATCCCATACGAGACTCGCTGCTATGCTAAAATAATTGGTGACATACAAAAACAACACTGATCCCTTCTACAAAAAGTCAGACTCAGAAGACTGGTTAAAAACAATAGAGATCTGGGATTTGGCTGCCTTTTGGCCGCATCATCGTCATCATCATCCTGGAGGTGGGTGGGAGGTGCAGCCAGTACATCACGTTCATGTCATCACATACTGATAGCAACTGTGGCAGACAAGTCCCTGTTCTCTCACACAGTCACTTTGTCATTCTAAGGAGATTATTTACCTAAATGCACAAATTAAATAACCAATTGCTAAATGCTAGCTCTGTTTTCCCCCTGGTAGTAGTACTACTACAAAGTACAATTATTTAAACACACTATTATCACCTTCTAAAAATCAGACTCAGGAGGAGACCATTTATTTACAAACTAGAGATCTGGTCTGGGACTTTCTTGTCATCACAGTCACTTTCTCAATCTTTTCTAAGCAGTCATTTTGGTAAATGTGCCTTAACCATATTGATTTCATATGAGCGTACAAACATAGAGAAACTCAGCAGAAACAAGCCTCATGGTCTATTGAGGTCTGCTCAATTGTGCAGCTAGCCCGCAACTGCCGCCACCCACCCCATCCCTCCTCACAAATACCCCCTCACTCTGTACCATCCCTTTTAAAACCATCTACTGTGCTACAGGCTGCTGCCTCCTCCGGCAGAGTATTCCACTTATCCACCATCCTCTCAGTGAAATAATGTCTCCTAACTTCCCTCCTGAATCTTCCCCCATCCAATCTCATCTGGTACCCCCTCGTGACCCTCCTCCTTCTAATCTGGAAAATCCCTTCTTTACTAGCCCTGTTAATTCCCTTTAAGTATTTAAAGGTTTCGATCATGTCCCCCCTGTCCCTCCTTTCCTCCAGGGAATACATGTTCAGCTCACCCAGCCTCTCCCCATAGAAGTATCCCTCTAACCCCTGGATCATCTTTGTCACCCTCTGCTACGCCTTCCAACAATCTGATGTCCTTCTTCAAGAATGGCGCCAGTACTGCACGCAGTGTTCAGGTGTGGCCTGACCAGTGACCCATGAGGGGCAGGATCTCCTCCCTATTTCTGGAGAGATTCCCCTCTCACACCCAGCATCCTGTTGGCTTTTGTTGGCGCCTCCTCCACTGAGCCGAGTTGTTCACACTCCCATTATAAGCACCCTAGATCTCTTCTTCCTCGGTGCATTCTAGTTCTACCCTCCCACAACTGATAGCTCCTTCTCTGGTTGTTAGCCCCAAAGTGCAAGATCCTGCACTTTTGGTGTTAAACCCCAACTGATACACATCTGACCACTCCTGCAATTTGGTCAGGTCCTCCTGCAGCCTCCTCTGCCCTTCAATGTCGTCAACCACGGCACCCATCTTTGTGTCATCTGCAAAGAGACTGATCTTACTCCGAACCCCGTGAGAGATGTCTGCTATGAGTATTCCGAACAACACTGGTCCCAATATTGATCTCTGCAGCACCATGCTTCTCCCCCCACCACCACTCTTTGCTACCTTCCCTTCAGCCAATTAGTGATCCAGCTTACTCTCTTTGATCCCACCCCTATATACTCCAGCTCCCCCCCAGCCTCCCATGTGGCACAGAATCAAAGGTCTTGCTGAAGTCCAAATAAAGGACATCCACTGCATGGCCTTTGTCCAGTTCCTTTGTCACCCAGTAGTAATACTCAATTAGATTTGTCTCGCAAGATCTTCCCAAGACAAACCCATGCTGCTGACCGTCCTGGAGACCACTGATCTCCAAAAAGGTCACCAGCCTCTCTTTTAAGATCATCTCCATGAGTTTCCCCACAATTGATATGAGGCTTACTGGTCTGTAGTTCCCTGGTTCATCTCTTGGTCTGCTTTTATGGATGGGTACCACATGGGCCATCCTCCAGTCCTGTGGCACACATCCAGTGTCTAGGGGCATATTGAACAGGTAAGCCAGCGATCCTGCCAGGACCACCATCATCTCCCTAAGTACACTATGGTGAATGCCATCTGGACCCGGTGCCTTGTCCCCCCTCAGAGCCCTCAATCCTTTCAGCACCCTGTCCTCTGTAACCCCTAAATCAGTTACCTCCTCCCCCCCCACCCATTCCTCTTCTTCCAGGTGGTATCTGCCCTCCTTTTCCCTAGTGAACACGGAGCAGAAGTACTCATTCAGCACTTCCGCCTAGTCCTCCCCCTTCTCCACCCAGCCCCAGCCTTTCCTAATCGTCACAATCTGATCCTTGTTTTTCCGTTTTTCACTAATGTAGCTGAAGAAGTCCTTTTCTCCGTCTTTTATGCCCTGCACCAGTCTCAGCTCCCTGGATGCCTTGGGCACTCTGACCAGCCTGGTATCCTCCCTGGACTTCTTCACATACCCCTCCCTGTTCTCTGCCCCCCCCATCTCCTGAGTCTCCTAAATGCTTTTTTAGGCCCTGACCCCATCCATTGCCTCCTTCGTCAGCCAGCTGGGTTTTTTTGCCCATCCCTTCTTACTCCTTGTTCTTGTACATGTTCCAGTCACCTCCACCAGGCCATTTTTGGCTAGCATCCACGCATGGCTGAATTTCTGCCAGATGCTTGCCCAATATTTCCCCATCATTTTAAAGTCTGCCTCCTTAAAGTCTATCACTTTGGTACCCGTACCTTCTGCTGCCCTGCCCATGTTGAGTGTGAACCAAACAGAGTGGTGGTCACTCCCAGCCAGAGGGTCTTCCACCTCCAGATCCCTTATAGCCTCCCCATTTGATAGAACCAGATCCAGAGTCCTATCCAATCTAGCTGACTCACTGACCAACTGCACCAGGAAGCTGCCTGAAATGCCTCTTGTAAAACCCGCTCCCTTGTACTCTTGATGGTTGGGGTGCTCCACTTGCCCCGGTAGGATGAAGTACCCCCACCACCACAGTGTTCCATTTCCTACAGATCCTTCTGATTTGTTCTACTAACTCCCTATCCAGATCCTCCCCTTGGGCTGGTGGCTTGTACACCACCCCCATCCTCAATGTCCTATGTTTTGAGTCTTGAAGCTGCATCCATAGGGCCTCTGTTCTGCCTTCCTCCCCCCTTCCTCCCTTATGCATCTTATCCCCTCCTGAACATATATTGCCACCCCCCCTTTTCCCCTGGCCCTATCCTTCCTGAATATCCTATACCCTGGGCCCATTATGTCCCATTCCTGGTACTGGGTGGCCCACGTTTCCAT
Source organism: Neoceratodus forsteri (assembly GCA_016271365.2). Lineage (NCBI taxonomy): Eukaryota > Metazoa > Chordata > Ceratodontiformes > Ceratodontidae > Neoceratodus > Neoceratodus forsteri. The sequence continues at coordinate 1,094,404,955 of CM028133.1, forward strand.
GATGGCCACAATGTCCACCCTTCCAATTGCCAAGAGAGCCTGTAATTCCACTGATTTGTTACCAAGGCTTCTTGCACTCAGTGAGACCACCCTCCAACCCGTCCCAGCCCTCCCCTCCCTAGAATTGCTCTTTCCTAGTCTTCCCTGTGCCTGCCAAGTTCCTCCCTACTAGCCTGAAGGGTAGCTTGTTTGGCTCCTCTCTGGAATCCCTGCCTCACCCTCTGTGGTGGTAGACTACTTCTGGTTTTCCCCTGATTGTAGCAGGTGGGGGCAGTAGCAGACTGCAGTCTTGAAGTGGAAGCTGGCTGACTGGCCCTCTCTGACTGGCTGCCTTCTGCTCTGGCCTGGTGCTGTTTTTGTGTTTCTGGCTTCTTCTTCATCACTTAGCTGTCTAAAACACATCTGGTACCTGCCTGTACCTGTTGAGAAATAGAAATCACTACTGTTAATAATATAACTTATACACAGTGTTAGTATTACTTTCTTAAATGTCAGAAACAGAAAAGTGATTAGAGGCATGCTCTACTACTAAACAGTGGTTTACGAATATACTTTCACGGATAAGCCGATCTGTGTATAAGCCGAACCCCCCCCAATGACCTGCTGCAAATAGAGCAAATGCCTTGACCCGCATATAAGACGAGTCGTGTTTTTAAAAATAAATGAATGTCATTATGATTGCCAGTTCATGACAAAATGTATTGATGCAAATCAAACAAATGTAACAATCATAACAAAGTGCCCAAAAATATATACAAGAAACATATGGTGAAGAAGGGCAGTACTCAAATTCATCTAAGCGGTCATTTTCAGGTACCGCACTTGGACAGTCTCGGTACTCACGGTACGGCATGTGAGTCAGCAACTCGGTCATCGTCCTCTTCCTCCAGCGGTTTGGAATCTGATATTCCCAAAGCATGCATGTTTTCAGCCAGGTACTCCTCAGTCACCACGTCCGATGTCAGTATATCCAGCTCTGCATCATCATCTGCTGCCCTCTGTTTCCTCCTCATCCTCTTCATACAGTGCATCATCCTCAGTCCCATCACGCTGTTGCTGATTCGCTGTCTTCCTGGACCTCACAAAGCATTTGATACTGTTGACCACTCCCTACATCTTTCATCACTAAAGCGTTAGGTCTAGATACCACCCTCTGTGGGCTGATTCCAGAACTACCTAACGGATGGCAACAGTAGGTCAAAGTGGAAGGGGACCCCCAAACCGTTACTTAGAGGTGTCCCTCAAGGATCCATTCTGGGACCAATACTCTTCACCATATACATTAACAATATCGACCTTGGCATTAAGAATGCCAATATCACCTATTTGCAGGTGATACGGTGCTGTACCTAAGCCAGTCTACACCTGAGGTTGCTTATAAAGAACTACAATCTGACTTTGTCATCCTCCAACACCAGCTTCTCAAATAAAAACTTCTCCTCAAAGCCAAAAAACTAAAGCGATGATTCTCTCCTGGCAACCTCCCATCCTATTCTGCTCTTGGCACCCCCCATCACTACCTTACTGGGGAAAACCTGGACTATGTCTCAAGTTCAAATACCTGGGAATCTGGCTGGACACAAGCTCTCTTTCGGGGAACACTTGGAGGACATGGTAAAAAGCTGAGACAGAGACTAGGGCTCTTCTATCGGATAAAACACTTTCTAATGGCGGAGGCAAAAAACAGCTCGTACAGTCTACCTTCACCTCCCTGTTAGACTACACTGATTTTATCTACTGCCATTGCAACGCCTTATACCTGGGTAAGCTGGACGTCCTGTATCACAGAGCACTGCGCTTCATCACCGGCCTCCCCTCCTCTACCCATCACTGTTCCCTGTATGCTGCTGTAGGCTGGACCTCCCTGCAATTCAGACAAAAAAGAAATGCGGCCATATGGACTCTGAAAGCACTAGCTGGAAAACTACCATGTTATATCTCTGATCTTCTGCCCTAAGTGAAGTCAGAAAATACACCCTAAGGGAGCTGCTCCTTTATCACCTTGAATATCCCCAGGGTCCGCACGATATGGGAATGCGCCATAAGCTACCTTCGCCCATCGCTTTGGAATGAAATCCAGAAAATTTTGAATCTAAGAACCACAGCAACTATCGCAGTGTTCAAGTCCCTATACACAAAGTTAATTGGAGATAAATGTCACTGCTTCCATTGACCTTGTTCTTCTATAGCTTCTGTATTTACCTACGCCTGTTCTGCACTGCCACCTCACATATGCCTTCCTCTTTCCCGCACCTTTGCCTCACCCTCCCTTTCATCATCTTACTGTTGCTTTGATTCTCCTCTCCTAGGGCCACCGACCTCCTAAGTTCTCCAAGTATAGCCACCACATGATTCAAGTATACCTGCGGTGGTGCCTCCGAAACCGTTACCTGAAATTCACCAGAGCAGCTCACGCGCCTCTAGCTCCAAGTTCTTCCAGGAGTCTAGCTAGGTTACAGCTTGTTGTCTCTGGGCGGCCAATGCCTCCCTGTGCCATAACAAGGTTCTTCGTTAATCTCTTACGCCTCTGCAAACTCATGAATCCTTGCTCACAACAAAACTTAATGCTTCAAGCTGGGCTGTCGCGCCTCCTGGTGCCATAGCTAGTCATCCTAATTCTTTCTGCTTCTGTAAGCTACATACCCTTTGTCTTACTCCATAGCAATAACCTAAGTTTGGCAAACTGGGTTGCTGGCGCTTCCTGGTGCCATAGCCGGTCTTGTTAAACCTCTCCACTTCAGTGAGCCACGTACCTTCTCGCTCTATATCAAGAACCTAAGGCTGAGAGCTGCTTTTGTCATTTGGCCCCTTCTCCATTGCAGCCGCACCAACTTGAGGTACCTACAATTATTACCTAACAAAACCCCCTTCCTGCGTCCCTGTACTGAATATACCTCCAAACTTGGCTCTCTGTACTGATTACACCTTAAAGTTAGAATAGATATTCAATTTGCCTGTTCCTTGAACACACTTATTAATGTTTTACATTTCATTCTTTTATCAATGTCTGTACGGTGTCTTAATGTCTATATCCTTGCCAATTATATTATTCTGTTTCTTTTGACCATGTGTAATGCAGGTCTACCTTGTAAATGAGCTTGCTCAATGGTGTCCGCCTGGATAAATAAAGATTTGATTGACTGATTGATTGATTCCACACCGAAGAAAGGACTTAACCATCTCTTCAGATATTGATTTCCAAACTGCAACAATCCACTCATACAAATATCCAGGTCCGGTCTTTTCAAGTTGCCCACTTCGTCACCCCTCAACCCCAGCACACATCAACTTGCTCCATTTCTTTCTCACCCTGTCCTTGATGAGTTTATTGAAACACACATCAAGTGGCTAGGGATGGAGGTCGGACCACCAGGGATCACACACGTCTGTTTTTAGTTTCTTTGCATATATTTTTACTGGATCAGTGAGATGAGCCCGGAACATATCCCAGACGAGAAAAGAGCATTTAGATCATAGAGCCCCAGGACATGTGTGCCAGACCTTCTGTAACCACATCTGCACAAGTGACTCATCCATCCAACCCTTAGGATGGGTACAGATGAGGATGCCAGGAGGAAATGTCATTTTTTGGGGGAGGGTTTTTCTTTTAAAAATTACAAGGGGTTTTAACTTTGTCCTGTCAGCAAGACAAGATAACATCACAGTGGTGTCTTTTCATGCCAGGAGGTGCATATCAAAACAGTCTTGCTGCTGAAGAGGGTTGACACAGTTCTATTTGTGAGCAGGTCAAAAGTCATCGGAGTCTCATCCATGTTACAAATTTGGTTCAGGGCATATTTATGTTGTGTGTGCATTTTGAGCACATACTGCTGAAAGCTATCCACCTTAGCCTCCGAATTGGCTGGTAGCTTTTGCGATATTTTGGATCTCTGTCTGAGTGTCAACCCATGCCACTCCCATGAATCTGAAGCACCAACCGGCTGATGCTAGGAAAGAATCCACATCAGCGCGCTGGTACTTAGGATCCTTGGCCATATGCAGTGCCTTCATCTGTTCTGCCAACCTGGTCACAATATAGCCACTCTCCCCGCATTGTAAGATCCAAGTGTTCAGGTCAACTTCCAAGTCAGCAAAGGCTGCACGCTCCCCGTGGCATGCCCTTTTGGATTTTATAACAACAGCCAATCAACTCCTTCTCAGTGCAGTTTAAATAAGCCACTGCTAGGCAAATTTAGATTATAAATTACAATGAAAAAGGGAAAAGGTGAACCACTAGGAATTGAACCTAGGACTGCTAGCATTCCGTGCCAGTAGCTTTGCCTTTGAGCTATGGTTCATGCAGCTGCAGGGGCTGTCCAGGTCTTCCTTTCAAATTCACATTCCTTTCCTCTTGGTGTTGTGTAACTTTGCAACTTCAGAAATACATCAAAACAACAGCCAATCAGCTCCTTCTCATTGCAGTTTAAATAAGCCACTGCTAGGCAAATTTGTATTTTGGCATTTCGGCTAATGACAGTTTCTGTTTTTGCCACTCACGCACTTGTTTTTTCATTGACGTGTAACAGGGTCCTCTGTTATGATTAAAGTAAATAGGGTAACATCCCCCCTTAAGATAAAATTTATTTTTCACTCTTTTCTGTATTCTTTAACTTATTCCATACTATCCTGTTCTTTTTTTTGTCAGGGTAGCCAACCTGACAAATACATCTCTTTATCTGTTCTGTCTCTTTTTTAGGGCTTATTATTAAAAATTGCCCTTTCATAAATATCTAGCTGACATGCTTTAAGAGTTATATTTCCAAATAAATAAACTTTTGCTGTCTTTTCCTGTTTGGAAATTATATTTCCCCAAGCACCAAGTGAATAATACATTGCTGCAGAGTTGTTTTAAACATACAGTAGTTTAGCCAAGAAAAGCTCATAATAAAACCTACTCTCTGGTTATCCTGCTGTGTAAAGAAGTTCTGTAGGTCCCGAAGCGGCGGGTGGTAGCGGCCGTGAGGTGTGCGCATCTTTTCATGCTCGCACCCTCGCGCAGGACTGTGCGTACGATTGCACAGCTGTAATTTACAAAATAAAAAGCTGTAGCGCTGAAACTCGCAACCGCTGTTGCAATGTTAAAATGAAGCGGCTGAGCGCTAAAGAGATCACGCTTGCAACTGTGTTCATTTGCCTAGGGGACAGCTCAAAATATCCCCCGAAGTGCTGTTTCAGTGTCCACGGCACTAACAAGATAAATTAAAGCTGGAAATGAGTAAAGGACTCTGTAAGTAGATAGAAGTCCTGAAAATGAAGTTAAACATCCCAAAGAAGAGTTGTCTATCACTTGTAATAGAGCCCTCTAAACAGTAGAAGGCTGAGGAATGTAAAAAGCCATCGGCTACAATTTCAGCCGTCTGAAATAAACAAAATAAGCAGGAAAAGTGTAAAACTCTGTCTTTTAGCCAGATAATTACAGAATGAGTAAAAACCTCTCTGAGGTACAGAGAACTGGTTTGTTTCATGCTGAAGTAAAGGAATACATTGTTTCCTGCTTTATACAAAAGTTATTGGGTTTTTTTCATCTTTTTTAAAGCTGTAAATCACTATTTTCCATATGTAGTGACTAGAAATAAAATAAGATAAGGAGCATGCCCTTCATCTTCTTTTTATTATCCAGTTCACATTATATTGTAGACTTTGATTTTTAAGAATAAAATAACTCTGTATTTTACCTGGAGCTTTCAGATGGCCCTGCTTAGGAGCTGGCCGGCCCAGGAATGACAGTTCATATAGAGAGAAGGTATGATGTCATCAAAAAGGGGAGGAGTAAATTGTGCAGAAGGAGACTATATAAACCCCTTTCTGACAGGTACAAGAGAGAGTAGATGTGGAGGAGTGTTCAGTAGGGTTCTGGACACTGAGCAAGAAGGATCTTGTTTCAAGAAAAGCTATAGCTGTTGGGAGAAGGAAGACAGATATCCAGAAGAAAGTGATTTTCTGTTCTGAGTGTGCTGGACTTAACACTTTATTTTCCTTTCTGTGACATTACAGTGCTTTCTTTATTTTTTGTTATTATTTTTGCTTTTGGAAATTTATTTTGGACTTTCATTTTTGATTCAAGAAATAAAATGATAAATGCAGTAATTTGCATTTTTTATGCACCAAAGTTCTGTCTAAGTGTCTGTCATTGATCTCATGCTTCCACATGACTATGTACTGCCGTGCAACAACCGAGTTATTGGTTGCCTCGGCACATTCAAAAACTCGCAGCTTGAATGCTGCATCGTAGGAGCTTTGCTTTCTTTTTAAACTCATCGCCTAGAACATTTGCAGACAAACAATACCTGTAAGCACTGCACAGCTACTGACTCTTATAGGACTGAATCTGGACATGTCAAAACCCAATCACTAATTGATTAATAGCCTTGTCCCACGTATAAGCCGAGATCCCAAAACTGCGACTTGTATTTTGGTATAAAAATATCGGCTTATACATGAGTATATACGGTAATTGTTTTTTTTTCTACAGATATGTTGATTAAAAGCAGTTAAAATGATTTTTTAACATATGGTTACCATAAAACAATAAAGGTCTTAAAAGGTCTGGATCAGGATCCAAACCCTTATTTGCTTATCAGAACCTTTTAGAACCTCAGAACCTTTTGAGGTTCTCCCATCCCTAGAATAAATATACAAACGATGCGACTCTTCAAAGTCAGAATACAAAAGATTCAGGAAAGGGTTAATGCTGACCAAAGACACCAACAGAACCCAAACACCAGCTGTCTATTCCGTCTGTAGCTGACACTCCATCCTGGTTAACCTCCAGAAAACAGCCAACACTGAAAGCACTCCAGATCTGAAGCAATTGGCTACCTCCTCTGCAGAAGCCGACTCCATATAACATGCCAAGATCCAAGATCCTCCATCCAAGACTCTCCCAAGAAACAGCAACTCTCCATGAGGAAGCCTTCTTGTGGACAACACAAAGATCTCTAGAATTCCCCAGTTTTACCACTACAGAAGCCAGCTCCATCCGTGATGTCTCCAAGATCATCGAAGTCCGAACTAGGCCTCATGCACTGCACACTAAGCCCAGACGCATACAGAGACCTTCTCTCTTCAACGACTCCCAGTCAACTGGCTGCAAAACTGCACTATCTCCCTGTCTTGTTCCTCTGACTGTGTTGACGGCCTATATACTACCCCCAGATTGAGCCTCCTGCCCTCAGCATCATACAAATTGACCCATAACTCCTTCACATTCCCATCCTCACCTTCCTCTCTGCTGCATTCTATCCCCTCCCTCACAAATAGCGCCACCCCCTTGCCAATGTTTCTGTCCCTCTTGTAAGTTTTATACCCTGGTAGATTTAAGTCCCAATCATGGTATTTTGTGGCCCATGTCTCTGTGATTGCAGCCACGTGAACCCTTCCCTCAGTCATCATTGCCTGGAGCTCAGGCAACTTGTTTCCCAGACTCCTCGCATTTGTCGAGGCCACCTTCCAACCTGTCACCTTATCCTTCTCAGCCTTCTCCTTACCTGTTCTCCACTGTGAGTCCATTCTCTCTTCCAGATTTCCTATTGGAGGAAAGGCATTGGCCCTCCCATGCTATGCATTACTGCTTGCCCCACAAATCTAAGACCCCTCAGCTAGTTTAAATCCCACTTGCTGCTAATAAACTCCCAGGCCTTTCATGCAGGAACATTGTTCTTCTTCTGTGTATAAGGAGGAGTTAAATTTCAATTACTTTTTTTTGTTTAAAACAAACCAGGCACATAAGTTGGTTTCAATTACAAAATCGATCTTTATTATTAATATTACAACTGCAGTTTAGTAGAGAATGGTGGCTGGGAGTTTTGTGGCATGGGGCCCCTTCTCCTGGTCGGTTCTCTGCATTGGATCCCAAGGGATGTTCGGGATGGTGGATGGGCTCTGCTGGGTGCTCCTCCTCTGGGTTTGCAGTAGGAAGGGAGTGGTTTTGGTTTCATGGATGGGGAGGCAGTCTTCCCTCTCACGCTGATATCATGGCAATCCAACCTGTGAAAATATTTTTCAGACTATTAATGGTTGGCACAACCCGATTAAAAGGTCCGCTTTATGCAGTATCTCAGAAAACAATCTGCAGACCTGTACTTTGTCCAGGATGCATCTTTCAGAAACAGAGCAAGAAAACTACATTGGGAGCAAAGACTTAGGGTGGGATATTCAAAGGGTTCGCCATGTGCAATAAGGTTGCACCTGTGCAAGTCGAAGTGCGCCATTCTGCGATATTCAGCAGGAGGCAGTTGTGCCACTGAAACATGCTGAGCAACAGCGCAATGCCAATGAATGCACGCTGAACTGGAGGAGGAACCATGCATAAACTACACAGCCCGATATTCAGCGGGCTGTGCAGGTTAACCCCAACCTGCGCCTGCACAACTTTGAGCCAAAAGAAAAGGTAAGCTGAGGGCCACCCACAGGTGAGCTGCCACATTGCAGGGTGCAACACAGCAGCTGCCACCTGTGGCTGGCCCTTAACCTACTCCCTGTGCCCCCCCTGCAGCCCGATCACAGGCAAAGTGTAAAAATCCCCCCACCCCCCGACTGGCCCGATTGGGTGGTGGTCAGTGGACCGCTAAGCCCGATCACGAACTGTAGATACCTCCCGAACATATCCCTGGTGATCTGGTGTCCCCACCCCACCCACCACGAAGCCCCACCGCTCCCCGGCGGCGGGCGGCAGCATCCACCCGCCTGCTGCCCGCCACCAATCGACTGATCAACAACAGAAGGTATGCCCATTGGTGCAGAGCAGAGCCAATGGCGTGCAGCCCATACCGTACAAGGCAGTCCAGATATGTGAATGAATAAAGCTAATTTTGGCATTCTGGGTTTGGAACATGTACAGGCTAATAGCAGAGGTGAAGACAAGTTAAATGCATTACTACAAAAGGAATCTAAGTGGATTTACACTTTGAGGTCCTTGTTTCCCATAGGCCATAGGCCTCAATGAATGTTTAGATATTACCCCATTCTTATACATTATTGTGCCCTTTGGGCTTCAAACTAATGTTTAAATGTCATCCCATTTCTGTACTTGATTCATCTTTGATCATTTTTACTGACATACCCAGTGGAACTGATGGCAGTTTCTACTTTTGTATTGCCCTGTCTTACCTTTCAGTATGGCTTATAGGGAGAATTTGATTTTCTGCATCAGTTCTAGTGGGGCATATTTGAAGCTATTAAAACACCTTGAAAGTATTCATTGTTATGGTTATGTGGTAAATATTCATATTTATTGCAGTATTTTTACTTTTCAAAAAAGATAAAAGAATTCTGTTTATACAATTTTCCACAGTTTTTTTGATACTATCATATATATGTTTTTAAGGTCTAGGGAATCTATTCTGCTTCCATCCATTTGTATAGTATTTCTGTAATTTTGTAAACTTGACCTTTTGCACTTACGTTTGACCTTCCAGGTTTTGCTGCTACTCTAAATGCTACTTTAAGAATAATTATTTTAACTCTATCACTTGCTTAGGCACAGTATCATATGTATTTAAGATGTTAACACAAAATAATTTGGTGTTTGGACAATTTATTGTGGGTTTTTGGTGCTCTGATATTGAATTTACAAGACTGTGCACTGTCACTTTAAATATTCTAAAATAAAAAGATTCTGAGCTCCAGAACCCTGCCTCCTGCTGAAATGTTCTCGAGAGGACACAAAGTGCTGGAGTAGTGTGCTCGCAGTTCTGTCTGACCTTCACATTGTGTGGCTTTATTATTTATTTTCTTAGCAAGAGTACTTTTCGTTTGTGTTTTTCATTTGCACCTGTTCTGAATCACCACGCACTTGTTCTGAGGTGTGTGGATGCCCTGTGTTTTTGTTCCATTAGATATTTAAAGGGATCGTGATCATTTGAGAGTGGTGGACATTTGAGGCAGGTGTTCCCTCGATGCCTTGGTACACTTATTACTCTGGGTGTCCCCATACAAACTCAAGGCTAGATTCTTTTTTGTAACCTGTGAATATTTCTCTTTGGTACAGGATGTTTCCATTGGCCCTAGAATATTATCCAACCACCACCCACTAATATTAAAGCTTAATCTGGGGAGACTGAAAAACAATCCCTCTGGTGCCTTAACCCAACCCTCTTAAAAGATCCTCAATATATTGATTTTATAAAACAAAGGATCCTCAGTTCCTGGAAGAGAATGCCTGCCATGTCTCTGAGGGTATGGTACTGGACTCCTTGAAAGTGACACTCGAGGAGAAACCATCACCTACTCGGTTAAGAAGAGGTGAGATTTGGAGGTCAAATACAAAGAGATAACAACCCAAATTCAAAATTGCCAACCTTTATATACAGATGGAGATAGAGAAGTACAAACTAAAACTCAGGAGACTAAGGCTGCCACACAGAAAATCATGGATTTAAAGATACAACATGCACTCTTATTCTTAAAACAATCAAGTTATGAGGAGGGAGCTATAGGGATACTCGTTTGTTGGCATGACGGTTGAGAGCACACAGGAAAGCAGCAACTATCCATAAAATTAAACATTTACACACTGAACAGATGGTACATGGAGATGCTGAGATTAAGGACACTTTTGCCAACTATTATCAAAATCTGTATCGGCAGGGTTCTCCGGGTAGCTCGGAGGACAGGATCCAATTTTTAGATGGACTCTGCCTCCCGCATCTTATGGAAGAGCAGATTAGAATCTTGGAGGATCCAATTCGGGCAGATGAGATCTTGGCTCAGATCAAGGCCACAGCCTCTCAAAACTGTCCTGGGCCTGGCGGATTCCTGCGAGTGGTACAGTATAAGAAAGTTCTTAAAGAGCCCTGCTGAATATGCAGTCCATGTTTGGGTCTGTGGCAGAGGGTAGCCTCCGCCTCCATCCTGGGCATACGCTATTCTAGCAGCTCTCCCCAAACCTGACAAAGACATTTCTGATTTGGCAACTTACCGCCCTATATCTATTTTGAATGTTGATTACAAAGTCTTCATGACAATTTGGGTGGCCAGATTGAAATCCATTCTACCCTCACTTATTCACCCTGATCAGGCAGGCTTCATCAGGAAGAGAAATACCATAGATAATATTCGTCAGTATTAACATTAATGGACTATATCCAAACCAGACATATTTCTGAGGCTTTGTTAAGTCTTGATGCTGAGAAGGCTTTCAACAGGGTGCCCTGGCCTTTTGTGGGACACCCTGTCAAAATTTCATTTTCCTGAATCCTTCTTGCAGTGGATCCAAAACATTTATGATGCCCCATGAGCCTATGTCCATATTAATGGGAGATTGTCTCTATCCCTTACAGCAGGGAATGAGACAGGGTGTCCCTTGTCCCCACTCCTGTTCGCACTTTATATGGTACCTTTGGCAGCTGCTCTACAGGAAGCAGAGGGAGTGGAGGGCATTTCTTTGGGACAACAAGATTACAGGGTCTCCTTGTTCACAGATGATGTCCGTTTAACAGTTTTTTCCCTGGAGGAGTCCATTCCACATATTTGGGAGGTCCTGCATAGCTTTGAAAGGGTGCTGGTTTTAAATTGAACATCTCTAAAACCGAGGTTTTACTATTGAATTCCATCCCTTCTGAGGAGTTGAGACGCACATGCCCTTTGAAATGGGTGCACTACTAAAATTAAGTACTTAGGAAAATATATTTCTTATGATTTAAAGGTATTGTATGCAATTGATTTTGATCCCTTGACATTAGCCATACGATCTGACCTTAATAGATATGGTAAGCTCCACCTCTCTTTCTTCAGACGTATTGAAATCGGACGTATGAACGTCATCCCATGCTTGCTTTATTTGTTTCAAAATATCGTCTACTTTTCAGCTTGCTTCTACTTTAAATCCTAGGATAGAATGATATTAAATTTTATCTGGGGGGTGGCCAGTGCCCCAGAATTCATTTATTGATTTTAAAATCATCAGAGGTAATGTGAGGAAGTATTTCTTCACAGAGAGGGTTGTAGATGCATGGAACGGCCTTCCTGAAGAGGTCGTAGAGTCAAAAACAGTGGGGGAATTCAAGAATGCATGGGACAGACATAATGCAATTCTAGAGGGGGGGAGGAAGTAGGCTGTTGGTTAACTAGGATCTTCAGCTTATTCATTAGGTAGGGAAATGGGCGGACTAGGTGGGTCAAGCAGTCCTTATTTGCCATCAAATTCTATGTTTCTGCCCCTGGATCAGGGAGGAGTGAACTTGCCAAATTTGGAACTTTGCGCTAAGGCAGCTTTCCTGAGGGTGCTTTTTCTCTGGTTTTCCAAAACCGATACATCACCATGGAAAACTATAGAATTTACTATTAACGATTTATACAATATAAAATATTGCTTGCTTCTGGTGGTAGATCCCCTCTGCTGAGGAATTTTACACAGTTCCCTGCTAATATTTTGAGGATATTGTTCTCAGTGAGTGTGATAGTTTACACTGCCCCTTGTTGGAAATAAGGCTATGACATTTTTCTTTGTACCTCTACAGTCTACTGCAGTAGCATTTCTTAAACTTTTCTGTAAACTAAACTTTCATTTTTCTACTACTATTGGTAGAAAAGTCTTCCTCCCTTGGCTGTTCCCACTTTGTATTCCTTTTCCTTCCCTGCCATATGCCCTTAAGGAGAATAAACATTAGAATAGCAAACTGACATCAAGAATAATGAATAAATAATTAGCAGAAATAATCTACACAGAGTTGGTTGTGTCCTTGTTTATTATGTTATGCTCCATTAAAGAAAGTAATATAATGCTTAGTCAGAGACAGGACGATGTCTTTGTGGGCACTGTTGCGTTATAATATGTAAAATGTGCCCCGATGCGCATTTGTGCTAAGGAAAGTGTCCTGGAGTGAAAGCGAGTGTCCCCTTTGAAAAGCTGCACTCCGTTTCCAGAAATGTATTAGCAGCCGATTGTTTTAGTGTCATTTTCTGCAAGGGTAGCATTAAGGAAGCACTGTGATCGCACTTCCTAGCAGCAGTGGAGGATGGAGCGACTGATTGTACAGTCGGGTGTGCAGCATGGCATATTCAAGCCGGGAAAGTGAAAGTTGTCACTTTCCCTGACTCGCACCTCCCGACAGGAAACATAGTGAGAGAGATGTTTCAGTAGCAATGAACCTAACTTTCACTGCAGGCTGAACTAATGTAATAAATTTATATGTCCTGCAGAAATATGAAAGCAGCGAATAAAAATTGTTTCTGACGGCCTGAAATTGCAGCGGTCGGGTGTGTTGAATACAGACGTGGGATTTGTCTTTTTAAAGCAGTTTGTATATAAACACCCTGAAGAAGGCGTAACTAATGTGCAGAAACTAACTATAGGAGTGTTTCCTTTAGTATTCTATGCAGAGAGTGCTCTTACCTGAGCTAAGCCTTCTCGGAAACAAAAATGTATTTCTAGGAGCCAGCAGCCCCATGATGAGGCTGTTATATAAGAAACTCCCCAGCTGTCACTCAGCTGAAAAGGGGTGGAGCTTTCTTGTTTACAAGTAATTAAGAAGTCTTTCTCAACAGCTTCAGTGACAGAGTGTTAAAGGCAGAATGAAATAACTCCTTATGATTGTATGTTTTTCCTCTGTATATACAGTCAGTCTGATCCCCCATATGTAGGTACTAGCCAAGATATTTCCGTGTATTAGAAAAGGGGCGGATCAGCTGCCACTGGTGTCATAGGAGGGCTACACTATAAAAGCTGCCACTGAGCCAAGGTTAGGCAGATCTTCCTGGAAGAGTGTCCTGAGAGGTTGGTCTGAGAGCACAGAAGTTGGTAGACAATTGTACTGGTTAAAGTATTCTACACTGTGGCAGAATCACTGGAGGGAAGTAACTCTGAAGCTCGAGGAGCACTTATTTATTTTTTCATTTGATTTCTTTGTTTATAGTCTGAAGTTTAAGACAGTATTACTTTATTATTGATTTGTTTTTATTTTTGTATAGCATGATTTGCTCTATATTATTTTTACAAAAATAAACATCACACAGAATTTGTGTGTTAAAACAAATCTCTGAGTACCGTGTATGCTTCCATTACCGTACCCCATGAACCCTACCACAGAATTTGGTGTTAGTAGTGGGACTTGGTTGTCTTACGTGGTGGGAGAAACCAGAATCCAGTGCCAGACCTGGTACTAGGGGTAATAATAAGGCATATCAAACAAGGAGGAGAAGAGTGATACAGCAACAGGAGGAGTGAAGACCCAGACGTAGGTGTTGGAATCCGGAGAGATACTGAGGATGGGAGTAGAGTCTGTGGTGCAGACTTGAAGAGTGAAGGATCAGACCGAGGAGTTACCAGAAGAGGAAGAGAGGATGGAAGAGGAACAATGGAGCCAGTTGGAGGAACCACCAGAAGGGCTTCCAGAGTTGATGTGCTGGTTAACCATACATCAGTTAGAGATGGAGAGAGAGAGAGAGAGAGAGAGAGGGAACAGGAGCAATGCAGACAAGACACCAGGTGGGCAGAAACACTAAGGGCATTTCAGGACTTGGGCACTGGTTGAGGCAAGATGGAGGCCGATCAGATCAAAACCCGAAAGATATAAAACTAACAAAGATGATGCAATCAGATGACATGAAGGGTTATTTGACCACCTTTGAGAGTGGCAGAAGCATGTGGTGGCCTAGGACTCAATGGGTAGTACGCTTGGCCTCATATTTAACTGGAAAGCACAGCTGGCATACACAAATATGGATGCTAGATCTGCCCATACCTATGATTTGGTTAAGGAGGAGATCCTTAAAAGGTACAACATTAATACAGAGACGTACAGGCACAGGTTCAAGACCCTTAAATACCAGAGTAATGATGCCCCTAGAGAAGTTTTTACATGCCTCAGGGAGTTGTGCATGAAGTGGATACAGCCAGAAGAAAAAACTGTTGGAGATCTGATAGAGACTATTGTAGTTGAACAATTCCTACAGATATTTCCCCAGGAAGTCCAGATATGGGTACGTGAACATAAGCCTGAGTCAGCAGAAATAGCAATCACATTGGCTGATGACTACCCATCTGCCCACCAGAATATCAAGAGGATAGTCAATAGACCCCAGAAAATACCACTGCCAGAGTTAATGCCCCCACACGACAAACCTATGAACCAAAGAATGGGAGGTATGATGCTAGGAATGACAACAGAGGAGGGACAGAGAGGACCTTTCCACCTAACATTGTATGTAGGAATTGTAAAGGGCTGGGTCATATTGCCAGGTTCTGCCCCACAAAAAGGAAAGACTCAGTACATCTCGCTTTATTGAATCCAGGATACTTTTTCACCGATGTCCAGATTGAGGACAAAACCATTGCAGCTCTCATTGACTCTTGGAGTAAGCAATCTCTGATAAGGCCAGAATATCTAACCAGTAGAGAAAGGGGACCCAGCAAGAGCGTATTATATGTGCATGGGGATACACACCGGTATCCTACTGCAACGGTGGAATTGTTTATAAAGGAACATCCTACCCTAATTACTATGGGAGTAGAACCACATTTGCCCATACCCATGGTGACTAGGCATGATTGTCCAGAATTTACATCCCTCATTCTGGAAAAAGGAACTATTGTGGCAATAATGACAAGGGCACAGGAGAAGAAGCAGAGAGAACTTAGGGACATTTTTCCTTTTCAGGGAGACATAGTTGAAGAACCGAGAAAGTCAAAATTCTCTCATAATGCCAAGAAGAAACAACAGAGAATGGCATTTGGAACAAAAAGGGTTAACCCCAGAGACTATGGCTGGTATCTTTAAAAATGTTAATGTGATTATGGAACAAAAAGCTGATAAAAATTTAGAACCTTTCTTTTTACAGGTGGGACAGATACCATCCCCAGGCAATCCGGAGATTATACATCAGAATGGGTTATTATATCATGTATGTAAAATCCTGTGTCTCAAGAACGTATTGAGCAATTGTTGGTGCCCCAGTGTTTTAGAGAGGATCTTTTGTATCTCAGCTTATGACCTCCCATGGGCAGGCCATGTGGGAGGACAGAACACTAGGTTGGTTAACCCAACATTTTTTTTGGCTGGGGATTCATGAAGATGTGGCTAATTACTGCAGGGCATGTGAATGTTGCCAGTTAGTCGCACATTGGGGAAAAGGATGTGGGTCCCTTAATGCCATTATCTTTAGTTACAACTCCTTTGAGTGAATAGGGATTGATGGTGGGCCGGAACAAAAGTAAGAAAGGCAACAGGTTCATCCTGGTCATTTGTGACTAAGCCAGCAAGTGCCCAGAGGCCATTCCCATGAGGTCAGTGACCACTCCAAAAATAGCAGAGGAGTTGATCAAAGTGTTTAGCCAGGTAGAAATGCCCAAACAGATAATAGCAGATCAAGGTAGTAATTTTAATGCTGCTTTATTAAAAGAGCTATACCGACTCCTGGGTATTGTGGCACTGAGAACTTCCCCTTACCATCCCCAGACAGACAGACTCACCGAGAGGTTTAACCAAACTCTCGAGGATGTTGAGGAAGTTTGCTCATGAAGAAGGTAATGATTGGGACAAGTATCTCCCTTTCACCTTTTTTGCCTATCGTGAGGTCCCTCAGGTATCCACTGGATATTCCCCCTTCGACTACTCTATGGTAAGTATCCCTGAGGACCACTGGAAGTAGTGAAAGAATGTTGGGAGTAAAGCACATGGGAATAGCAACCTATATGAAAGAGCTATGCCAGTGACTAATGAGGTATACCCGTAATGCACATGAGATGGGAGTGCAAGCACAAGGGAAGCAGAAACAGATTTATGATCAGGGGACACATGAAAAGAATTTTCTCCCCAAGGAACAGGTATTACTATTGTTGCCTACATCTAGTCAGAAATGTTGATGAAATGGCAAGGACCCTTTATTGTATTAAGATGTACAGGCCAGTGACATATGAGATTGGGACCCCAGAAAAGAAATATAAGAAAAGATATACCATGCAAATTTGCTTAAAAATGGCATGAAAGAGATATACCTACAGCAGGTCTGTTGGTAATCCCTGAGAGAGAGAGAGACAGAGATAGACCTAGCATATAGCCATCTAGAGAAGCCTAAAGAGGGACAGCAAATACTGATAAGCCTTTCCCTGGAACCAGAGAAGCAGGAGGAGTGAAGAGCAGTATTGAGAGAGTATCCCCACACATTTACCAGTGCACTGGGCCTTGTTAAAGGGGGTAGAACATACTATTAGAACTGACTCCCCCGAACGAGGGTGGGTTGAAGTACAGAGGGAACTGGACAAACTACAGCAACTGAATATAATTGAGCCATCTAAGAGTGCTTGGGGATCCCCGATAGTGGTGGTGCCAAAGAAAGAGGGAGGATTTGCCTGTGTCTCAATTTTAGAGCATTGAACCAGATCTCCCAATCTGACGCCTACCCCATACCAAGAATAGATGACATCCTAGATAGAATCGGAAATGCCAGGTGTATATCGACCCTAGATCTCACCAAGGGCTATTAGCAGATCCCTTTAGAAGAAATATCGAAGAAGAAGACCGCATTTAGTATGCCAATGGGATTATTTCAATTTAGGACTATGCCATTTGGTTTGCATGGAGCACCAGCCACGTTTCACAGATGCATGAACCAGATACTGACACCTCACCAGAAGTTTTGTGCAGCTTATCTGGATGATGTTATCGTGTATAGTCCTGACTGGAATACCCATTGCAACACTTGAGGGCGGTTATAGAATCAATAAAGGAGGCTGGTGTGACCATAAGCCCTGCTAAATGTGCCCTGGCAATGTTTGAAACCCAGTATCTGGGATTCATATTAGGCAATGGTGTGGTAAAGCATGAGACTGACAAGGTAGAGACCGTAGCCAACTGCCCCCAGCCAGAAACCAAGAAACATGTGAGATTTTTCTATGGCTGGCCGGATACTACTGGAGGTTTATACTCCAGTTTGCTACAATTGCTACCCCCCTTACAGAGTTGACCAAAAAGAGATATGGGAATAAGGTAAAATGGTCAGAGGAATGCGAACAAGCTTTTAGAAACATAAAAGCAGCGTTATGCTCCTCGCCAGTTCTAAAGAGTCCAGATTTTGCACACCCCTTTAAAGTCCATACGGATGTATCAGGCACTGAACTGGGGGCAGTACTGAGTCAAACAATTGACAGAGTGGAACATCCCATTCTATATATCTCCAGAAAACTACATGAACGTGAGCAGAAGTATGCAACAGTCGAGCAGGAGTGTTTGGCTGCCAAATGGGTGATTGAAGCCCTGAAGTTTTATTTGGTTCTCAAAAGAGGTGTCAGAGAAGGTTAAGGAGAAAAAAGCTGCATTCACAAAGTATAAGGAATCACAGAAGAAGCACAACAGGGAACTGTATCAATTAAAGCGGCAAAAAGAAGTGGGGAAGGCAGTCAGAAAAGCAAAGGCACAAACTGAGGAAAAGATAGCCAACTCAGTTAAGAAGCGGGATACAACCTTTTATAGGTACATTAGGGAGCACAGAAAGGTTAAGGGAGGTATAGTGAAGATTAATAAAGGAGAGGGGAGGTGGGCAGAGGGAGACAGTGAAAAGGCAGAGATACTAAATGAATACTTTTGCTCAGTATTCACAAAAGAAGAAGAAGAGGAGGAGTTACCTAAATCAAACAATAGAAGCCCTCTGGGTAGTGGGGTTGACACCAGTCCATTTACAGAAGAAAGAGTCCTAAATGAACTCCTAAAACTCAAGGTGGACAAAGCAATGGGGCCTGACGGGATTCACCCTAGAATCCTAAAAGAACTAAGGGAGGACCTAGTGACACTACTGACCACACTTTTTAACAAATCATGGGAGGATGGGGTGGTACCTGAGGAATGGAGGAGGGCAGATGTGATTCCCCATCACAAAAGTGGGAGCAAGGCAGAAGCAGGAAACTACAGACCTGTTAGTTTGACCTCAGTGGTGGGGAAAATGATGGAATTACTTCTGAAAGAAAGAACTGTTGAGCACCTAGAGGCCAGCGGGGTACAGGACCCAAAGCAGCATGCATTCATAGCAGGAAGTTCATGTCAGACAAATCTAATCAATTTCTTTGACTGGGTGACCAAAGTAATAGACCAGGGAGGGGCTATGGATATGGCCTACCTAGACTTTAGCAAGGCATTTGACACAGTCCCACACAAAAGATTAATAATCAAGTTAGCCAGCCTGGGAGTGGGTCCCAGGGTGGTAGCCTGAGTAGCAAACTGGCTGCACAACAGGACACAGAAGGTAATAGTGAATGGAACACATTCAAGAAAGGGGAGTTACTAGTGGAGTACCTCAGGGCTCAGTACTGGGTCCAGTCCTCCTTAACGTCTTTATAGGTGACATTGCAGAGGGTCTGAAGGAAAGGTATGCCTCTTTGCAGATGACACAAAGATCTGTAACAGAGTTGATACACAAGGGGGGGTAGAAAGGGAGAAAAGGGACTTGGCAAGGTTGGAGGAATGGTCAGACATATGGCAACTTAAATTCAATGCAAAGAAGTGCAAAGTAATGCACCTGGGAAATAAAAATCCAGGAGAAGAGTATACAATAGCAGGGGAGGTACTAACAACAACAATAATGGAAAGGGACCCGGGGTAGTCATATCAGATGACCTAAAGGTGGGTAAGCAATGTGAGAAGTCAGTAAGGAGAGCCAGGGGGATACTGGGATGCACAGGGAGGGGCATCACAAGTAGAAAAAGGGAAGTGGTTATCCCTCTATACAGACAGTTGGTGAGACCCCATCTGGAGTACTGCATGCTGTTTTGGAGACCTCATCTATTCAAGGACATAGACAGGATGGAAGCAGTCCAGAGGAGGGCAACTAAAATGGTGCAGGGTCTACATCAGAAACCATATGAAGAGAGACTGAGAGAGCTTAATATGTATATCCTTGATGAAAGGAGGGACAGGGAGGACATGATAGAAATTTTAAGTACCTCAAGGAATCAACAAAGTTTAGGGGGTAGCATCTTTCAGAAAAGAAATGTGTAAGAACAAGGGGCACAATTTAAAGGTAGAAGAGGGACGGCTCAGGGGTAATGTGAGGAATTTTTTTTTTCACGGAGAGAGTGGTGGACGCATGGAACCGCCTTCCTGGAGAGGTTGTGGGGTCTAAAACAGTGGGGAAATTCAAACATGCACGAGACAGATATAAGGCAATTATAGTGGGGGGTTACAGGAAGTAGGCTGTTGGTTAACTAGAATCTGCAACTTATCCAATAGGTAGGGAAATGGGCAGACTGGGTGAGCCAAGTGGTTCTTATCTGCCGTCAAAGTCTATGTTTCTATGTTTCTATTTGAGGGGGTGCTCCTTTTACACTGATTACCGACCATAATCCGTTATGCTTTCTGCACCAGACAAAAGACTGTAATAACCGAATTATGAGATGGTACCTAGTGTTGCAGCGGTACAAGTTTGTAGTAAAACACAGAGCTGGAACACAACATGTGACTGACGACTTTCTCTCCAGATATGGGGCCCCCGTTACTGATGGAAATAAAAATATTTGTAGCTGAAGTGCCTTGATTTTCCAGAATAAAGAGAGGTTGTTACAAATTAGACACCCCAGGGTTGTATTTGAGTATTTCAGGTATACTTAGTGAAAAAGTATAACCTGTATGTTTGTATTAATAAGGGACTCTGGGGTGGAGCTACCATAGCGAAGGTGGGCAGTAGTTCCATCCTACCCACACAGAAATGGGTAGGTTGTCTTAAAAACAAGACTGGTGAAACCTCTAGTTTCCGCTTGTCCATGGGGGTGTGTGATAGTTTAGACTACCCCTGTTGGAAATAAGGCTACGGCATTTTTCTTTCTACCCCTACAGTCTACTGCAGTAGCATTTCTTAAACTTTTCTGTATAACTAAACTTTCATTTTTCTACATTTTCTAGGCCAACCATAAAAGTATCTCCTCCCTTGGCTATTCCCTCTTTGTATTCCTTTTTCTTCCTGCCATGTGCCCTTAAGGAAAACAAACATTAGAACAGCAAACTGACATAAAGAATAATGAATAAATAATAATTATCAGAAATAATCTACACAGAGTTGGTTGTGTTCTTGTTTATTATGTTATGCTCCATTAAAGGAAGTAATATAATGCTTAGTCAGAGACAGGACGATGTCTTTGTGGGCACGGTTGTGTTATACTATGTAAAATGTGTCCTGATGCATGTTTGCACTAAGGAAAGTGTCCTGGAGTGAAAGCGAGTGTCCCCTTTGAAAAGCTGCACTCCGCTTCCAGAAATGTATTTAGCAGCAATGTTTTAGTGTCCTTTTCTGCAAGGGTAGCATTAAGAGAGCACTGTGGTCGCACTTCCTAGCAGCAGTGCAGGAGGTAGAGTGACTGATTGTACAGTCGGGTGTGCAGCATGGCACACTCGAGCAGGGAAAGTGAAAGTTGTCACATTCCCTGACTCGCGCCTCCCGACAGGAAACGTAGCGAGGGAGATGTTTCAGTAGCAAGGAACCTAACTTTCACTGCAGGCTGAACTGATGTAATAAATGTATGTGTTCTACATAAATATGAAAGCAGTGAATAAAGTTTTTTTTATGACCTGAAATTGCAGCGGTCGGGTGTGTTGAATACAGACGATGGGATTAGTCTTTTAAAGAAGTTTGTATATAAACACCCTAAAGAAGATAACTAATGTGCAGAAATCAAATATAGGAGAGTTTCCTTTAGTATTATATGCAGAGAGTGTTGTTACCTGAGCTAAGCATTCTTGGAAACAAAATGTACTTCTAGAAGCCAGTAGCCCCTGATTAGGGCTGTTATATAAGAAACTCCCAGCTGTCACTCAGCTGAAAAGGGAAGAGTTTTCTTGTTTACAAGTAATTAAGTCTTCCTCAACAGCTTTAGTGACAGAGTGTTAAAGGCAGAATGAAATAACTCCTTATGATTGTATGTTTTCCCTCTGTCATACAGTCAGTCTGATCCCCATATGTAGGTACTAGCCAGATATTTCCCTGTATTAGAAAAGGTGGATCAGCTGATACTAGTGTCATAGGAGGCTACACTACAAAAAGCTGCCACTGAGCTAAGGTTAGGCAGATCATCCTGGAGAGTGTCCTGAGAGGTTGGTCTGAGAGCACAGAAGTTGGTAGACAATTGTACTGTTTAAAGTATTCTACACTGTGGCAGAATCACTGGAGGGAAGCGGGTGCCATAGGAATAATTTCTGGTCCTGTCCTCTTCAATATGTTCATCATTGACATTGGAGAGGGCATCTGGGTAAGCTGTGTCTCTTCACAGACTAAATAAAGTTCTCTGGTAGGGTAGATACTGACAAAAGGGAACAAAGAAGATTCAGAAGGCTCTACAAAGGCTAGAGAAGTGGTCTAAGGTTTGGCAGTTGAAATTTAGTGCCAAAAAAATTGCAAGATTATATACCTAGGGGAAAAAAGCCCAGGACAAAGGACTGGATGGGAGGGATTAAACTGAGCACTACAGCAGGTAACGGAATCTGGGAGTCATTAGTGACTCCCTCAAGCATGATGATCCCAGGTTCAGGACTGCCTGTAGACAAGTGTCGTTTTTTACTTGTTTTGCCTGTTACTCTTTTTTTTATCTCCTGGTGTTCCCCGGACCAATGGTGCCCTGCACACTGTTACCCCCCTCCCATGTATTCCCCTTTTCCCCAGTTCCTCCCCTCCGGAGCCAAGTATTACAGTTCGGGGGTGTGGGTGGCTATTAAAGTTTGATTTTATTGTCCGCTTGTTGGATGTAGTTTGGTCACCATATTGGGAGACACTGAGGGGGGTGCAGTGCCAGTTTTGCTTTTGGCAAATTGTACTCGCTTTTGTGCGAGTCGACGAATAAAATTTGCCGATATGACATGGAACCTTCCCATCCAAATCACTGGTGCTGAGATCCACCACAATGTAGGGGTTCCCCCCATGCTTCCTCACTGCAGAGTGCACTGGGTGCTTGGCTCTGTACACAGTCATGCCTGACATTCACTCAGGCTTAGTAGAGTTTCTCCTCCCCTTCCCCCATTTGATATCCTTAATTATGGAGTCCCCAAATATGAGAACCCTGTTTCTCTCTGTTTGCCTGCATTCTGTGGTATCCCCGCCATTCTGCTCCCTGCCTTGTTCCACCATCCCCCATTCCCCTGGCCTTGCCCCCCCCAACTTTAATTACCGCTTGCCCTTCTCTACTATGTGAGCTGCCTTCTAATCTCTTTGAGGATGCCTGGCATATCCCCTTACTGCCAACTACTATGCCCCCATGTGACCTCCTTTCCTCTTCCAGATTTCCCTCCTGCCCTCTTAATATCGATCCCAATTGTTCCTCTTTGTCTCTCCTCATCTTCTCCACCCTGTCCTCCCCCATCCCTCTCCTTCCAACCCCTCACCTCCTGTCCCTGACAACCATCCTTAGAGTCCCCAGCCGAGGCCATGGAAATACTTGTACTATCCCCTCCTTTGTCGCCTCTTGTGATGCCAATGACCCAGGTTCAGAAGTGAACTCAGGACATCAGAGGGCTGGCAAGGGGGGGGGTTGAGCATCTATAGGCCTGCTGTTCTCTTCTGGGGGGGTGAATGGAGCTCGGCATTTACCTGGCCCCTAGAAGAAGCTGGTGGAAGGAAATCAGGGCCAATATGCTAGGGGAGCATGGCAGACATCGATGCATGTTATGTGGGAGCGTGTGGCATGCGTCGTGATGTCATTGCATACCACGCCTAGTAAGGAAGGAAAAGCTGGCCGCAGGATGGCACTGAGCACCCACAGACCCCGCGCCTGACCAGCTGGGCACACCAGCCAGAGCTGGAACCAGATCACGGTGAGGATTGGGGAAACCTGCATCCCCACCAGCAGGTGTAAACCCCGGGGGAAGATGGCTGGCCGTAAGTCAAGATGAACATCAGGGTGACAGGGTTAACTTGTAGCACTCGGCAGATGGGGCTTGACCAGGGAAGCAGAAGCAGAGCAAGAAAGATGATCTTTAAAAACTGGAAAAGAGGTCAAAAATCTGGCAGCTCAAATGTAATGTTGGCTAGTGCAAGGTAACGCACATGGGGAAGCAGAATCCAAAAACATAATACTGGATATGGTGGGGAGTCACAGTGGATCAGACCACAGAGGAAAGGAATTGGCTGTTTTAATTTATTATATTTATTTGACAACTGATAACCAGGAAAGGCAAACAGAACCAAGGCCCATTTCCAGTTGGGAGCTGGAGGAGATGGAATGGCAAATACAATAATAAAAGCATTAATGATTATCACAAAGGAAAGCGCAGACAGAGTACAATTAAACAAATTACAAATGCACATGAAAAATAAACAGAGTTATACAATGGTACAATGCCGCGTTTGATGTGCAAATAAAAGGCAGAAGCAGGTGGGATGAATGGCAATGTAAATGTAAAAAAGGAAGGATCCTGATTAAGGGTGAGGTAGAACCCAGAGCAGGCCCAACAACAGGAATGGAGGGATTCCAACTAGGGTTGTCAGAACAGGTTCGGCAAGATTCGAACCACTCCTCGAACCCTGGTGTTCGATTCTAACTAGAACTTCGAACACTAAGCAGTCCATAAAGGGTTGAATCACCTTGAAACGCAGACGACGATGGGGACGAGTAAGCAACGCGAGCAGCGGGATCTGTGGGGTAGTTAAAGAGATGCGCCACAAGAGGAGCGCCATTTGACTGAGGATCATCGCAGACAGAGGCAGCAGCAGCAGGCAGCACCAGCAAACTGTAGCAAAGCGGTTAAGCATCCGCTACTCTTGTCCAGTCGTGGCCACTTCTTCTCCTGTGAGACCGAGAACAAGAAAAAGCTAAAAATCGGGGAGAATGGGAGGGACTAGGGCCGGTTCAGGGACAGAAGGAGGGAATCGGGAGGGATTAATCAAGATTGGGGAAGGACTGGGGAATAGGAGGATTGATGAGACCAATATCAGGAGGACTGGAGGAGGACTCGAGAGAGACTAAAAAAATAAGAAGACTGAAGATTATAAGAACCTTGTGAATGTGAAATGTGATTATTTGAAACTGCAGCACACTGCACACTCAGCAGCTGCCAGCAACAAGCATACAAAGGGGCAAAAAGGCAAATAAATCTTCCTGAACCTAGTGTGTGTGTCACAGAGAGAAGCCCAGTGTGTATCCCTTAACTGCACTGTACTGTACCCTACCAGTGTGTGTTACAGAGAGAAGCCCAGTGGTCAGTTGTGTGGTGGCATTAACCTTACATGACAGAAACGTAGGGGGGCCAAAAAAGGCAAATAAATCTTTCTGAAGTAACCCTAGTGTGTGTGTCACAGAGAGCCCAGTGTGTGCCCCTTGACTGCACTGTACTGTACCCTACCCAGTGTGTGTTACAGAGAGAAGCCCAGTGGCCAGTGTGTGGTGGCATTAACCTTACATGACAGAAACGAGAAATATAATTCTCATTCCCTGGTTTGCATAGTGTGACTCCATCTCCTGTGGTCAGCCCATCACCCTGCTGCTGTGTGCCCTTGACTGCACTGTACCCTATCCAGTGTGTGTGTTACAGAGAGAAGCCCAATGGCCAGTTGTGTGGTGGCATTAACCTTACATGACAGAAATGTAGAAATATAATTCTCATTCCCTGGGTTGCGTATGTGACTCCATCTCCTGTGGTCAGCCCATCACCCTGCTGCTGTGTGCCCTTTGACTGCACTGTACCCTACCCAGTGTGTGTGTTACAGAGAGAAGCCCAGTGGCCAGTTGTGTGGTGGCATTAACCTTACATGACAGAAACGTAGAAATATAATTCTCATTCCCTGGTTTGCATATGTGACTCCGGCTCCTGTGGTCAGCCCATCACCCTGCTGCTGTGTGCCTTTGACTGCACTGTACCCTACCCAGTGTGTGTGTTACAGAGAGAAGCCCAGTGGCCAGTTGTGTGGTGGCATTAACCTTCACATGACAGAAACATAGAAATATAATTCTCATTCCCTGGGTTATGTGACAGACTCCAATCTCCTGTGGTCAGCCCATCACCCTGCTGCTGTGTGCCCTTGATTGCTTGTGTGTATGCCTGCCCAGCAGCCCAATCATTCTGTAAGCCTTGAACCTGGGATCCTTTAGTTGAAAACTGTCATAGTCTTCAATTACTTTCAGTCCACGTATCACAGCAGTCACACAACCAAAATAAAATTTTGAGTTGTAGCCAGCGATTACAGATCACATTGCTTTGTTACACAGGAATTGTTTGGGTGTTGGTGTGTTCACTGCAGTATACTGGACTGGTAGTACTGGTACTTACTGTCTGTTATGGCTGACACCAACATAGATGAAGCATTTAGTGCGGTGTTGGAGCAGGTGTTGGTGGTAGTGGTAATCCTGGTGCTAACAGAAATAACCAAAATGTTTCACGTGATAAAAATTCAACAAACAGAAAAGAGCAACAGTGAAGTGTGGTAAAGGGGACCTTTAAGAAAACCTGTACAGCTGCTGGGGTCACACGGAGAGGCACCATAAGGTATGCCATTCATGCCGTTAAGATCCCTGTGACTAGCAGCAATAATGCAAGTGACAGTGAGTCCCTCTCTGACTCAGACAGTAGCTCTTGTCTCAGTCCCATTAGTTGTGTCTCGTGACAAATCATTACTTCCTCAACAAAGTGAAATGAGCAAGTCTGCTGACAATGAATCAGGTAGTGCACTTGCAAATACATCCAGCACTGTTGGCAATGAAAGGACATATCCATTGAATCCACTCACTTCTGTGTTGGCCAGCAATGAAATCCATCAGAGTCTTCTGTCCACTCTTCTAGCACCAAGGAGCATGTCCCAGGTTCTGTTAGGACAGGTGAAAAGACACAAACAGTCTTTAGCTATCTTCCTAGCACTCAAACAAAATCTGTCACATCTGAGGTGTGGAATTATTTCTCAGTCAGTAAAACTGATCCATGCAGAGCAATTTGTTCCCTGTGTAACAGAGTGGTGAGCCATGTAAAGTTGTGTCATGCCTTGGCACTACAGCTCTTAAACGCCATCTGAAAAGCATTCGGTTTGCTTGATCATCCAAAACCAAAACCCATGTCCTCTATCTTCCAGACCCACGTGAGAAGGGTCAGGATCAGGAATCTGAAATGGATACTGAATTGTTCGAACTTGATGCGGGCAGAACCACTGCCAGCCCTAGGATCACTGTTACCACCAATGCCAGCACCATTAGTACCAGTTGCACATCCAGTGATGGCACTGAATGTATAAGTCCTAGTCCACCATCTCTCCATCTGCCTATCAAGCACGGTGTGTATAATAAACCAGCAGGATATGTTGCAAACAGCTAACACTGTCTCAGGCATTTGAAAGGAAGAATACCTTTACTAGAAATCATCAAAGACCTTCATCTTAATCACCGAATTGGTGAACAGCTATTAGCGGAGCCCTTCTCCCATACTCTTTGGTAGATCATGAGGATTTAGGGAGCTCATGACATTAGCAGAGCCTCATGCCATAATGTCTCTACTCATGGGTACTTTTCCTATGTTGAAATACCAAACATTTATCAGGCTTTAAAAGTGACAGTGATGCTTGCACTAAAACTGCAGAGGGTGGGTTATTCATGTCACAACAGATATGTGGACCAGCACTCAAAACATAGATTACATGTCCCTTACCGCTCATTGGGTCACGTTTTCTTGTGCTTCTTCAAAACAAAGACACCCCAAAGATACAGCTGCTGCATATAAAGAAGTTTAAGCAAGTCATACTGCTGCAAACATCTTTGCAGGAACTAAATGACCTCCTTGACTATAATGGGTTTATTCTCACGGTCTAAAATGTGGTTTACAGTAAGTGACAATGGAGCCAACATCTTAAAAAGCAATGCAGGATGGAGGATTTCTGCATGTTCTTGCTTTTGCACATTGCTTACACTTAATTGTCACGGGATTTCTCAGCAACGAAACACAAGTGGATGGTATGATTGCTGTTTGCAAAAAAATTGTGACTCACTTTTCACATTCAACCAAGGCTTTACGGACATTGTCCGAACTGCAAAAACACAAGCTGCCCCAGCAAAAGCTGATTAAAATGTTTCACTCTGTTGGAACTCAACGCTTTATATGCTGCAGTGCCTCTTGGAGCAAAAGCAAGCTGTACATGAGTACTGCTCCAGTTACATTATTGGAGATGGCATTATGCTGTCTGTGCTGCAGTGGAAATTAATGGAGACAGTGTGCTGCATCCTAGCTCCTTGAGAGACAGCTACAAGGACATGTCTTCTGAAGGTGCATCTGTGAGTCAGGTTATCCCACCCATAATGCTCATTTCACATCATCTTAGTGTTCTAAATCTACAAATAGAAAAGACAAATCTGAAGCGCAGACAACATGTCGCCTATATCATGGGAATCTCAGAAAGAGAATGAGCGCCAAAACCAACGACAAATTAGTTGCAATGACTAAATCAAGACACTACATCCTTGCAACCCTCTTAGATCCCAGGTTCAAGGCTATACATCTTCCAAAAACAGATGATATAGAGCAGTACAAATGTATGTTGCTAGATGAGCTGCAGCACTCACAGGAGTCAAACACAGACACGCACAGTAACATCAGGTTGTCATCACCACAACATGCAGGTTCATCTTCACAAAGGATACAGAACTGGAAAAGTCACCAAACATTAACAGTAGTTGTTCCACAACTGCCACTTCTTCAGCCCTTAGTAGCAAGCTAAATCTGTGGCAAAACCTTTCCCAAATTGTTGCCATACCAGCTGCTTCTGCTGATTCTCTTCTGAGCGGTCTCTGTCCAACATGGTAGACAGTTACCTGCAAGAACTGCTATTCTATTGATGCACGCCCTTTGAATACTGGAGATCAAAAAGTCAATTTGGACAGAGCTGTATGATGAAGCCTGTAAATATCTTGGTTGTCCTGCAACAAGTGTTCTTCAGAACGATGTTTAGTACAAGCTAGCAATATTGTGACAGACACCAGAAATAGGTTGCTGCCAGAAAATGTACACACGTTAACTTTTATTAAAGTTAATAAGTCAAGATTTTCGTATCCCTACAAGAGTATACAAACTGATCCTGAAGTGATTGATGTTGTGGATGTTGATGGTGATGATGACAACTCAGATGGTGGTGGCTGGTAAAAATATTGTGTGGCCTGAGTCTCTGCACCAAAAGGAAACTTTTACAGACTGTGATGACTTTGGTTTCGCTCACCTCTCCTTTCTCGACTACTACCTGACTATATACCCCCAAAAACTTTCACCATTTCATGGCAAACTGCTTTGCAGCTGGGTTCTAAACTGAAGTCAACAAGTTTTATATACAGGGCAATTTTAACATCAGTGGAACAGGCCCAAATTTGGCATGAAAGGGACACTGTCACATCAATCCTTTCTTTATCATATTATTTATAGTTAAAGTGCAAACATATATTTTGGATTTACCTTCTGTGACTTTGTGGTGCATCAGCATGGGCTGGGACAGGAGACGTCTATTTTTCAATTTTAAAGAGGACAAAACAATGAGTTCTAATTGGTAGCTGTTTATTATTTTTTCATTACAAAATGTTAGCCATAAACGAAAATGGATGCTAGTACATGGGTGAGGGTCTGGGTTGGTTTTAACATGGGTGGTAGGGGGGATGGGTGCTACTGCACAGATGAGGGTGGTGGAAGAAAAGTGGAATGGGTGATGGGGTGAAAGGTGGGTGTTGTTTTAGTTCTTTCATTTACAGATTCGTGATCAGCTGGGGATGGTGAGGAAAAAAATGATGACAGACCTAACCTACTGTACACATAATATATATTCTTATTAAATACATTGCAAACTGCTGCCACCTAGCACAATTGTCCTGTCCCCTTTAAAAAAAGAATAAAGGAATCAGAAATAAAAGAAAATCTGCATCAGCAGTTTTCACAGAATGCACGTATCATAGTGTTTTTGCTTTATAAGTAGTGATAATTTGACACATAATGGGGTTGACAGACTGTCCATTAAACATCACATGCCAACTGCTGCAGCTTCATAAATGTTCCTTAGTATGTGGTGAGGAAACCACTGTTTTTATTTATGTGACTGAAATACAGATTTTATTGAAGTATCACTGCAAAAATGCATCATCTTAGAATTTTTTGTATGTATTACTTCAATTTGCCAACAAAATGTTGGTATATGTATGCATTACCTTAGAAAATTGTGATGCATTTTGCCAGCAACAATGACCGAATATTTAGTTTTTAAGAACGAAGACAGCATCACTTTCCATATTTATTAGGTAAGTAGATATGCTTGATGTAGATAAAATAGCTTAAACAGACAAAGGACCTTTTGTCTGTTTAAACTGTTTTGTCCTGCATGGTGTTTCTGTACTGTGATGTTATCATGTTAAAACGCACAATACAGTATATTTTTGAAGTGTTGGTGTTGTGTCTTTGTTCTTGGTGCTCAGCTTTTTCACACAGGCACAACTTATGATTGGAGCAGCCTCTTGTGGTTTCTGCAAATATTTTTTTTATTCCAATGTCTTGACTGAATATGTTATGACATAATATGTTTTGTAACAGTTCCACATGTTGCTGCTGTAGTACTTGGTTTGACTTTGTTATAAAAGCTTTTTAAACATAGCAACTTTTGATTCACTCATTTAAAACAGAAAGCAGCAAATAGCTGAAATTAGGTAATATCAGTTATTTTTCTCCTAATTCATGACGATGAGTATATATAGCTGAGTACATAAATGGCTAATGTGCCTCTTTCTTTCACTAAGGAACTATGATGCAGCTGCAGCAGGAAAACTTTAACATATGGGTGGGTGGGTGGGCCTGTTACGTATTAAGTTGCTGACTTTACAAACAGAAGAAACTATAGATAAACCTAGTTGTATTCCTATCAATGTCACACAAGATAATTTCTCTCCCCTTATTTTGAACAGTTTTTCCTTTACATGTATTTTATTACTATCTTCGTTACTGGCAGCACAATAAAAAAATAGGGTTCGAGTTCTAAAAAGTTCTAAAAAAGATTAGAACACTAGAACTTTTTCAAAAGTTCTAGACTAGAACTAGAACCCAGAACGTCAGAGGGTTCTGACAACCCTAATTCCAACAGGGAAGGAATCAGAGAGGAGAATGACAGGAGCGAGGAGGAGAGGGAAGGAGTTTTAGCTCCTTAGGGTTGTCATAAGTGACAGTCTGAAGACTACTGCCTAATGTAACAAGGCTTAAAAGAAAAAACAAGATGATGATGAGGTGCACAGGCAGCCTAAAGAAGCATTTTTCATCTTCAAGTAACATGGGCCACCCTGGTGCTATCAAACTGACTACTGAGGCAATGGGAAACCAAGATGTGCACTTGGTGATAGAGCTAAACGCAGTAAAAAAATAATTCAACCACTGTTCCAGAGCCAAATGTGATGGATCCCGTGGACATTCTGTCAGAATCACTGCATCATTTTATATTGAGATCTACAGATGAAGATGGGATGGAGCAGTTCTGCAGTTTGAACTAGTGTGTGGTACTCCAAATTCCCACAACTTACAATTTGGCATGGAGAAGAAGATAATCACACAGTTGAAGAAAACTATACTATGGGACTGGAGAAAGTGAAATTCAAAACTCTTAAGTTGTACATTTGTCCCATGGCCTGATATCACCAGCACTGGTGACATACCAGCACCTACTACTTCAGGAAGTGTAGGAATTGTTCAAATCAAATCAGGGTTTTCATAAGCACGATCTCTCTCAGACCGAACTGACAGCTTTAAAGGAACTTTAACAACTCTCTAGTGTTGAGGTCAAGCCAGCTGACAATGGTGAGAAGACAGTTCTCATGGACAAGGAGAAATATCTCCAAGAGATCTCACACCTGCTAATGGATCAGGCAAACTATAGGCTACTCTCTGAAGAGATCCCCGACTGGGTTAAGGAAAAGGATCAGCAATTTCATCAACTCAACTCATCCATAACTGAGAGACTCATAAAATCTGAAACAGACATCTTATGGAATGATACTCCTTTAATTACAACCATGTACATCTTACCCAAGGTGCACAAAGACCAAGGGACCCCCCCCCCCAAGCACGTCCATTATGTTGGGGAATGGTGCTCTGATGTAGCATCTATCACTTTGTTGACTTTTCCCTCCAAAATTTGGTAAAAGCCAAAACTGTCCATGAGACAGTGGATAGCTTTTCTAAACACTAGGGGTTTACCTTGAGAAAAGATTACTTATGATAAACCATGCCTGTAGTCTCATTGTATACATGTACCTCCATCCAGCCTCACTTCTGGTTACAGGCAGTAGGACACTTCTTTGTCTCCCATGGTGCTACCTCAGATCCCCCATCCTTGTTTATTTTGGAAGCTTTGAAGCTCATTCTAACTGTTCTGCATCAATGTGAGTTTCTATTTACAGATCGGTTACACCGCCATGAGCACCGCAGTGATCCCCTCATGCACCAACCTATTTATGGTGTGGTGAGAGGAGGAGGTCATCCGTAATCCTGACAAGAGCCTCCCTACTACTACCAACCTGGACAACCACCAAACCCTTCAGTCTGCTCCGGCCATGCTTGAAACCATTTACGGTCTTGGCGCCCACCATCTCCACTGGCAGACTGTTCCATGGCTCCTCCTCCCCTTCCATAAAATAGAACTTCCTCACATCACTCTTAAATCTTCCCGTTGACAGTTTCCACTCATGACCTAGGGTTCTTGACTCCGTACTCCTGCCAAATAGTTCCCCGCAGTTCTTATTTATTCCTGTCAGGAACATGAAAGTCTCTATCACATTCCCCTTCTCTTGCCTAGTCTCCTTTAGAGATTCTCTGTAAGATTGCTCTGTCTCCAGCTTGTTCCTGTCCTTCCTTAGGTAAGAGAGGCAGTATAGCGTAGTGATTTAAGGCTCTGAGCTGCAAATCTGGAGACCTGCGTTTGAATCTCACAGCCCCCACTTGCATACAGTGTGACCCTGAGCAAGTCACTTAACTTCCCTGTGCTCCCAGGTTGCAACTGTAAACAAGCTTTCAGCTTAGTGTATCTCATCTGGTTAAATAATTGGAAAAAAAAAGACTCCAGAACTGAGCACAGTATTCCAAATGTGGCCTCACCACTGACCTATACAAAGGTAGTAGTACCTCCTTTTTCCTGCTGTCAATACCCGTTCCAACACACCCCAGCATCCTATTAGCCTTACTATAGACCTTGTTACACTGGCTTGATTGTCTGAGGGAGTCACTAATGATGACTCCCAGATTCCGTTACTCTGCTGTAGTGCTAAGTTTAATCCCTCCCATCCAGTTCTTTGTCCTCGGCTTTTTTCCCCTAGGTGTATAATCTTGCATTTTCTTGGCACTAAATTTCAACTGCCAAACCTTAGACCACTTCTCTAGCCTTTGTAGAGACTTCTGGGTCTTCCTGTTCCCTTTGTTAGTACCTACCCTAGCACAGAGCTTTATTTAGTCTGTGAAGAGACACAGCTTGCCCCAGATGCCCTCTCCAATGTCAATGATGAACATATTGAAGACGACAGGACCCAGGAAAGATCCCTATGGCACCCCACTTGTGAATTCCCCTCTCTTCCAGTTTGACTCCAATTACCACCACTGTCTGCTGTCTCTCCTTCATCCATGTGATTATGTCCCTAACTGTGTCCAGGTCCTCCAGTTTCTTCAGCAATCTCCTGAGTGGCACCAAGCCGAACGCCTTGCTGACATCTAAGTAGGGTAAATCCACAGTGTGGATACTATAATTTGATATATTGGGGAACTACAGCACCAGGGCCAGATTAAGGTAACCCGGGGCCCTAGGCCCAAGAGAAATACGGGGCCCCTTTTGCCATGACTATACAACTTTTCCACAAAGGGACCCTATCACAGACTGTAAGGCACCTTGGGAATTCCATTTATATACAAACTGCATCTCACGTTAGGATACAGTTTGTAAGAGACACGGACAACAAAATACAAATCAAAATTCATACCTTTCTACTCCCCTTTCTCATAAAAGTTGTCGGCAGATAAGGCCCACCTGGCCCACCTAGTCCACTCTGTTAATCCTGTCTATAGCCCCTCCTTATCCCCCCTGTAAGTCCTCAGCTTTCCCATGTTTGCCTTGGTGCTAGGATTCCTTCATGACTATCTCACACATTTTTAAAGCCTATGATCATTTTAGCTTCCACCACTTCCACCAGAAGTCTGTTCCAGGCTCCCACCACCCTAACTGAAAAGAAAAACTTAGTGACATTCAACCTCAGCCCTCCCCAGTTTCATTGTGTGACCCTGGTTCTTTTGCAAGTGTTCCTCTGGAAAATACTCCTTTCCTGTACCTTGTTCACACCAGTGAAGTTATAGAAACATAGAAACATAGACTTTGACAGCAGATAAGGACCGCTTGGCCCATCTAGTCTGCCCATTTCCCTACCTACAGGATAGGCTGCAGATCTTAGTTAACCAACAGCCTATTTCTTCCTACCCCCCACAAGAATTGCCTTATGTCTGTCCCATGCATTCTTGAATTCTCCCACAGTTTTAGACCCCATAACCTCCTCAGGAAGGCTGTTCCATGCATCCACTACCCTCTCTGTGAAATAATACTCCTCACATTGCCCCTGAACCGCCCTCCTTCTATCTTTAAATTGTGTCCCTTGTTCTTGCGCCTCTTTTTTCTGAAAGATGCTACCCTCTTGGACTTTGTTGATTCCACTGAGGTACTTAAAAGTTTCTATCATGCCCCCCTCTCCTTCTTTCCTCAAGGGTATACATATTAAGCTCCTTTAGTCTCTCTTCATACGGCTTCTCTTGCAGACCCTGCACCATTTTAGTTGCCCTCCTCTGGACTGCCTCTATCCTGTCTATGTCCTTGCAGAGAAGGGGTCTCCAGAACTGGACACAGTACTCAAGATGGGGTCTCACCAACTGTCAGTACAGAGGGATAACAACTTCCTGTTTTCTGCTGCTGATGCCTTTCCCTATACATTCCAGTATACCCCCAGCCCTCCCTACTGCCTTCTCACATTGCTTGCTAACCTTAAGGTCATCTGATATGATTACCCCCAGGTCCCTTTCCTTTTTTGTTGTTGTTACTACCTCCCACCCATTGTGTATTCTTCCCCTGGGTTCTTGTTTCCCAGGTGCATTATTTTGCACTTCTTTGCATTGAATCCTAGCTGCCATACTTCTGACCATTCCTCCAACCTTGCCAAGTCCCTTTTCATCCTTTCCACGCCTCCTTGTGTATCAAACCTGTTGCAGATCTTTGTGTCATCTGCAAAAAGGCATACTTTTCCTTCCAGTCCCTCTGCAATGTCATTGATGAAGACATTAAAAAGGACTGGACCCAATACTGAACCCTCGGTCCCCACTAGTAACCCCCTCTTTCTTCAGAGTGGACTCCATTTACAATTACCTTCCCTGTTGTACAGCCAATGTTTTACCCAGGCTACCAACCTGGGACCCACTCCCAGGCTGGTTAATTTGACTATTGATCTTTTGTGTGGACTGTGTCAAATGCCTGCTAAAAGTCTAGGTAGGCCATGTCCACAGCCCCTCCCTGGTCTACTAATTTGGTCACCCAGTCAAAGAAATCTATTAGATTCATCTGACATGACCTTCCTGCTGTGAACCCATGCTGCCTTGGGTCCTGTGCCCCACTGGCCTCTAGGTACTCAACTATTCTTTCCTTCAGAAGTGACTCCATCACTTTCCCTAGTACAGAGGTCAGACTGACAGGTCTGTAGTTTTCTGCCTCTGTCTTGGCCCCACTTTTGTGAAGGGGAATCGCATCCACCTTCCTCCAGTCCTCGGGTACCACACCATCCTCCCATGATTTATTAAAAGTGTAGCCAGTGGTTTCACTAGTTCCTCCCTTAATTCATTTACAATTCTGGGGTGAATTCCAACAGGACCCATTGCTTTGTCCACCTTCAGTTTTAGGAGTTCTTGCAGAACCCTTTCTTCTGTGAAAGGACTGGGATCGACCCCCCTATCAAGAGTGCTTCTGTTAATTGGATTAGGCACTTCCCCCTCTTCTTTATATGTCTCTATCATGTCTCCTCTCTCTCTTCCAGAAAAAAATGTATGTTTAATTCCCTGAATCTGTCCTCATAGGCCTTTAAGTTCAGGCCATTCACCATCCTGGTTGCCTTCCTTTAAACCCCTTAAACCCTGTCTATGTCCTTTCAGAGGTAGGGCATTTAGAACTGTACACAGTATTCAAGGTGAGGTCCCACCAGCTTTATGAGTTCCCTTCTGCTGCTGGTGATCTCACTGCCTATGCACCTCAGTGTCCTGCTGGCTTTCCCCACCACCTTATCACGCTGCTTAGCCACCTTCAAGTCTTCAGAAATAATTACCCCAAGTCTTGTGACCATCAGTTCTCTCCCCGCCCGATGGCACTTAGCCTCAGGGTTCCTGTGACCCAGGTGCATGATCGTGTGTTTATTTACATTAAAGCCCAGATCCAAGGCTCTTGACCACTCTCAGTTTGCTAAGATCCTCCCTTAGCTTCACCCCCCGGAGTGTCCACCCTGTTGCAAATTTTGGTATCATCTGCAAACAGACACACCTTCCCTACCAGCCCTTCAGAAATATTGCAGCTAAATATATTGAAGAGCACTGGACCGAGCACTGACTCTGTGGCACCCCACTAGCCACGTTGCCTTCCCCGAGTGTACACCATTTACCACAACTCTCTGACTTCTACCTTTCAGACAGTTTCTCACCCATCTAACTACCTTTGGTCTTACCCCAGGGCTGTTTCATTTGTTCAGTAGCCATCTGTGAAACTTTTTAGAAAATTCAGCCCATTTTTATGTTTGCTTGCACGCATGTGCAAGAAACATAGTGCCATCATCGGAGATTTCGGAGGTGTGTCACCTCCTCCTCCAATTCAGGCAGTGTGCTTGCAGGCGCAGCCCCTGTAAGCCAATGCATTTTGGAGCTGTCTATGACACGCTCCAAAATGCAGTGGCATACAGTTGAAAGGGGGCTACGGGTGAGCAGCGATGAAGCTGCTCCGCAGCTCCCACACGCAGGCGTGCGTGCCACCGCAGTGTATAACAAGCAGGTGCCCAATCCCGTCGGCTGAACTCGTCTGTCTCCTCCCCTCCCTCCCAATAGTTGATACTACGCTGAGCCCACCCAGCGTGGCAATCCATCATGTTGCCGGCAGGGTGCCCAATCCCGTTGGCTGAGTACCCCCTCCCCAAAGTCCTTGTGCCCACGCTGAGGGCCCACCCAAGTGGCAAATGGTCCGTTTTTTTTATTTTTTTGCCGGCAGAGGTGCCCAATCCCCGTCGACTGGCCGTCCCAAAGTCCTTGTGCCACGCTGAGCCTACCCCAGCATGGCAAATGGTCCCCGAAATCTTTTTATTTTTTAACCTGTGAAAAAAATGAATTCCAGCGTCGTCTCCCGACCCCCTCCACAACCCGCACCCACCACTGCGCACCCAGCCTCCCACACCCCCCCACCCCATACTTACCTCGGACTCCGGCGCGGCGATCTTCAGTGGACCAGGGAACACGTCTGCACTCTTCAAAGCCGACCCGCGAACTGAGGAAATGCGGTAAGCTGTATAATATGGGCTAGAATGGGGGTTTCAACTATTGCATATCTCAGCCATTTTTGGGAATTTTGCACAAATTTTCCAACATGGGGTTTTGGGAACCCTTCTCATGAATGATGTCACTGTCATGGCGTTGCCGGGCCTGAAGGGTGATTCGGCGCAGTGACTACTCAGTGACTGTGAAATCACCCTTCAGGCCTAGATACCACCATGACAGTCATCATTCCATGAGAAGGGGCCCAGAACCCCATGTTGAACACTTTGGGTGCCAAAATTCAAAAATGACTGTCAACGAAGGCATTGCGCAGTTCCTCGCGAGTTCGTAAGTCACGAAATTTCAATATTCTCACAGATTTTCAACATTGCCATTTCACCACACCTTCTTATGAGTAGTACAGCTGTCATTTTCACATCTCACCCAAAATGTGTTCCGCCCATGTAAGGCAGAATGGGCTGATCAGTGTCTGAAAATCAATGTAAGGGACAAATTAAGAAAATCACAGTGACACTGTTCATGAGCAGAGGTCTTGAAATGACTATGTTGAAAATTTGGTGAAAGAAAATCCTAAAATGACTGTTTCACAGGCGTGCATTTGCACAGTTCCTACATGCAGCTCATAGGTTTTACCAATTTTCAATATTTCCCTCAAATTTTCAACATTGCCATTTTCCACCTTCTTATGAGTAGTACAGCTGTCATTTTCATCTCACCCAAAAGCGTGTTTCGCCCATGTAGGCGCACAATGGCGCAGTCATTGTCTGAACTCAATGTATGGGACACATTAAGAAAATCACAGTGTCCTGTTCATGAGCAGAGATCTTAAAATGGCAATGTTGAAAATTTAGTGATAAAATCCTAAAATGACTGTTTCACGAGTGTCGTTGCACAGTTCCCACATAAGCTGTAGGTTTCGCGAATTTTCAATATTTCCTCAGATTTCCAACATTGCCTTTCCACCTCCTTATGAGCAGTACAGCTGTCATTTTTCACATCCTGCCCCAAAGCGTGTTTCCGCCCATGTAGCGCCGCGATGGTGCGCTGTTGGTGTCTTGAAAGCAATCTTTAGGACAGATTAAGAAAATCACAGTTACACTGTTCATGAGCCAGAGGTCTTAAAATGGCTGTGCTTGAAAATTTGCTGACGAAAGTCCATAAAATGACTAGTACAGTGAGCATTGTGCAGTTTCCACGCATCCTCGTTAGTTCATGACTTTGTAATATTTTCAGTCAGATTTTCACTAGTATGGCATTTTCAACGCTTCATATAGACAGTACAGCTGCCATTTTCCACAACACTGGCGAAAGTGTGTTTTCACACTTTCAGTGCAGAGATGTGTAATTAGCTGTGGGAAATCATTGTTCGGCACAAATAAAGAAAATCACAGTGACACTGTTCATGATTGAGGCACCAAAATGCCTGAGTTGACAATCTGCTATAAAAATCCCCAACCTAATTATATAGGTGAGTGTCTGTTACAGTTTCTATGTCTTCCGTGACTTCACCATTTTTTAAATATTTTTACTACACATTTGCAACATAGCCATTTTACACCTCCCCATGAAAGAGTACAGCTTTCATTTTTACATCCTGTTCAGAATATTTTTGCACCTGTGTGCTAAATACCGTAGTCACTGTGCATAAGCAGCTTTTGGCTACAAACTGATATTCCCCTGTTCATGAGGGTGGGGTCACAAAACAAACATGTTGAAGAATTTGAGTTAACATACCAACGAATGCCTGAGGTATTGAGCTTTTCAACTAAATCGCCCAACCCACAGAGAATGACAGGAATCAGGGGTGTGACTTGGGATTCTTGCCTGTGATCTACACCATTCCACACCTGCAGTCACTGAGAGGCATCCGAGGTATGCCTTGGACTCTTGACTAAACTTCACCGTTCTCCTATATCACACCCATCTCCACCATATTTCCTAGCGAAATGGGGTGCGCATAAAGACCAAAGACCCCAAGGAACACGTGACACTTGTCAGTCTCTGCAGAGTGGGGTGTGGTGAAATGAACGTGGCCGTTATGCCTAACGACCCAAACACACACCCCAATGCCTGTCACTCTCTGCAGGGTGGTGGTGGGGTTGGCTTCAGTTCAATACTTCACTGCCATTCCTATTACGCAGCTCTGTAACTTCTACACTACCACTGCCAATGCCAGCAAGCAAACATTCGGCATTGACAAATGCTTGTTTTTCATAACTTTGATGATCATTTTCATGACCCTCATTGTGCCAGCCCAAACTCAACCATGAACCTGGAGTACCTGGAGGTGAACGGACTGCTGGATGACAGACATCACAGGTTCACTAGGGGCAAGTCATGCCAGTCCGATCTGATTGAATTTCATGACTTGGTGACTCAGGTAGTGGACCAGGGAAATGCGATGGATGTGGCCTGTCTGGATTTCAGTAAGGCCTTCAACACCATACCCCATAAGAGGCCGGCCAATAAATTGGATAGCATAGGGGTAGGGCTCAAAATAACTTGATGGGTTGAAAATTGGTTGGTGGATAGAAGTCAGAGGGTGGTGGTGATGAATAGTGTGTACCCCGGAATTGGGCAGGTGAGGAGTGGAGTACCCCAGGGATCAATGCTGGGATCCCTCCTGTTCAGTATCTATGTACTAGACATTGTGGACAGACTGTCAGGGAGGGTGGCCCTCTTTTCAGGTGATACAAAAATCTGTAATACAGTTGACTCCCTTTGGGGATGGGGGACATGAGAAGGGATATGAGATTACTGAAGGAGTGGGCAGAGACCTGGCAGCTAAAATTCAACATCAAGAAGTGTGCTGCTATGCACCTGGGCATAGGAACCAAAAACTTGCGTATATGTTGGGTGGGGAGAGAGAGTGTCTTGGTGTCAGAGGACGAGAGGGATCTGGGGGTAATTGAGGGGGTAGGTTGAGGGGTAATTGTCTCCAGGAACCTCATGGTACGGAAGCAATGCTCGAGGGCGGTGGGGAAGGTGTATGGGATGCTGGCAGGTATCAGCAGGGGTCACCAGCAGGCATGGGGAGGTCCTGGTACCCCTTTATCAGGCCGTGGTAAGGCCACGCCTCAACTACAGTGTCCATTTTTAGAGGCTTTACCTGCGCAAAGATATAGACTAGATCAAAAGGATCAAATGGCGGGTGACCATGATGGTGCAGAGGATGGAGGGCAAGTCATATGAACAGAGGTGCAAGAAGTTGGGGCTATATATATATATTGGAGACCGGGGGGGCATGACTGAGACCTTTAAGTATACGAAATGGATGAATAAGGGAGGCACAGAGAAGTTGTTCCACATGAAGGAAGGGAACATAACAAAGGGCAAGGATTACGACTTGGTGGGGGCACTTCAAGAGCAATGTGAGAGGTCAGTTTTTCTTGGAGAGGGTGGTGGAGAACTGGAATGGGCTTCCAGAGTAGGTTGTGAATTCAGAGACCATATAGGTATTTAAGTTCGCTTGGGACAGACACATGGGGTTAGGTACAGTGGACAAGGGGGGCAAGGGGTAGACGAGATGGGCCATAGGGTCCTTTTCTGCAGTCACCTTCTGTGATTCTGTGAACCCTCCTACTAATTTTCCCTGATAGGAGAATTGCATTTAACAATGATAATCCAATTCCAGTCAAGGAGTGTAAAAATTAATTAAAACATTACACAGTACTGTATAGCACAGTAGTTACAGCTTCTAGCAAAGAACCTGGAAAACATGTAGACTCAGAACACTTGGATTTGTGAACCACAAACTCTGTCTGCATAGTACATGATCCAGGGCTATGGAATGTCACAGAACATCTACGTGCTAATGAGAGGCATCTGGGACTTGCAACAGGCTCTCCAGTAAGCTGGCTCTACTGGCTGTCTGATCCTTCTGGTATGAATGACAGGGCCTACCACCCCTCCCCCCAATGCACAACAGATTAGACAAGTAGTGGACAAACTACTGCAAGGGGCCCCCATTCAAAGTTTGCACCACCAGTCACTCTTCCTATCAGGAACACCAAATTGTGGGGGGGGGGACAGGGATTTTTCTAGCTAGTTCTTCCCACTTGGGATTCCAGAGGAGTGAGAGACAAAGCAAAGGAAAATGTCCTATTTTCACCTTAAAATTCAGTCTGGATGGAGCTCTACACAGCTATCACCTGTACTTAACACCTAATCAGGAAGGTGAACTTCACAGCCAGGCATACAAAACAAAAGAATAGGGCCTGTTTATACCTTAAAAGGTAATCTGGTTCCAGCCCCCTGAGGTCATCAGCTGTACGTAACACCTGATCAGGGAGGTGAGATTTCCATCACAGTTCAGCTTCAACCTTGTTCATCTTATTCAGCAGTCATGTCCATCACAAAAAAAATTCAGCACACAGAAATGGGTATGTAGTAAATATAGTTAGGGGATTGTTGGGGGGCTACTGGCAGGTGGGGGCCCAAGGCTAGTGCCTATGTTGCCTGTGCCTTAATCCGGCCCTGCACAGCACGTTAATGATAAGTTGGTTCTGTGGCTTGGGTCCTTAGAACAGGCAACTGCCTCTGTAAAGTATTGGAACCTAATTGGTGTGGCCCTTAAATTTATATAAGTCATTAATGCTTACATCATCACTTTCCTAGACCCACACCTCATAGCCAAATGTAGTTAGCCTATTAGAACTGAGGATTATAGGGAACTTCTCTTAGGCAACGTTCTGCCAAGATCTGATAGCACCCTCCCGGTCCACCTCATATGGGAAATTCCATTTGGACAGTTTGTGAGACTCCACCGCAATTGTTCAACACTATTAGCTTTTGATAAACAGGTGCTGGAATTGAAATAATGATTTTTTGCAAATGGTTATGAAGCCCCCATAGTCGAACAAGCCTACTTGCATGCAAAGAGATTTGACAAGGATAGTACCCTCATTCTGAAAAAATCATAAGACATTGGCT
The DNA here is from genome assembly GCA_016271365.2 of Neoceratodus forsteri. Lineage (NCBI taxonomy): Eukaryota > Metazoa > Chordata > Ceratodontiformes > Ceratodontidae > Neoceratodus > Neoceratodus forsteri. Next base: position 1,094,447,320 of record CM028133.1, read on the forward strand.
GCACCTGCGTCATTTATCTCCCAGTTCAATTATGTGGCACCAATTGTGGCAGATATAATAAAATAAACATTGGGAATGTGCTGTGGAACAGGTAGCACATGTCAGGTATTCCAAAGGTAAAGATATTTTACACACAGCATCTTTGCCCATCCCAACACCCCACCACATCCTAGCTGGTTGCAGTCAAAGCCCACACAGTTTTGCCAGTGTAGAAGATACAATGTTTGCAAGCTAGCAGTACCCAGAAAAGTCTTTCAGCATCCATCTGGCATGCGCAGTGTTTAAATAAAAGGAAATTCATTGACTGACAGACAACAAATGTAGGTTCTACCCTCTGGTGCCCTATCTAAAAATCTTTGTTGGACAACCCATACGTCAGTTTAGAAAACTGGTACAAGAACATGTGTGTTCGATACTACATGCATTACCAGAAACTCCACCGGGCCAGCAGTTCTCTGACATCCACAGACAACATCCAGCACAGCTATGTTTGACGGGGATTGGTCATATGTCAAACGCCAAGCATGGAGGGACCAAACCAGAACACTTTTGCAGTGTAAGGCCAGATAGATTTGCACACTGCAGACCCTTTACCCAGATAGCTAAAATGGTATCAGAGCATTATATTGTATGGTACTGGTACAACTGTTCTTGAATATGCAGTATTGTTATTTGTATTAGTCCTTGTTGTTCTAACTGCAGAAATTGTGTCCAATCAGTTTCTATTATTTTCTCCTTCTTAGGTCTTGTGCACAAGCTTGTCCTTGGATGTGCAAGTCTGGAGGGCCCCAGAAGATCACAATTTTACTTGCCACTGTCTAGAATCTTTATGGAGCAGAAGAATCAGTATTTATATAACGTTTTTCATGCACAATGTATCCCAAAGCACTTTACAAGCAATGCTAGACTGGTAGTGAAGTGACTGAATGTGTGGTGGTGGCCATATCGCACATCAACACCCACACACAGCCTGGACAATTGCATGAACCGGATTTATGGGAAGGGGAATATTGGCCAAGACACTGGGAATGCCCCCTACTCTTTGCGAGGAGTGCCTTGTGTTCTTTTACTTCCACCTGGACACCCACCAGGACAGCACCAGGATGAGTAGAAGGGACCTCGGTTCAACGTCTCATCCGAAGGACGGCACACCCCAGCAGTGCAGCACCCCCCTAATACTGCACTAGGGTGCCAGCATTTTAGGTACAAGTCCAATCCCTGTGTGGGACGAGAACCCACTACCCTCTGGTCCAGAGGCTGATGCGCTACCAACAGAGCCACGCTGACAAAGGGAAGCATCGCTGTCATAGTTTTAAAGCCTATGAAAAGCTCTTTTAAATGAGGTTAGGCTTACAGTAGAGTACCTGTAGCTGGAAGTACTCCAGAGACAAAGATCACTGAGTCAATGCTCAGATGCATAGGAACAGGGATTACCAGCAGCAGGAGGGAGGGAGGTGATTCTCAACTTGTATGCATCATTGGTATGGCTGCATCTCGAGTACTGCATGCAGTTCTGAAGACCCTATCTCTAGAAGGACAGGGACAGGGTAGAGACGGTGCAGAGGAGGGTGACCAGGATGATGCAGGGTATGCAGGGGAAGTCATATGAGGAGAGACTTGGGGAATTGGGCCTGTACTCCCTGGAAGACATGAGAAGGAGGGGGGATATGATTGAGACATTTAAATGCTTAAAGGGGATCAATACAGCTCAGGGAGACAGGCTGTTTCAACTGAGAGGAGATACTAACACCAGTGGGCATTGCATGAAAGTGTTGGGCGTCAGGGTCAGGGCAACATGAGGAAGTTCTACTTCACTGAGAGGGTGGTGAATGACTGGAATGGTTTGCCAGAAGAAGTGATGAGAGTGACTATAGTCACCCAGTTCATGCATGCATGCATGGGACAAGCACATGGGTATACTTGAGGGGGGAGGGGCAGGGTTGGTGACCCCCTAGTAGATGGCACATTGAGGGGCTTCCATGGGCAGACTAGGTGGGCTATATGGTCCTTATCTGCCAGCTACTTATATGAATCTATGAATCTATGAATCTATGAATCTATGAGTCTGTTCAACATTAGTGCTATGGTACATTGCAGCCATTTGTGGAACATTGTGATGTCATTGAGGAACAAGCTGTGCCTAACTACTGTATACTGAGTCAAGCACAGCTTGTCCCTCAGTAGCAACATAGAATTTGTCAGCAGAAAAGGACTGGTATGAGTCACATTTTGCATGTAACTGCGCTTAAATGCCTGCCGATAATTTGCTTGCCCCCTCAGCCCTCTACGCCTGATCAATGGAAACAGGAAGTCTCAAGACACTGAAACAAAGGAGCACACTACAGCAGTGCTCAGGCTTAGACTAACTAAATTTCTGGAGCTTTGGCAACCCTGGCACCAGCTGTGAGCATTTAGTGTATTAGGGGCAAGTAGTATAAATTACAGCAAATTATAGCCCCAGGATTTCACATTATAGATTACCTCTGAAGCCTGGGGCTGCACTCTCCATAATTAATGCCTTGAGGGGGCATAAATCTGAGACACTACAGTTTTCTTTTGATCCCTTGACATGCACTTTACCCTACGGTAGAATTTCTATCATCGAAACCCTTGACTTGAACAGAATCCATTACAACATGCTTAGACAATGGGGTAGTTATTATAAAAGGGTTTTGGAGGGCAGGGCTGTGAGCATTTGTAATGCATTAATCGGTTCTTATTTTATGGACTGGTTTGTTGAAGTTATCAAAGTTGTTAGTGACATGATTTTTAGATAGCTGCCGGTGTTAGACAGGAGACTCAAGCTAGAGTCATGTTTAATAACTGGTGACCTCATGTAACTTATTTCCACTTCTGCTGTATGTTATACTGAATTTGCTCAGTAAACAAAGGACTGGTCAGCCCATCCAGTCTGCCCTACTTTTCCATGCCTTTTTCAACATCTCGGTCCCTATTTGGTCACCAGCAACCCTTCCGCCACCCTTTCCTCTGCTTATTATGCCTGTGTGCCTACCCCACACATTTGAAGTTCCCCCACTGTTTTTGGCCCCACAACCTCTTCTGGCACGCGGTTCCAAGCATATGCCATCCTTTCTGTGAAGAAGCATTTCCTCACAGCCCTCTTAAACTCTCCCTCAGCTTCACTGCATGCCCCCATGTTCTGGTGCTTTTTCTCCCCTAAAAGAGACTCCCCACTTGCACCTTATTCACCCCTGTGAGGTACTTACAGTTCTCAATCATGTCTCTTCTTACTCTCCTCTCCTACAGGGAGCACATATTAAGAACCCACAGACTTTCCTCAGATGGCTTCTTGTGCAGCCCCCACACCATTTTGATAGTCCTCCTCTGGACCGCTTTCAGCCTGTCAATATCCTTCCAGAGCTGCAGCCTGTAGAACTGGACACAGTACTCTAGGTGGGAGCTCACTAGCGAGTGATATAGTGGCAACACCACCTCCCTTCTCCTGCTCTAAATCCCCCTTCCCATGCACCCCAGCATCCCGCTAGCCTTGCCTACTGCCTTGACATTACAATGTTCTACAAATGGCTGCAACATAGTATTAATGTTCAACACACTCAATCATTTTTATTTAGTTTTTGTTGACCGGGTAAGTGCACTAGACAAATTCTGCCTATTTTCAGGCACGACCCGGGGGAGGGGGATACAGATGAATGCCAACTGACCTTGAACCAGATTAAGCTGTTGGTGGTATTTTTTTTTTTTTTTTAGTGAATGAGGGAAATTTGGCCAGGACGCCGGGGAAATTCCCCTACTGTTTTCGATAAGTGCCATGGGATCTTTAACATCCACCTGAACTACCACCAATCCAGGCAGACGGGACCTCGGTTTAACATCTCATCCGAAAGACGGCAACTCAGAAGTGCAGCACCCCTCTCATGCTGCACTACAGTGTCAGTACTGGGATATTAACCCAAGTGGCAGATGTGGGAACTGAACCCACAGCCCTCTGATCTCCCGGCCTCAGAGGTGAATGTGCTACCTACTGAGCCACTGACATCTACACCTCTGGAGTACTTTCAGCTACAGATAAGCCCAATACCTCATCTGATAGAGCTTTTCATGCCTTTTTTAAACTATGCTGCCCGCTGGGCATGCATGTGTCCCTTTAAGATGATTTTATTGGGCCCTACTGTTTGACTAGCATCATGTAGCTCCTTTCTTCTCCTCCACCATTTGCCTAGAGAAGTGGTTAATGGAGACAGTGATCAAGAGAGGATGGGATAGAAATATAGGCTTGGTGAAAATGCCTGTGGTGGGAGGGGGAAGGGTGCAGTCAAAGAACAAAATGGAGCTATCAACAGGGGGCGCTGCCTGGGCCCAGCCAGTATTAGACTGTAAAGGTTAAGGTAGGGACCAGCTAACCTGACAGACTGTAGATCTTTTCCTGCCTTGAAAGTTCTTTGTGTGTATGTGGAGTCTCATCAGGGCCATGTACAATGACTTCGCAAAACATCCCTAGATCTGTTTACAAGATGCTTCCTACTGCATCCTGTGGTGCCTTCCTAGTCACCTTTCTGCATGACAATTTTACCTTTTGGTCCCTTGTAATTATGACCCCCTAATCCCTTTCCTCTTTCATTTCTTTTGGTATCCATTCATAAAGGAAGCATTCCCTCCTCATGGTTTTTGTTCTCATGTGCATAAGTGTATGTTTCTCAGCATTAAAACTCAGCTTCTACTTTCTTGCCTAATCCGTGCCCCCCATCAATATATCACAGAAGAGATTCTAGCAGTTCCTGACTGGTGTGTCCAATATAATGTCTGAAATAGGGCCCGGGGCCCAGCATGCTTACCTGGTAAAAAATTATTAAACAGATGTAAGGCATTACTTATACCCAGTGTCTTGGCCAGCATCTCCCATGAAACAGCCTATAAACCAGTTGTTTCTTTTTTTTTGATAACAATTTTTTCCCTATGATAGCTCAACTCAGGTGCAACATCTTGTTTTCAGTGGGGTCTGTCATTCTAGCAAATTCTACAGCTATGAGGGAGTGAAGTACAAGGAAGGTCAAGTGACTTGCCCAAGATCATTCAGTGAGCTAGTGGTTGTGGTGAGATTTGAACCTGGGATTTCAAGTTTCCTAAGCCCAACAAAGCTGCTCCCCCCCCCCAAGGAGCAGTCATCCACAACGGTATGTGGGATGTGATTGCCCACATGAAAACTGCTGCTACCTGCCTGCTTTACCCTACTGAACATACGAAATTCTGCCAGCAGATAAAGGCCTAGGGTTCATCAAGTTCGGTTTTGAATGTGCAGCTAGCACCCTTATCCTGCAGCTGCCCCTCCCTTCCACCTTCCCTTCATTAACCTCCCCTTGTCCTGTCCCATCCTCGTTTGAACAGTCCACTGTTCTACTGCATACCACTTCTACAGGTAACGCTTTCCACCCAGCCACCACCCTCGCTGTAAAAAAGTGTCTCCTCATCTCCCTCCTGAACCTTCCTCGCTCCAGTCTCATATCATGGCCCCTGGTGGCCCTCCCCTTCCTTACTCTGAACAGACCCTCTGTACCCGTCTTGTTTATTCCTTTCATGTATTTAAAGGTTTCAATCATGTCACCCCTGTCCCTCCTCTCCTCCAGTGAGTACATGTTCAACTCCTTCAACCTCCTCTCGTATGATAAGTCCCCAGCCCCTTGATCATCTTTTGTCAGCCCTCGCTGCACCCCCTCCAGTAACTAATGTCTCTCTTCAGAATCTGGACGCCAGTACTGCATGCAGTACCCAGGTGTGGTCTAACTAATGACCCATGCAGTGGCAGAATCACCTCCACCCTCCTCGAGGATATACCCTTGCAATACAACCCAGCATTTTGTTGGCTTTGCAGCTGCCTTCCTCGTTGTGCCGAGTTGTTCATTGACCCCGTAATGAGCACACCCAGATCCTTCTCCTCCTCTGTCTGGGCTAGCTGCACTCCCTCTAGCTGGTAACTCCTCCTTGGGTTCTTCATCCCAAAATGCAGCACCTTGCATTTTTTGGCATTAAACCCCAGTTGCCAGGTGTCTGACCATGTTTCAAGCTTTGTCAGATCATCCTGCAACCCCTGCCATCCTCCTAGGTCATCCACCACTGCGCCAACCTTGGTATCATCAGCAAACAGACTGATCTTGCTCTTGATGTCCCACGATATGTCTGCAATGAATATCCCAAACAACACTGGTCCCAACACCGACCCTGTGGGACACGCTCGTCACTGCCCTTGGGTGTGAGAGCTCCCACCACCACCACCCTCTGTTGCCTTCCCTGCAGCCAGTTTCCTACCCATCTCACCAGCTTTGCACCGCCCCTGTGCCTACTAACTTCCTTCCAGGCCTTCCATGTGGCACCGGTCAAATGTCTTACTGAAGTCCAGATACAGGACATCCACTGCATGGCCCCTGTCCAGTTGCCCTAGTTACCCAGTCATAGAACTCGACCAGGTTGGTTTGGCAGGATCTGCCATGTGTGAAGCCATGCTGTCTGCTGTCCTGTAGTCCTTTGGCCTCTAGGAGGCCACCAGCCTCCTCCAGGATAGTCTCCATTAGCTTACCCACGATGGATGTGAGGCTCACTGGTCTGTGATTTCCGGTTCATCCTTGGGGCCACTCTTGTGGAGGGCACCACATGATCCATCCTCCAGTCCTGAGGTACACACTCCAAATGTAGTGAGTAGCATTAAATAGGTTCAAAGGTCCTGCAAGTGACCCCTGCCAACTCCTTCAGTACCCTGGAGTGGATGCCATCTGGGCCTGGCGCCTTGTCCACCCTCAGTGCCTTCAAATCCTCTCGAACTCTGCCCTCTATGATTTCCTCATCTGTCACCACTTCCCCCCCTCTGTCATTTCTCCCACCTTGGGTGTCACCCCCTCTTCTCTTTAGTAAATACTGAACAGAAGTACTCATTTAGTGCTTCCGCCTTATCGTACCTTGCTTCCACCCAACACCCCTCCTTCCTAATCCTTACTATGTGGTCCTTACAGCTCCTTTTCTCCCTGATGTACTTAAAGAAGTCCTTCTCCCCCTTCTTAATGCCTTGTGCCAGCCTGAGTTCCGTAGATGCTTTGGCTCCCCTTACTGCTTCTGTCACCTCCTTCAATTCTGTCAAGTACTCCTCTCTGTCCTCCTGCACTACCTTTATCGCTGTCACAAAATGCATTGAACCATTTCTTGTGTGAAAGCTATCATAGAAATCTACCTTCCGTTTCTAAGGCCTATGTCAAAGGACTGGCACGTGTGCCCTGCACCAGAACTAGGCCTTTTTACGAGGGCTCTTGGAGTCTTCCTCTTGTTCCTCTCCAATGGGGCTGGCCTAGGTTCTGTGGGAGTTTGAAGGTACGTCCACCAGAGGGAGCTGAAGAATGCTCCAGGACACTCCTGGGCTTCAGGCCAAACTGAGCGGGTAGTTAACAATACAGATTTCATGAACAAAGCCCTTGAGGGAATTAATGCTACCTGGAAGAATCTACTTTGACATCTCTGACAGTGGCGGTGGGGCACTTTTACTCAGCAGGGTGACTGGCTCTAATTAAATGTCCTATTCTCAGGTTTCATAGCATAATCACTAATACAGCTTAAACATTCTCTGTCCACAACATTAGGCTGGCAAAGCAGGACATATGGACCTAATCATGGGATCCCCAACAATTATTTAAAGAAGCTTTGGTGCACACAGGCCTGAAGTTAGCACTATGAATGTTATACAGTACTGCCCCGTCAGAGGTACATTTGGTCTGAAAAGAAATGTGCAGTATTTCAGCTCTCAGCCATCATGTCAAGTTCAATATTCATTGTCACATCTGGCAGTCTGTTTACAGATCGATTCCCCTGCTACCATGCAGTGAAGGTCACACACCCTAAAATAGGTAACTCATGGCCCCCATAGGGTGCCTGTCATATACAGGATAGATTCACATATACAGTACAGATCAAAATTATCAAGGGATATAACCAGCACATTACATTTACCTGTGTTACCACCTGCCTGGGCACTAAATAAAGTAGAGGGTTTAGATTTACCTTCACCTGCCTTCCCCAAAGAGTGGTAAGGGGCAGACAATGGCATGGTGTCCAATATGACCCCTCTCCGCTCCATCAGATTGATGCCTGAATAACAACCTAGGTACTGCGATGGGATCCGTGGTGGACACTATCAGACAGATCCCCTTCAGGGGTAACAAGAAAGAGGCCCCCACCATCCTGGTGATAGTCTATAAGTAACGACCTCTTGGAACTCAGCCCAGAGGGGACAGGGTCCACTCCCCAGACTAGGGGCCCAAGTGCCACCTCCCAAGTCTGGCAAATCATACTAAGGATCATACTAAGGATTGAAAGGAGTCAGAAGGCATTTGCCCATGTTTGCTCCTATTTGACCTTATTCAAAATACTTTATTTTCCCTCCACTTAATATGTAGGAATTCAACTTGGTTTTAAATTCTTCTTTTGATTTACTAATTACCAGTTTCCATTCCTGCAGCCCATTCCATGCATTCACCACCCTTGATGTAAAGAAATGCTTCCTAATATTACTTCTAAATTTTACTCCACTAATTTGAAGGGGTGTCCTCTGGTTTCCACATTTCCGTCCTTAAATTTTATATTGACTTCGTAAAGAAGTATGGGGTCCTGCATGATACCATACATAAACAGTATGTCTCCTTGTATTCGTCTGGTATAGAGAGATATCAGTTTTAAGGATAAGAGCTTTCCTCATCATATGTTTTTCCTTCCATTCCATTTATTGATTTAGTAAATGTTCTTTGGATTTTCTTGATGTTATTAATTTCCTTTTTCTTAAATGGGTTCCACAACTGTGATATGAACTCCAGGTGTGGACGGACATAAGCCCTATACAGTGGTATCATCACCTCACTGTCTCTAGCTGTGATATACAGGTTACTCACCTGTAACAGGAGTTCTAGGAATGGTATATGTTGTTCATCCACACTTATTGGCAGGTTCCTTGCCACTTTAAATCTTGCTGGAAGGTCTTCAAGCTGGCTCCTCCCACCCACCCGGGTGGTAAAACTCTCGGCTCTGCCCCATGACACCAGATCTAGCCCGCTGGAAGCAGGTTGTCACGTCGAAGTCAGGGAGGCCGGGTGGAGTAAAGTATGGATGAACAACATACCATTCCTAGAACTCCTGTTACAGGTGAGTAACCTGTATTTCTAGGGACATGGATATGTTGTTCATCCACACTTATTGGCAGACTCCTAGCAGTTCTCCGGGAGGAGGGAGGCAAGGCGCACACCCCCTACTTAGGTAGAAAGACTGGAGAACCGCGGCCCCGACCAACATCCTGGCGTGACCCAAGGTCGATGTGGAAGGGGAAATCGGCATGTGCCTGCTTCCAGGAAGGAGCCTTGCAGATATCCTGGACAGGGATATCCTCGGAAGCAGCCACCGATGCAGTGGAAGGGCGGGTAAAATGAGCACTTATCCCTCTGTGAGGCTCCATGCCCGCCCACCTATAGCGGAGATCTATGCAGGAGGTGACCCACCCGCTCGTCGTCCACTTGGCTGCAGGTCTGCCAGGTGCGGCTTCAGCGTAGATGACAAACAGCTGGCGAACCTCTCCCGAACTTCAGCCCTACATTCCCTGGGAAGGCGAGCATTAAATAGGGTCCCAATGGATCCTATATACGGCCCTCCAAGGCATGAATGAGGTTGAACCCTGGCAGAGGCAATACCCAGTTAGGGAAGACTCCGCCACCGCCTACGGATGGAACTTCGGGTGGGGCACAGGACAACCTTGTCCCTGTGAAAGACCAGATAGGCAGATTCAAAGGAGAGCCTAGCACTCTCCCATCCTTCTGGTTGGCATGGAAGCCCCAAGAAGGTGTTCTTCCACAACAGGTGGGGGAACTCACACCTGTGCAAAGGTTTGAATGGCTTGCCCCTGAGCTAAGCCCATACCAGCGTAAGATCCCACAGAAATGGGGATACTCTCCCCAGAGGGGAGGTGTGATCAAGGCCTTTGGAAAGTGCCAGACCACCTTTCCTGCACCACCGACTACCTTCTGGCCCATGCCCGGAAGACAGGAGTGGCTAACAGAAGCACGTAGAGGGTCATCGACCGAAGCCCTTGTTCAAGAAAAGAACGGACCGCAGATAGTCCGGAATGCTCACCGAGGAACAGGAGAGGGGACCAGGCCCTATCCCAACACCAAATGGAGAACTCTTCCATTTGAAGGTGAGCATATCTGGTCGACTCCTGGCAGGACGCCTCAAAAACGTCGAGGACCTTGCCGGAAGGCCCAAGGCCTGGCCACTAGCTGCACAGAGCCAGGCCGTCAGGTGCAGGGATTGAAGGTCCGGTTGGAGTACCTTCCCCTAACAACAGAGAACAGGACTGGGCAGGCTGGAAGCCGCCTCGGGAGCCTGGGGCTGAGACTGAGGAGAGCTGGATACCAGAGCTGGAAAACCCAGTCTGGGGCTACAAGAATCACCTGTGCCTAGTCCCTCCTTGCCTTGCCTGAGGGTCAAGGGACATGGGGGAGAGGCGTAGATGAGGCCTGGGGTCCACGGCGTCAAAGGCATCCCCTACAGTGAGCTGTGCTGAGGGGGTGGGCATGAGACAGTCTCGGCCTCGAGTTCTCCCTGGAGGGAAAAACAAAGGTCCACCCGAGGTGTGACCTAGAGGGAGAAGATCTTGTGCTACCTCCGGCAGGGAAACCACTCGTGAGGCGCAGCCCTTATCCGGCTTAGGGCATCGGCCAGGGTGATGGAGGCTCCTGCCATTGAAATGGCTAGGAAACTGCCTCCTGGCTGCGTGAAAGACCCAATGCGGAGAACCTCCTTACGCAGAGGCAAGGGGCTCATCCGATCCTGGCGGGATAGGTAGCACATGGTCGTGGTGTTGTCCGCCTGGACCTAAACCACAAGACCCCGCACAGACGGAGCGAGTGGTGCAAGCTAAGCAGACCGCCTGGAGCTCCAGCAGGTAGGAAGACATTGGGACTCCCGAGAGGACCAGAGGTGATGCACTCTGTATTCCCCTTGATGGGCACCCCCACCCATCCGAGATGCATCGGTCGGAGAAGACCGTCAACTCAGGGCGGACGAATGGGATGTTCTCCTGCAAAAGAGCTGGAACGGTCTGAAGGAGAGCATTCCCTAACCCCTGGGCTGTTGTCACGGACTGGTCCAAAGGTGGCCAGCCCCCATTAGGGGGACGCATGAATCGGCAGATCCAAACAGACCACGCTGGTGCAGGCTGCCGCAAGGCCAGGAGGTGCAGGAAGTCGTGGGCAGGGCGAAAATTGCCCAGTCAGACCTGACTAGGTAAGGGAGGAAGAACCTCGGCCCTGTCCGCCAGGAGCCGAGCTCGGACTCAAGAGTCAAGCCTCGTCCCGAAGAAGGATCACCCGCTAAGACACGAATTCCAACGTGGCTCCAATAAAAAATGAGACCAGTCTGAGAGCAACCTAGAGGGCCAGAGCTCTGGACCATCCTCCTCCACCTGGAGGGGTTGTAGTCAGACCGCCATCCGGGTGGGGTTATGCCCGGACCCATCAGTGCCGCAGGAATGCTGCTGAGCAGAGACCGAAGGGCCTGGTCTGGAACTCGTAATGGGATCCCCCACTTAAGAAACGGAGGAGTCTCCCAAGAAACGGATGGAACGAAGTGTAAGTACATCCTGGAGGTCCAGGAAAAGAGCCACATGCCTCGTTCTGAGGATGGGATATCTGATACAGAGAGACCATCCCGACATGCGGATCAAGAATGGGGCACAAGCCCCCCATCCGTTAGGGATCAGGAATACCTGGACACGAACCCAGGGTCTGGAGGAGGATCCGCAACCTTCCTGATCACCTCTAGTTCGAGGGGCCAGGCAAGTCGGCTCGGAGGGCCGACAACAAGGTTGCAGACCCCAAGACCCCTGTGGAGCAACGGCTCGAAAGGGTGGGGCCTGCTCACAATCCCGAGGCAGGACCTTCCCCTAGCACCTCTGACACCCAGAGGTCCGGGAAAGCGGACTAGGTGGAGAAGGGGTGGAGCCGTCTCCCCACGGGGGACCCGGGTAGGGGTGACGGGGCCGGGGACAGCACCCCTCAGCCTGTCACTGAGCAGGCTTGGAGGAGGGATTGGCCAAGGAGCTCCTGGGCCTTTACCTCCCTGCTTCCCTTTAGAGGAAGCCGCTGGCTTGGAGTCAGGATGCCCAGCGCAAGCCTGCTGGCCCTCATGCTGGAGTTGATGGGCCAGTCGAGCCGCAGGGGCCAAGGGGCAAAGGGGCTTATGCAAAGGCTGCCGGCGGCCCTTGTCCCTCCAGACAGGGGTGACCAAGTCCAGAGTGGTATCGGACTTCTCAGTCCCCTGGAGGTGTCCCTCCACTCCAGGGCCAAAGAGGTCAGTCCCCAAGAAAAGGATGTCCGCCAACTTGTGCTGGGTTTCCGTTGAGAAAGAGGATAACCTCAGCCACGCCCTGCGGCGCATGGCCACTGTGGCCGCCACCGACCTGGCACAGGAATCACCTAAATCCAGAGTAGTCTGAAACTGCTGCTTCACCACCGCCCTACCCTGGTCTCGCACCTGCCGGACTGTGGTCCACAGGTCGGCCGGGAGATGAGGGAGCACCTCATCCAAGGAGCCCAAAAGGGTGTGGGAGAAATGTGCCATCAGTGCAGCCGAGCTGGCCTGTCGGAGGCCTAGGGAGGATGCAGCATAAACCTTGCACCCAACATAGTCCATCCTTTTGGACTCTTTGTCGGAGGGCCTATCCACATCCCGAGCGTTCCCAGAACACTGGAAAACATTATCAGTAACTAACCCCTCAGCCGAGGGGTGCTCCGAGAAACCAGGCAAAGAACCGACAGGGACAGAGTACTTCCTGGCCATCCGGGCCGAGGGCGCAGGACAGGAAGTAGGCCGCCGCCAAAGCTCCAAGGCCAGGCCGACGATGGCCTCGGCCACCGGGAAGGCCTCCGAAGGTGAACCCCCTCGATCTAGAATCTCCATCAAGGGATAAGAGGCCCATTTGGACATGGGTTCAAGCTGCATCCCGGTGAACTCTGAGATGAGCTGAAGCAGACCCATAAAGGACGATGGGCTGTCATCCACAGAGCGTTCCAGAGAGGACCCAGGGTCCTCCCGACTGGGGAACATAGAGGAGTCGACGTCAGACTCCGAAGGGTCTGCAAAGTGCTGCCTCAGGCCTGAGTCACTCTTCGCCTGCCAAGGGCAGGCAGGAGTGAGGGGAACAGACAACCTGCGGGACAGGTCGTGACCCAACCGAGGTTCCACCGAAGATGGTGGGGCAGCAAGGTTCGGACGAACAACCATCCCTGGAGTGGGCATCTTGACTGCAGCGAGCGGTTGTGTCGGCCGATCGGGTGGCAGCTGCTTGCTGGACGGGGAATGAATCGGTGTCAATTGATTCCCAGACACAATAACTGTTGCCACATGAACTCCTCAGAACGCCGACACCATCTGCATCGGGCTTACCCTCATCCGAGGAGGGAGACGAGAAGAACGGTAATGCCACTTAACTTGGTGCCCCGACCGAGATCGCCGAAGTCGGCGTGAGCAGCTTGACCGAGAAGAGGACTGAGACCGAGACCCAAATCCTCGGGGGAACCGACGGTGGGCCTGGGAAGGAGCAGAGAGCATCCGCTCTTCCCTCAGCTCGGACAAAAGGACCAAGGCCTGTCACCACGAAGGTACAGGCAGAACCTCAGCCTCCACCGGGGGAACAGGTGAAGGGATGGCGGCTCCAGCAGAAGACAGCCCAGATGATGGGTCGAGAGACTCGACAACATCGATGGGAGTCCTGGCCGGCTGACCTGACAGGGACACCGTGAAGCCAGCGGCCTGAGCCGCACCCTCGACCGAAGTTGAAAGTCGGCCGGCAGGGGAAGTGGAGCTCTCCCGCTCCCGCCAGCACCGATGATGGGACTTAGCCTGCGACTCCTTTGACCTGGGCCAAGAGGCAGGTCCCGAAGGTCCCTCTCCCTTCGAGGAAAGGGACTGGTGAAGCTCCTTGAACGAAGCTGGATGAGGAGAACTCAAGGAGAGTGGGATAAGCGCCGCGAAAGAGGAGGAGGGGGGAAAATCCGCCCCCTCCATGCAGGAAAGAAGATCAAGCTGCTCAGCCGAGACAGCCGACGCGGACACTGCCCGATGAGTCTCAAAGGATTTTTCCGGCACGGAAAAAATTTCAGGTCGCCCGAGCCCTGAACGGGCCCCACGATCCTCCAGGGCACTGGTCGAAAGGGCACAGCAAAAATCGCAAACTTGCGGATCATGATCCAAGTCGAGGCAGTAAACGCACGTGGAGTGCGGGACTTTCCTGGAGGTATTAACTGGGCACCTCCGGGAGCTGGAAAATGAATTATCCATCGCAGCAGCGAGGGAGAAAATCGAAGTTTTAGAAAACTTCCAACTAAATTAGGAGAACCCGAAGAATCAGGAACCAATTAAAGCATGAAGCTAAGGAGGAACCTGAGCTTCCAGCGGTAAGGAAGATCTGGCGTCATGGGCGGAGCCGAGTTTTACCTCCCGGGTGGGTGGGAGGAGCCAGCTTGAAGACCTTCCGGCAAGATTTAAAGCGGCAAGGAACCTGCCAATAAGTGTGGATGAACAACATATCCATGTCCCTAGAAATTCCTTTTTATAACCCAAGAGATCTTATTTGCTTTTCTGATGGCTTTCTGAGTTTGTGTAGAGGTACTGAAATCATCTGTAATTTGAATACCTAAATCCTTTTCATTACTTGATTCAAGTAATGGTTAACCATATAAGTAATATTTCTGCAGGGGACTGTCCTTCCCCAAGTGCACCACCTTGCACTTACTCATGTTCAACCTCATACCCCTTGATACTGTCCATGATGCTATCCTATTCAGGTCTTCTTGTATAAGTTTTGTATCTGATACAGTTTTAGATGGGCCTAATACTTTAGTATCATCAGCATATTTCGAGGCCCAGCTATTAAGATGTAGTATTAAATCTGATATGAAAATTTGGAATAAAACGGGACCCAAAATGGACCCCTGTGGGACTCTACTGGTCACACTCCCCACTCCCGAGTGATATCCACCAACAACCACCTGCCTTCTACCTGAGAGCCATCCCTTTGTCCAAAAGATATAACTTCCAGGGACCTCTATGTCATATAACTTTTGGATAATTACCAGGTGGGGGTGATGGTTGCAGCCAGAGCCTAAGAAGGGCAAAATCCATTACTGGTAATGTACAGCGTTCTCAAAAATCTAACTCTATTGGGCAGGGGTCCCTATATTTTCACCTCTGTGGTCTGGTGGACCAAGACACAATGGGACTTTCCATTTAAAGAAAACACAAGGTGCAGGTTGTTCTTGTAATTTAGAACATTGCTGAAGCAATACATAACTTAAGGGCTAGGTCAGAGTCATGCACATTAATAACTCCTTAGTGCCTTGCAATGAGGATAATATAGACCAGCCAAGAATAGCACTAGGCCCCCAGCTGCTTGCAAAGGCAGAGGAGTTACAGTATTCCACTCCATTCTGTTCTATTCCAGTTATCGCAGTGCCAGCTATAGAAAATAACCATACATGTTGCTGAAAGCTCATATTGTTTTGAAACACTTGTAACAGTGACACTGCCCGATGCATCGCTCCAACAAGCTTCCTCAGGGGGGTGTGGTGTGTCACACACCACACACCCCTGAGCAAGCATGCTGCTGTAAAGGAAGCTTGCTGCTACTGAATCAAATCTGACTCTCTTGCATCTTGCCTGGCTGCCACCAGTGCCAGCCCAATCGCCAGGCCTCCATAAGGGCAGTCCCCAACTCCCCAACCTCCCCTACTGGGCCAGGCCATCAGTACACTGTACAGGCCTGCCATTGGCCTCCAAACAGACCCCAGACCAGACAGACCCATTGAATATCAGTCCTGCCTCCCCAATGCTGGCCACAGAGCTGTCAACTTTGTAACCAGCACTCTACTGGCATGGTTCTGCTCGACCACACGTCCTGACCCAGCTTCCAAATAGGTATCAACTGCCCTCCAAGTGAATCACTCAACTTCACCAATCCTCACCACTTTGAATGCATGTGGAAAAGTGTAACTGAGGTCGATTTGTGTGACTTGGTGTCAGGCAGTGGTGCCAAATCTTAAAAGTTACTCTGTGCAGCTGTGCTCACTCCCATGAACAATTTTCACTGGCTTGCATGAGGCTCAGAGATGGTAGACCCCTCCATTTGGAGATGCCATAGAGTAAGGAATCCCCAGTGTCCAATCCAGGCAACCATGCAAAAAGGGCCCCCAGACAACAAGGGCCCTACGCACAAGCTTACTTGGCACAGCAGTAAATCTGGCCCTGGTCAACCTACAACTGAGCAAAATTTATCTTATTTATTTATTTTTTTATTTAACGTTTCTGATTACAACCTTTGAGCCTAAGGCTCATTTTCAAAGGTTCCAAGTCAGAATCGGAAAGGACAACAAACATGTGATACAAAGGGTTACAGATAACATGGATCGATTGTTACAGAGTCAGAATTTAGTAAAAACATAAGCAAGTCCATAGACGTAGGAAAAGGGACAACAAGCAGTTGCAGATCAATGTGCTGAACTGGATTGAAGCAACACCTAAATTGGTGTGGTACATTGATTTATCATTAATAGAGAAGTGCAGTAAAGTTGAAGATGTAGGTGGTGATAGACTAGGGTAGGGGTTGCAGATTAAGAGGCAGCCAGGGGAGGTATTATCACATAGGCAGCAGTGGGACACTACAGGGTAAGGTTGGGAGTCCTGGGGAAGGGAGAAATGGAGAGGGAGGGATTTAGTGGGATGGAGAAGCACGGTATAGTTTAAGAGGTAGAGATGACTGACTAGGGGTATGAAGTGGTAGATTACACACAGCCAGCAGGGGCAATTCTCAGTTTGGGATGTAGTATGATATAATCTACTATACTACAGTAAACAGTAAGTAAACTAAAATATTTTTGCACACAAAGTGCACACTGGGACCAGCCCCACACTTGACTAGGGGGCTTTTTGTTCTAACCATTCCCCTTTAATACATTTTATTCTATTGATATATGCTGTTTTATTGTTGTGGGTGCTCTTAGCCTAGGGATAGGATGCTGCATAAATAAAACTGGCTTGCCTTGCTTTACATTCACATACACATCACAGATAAACATTATCAAGGCATATACATTCTATTTACAAGTGCTACTATCCACCTGGAACCTAAATGAAGTAGAGGCTTTAGGCTTACCTTCACTTGCCTTCCACAAAGGGTGGTAAAAGGCAAACACCAGCATGGTGTTCCAGTATGAGTCCTCACTGTTCCATCAGACTGATGCTTAAATAACCCCCTAAGCACTGGGATGGGCTATTCGGTGTAAACTATCAGGCAGCACCCCTTGAGGGGGAATGAGAAAGAGGACCCCACTGTCCTGGCGATTGTTTATAAGTAATGGCCTCTGGGAACTCAGCCTAGAAGGAACAGGGTCCACTCCCAGACCGGGGACCTAAGTACTGTAACGTGGACAGCCAGTTCTGAGTGCTGTATCATTTTTTGTAATATAAAAATGCATATGGGCTGTCTCCCATGAGAAATGCTGAAACAGCATGTGAGATCACACACACACACAGGTTTTTGATACAAGGTGTTACATGGAAGGCAAGAAGTTAATTACAGGCTAGAAGATAACTAACTGCCAAGATAGAGCATAAACTTGTATAACGCTTAGAGGAAGAAGAGCAGGGTATGACGTTTTAGTGCGAAGTCATAAAAGATGCTTTGAAGTCCTGGAAGGGGGACGTTTATCATAAGATCAAAGAGAGTCATTTGAAGAACATGAGTTATACCGAGGTTGCAGAATTTAATACTTGGAAAAGACATTCTGTTTTTATATAGATATATTTTTTATATATTCTGACAGGGAGGAGCTAGGTGACCTCGTGCAAATAGGTGGGGAAAACCAGCTTTTAAACATTATTCTGTTTTCCTTCAAGGACACTTCCATCTAGACTCTGACAAAGAAACATCTGTGAGCACTTTAAGCAGGTATTTAGAGAGAGAGAGAGAAAGAGAGAGACAAAATCAAAGTACTGTAGTAAGAATTGCACTGTTAAAACCTGTTTTGTTTAAGAGATTTGTATGTCTGGTTATATAATAGTTCTGCATTTTATGTGTTACATATTTTTTATCTAGTGCAGTAAAAATCTATTTTTAGAGCTTACTTGGTCTGTCTTTGATTTCTTTCCTTTACAAGTAGAGTATATATGGTTAAAGCAGACACTGTGCATAAGCTTGAATGGTGATACCAAACTAGAAAAAGGTAGGCGTTTTAAATCTGAGGTCTTTTATTACAGTTTTTAAGGGTTCATTTCTGTACACCTGGTTAGGTGCCCGTAGGCAAAGATATCTGGCCCCCAGAAGACAGAATTATCTGTGCCTGTACAGTGGGTATGCTAACAAGAGGTTCATAGTTTGAATCCCTCCAAGACTTGAGACCAAAGGTTAATTCGAATCCACAAAAACAGACAAGAGGGTTACCTTGTTCTGTTAACTGTTCACAAGACTGCACTCGGAGGTTGGCACTTTGGGAGTAGAGGGCTGACCTACTGAGTGGGTTTGTGACAAGCACCACCTCCCAAGTCTGGCAAATCCCCTCTGGCTGGTTGCAAAGTCTACGTAGGACAAAATCCATTACTGGTAATGTAGAACATTCTCAAAAATCTAAATCCACTCGGCAGGGGTCCCTGTATTTATACCTTGTGGGCTAGTAGACCGAGACACAGCAGGGCCTTCTGTTTAAAGAGAACACAAGGTGCAGGATGTTCTTGCAAACTACAAAGTTTCCTGTGCAGAAACATTGCTGGAGCAGTACACAACTTGAGGGGCTATGCCAGAGTCATGCACATTAATAATGCCTTATGTCTTGCAGTGAGGATAATCTGGATTTGACAGGGTTGAATAAGACCCTGTCCCATTTGTTATGTAGAAAGAGCTAAACACAAGGATCTGTTCTGTCCTCTTCTTTTCTCTGTCTCTCGTCTGACTGTGCAGTCGAATGTTTCCCTACCTTCACTTGCTGTTTCTATCTTTTCGTCCTCCTTGTGGATCTGAAGTTGTAAACTATGTGCGAATCTTTATGTGAAACTGGGATCCCTCTATTTGAAAATGTATATAATGTAGTTATAATGTTGAAATTATTGCAAAAAGCTATTTGGAACTTAGGGGGTTAACCTGGAATGCAGCACTAGCTGTTTTGCAGAACTGTCAGCAGGAGGTCAGTTCTAGGACACCATGTACTGTTTTGTTGCACCTGCAAGGAAGGAAACCAAGAACATTTTCTGAAAAACAAGATGTTTCCTTAATGAGTTCCCAGGTAAAGACTTATAAAAAGAGCAGCAATACTTTTGCTAGAGAGAAAGCAAGACTGAAACTTGGAATTAGAGATACTCTCAGATGAAGGACTTTGTTTTCTGTGTTTGTACCTCCTTTCTAAACAGCTATACTGAACAATTTTATTTTACTGATATTGGAAAAAAATAAAAAGTGACTTGCTAATTTTATACCTGCTCCTGGTTTTCCTATGCTTCCTGACCTGTGCCTCAATGACAGATGGTGTCAGACTAAATGGGATTTACACCATGCATACTGTAAGCCAGGAGTTTTGTGCAGTGGTACTGTACCTGATACCAGGAAAACATAGCAGAAAGGTTTGGATCCTGCAACAGCAAGCCCAGGAGTGTTTACCAGAAGTATGGTGGCCAAACTAAAAGCAGAAACAAAAGTCCAAACTGAGACTGTACAGCTAGAACCAGTGATGGAAGAAGAGGAGACAGGGACAGAACCTGAAAGCCTGCCTGTCTTCTTCAAATGGTGGGCTATACAACAAAGAGCAGGCCTGCCTGGCAGTAGTGCACCTAAGAGGGACAATATGGAGTGGCCAAAATATGACTTTAGGGCATTGAAGGAAATTATGCAGATGGTGAAAAGCTTAACAGAACTGGTGAACTGGCGCCCAGAATGATGGATGGAGGCTGAGCAGAGATACCCAGAGGTCCGAGTAATCCACCAGGGGCAGCACTGTGAGTTCACTAGGAAAGGCAAGCAACTCAACAAGTTGGACACAGTCGAGGGGCAAGGAGAGAACCCCATCTATTGCAGACAAAGGCCAGAGGGAGTCCAGTTGCAATACAGAGAACCAGTTTGGAGCTGTGATACTCGAGATGGAGATGGAGCATCTGGAGCTTCCTGTGTTTCCTGGGTGCTACCTTGTTGTTACAGAATCAGAGATGGAGGAATGCCTGGTGCTGGGTTCTGGAGGATCATATGTGAGTGGTGCAGAGACTGCTGAAGAAGAGGTGCTTGATCATGGTGAAGAAAGGACACCCCAAGATGCAGGGCATATGATCCAAGATGGAGGCATGGCCCTTTTAGTAAAGAAGCTGAAAGGTGAGAAGGAAGCCTATGGGGTGGCTGAAGAGACTGATCTTTTTATTAAACCAGGGATTCTCTGGAGATTCAGAGACTGGGGTATGCTACAAAATGGGGATACACATGTTTGCAGGTTGTACCAGTATGTGACAAGTATTGATGATGTACATATTGGTCCTGCGGTGGTTAGCAGAGCCCATCCCCATTATGCTGTGAAGAAAGGGGTATTATACAGGTTACATCCCAACCCCAGGTTAAACAAGATGGAAGAGCAGGTGATTGTTCCCATGAATGTTGGATACAGGTGATGCAGTGGGCACACACTGATCACAGTGGGAGGCATCTAAGTAAGAGGGAAACCTTGGCAAACCTTCAGCCACATTTTTACTGGCCAGGAGTCTACAGGCAGGTATCAACCTACTGTAGGTCCTTCAAAGCCTGCCAGTTAATGTTGGATGTAGCCCCCAGAGAGAGGGTGCTGTTACGCTGCAGAAAAAAAGCTTTTAGATCCCAGGGACTAGGAGAAGCAGAAGGCCCACAAAGGAAGACCACCTGGAGAAAGTGGTGGCATTCTGGTAAAATAGGCATGCTTCTTCCAGGGCTGGGAGAGACATAAAGAAAAGAGATAAACAGGTAACAGTATAATGCTATTGCTGCAATGTTAATGGCTAAACTGATAAATTAGGAAACACTAGAATTAAGAATTCAGAAGGTTGAAAAAATGCATGGATTTAAACTTAACTATTTGCTGTACAAACATTAGAAGTGAGAATTCAGAAGGCTGAAAAAATGTGTGAGTTTAAGCTTCACTGTTGGCTGTTTTGGTTGTTATGGAGGAAAGGGATACTGCATATGTTGAGAACTGTAAAGCTTACAAACTGGTGTTAAGGGAGAATTTAAAGAAAGTTTTGGAAACCAGTATTTTTTATTTAAACAGGTTCCCTCTTAAAGAGGGGGGTATGTGACAGGGCTGACTAAGACCCTGTCCCATTTGTTATGTAGAAAGAGCTAAATGCAAGGATCTGTTCTGTCCTCTTCTTTTCTGTCTCTTGTCTGACTGTGCAGTTAAATGTTTCTCTACCTTTACTTGCTGTTTCTATCTTTTCTTCCCCTTGCATAGCTGAAGTTATAAAATGTGTGAATCTTTATGTGAAACTGGAATCCCTTGGTTTGAAAATGTATATAGTTATATTCTTGAAATGATTACAAAAAGCTATTTGGAACTTAGGGGGTTAACCTTGAATGCAACACAAGCTGTTCTGCAGAGCTGTCAACAGTAGGCCAGTTCTGGGACACCATGTACTGTTTTGTTGCACCTGCAAGGAAGAAAACTGACAAGAACATTTTCTGAGAAACAGGATGTCTCCTTAACGAGTTCCCAGGCAAAGACTTGTAAAAAGAGCAATAATACTTTTGCTAGAGAGAGAGTAAGACTAAAACTTGGAATTTGAGATATCCTCAGATGAAAGACTTTATTTTCTGTGTTTGTACTGCCTTTGTAAATAGTTATACTGAACAACTGTATTTTTATTTTACTGTTATTGGAAAAAAATAAAACACTACTTGTGAAGTTTATACCTGCTCCTGGTTTTCCTATGCCTCCTGACCTGTGCCTCAATGACACTGGACCAGCCAAGACTAACACTAAGCCCCCAACTGTTTATAAGGGTGGAGAGGTTGCAGTATTCCTTTCCATTTACTGCAGTACCAGCTATAGAAAATAACCATACACACTGCTGAAAGCTGATATTGCTATGAGGCTCTTGAGCAGTCACACTGCCTGGTGCTTCATTCCAACATGCTTCCTGTGAGGGGGTGTGGTGTGTCATACACCATGGCCCCTGAGGAAGCTTGCTGCAGTGAGGCACTGGAGCAGTGTGACTGCTACAAGCATTTCATTTGGTATCAGTGTGGCTCAGTTGGTAGCATATCCGCCTCTGGACCATAAGGCTGTGAGTTTTTGTCTCACACTGGGATTGGACTCGTACCTAAAACACTGGCACCCGAGTGCAGTATAAGGGGGGTGCTGTACTGTTGGGGTGTGCCGTTCTTCAGAAGAGATGTTAAACTGAGGTCTCTTCTACCCATCCTGGTGCTGTCCTGGTGGGTGTCCAGGTGGAAGTAAAAGAACCCAAGGCACTCTTCACAAACAGTAGGAGACATTCCCGATGTCCTAGCCAATATTTCCCTTCCCATAAAACCGGTTCCTGCAATTGTACAGGCTGTGTGTGAGTGTTGATGTGCAATATGGCTGCCACTACACATTCAGTCCTTCACTACCAGACTAGCATTGCTTGTAAAGCACTTTGTGATACATTGTGTATGAAAAGATCTATATAAATTCTGATTCTTCTTCTTCATAGCAATATCAGCTTTTGATCTGATTTTGTTGCAGCAGCATGTATATAGGGGGTTCTATGTGATAAGGAAGAAAGTCCAATCGCAATCGGCGGAAGGGCAAGCATACATCGCCGAAAATCAATTTCAGCGATGTACGTCCACGGTGTACAAGAAAACGGCGCCGGGGACTTAGATTATAATTGTTCATGTGGGAGGCTGCCCCTCACACACCCCACTACTAAAGGATTCTTAACTCCAGGGGGGTGCAAAATCTTGAGGAAAAAAAACATTTCGGGCAGGGTGCACAAAAATGTAGGCGCGCCCAGACCTGGACCCAAACCTGGAACTCTCGCAGTATTAGGCTGCCACCCACCACACTACAGGGCCAGCTTGGCAGCCCCACACCAACCACGCCAGGCCAGCCCTCCCTCCCTTCCATCACGTTCGCTCTCCCCGAGCGGTATACATACAGTGATGTTCTGTCGCTATATGCGCCCACCTCCTCCATCCGGTCGCCTTTCCTCAGCAGTAGCCCCCATTGACATGCTTCGGGACTGAGTCAACGTTATTGCAAGTGCTCAATCGCCAATGGCCATGTCACACGCTATCATATAATATAGAGGATATGCAACAGGGCAGTGTCAGATAAATAATTTAGCCCAATGAGTTGGGTTGACCCCATTGACAAGACAAGTGGTAGAGTGAAGTGTATGCCCAGGAGTGATGCAGCAATTAGGTCAACACAAGAAGTTTGGTTAAATAGTTTATCTGACTGCCCTCCTGTTGCATCTGCAATTTATACAATGCAAGCATGCATCTCCGAGGTACCTTGTTTTCTGAACTGAAGTCCTGAGATTTCTCTTTTCTGTGGTGCTTTATACTTTTGTCTGTCAGACGTTCATCCGAACTTGTAAGAGGTACAAACTGCTGGCATTAGTATTGCTTTTGGTTGGCTAATTTGCTCTGGGAAGTGCCAGCTCATTGGATGCACTGAGAGATGTGACAAAATAGAATTTTAAGTGCCAGTAGTACCTTTGTAATATTGACTCATCTTCTTAAGATGTTATCTATCTGTTGTTGACTTTCTTTAAAATAAAGTTTACAAAAAAAAACCTGAGAACAGTGAAGATTAATGATTTATCCTAACTGCAGCACGATTAGCGACCTTTATCTAATGCTGCAAACACCCACTTCCATTGCATAAGGTTATTTAGTCAATGGACTTAACGTCACTATATGACTAATGTACTGGAAAATCTGACTACAGCTCTGTTACTGGATAAATTCTTGGGGTGGGTGCATGATTTCTTTGTAATTTTTCAGGACTGACAATCCTGAATCATGCACTGTCCACATCATATGCATGATCCCACTAACTCTTCCAGCTATAGTAAACCCTCATTCTAAGGCTTTCATTTGTATATTAATAAAGACCACTCTTACAGTTGTAAGAGGGATCTTTGATGTATTCTTAGAGTATAACACCTGCAAACTGAAGGTGGGCGTTTCTGATGCCCTAAGAATGTAAGTGAAACCCCTCTTATAACTGTAAGAGTGATCTAGATGGTGGTATTAATGTATTATTGATTAAGCTTGATCAATAATATACTCATTTTTAAAAAATCCTTACCCAGATGCGCCAGTTTCCAGGGCAGCTGCGTGTGAAACAGTCTTCACAGAATAAGAGTGTCTCATGCAGAGGAAAGGAGCACTCCAAATAGTTGAGAGTGCTCCCTCGATCTATAATCTAAGGCCATGTTTGGTAAAAGGATACCACCACATATCACTGGCGCTCATCTGTGCATTATGAACCATTTATAAATGGATCAGAAAAAAAATAAGAGATCTGATTGGTCAGTGATTGCACAGAACCATGCAATTATTAGAAGACAAATGAAAAAAAAATTGGGTGCACACAGCCAATGAGAATTCCAAATGCTATATGTAGAGAGAAACATGAAGCAAACTCCCCTAAGTATCACCTCCCAATGTGGAAGCTCCTTCAGGGGGTGGATACACCCAAGGGTACTGCAGGAACTCAGGGAGTTTCTAGCTGCCCCATTGACTCCTACTGTTACATGTTGTTTCTTATAAGAGTATCTACTCTATTGTGAAGGACCATTCATTGTGTTGTACTGCAGATCTGTGAACTACATAGACCAGAATGCCTTGCAGGGCTCAGTGAGATATCACACTGGAGGCTGAAGGAGAAAGTAATAGAGTGGTAGAGATGTTGTGAAGTTTTACTTCGCATTTGAACTTTGGGCGGAGTGGCAAAATCTGCATCCGGGGAGCATTTTGCAGAGTTGCCACCTCAAACTTCGTAAATTTGGCTTTGCATTGTTCTGGGTTTTTTTAAAATGCAAACTGCACTTAAGACCTGTGAGCCTCACATCTATAGTAGAGAAACTAATGGGGACATTACTCAAACAGAGGATCATAGCATTCCTCAAAACTAGTGGTCAACAAGACCCTAAACAGCACGGTTTCACAACAGGTCATGCCAGACAAATCTGCTCGAGTTTTTTGACTACGCTACAAAAATAGTGGACAATGGTGGGGCAGTACATGTGGCCAACCTAGACTTTAGTAAGGCTATTGACTTGATTCCAGACAGAAGGCTTTTAAAGAAGCTTGGCCACAAAGAGATTGATCCAGAAGTAGCAGATAGGTACAAAACTGATTAGAAGGTAAAACCCAGAGGGTACAGGTTAATGGAATGCAATTGACAGAAATGCAGGGTGACTAGTGGGGTGCCCCAGGGCTCAGTGCTGGGGGCCTTTGCTCTTCAGTGTTGTCATAGCAGACATCGTTGATGGACTGGAAGGGAAAGTGTGTCTGTTCGCAGACAACACCAAGATATGTAACGGTGGCCACCTCAGTAGGAGTGAGCAAGATGGAAGCTGACCTTAAGAAACTAGAAAATGGTCTGGAGTGTGGCAGTTGAGATTTAAAGCCAAAAAGTGCAAGGTCATGTACATAGGAAAGAAAAATCCAAGAAAGGAATATTACCTAGGAGGCGAAAGACTGGCAGCCTCAAAAGAGGAAAGAGATCTGGGAATCATAATCTCAGATGACTTGAAGGCTAGTAAACAGTGTGAGAAGGCAACAATGAAGGCCAACAGAATACTGGGCTGCATTGGGAGGGGAATCACGAGCAGGAAGAAGGAGGTGGTGCTACCACTGTCAGATCACTGATCAGGCCTCACCTGGAACATGGAGTCCAGTTCTGGAGGCCTCACCTCAGGAAGGACATTAACCAGGTGGAAACAGTACAGAGAAAGGTGACAAAAATGATTCAGGGTCTGCAGTACATATCCTATGAGGAAAGACTCACTGAACTGAATATGTACTCCCTGGAGCAGAGAAGAGAGAGAGGGAACATGACTGAAACATTCAAGTACATAAAAGGCATTAACAAGGTACAGGCACAGGAACTTTTTCACTTCAAGAAGAGCTCCAGGACCATGGGACATGACCTCAGGCTGCAAGGAGGGAGGTTCTCTATCAACACCAGGAAGTTGTTCTTCACAAAAAGAGTGGTGGACGCCTGGAACACCCTGCCCCAAGATGTTGTGGGGGTCAACACTGTGGGGGGATTCAAGTACGTATGGGATAGATATGAGGGAGCCCTGACTACAAAGTGCAACTAGAGTGTCAAAATAGGTCTAAAACAAATCGGCAGACTAGATGGACCTAGCGGTCGTCTCCTGCAGTCAGCTTCTCTGTTTTTATACAACAAACCTGAGTCAAAAAAAAAAAAGTGAAAAAAAACAAAAATGTAATCCCTGGTGTTCAGTAGCTCCCCGTGTGGTGTGCCATCCCTCCCCCGCCCCAGTCTTTCCAAATAATTTAATATAAAAAATATAATTTAATCTCTGGTGTCTAGTGGACCCACCCACCCCACGCTGATTGCCATCTGACTCCCTCCCTTCCCACCAGTCCAGCCCAAGTACATCCACGTGCTTTAATATTATAAAAAATAATTTCATCCCTGATTGTCTAGTGGACCCCAGCCCCCACCCCATCAGGTGTGACCCCACCCGCTCCCCCACCCAGACTCCGGTGGGCCACTGGCACAGCCCTCCACTCCTCCATGGCCAGCAGTCCAACTGGGCTCCTGAATGAGCACGTGCTTGTACAAGCGCATTCATTCATTGACAGCTTGTGGTTATTTCCCATAGTTTTCAAAGGAGAGGAGGGAGGGCTTCTCCAATCACTGGTGGGGGGTGGGATGGGGATGATGTTGTGGACCCCCGCCGGTGACTGGAAGCCTCCCTTCTCTACACCCTGAAAAATGATGGAAATAACACACAAGCTGAATGAATGAGCAGGTGCGTGTACAAGTATGCGCTCATTCATTCAGCTCAGTTGGGCTGCCGGCTGTGGAGGTGAGTGGAGGGCTAATATTAAAGTACGTGGATGGACTCGGGTCGGGACTGGAGGGAAGGGAGGGAGCTGGATGGCAATTGACAGTGGTAAATTACTATTTGTATTATATATATATATATAAAATTATTTGGAAGGACTGGGATCGGGACTCGAGGGATTGGGACGGTAATAGGTGGGAGGGGACACACTAGACACCAGGGATTAAATCACTATTTTTTTTTTTATATTAAATTATTTGGAAGGACTGGGGTTGGGACTCAGGGGAGGGAAGAGAGTGGGATGGCAGTCAGCAGGGTGAGGGGCACCAGACACCAGGGATTTATTAAAGGTAGTTTTCTGGGTGCAAAGTCTGGTATTCTGTCCATGAAATTCCACACCCCTTTGAGTCACAAGTTCACTCCACCCACGAAGCAGCCAAACTCTGCAAAATGCGAACTTCACACTGCAGAGAATTTCGAGAGGTTGTACTGCTCCGTGAAATAATCTTTTTATGACTTTGCACATCTCTGTTCAGTGGTGATGGCAGATTGTTAGAACCCCATACTGTCTGTTGTTTTGTATTCCATCAAGTAAATATACTACCAGTTCTATTTATCGTACTTGATTAATTACATGCACAAATGTGACAATGTGTAAACATCAATGTGAAGTGTGACAACTATTGAAAGGGCGATTTAAAATGCTAATACAACCAGAAAAATATTTAAAACCCCATAAAAAAGAATATGGAAATAACAACCAGCAAAATACCATGCTCAGGAGAAATTTCTAGACAACTCATTTAATTCAGATATACTGTATTGGGAGGACTAAAGCCCAAGGTTCAATGTGGGGGAATAGCTCTTCCCACATCCCCTACAAAGGCCAGCCTCCCACAGCAGTTCCTAGCCTAGCGCGTTGCAACACAGCGCTCTGAGCTCCCTTTGTGACTCATGAGCTGAGCCTCCTCCCCTTTCTTTCTGCTCTCTCCCTCCTCCATTTGTTTGTTGCCTTCCGTCCCTCTTGTTCCTTCGCCCCCCTCTGCCATTTTGCTCCTTTGTCCCCCGCATCCCTGTTGTTTAATTGTCGGTGCATCCTCATTCCTCTGGCTCCTTTCCCGAGGTTTTGGTTTTTATCTCCTACCTTGTTCCTACCTGTATCCCGTCCTTCCTTTTCCCCATCATTGTTGCTTTCCTCTGCTCCATCACTGACCCTGAGCTTCTGGGGTCTGTGGTCCTCCCTTTGTCTGGCTCCCAGCTTTCCCTCCACCTCCTGCCCTTGTTCTGGGTTTCAACATGGGACTCATCTGTGCCCCTTGACTCCCCTGGTGCCTTCTATTCCCCACTGCTTTGCAGAACTTTCTTTGCTTCTGTGGCATCCCAGACCTCTCCCTAGGTTACGAATCCTGGTTAGCTTGCTTTATTTCATCCCGCTGCTGCACCACACATTGCCTCCTCCTTTTGTCCTTCAGCCCCAATTGGACTTTGTTTCTGTTCCTCCTCATGGCTTACCACTGCTGGCCCTACCGGACCTCTCCAGGATCACAGGTACCTCTCTGCTGTTTGCTGAAGCTAGGTTTTCCCTGTCTTTGTGCTGTCTGCCCTTTGGCCCAGATGACGATTAGTCATTTTTCTGGGCTGATTTTAGCCACTGCTCAGTACTTCTCAACTCACTCTGTACCGAGCATGACATTATGTGACCTACTTCATTGGGTGGTTTTACCCTTTCCATCCCATGTTGTTCTCTTACCCCTTTCAGTACTGCAGGAGTTTATTTACGTCCTGAATCTGCTTCTATTCCTATATACTCTGCACTCCCATGGTTTATGGTCTTGGTCATGGCAGTGAATGATTGTTCGTGTTCAACTGCTTTCCCTCCTGCCCGCTGCTTGCCCTACTCTCTGAACTTGTTGACCTGGAGCAAGGGCTATCTTTCTTCTATCGTTGGGCCCATTCTTGTCTGCCCAGCAGCCTTCACATACTAAACTGAACTAATAAAAAAACAAAACATTCCTGCTCTTGTCTCGTGCTCCCCTGGTTTTCCTTTTGGGCCTTTCATTCCCCACGCTGGCACTCTGTCTTTATCCACGCCCCTTCTCCTATCCAGTTCTGTGCCACCTCTGAAAATAATCTGGCACCTGCACCCCTTACCGTTTTACTCCTAGCATCTCTACCCTGCTCAGCTTCCAGATTTTATGCTTCCTTGTTCTACCCCTGGTACTTCCTGACCTTCCAGCATGCCAGTTACCTGCAACATTCACACCTGCTCCTGCTTCCGAGACCCTTGCAGTGCCCTCTACGTCCCGCATCATTGACTCTCCTTATGTAATATTGTCAGGCGTTATCCATTCTATGTGACTACTGCATTGTTTGTTTTCGGTTCCCCAATTTGCCTAAGGCTTGTCCTTCACTAGACCCTTCTGGTCCCAGAGCCTCTTTCAGGTTCCTACCTTACCATCATTCCAGTAGCTGTTTGGTCTTGAAGATGCTCAGCTTGTGACTTCCTTGCTTTTCCCACAGCGAGGGACTGAGGTGTCATGGTGGGGCATCGTAGCTCCGATTAGCAGGAGACTGCTTTATGTAAGCTGTAGGATCTGCCCTGCCCTGCTGTCTACATGGCTTCCACCACCCTCGCATAACTCATTACCTTAGCAACCTACTCGGCCTTCAGTCATTCATTGCATTCCATTACTGCCCAGCATGATCCTCTCTGAATTACCCTATCTCCACCTTAATGGCATTCATGGTAACTTCCTCTCCTCATTCTCCACCTCTGACTTGCTGCCTTCCCCTTCGTTCCGCCTACTCTGTTTACCTACCTATGACTATGCAGCTCAGCTGCCCTTTCCTTGCTCAGTCCATACCAGCAGTTTTCCAGTCTCCATAACTAACTCTGCCTTCTGAGGTTTCGAGCGTAGGTAGGCTTGCCCTGTCTGCCGGGGACAGGAGTCCGTTTCAATCTATGTGCCATCTTACCCCGCTGGTATCTTCACCAATACTACCAGTCATACCAGCACCCTGACATCCTCCATTCCTAACTCTGCCAGTGTGGCACTGACTGAAGGTTAGCTCACTCTGACTACCAGGGATGGGAGCCCGTGTCTTCAATCTACTGTTTAACTGACTACATTCTATTCCTGATAACCAGTTGCCACATTCACATCGGGAATGTGACCACCATACCCATTTTCCTTTAATCTACTGCTTCAACCAACTGAATCCTATATCTGATACTTGGTTGCCGCATTCCCTTCAGGAACTGGACCAATATACCCTATTTGCCTTCAATATCCTACCTCGTCTGACTACATCCTGCATTTCCATGGACTCTATGTACTTGTTCCTGCCTTGGCCTCCTCACATTCTATATTTGGACCTCACCATCTTGTTCAGTCTCCACCTCCATTCAGTCCGACAGACTCCAGTACTTCCTTGTTGCTTATCTTCCACTTCTTCCTGGGTTCCTGGGCATCATTGTTGTGGCTTGCCTTCCAGCTCAACCCTATCCAATCATCAGTCTTTCAGCTCCATGCTGCCATCTCCACCCTCGTTGATATGCCGGATGTCTATGCTGCCTTATTGCCTTCTTCTTGGACATGTCTGTTGCATTCCTCTTGCTTCCAGCTGGATATGTGCCATTTGCTCCACTTCAAGGATGTGTGCCTGAAGCCTTCTTTGAGTTTTTCCCTGCTGCTTACTGTATCTCAACCAGTGGTCTTCCAGCTCCGATTCCAGAGCTTTCCTTATCTGCACCACTTTTCCTGTCAGCTATTCCAGTTCACCATCTCCTTCCGAGGTGGAAATCCATTCCCCATCACTGCAGGACCTTGCTACTGAATGTTCCAGTTTGCTATCTCCTTAGGAAGTGGGACCCTCACTCTTCAACTTTGCAGCATCTCATACCTGGATTCGCCTCTTGATTTAGCATGGATCTCCCACTGAGGCCTGACTCTGCTTTTCTGCCTTCTTTTTCCATGTGCCATAGCACCTATCCCAGTCCTGTGCCTTCCCCATACCTGCCAATGTCTGTGCTGCTTGGCCTCGGCCGTAGTCTTCTCTTGCTCCTTCCTTTGGTCAGTGGACTTCTGCTTGGACTATTCCCTTGGTCCCTGGACTGCTGCTTTCCTGCTCGCTTCCCTGGCAGCTCGGGGCTCCTTGGTTGCTATGTCTCTTTTTGGGCATTCCTACAACTATCGACATCAGCGTCCTTGCCTGTTAAACTAGTTCTACCCATTCATCCATCTCATACTCCTACCTCTGACATCATAACGGCTCCCTTCCAACGCACTGCACAGTATATGTTCTTCTCACCTGAAGATACCTATTCCAGCAATATCCCTTAAATAGCATGCCCTGTAGACTTGTACATCACCATGAAATCATCAGTACTTCCCAAAAACCTCCTCAGGACCCATTTCTGGCATTTCATTTGACTGGACCATAGAAGATTCCATCTCTCAACCATTTCTGCAGGATGCTTCCTCGTACAGTCTATTATTTCAAGCAGTATGGGCATCACTATCTCCCATGTCTCCATAGGATCCAAGATTTAGTGGAGTATCCTTCACTCCTATCTTCTTCCTGGAAACGTGACTTTAATTCCTTCTGAGATGTACCAACTCCAAATTACTATCACTGTTAAGGATAACGGGAACCAAAGGGTACCTCATTGCAATACTGGCATCATCAGTTATATCTTCTCTCCATAGTCGCCTCCTAAAAGCGCTGCTGCAGTTTAATCATGTTACCCGACTTGTACTCCCTTGATAGCCACTGAATGTTCTTCTGACCTTCTCCAGCTACTATCCCAGAATATGTATCGTTGGATATTTAGTGCCTAGCTGCCTTGCTGAAGTTACTCTATCTAAGCCACTGCTCCTGGGCCCTGGACATCACCATACTCCCTCCAGTGAGTACCAGCACCGTTAGCAGGCTTCCATAGATTCTTCATTTGGCACATCCGCAACCGACCTGGTTGTCTCACTATCCCAGTCATGCCTGGCAACAGTCCCATATTTGACTAAGCAGGCTTGGCACCCATTGCATTTTACACTGCTCCCAACTTCCCTTTGCCACTTCAGTCCACAGACCTATTCGATGATCGTTCTCAGGCTTCCATGAGCATTCAGACACTGGATACTCCAGCACTGTAAAGCTGCCATGGCCACTCAAGCTTCTGCCATGGGCAATGAAGCTACAGCAATGCCTGCATCCACCATTTCTCATTAGTAGTCCTTTCTGAATATGAGCCTATACAAATCTCATTAAAGCAACAATAACTTATTCAACCTTCAGACTCACTGTGCTGAACTTTCTAGTTAGTCCCATCGACATGCAGTTACCATCTCTACAGCATACACCACCCATCCTTCATCGGGCTACAATCTTCTATAGTAACCCTCCTACCAGACACCTAAAGCTTCTGTCCAAATCCTTGATCACCCTCATAGATGCCTCCACTCTCCCCCTATGTCACGCTCACACTTGACCAGAAAAAGGAGATGCAAAACCAGTAACCTATGACTATGCTCTCTGAAACTAGTCTTCCTCCTCCTGATGCTGTCTGGAAATATCCACCCAAATCCTGGCCCAGCCCCCCCTAGGGTTGCCAGCCAGAGCAAACACCCAGGAACCATCTCAATTATTACGCTCAATATATGCAGCCTTCTTCCCAAAATTGATGCCCTTCAAATCTTTACCAGCCAACATAGGCCGGACATCCTAGCAGTAGTTGAAACCTGTCTCTCCCCATCAGTCCCTGACCAGGCTATAACCCTCCCTGGATACAATGTTTTCAGGCTCGACCAGACCTCTAAAAGGGGTGGCGGTTGCGCCCTATACCTCAAAGACTCCATCTTGGGACACCCAGTCTGCACTGCCCTCCTGATGACTACGGCGCAGATTCTCCCTATCAGAGTCCTCCTTGGTGCCCACAATAAAGCCCTCACAGTCGTTACGGTGTACATACCTCTGAAAGAGCAATGTAATGGTCTCTCAACGGTCCCGGACTTCATCCACTCACTTCCACCTAATACAGAATCTATACTGCTAGGTGACTTTAATATACACTGGCCTGCTGCTGAGGCAGGAGCATTTAAGGACTCCATCACGGCTGCAGACCTCTCCCAGATGGTTGAGTAACCAACCAGAAAAAAATGCAAAACAGGCTTCAGCACCCTCCTGGACTGGATCCTAACCAGTCACCCTACCTGGATCTCAAAAACCACTGTCCTCCCGGACACACTCAGTGACCACTCCCCAGTTAGCTGCCTCTGGTCTAACAAATTCATCAAACCACCTCCTAAAATTGTCACTAGTAGGGTTCTACCCCGAGGCAAATTAATTTATCTCAAAGCTCACCTCCTCCAACAAGACTGGACTCCGGTCCTCTCAGCTACAAATGTGAACACGGCTCTGGACCACTTTATCAATATCTTCAAAGAAGCATGCAACATATTTGCTCCTCTTATAAGGCAGAAGGTTAAAGCACTCTGTAACCCCTGGATCACCAGAGACCTCCTTAGGCAACTACAGGAAAGAGACCACCTCTGGGCGCTCGCCAGAGCCTCTGGGAAACACAGAGACATCACCAACTACAAACGTACAAGAAATGACTGCACCAAAGCAATTCAGGATAAGAAATCAGCCTATTTCAGGAATGCTCTTACTAACTACTGGGGAAAGGGAAGAGATTTCTGGAACAACATAAAAGAAGTCACCGGGCAGCAGACAAGATATACCCCTTCGGTTCTCAGCATAAACGGAAATATAACTCTTGACCCCAAACTCATAGCTGATACCTTCAATACCACCTTCACTGACCTTAGCTCTGTACTCCCTCTGGACTTTTACAATGAAATGGCCGATCGCTTCCCCTCAGCTTCCACTACCCTGACTAGTCAACCCCCCCTTCTACTTTAAAGCAATTAAGATGCACCAGGTGCGTGACTATGTAACTAAAGCAATCAGCAAGTCCAGAACCAGCAGTGATTCTCTGGACCTCAAACTTCTATCCCTCACTCTTGATGAATTGCTTCAGCCACTGACAAAGATCTTCAACCTCTCCCTCAGCCTTAGCCAGTTCCCCGAAAAATGGAAGCTAGTCACTGTAACCCCCATCCATAAAAGTGGTGTCAAAACTGCACCTGAGAACTTCTGACCCATTTCCATCCTCCCTCCTCTCTCAAAGGCCCTGGAGTGTATTGTCACTGACCAGCTGACAGACTGCCTTGACAAACACAGCCTACTGAGCAGGCAGCAACACAGTTTCAGAAAGAACCACAGCACCTCCACTGCACTGCTCGAATTTACCGGCACCATCCACCGCTCCTTGGACAAAGGGCATCTAACTGGTGCTACCTTCATCGACCTCACTAAGGCCTTTGACACTGTCCACCATGGCCTCCTGCTTACCCAGCTCCGGAACATGGGTCTCTCTCCCAACTCGGTAACATGGTTCAAAAGCTACTTATACAACCAGTCCCAAAGAGCGAGAATTTCCAACACCCTCTCAAATCCCAGACCAGTCCGCTCCGGTGTCCCCCAGGGCTCCATCTTAGGCCCCCTCCTCTTCAGCCTGTTCCTAAACTCACTTCATGAGACCTGTCCTCAGCAAATCATTCTCTACGTGGATGATGCAGTCATCCTTGCCTCCCACCAGGATCCTTAACAACTGCAAAACAACCTTCAGCGTGGTTTCACTTCAGTCGAAAACTGGTTCCTAAAACACAAAGTGATCCTAAACCAGAAAAAAATAAACTCCATGATCTTCAGCAGCTCTCAACACAAATTTAAACAGTTCCACCTCGCCATCAAAACTAAGCAAGGAGTCACACTCAAACAAGTACAGTCCTTTAAATACCTTGGCATCACCCTTGACTCCCACCTCTCCTACACTACCCACATAAATACTGTGACTAAAGCAGCTAACATCAGGATGGGTCTGCTGTTCCGACACAGGAAACACCTAACCCCTGAAGCTTTAACAGTTGCTGTCCAAAGCTCCATCGTTAACATCATCGATTACGGATTAATTATCTACGGCTCTGCCAACGCCTCCTTTCTCAAGCAGATTTCTGCCACCCTCAATAAGGCCTGCCGTCTCACCAGCGGATCACACCGTCTCACCCATACCTGCAACCTCTACTCTCTATCTGGGTGGCTACTGCTAAATAATCACCTTAAATATCAAACCTGCATCACAGCGAAAAGAATAATGATGGGCAGTGTCCCCCCCCTCCCCGGAGTCTGCTCTCTCTCATCAATCTCAAGACCAACAACTGCAACACCAGGAAATCCAAACCTCACCTGCTGCAAATCCCACACTGTCACACTAACCAAGGCCAAAGGTCCTTTGCATATAGGACACCTAACTGGATAAATAATCTCAGTAGTGACATCACTACCCTAGCAACTATGGGTGCCTTCAAGACCAAACTCCGCCAAGCTCTTCTTGCCTCAAGCTCCTGCGACTGCTAATGACCAACCCCTTTGCTCACTCTAGGCAGTTGGTGTATGCCCACAGGTCTTAGCTCCACCTCGCTGTTCCTGCCCCAAGTGCCTGTGACGAGCACGACTAATTTTTAACTCCCACCAGGCAGCCTATACTCCTTTCTCTTCCTCCAACTGACTGCCCAGTACCCCACCTCCCAGCACTTGTGCCTCCACTGCCCAACTTATGCTCTTATCCTAGCCACCTCTTGACAAAGCTGCCTCTGGCTGCTACATACTAGCCCCCATCTCACCTCTCCCCCTTCACCCCTTCTCTCGTGCCTCTCCAGTTTTCACTGCTTCCTTCTTCCACGCCTCTCTTCACCTCTATGTACCCTCTTTTCATTTGCTCCCATGTAAGAAACCTTTGTAATAACATGTCAAAACCTCCCTTGTTAGTGATTACTCTATACTGATATTGTAACTCCAAGATTGTACACCCAGACGTGGAACCTTTGTAAAAGAGCCTCGGCTCAAAGGTACTTTGTAATCCTAGACTTGAATAAATAAAAAAATAAATAAATAAATAAACATCGCAATATGTCACGCACTGCTGAACTCCAAGCTTTCAGACTCTAATCTGAATGTCAAGCCATCTACAAAGTCTGAGAGA
Organism: Neoceratodus forsteri; assembly: GCA_016271365.2. Lineage (NCBI taxonomy): Eukaryota > Metazoa > Chordata > Ceratodontiformes > Ceratodontidae > Neoceratodus > Neoceratodus forsteri. The sequence continues at coordinate 1,094,483,516 of CM028133.1, forward strand.
TTACTCTATGAATTTCTTAACCCATCATACTTCCCACAGTTCAGAGTCTGGCAGCCCATTCTTTAATTCGTGCTCGTCACGTTCACATTGACTCTGTAACCCCATGGAATATCAAATAAATGCACATTGGAATTCTGGACCACATTCACCTCCTTTTTCAACTGGACATAATCCATATTCAGGATCCGGATGCTCCTTCAGAATGGACCTGCCTCTTCAGCCTTAGAAGCGTCCTTCCAGAACGCATCATCCAACAGACTCTGAAGATGGAACGTCATATCTCCAAACTGTTGACATTACTCAGAAATTAGAATATGGTTGCTAGAACCTAGGTTCATCCCCTCATAGTTTGCCCAGAGGATGGGTGGGTCAGTAGCCATGGGTCCTCATAGGTTCCCCCCAAGGTTTTTTTTCCTCTCCTTCGTGCTACTGGTCATACTCCCCATGAGTTGGAGGAGGTAATCTTTTTGGGCTTTCTATTCGTTACTCACTGCCCAGTATACCTACAAAGGGTGGGAATAGAGAAAAGCTAAACAGTAAACTACAGTTACATAAGCACTTCTAACCCCATACTCTGTTCACCAAAACTTTGAATGGGAGGGCTAAAGTCTGAGGTTCAATCTGGGGGAGCAGCTCCTCCCACATCCCCTACGAAAGCCAGCTTCCCATGGCAGCTCCCCGCTAAGCGCATTGTGACACACCCACAATCCACCCCTGCCTCCTCTTTCTCTGGCACTCTATTCACCCTTGGTGCTGGGTGTTCTACTCCCTACTCACTACCCGGCTTACCTACCAAGGGTGGGAATAGAGGAAAGACACAAAGTAAACTACAGTTACATAAGCACTCCTAACCCCATGCTTTATTCACTAAAACATTGAAATATATTTTTTAAGTTTTGCCAGAAATTAGTATAATTTTGACCTCAAATGTCATTTTAATATCCCAGATTTAAAAATATTTTTTTTTCCAAAAAGGGACTAATTTTAAAGGACAGTATACTGCTGTCTTCAAAAAGAGGAGAAATATGGGACAAAAATGAGACACCCCCCCCCCCCCGTTAGTTTACAATTCCGAAAAAGTCTAACTCATGGGGGGATTTGTTTTGGTGGATCACAGCAGTCATTTGCAAAAGTATCATTCACCTACACTCCCACCACAGATGTGAAGGAATTCACTTACCACATTCCCAGCCACAGAAAGTGTGCAACTGTGAAGGCATTCACTCACCCACCATCCTAGCCCAAGGAAGTCTGCAGCTCAGAAGGCATTTATTCATCCAGCATCCCAGCCCGAGGAAGTGTGCAGCTGTGAAGGTATTCACTCCCCCACACTCCCAACCAGAGTAAGTGTGCAGCTGTGAGGAATGCCTATGAAATCTAAAAACTCAGCATCCCGAACCTTACATGTAAAGCAGGGGCCTTTGCCCCTGCACCCCCCCCCATAACTTAAATAACCAACTCCAAAGAGGAGCGAGCCTAGGAGTACAAAAAAAAAAATGTGTATGGGGGTTATTAAGTGAGCCAGCAAAATTTCTGGTGATCGGGACCAGAACCCAGATCTACCAGACCAAGCAACTAATGGCTTAGACCTCCATGCCACAGGAGCAGCTCAACCAACTTCCAGATTTTTTTCTCTCTTGTGGTGCCTGGCAAGGGATAGGGTAGCAGTTAGTCACATCTGCTAAAGTACCCCTGTCAGCATAGGCTTCCTACTTGTTGGGCTTGTCAGTGTTGGGAGACCGAACTTGGTGAGTTTCAGAATTCTGAGCTTCAGTCTCTTAAACGTATACCAGCTGAGAAGGTATTCACTCCCCCACACTCCCAGCCAGAGGATGTGTGCAGCTGTGAAGGCATTCACTCACTCACTCACCATCCCAGCCCGAGGAAGTGTGCAGCTGTGAAAGTATTCATTCCCCAGCACTCCCAGCCAGAGGAAGTGTGCGGCTATGAAGGCATTCACTCCCCAATACCACACTCCCAGCCAGAGGAACTGTGCAGCTGTGAAGGTACTCTACTCCCCTGCACTCCCAGCCAGAGGAAGTGTGGAGCTATAAAGGCATTCCCTCACCCACAATCCCAGCCCAAGGAAGTGTGCAGCTGTGAAGGTATTCACTCCCCTGCACTCCCAACCAGAGGAAGTGTGCAGCTGTGAAGGTATTCACTCCCCAGCACTCCGAAACAAAGGAAGTGTGCAGCTATGAAGGCATTCACTCCCCCACCATCCCAGCCCAAGGAGGGGTGCAGCTGTGAAAACATTCACTCACATGCATTCCCAGCCAATGGAAATGTGCACCTGTAAAGGTATTCAATCCCCTTCAAACTCCCAGTCAGAGGAAGGGTGCAGCTGTGAACGTATTCAGTCCCCCCGCACTCCTAGCTAGAGGATGTGTGCAGCTGTGAAAGCATTCACTCCCCCAGACTCCCAGCCAGAGGAAGGGTGCAGCTGTGAAGGTATTCACTCCCACGCACTCCCAGCTAGAGGACATGTGCAGCTGTGAAAGCATTCACTCCCTCGGACTCCCAGCCTGAGGAAGGATGCAGCTTTGAAGGCATTTACTCCCCCCCACACTCCCAAGCAGAGAATGTGTGCAGCTGTGAAGGCACTCACTCCCCATCACCCCCAACCATAGGAAGGGTGCAGCTGTGAAGGCATTCTCTCCCCCACACTTCCAGCTAGAGGAAGAGTGCAACTGTGAAGGCTTTCACTCCCCTGCACTCCCAGCCAGAGGACATGTGCACTGCAGCTGTAAAGGTATTCACTCCCCCACACTCCCAACCTGAGGATGTGTGCAGCTGTGAAGGCATTCACTCCCCCACACCCCCAGCCACAGGAAGGATGCAGCTGTGAAGGTATTCACTCCCCCGCACCCAGCCAGAGGAAGGGTGCAGATGTGAAGGTATTTACTCCCCTGCACTCCCAGCCAGAGAAGTGTGCAGCTGTGAAGGCAAGCACTCACCTTCACTCCCAGCCAAAGGAAGGAGCAGTTGTGAAGGCATTCACTTGCACACGATCCCACCCAGAGGAAGGTTACAACTGTGAAGGCAATCACTCCCCTGCTCTCCCAGCCAGCGGAAGTGTGCATCTGTGAAGGCATTACTCCCCTATACGCTCAATACAGGAAGTGTGCAACTGTGAAGGCATTCACTCCCCCACACTCCCAGCCAGAGGAAGGGTGCAGCTGTGAACGCATTCACTCCCTGCACTCCCAGCCATAGGAAGGGTGCAGCTGTGAAGGTAATCACTCCCTTGCACTCCCAGTCAGAGGAAGGGTGCAGCTGTAAAGGCAAGCACTCCCCCACACTCCCAACCAGGGGAAGGGTGCAGCTGTGAAGACAATCACTCCCCCACACTCCCAGTCAGAGGAAGGGAGCAGCTGTAAAGGCAATCACTCCCCTGCACTCCCAGTCAGAAGAAGGGAGCAGCTGTGAAGGTATTCACTCCCCTGCACTCCCAGCCAGAGGAAGTGTGCAGCTGTGAAGGTATTCACTCCCCTGCACTCTCAGCCAGAGGAAGGGAGCAGCTATGAAGGTATTCACTTCCCTGCACTCTCAGCCAGAGGAAGTGTGCAGCTGTGAAGGTTATCACTCTCCAACACTCTCAGCCAGGGGAAGTGTGCAGTTGTGAATGTATTCACTCCCTCGCACTCTCAGCCAGAGGTAGGGTGCAACTGTGAGGGTATTCACTCCCCTCACTCATACCACAGGAAGTGTGCAGCTGTGAAGTCATTCACTCCCGCACACGCCCAACCAGAGAAAGTGTGCAGCTCTGAAGGCAATCACTCCTTTGCTCTCCCAGAAGAGGAGGTGTGCAGGTGTGAAGGTATTCACTCCCCCGCATGCCCAGCCAATGGAAGGGTACAGCTTGAAATCATTCACTCACTCACCATCCCAGCCAGAGGAAGGTTGCATCTGTGAAGATTTTCGCTCACTTGCTCTCCAGCCAGTGGAATTGTGCAGCTGTGAAGGTATTCACTCACCCACACTGACACCACAGGAAGTTGGCAGCTGTGAAGATGTTTACTCACCCACCATAGAGGCCAGAGGAAGTGTGCAGTTGTAAAGATATACGCTCACCACACTCCCAGCCAGAGGAAGTATGTAGTTGTGAAGGCATTCACTCCCCCAACCTCCCAGCCACACAAAGGGGGCAGATGTGAAGGTATTCACTCAGCCGCACTCCAACCACAGGAAGTGCGCAGCTGTGAAGGCATTCACTCCCCCCACCCTCCCAGCTACACAAAGGGGGCAGATGTGAAGGTATTCGCTCACCCACATTCCAACCACAGGAAGTGTGCAACTGTGAAGGCATTCACTCACCGACCATACCAGCTAGAGAAAGTGTGCAGCTGTGAAGGTATTCACTCGGCCACACTTCCACCACAGGAAGTTGGCAGCTGTGAAGATGTTTACTCACCCACCATAGAGGCCAGAGGAAGTGTGCGGTTGTAAAGACATACGCTCACCACACTCCCAGCCAGAGGAAGTATGTAGTTGTGAAGGCATTCACTCCCCCACCCTCCCAGCCACACAAAGGGGGCAGATGTTAAGGTATTCACTCAGCTGCACTCCAACCACAGGAAGTGTGCAACTGTGAAGGCATTCACTCATCGACCATACCAGCTAGAGAAAGTGCGCAGCTGTGAAAGCAGTCACTCACCACACTCCCAGACAAAAGGATTGTGCAGTAGTGAAAGAGTTCACTCACCCGCACTCCCACCACATGAAGTATGCAGCTGTGAAGATATTCCCTCCCCACACCCGCACTCCCACCACATGAAGTATGCAGCTGTGAAGATATTGCCTCCCCCCACCCGCACTCCCACCACAGGAAGTGTGAAGCTGTGAAGACACTCATTCACCCACATTCCTAGCCAGAGGAAGGGTGTAGCTGTGAAGGCAAGCACTCACCTTCACTCCCAGCCAAAGGAAGAAGCAGTTGTGAAGGCATTAACTCCCCTGCATACTCACTACAGGAAGTGTGCAGCTGTGAAAGCATTCACTCCCCTGCTCTCCTAGCCAGAGGAAGGGTGTAGTTGTGAAGGCATTCACTCCCCGCACTTTCAACTAGAGAAAGGGGGCTGTGAAGTCCTTCACTCACCCGTACTCCCAGCCAGAAAAAGTGTGCAGCTGTGAAGGCATTCACTCCCCCATGCTTCCAGCCAGAAGACGTGTGCAGCTGAGAAGGTATTCCACCCCCGCACTCCCAGCCAGAGGAAGGGTGCAGCTGTGAAGGCATTCACTCCTTGCACTTCCAGCCAGAGGAATGGTGCAGCTGTGAAATTAATCACTCCCCTGCACTTCCAGTCAGAGGAAGGGTGCAGCTGTGAAGGCAATCACTCCCCTGCACTCCCAGTCAGAGGGAGAAAGGAAGCAGCTGTGAAGGCAATCACTTCACTGCACTCCCAGTCAGAGGAAGGGAGGAGTTGCGAAGTCAATCACTCCCCTGCACTCCCAATCAAAGGAAGGGTGCAGCTGTGAAAGTATTCACTCCCCTGCACTCCCAGCCAGAGGAAGGGTGCAGCAGTGAAGGTATTCACTCCCCTCACTCTCACCACAGGAAGTGTGCAGCTGTGTAGTCATTCACCCCCTTCCACACCCCCAACCAGAGGAACTGTGCAGCTCTGAGGGTAATCACTCCCCTGCCCTCCCAGAAGAGGAAGTGTGCAGGTGTGAAGGCATTCACTCCCCCGCACTCTCACCAGAGGAAGTGTGCAGCTGTGGAGGCATTCACTCCCCCACCCTCCCAGCCACACAAAGGGGGCAGATGTGAAGGTATTCACTCAGCCGCACTCCAACCACAGGAAGTGTGCAACTCTGAAGGCATTCACTCATCGACCATACCAGCTAGAGAAAGTGCGCAGCTGTGAAAGCAGTCACTCACCACACTCCCAGACAAAGGAACTGTGCAGTAGTGAAAGAGTTCACTCACCCGTACTCCCACCAAATGAAGTGTGCAGCTGTGAAGATATTCCCTCCCCCCACCTGCACTCCCACCACAGGAAGTGTGAAGCTGTGAAGATATTCCCTCCCCCCACCCGCACTCCCACCACAGGAAGTGTGAAGCTGTGAAGACACTCATTCACCCACATTCCTAGCTAGAGGAAGGGTGCAGCTGTGAAGGCAAGCACTCACCTTCACTCCCAGCCAAAGGAAGAAGCAGTTGTGAAGGCATTAACTCCCCTGCATACTCACTACAGGAAGTGTGCAGCTGTGAAAGCATTCACTCCCCCGCTCTCCTAGCCAGAGGAAGGTTACAACTGTGAAGGCATTCACTCCCCGCACTTTCAACCAGAGAAAGGGGGCTGTGAAGTCCTTCACTCACCCATACTTCCAGCCAGAGGAAGGGTGCAGCTGTGACGGCATTCACTCCCTGCACTTTCAGCCAGAGGAACGGTGCAGCTGTGAATGCATTAACTCCCTGCACTCCCAACCAGGGAAAGGGTGCAGCTGTGAAAGTAATCACTCCCCTGCACTCCCAGTCAGAGGAAGGGTGCAACTGTGAAAGTAATCACTCCCCTGCACTCCCAGTCAGAGGAAGGGTGCAGCTGTGAAGGCAAGCACTCCCCCACACTCCCAACTAGAGGAAGGTTGCAGCTGTGAAGGCAATCACTCCCCTGCACTCCCAGTCAGAGGAAGGGCGGAGCTGTGAAGTCAATCACTCCCCTGCACTCCCAGTGAAAGGAAGGGTGCAGCTGTGAAGGCAATCTCTCCCCTGCACTCCCAGCCAGAGGAAGTGTGCAGCTGTGAAGCTATTCACTCCCCCGCACCCAGCCAGAGGAAGGGTGCAGCTGTGAAGAAACATAGAAACATAGACTTTGATGGCAGATAAGGACTACTTGGCCCACTCAGTCTGCTCATTTTCCTTCCTATTGGATAAGCTGCAGATTCTAGTTTACCAACAGCCTACTTCCTGCAACCCCCCACTACAATTGCCTTATGTCTGTGTAACCCCCCTGCAAATGGGGGTTCCCAAAAGACTTCCAGGAGCTTGCTTGAATGCTCCAAGCCTGAATGGTGTTTGGCGTTTAAGCCATTTATCAGTGAGTGTTTTTAGAACCTCTGGTACTGTCTCTTTAAGAGCTGTCTGCTTGCAGACATAATTAGTTTGTATGGGGGACTGTGTGTTTCTTTGATTGAGTACCACCAGCTGCTGCCAATTCACCCCATTTTTGCAGTCACTAGGAGTGCAAAGGGAACCTGTCTGAAGATGTAACTGATTGCCAGAAATCATTTACAGTAATAATAAAATTACAGTTTGTCTAACCTGCTTTCTTTGCAGTCAGAACTGTCTGCCTAGTTCCCATTCTGGTTTTGAACTGCTGAACTGGACCAATCAGTGTGGGGTAAACTAGCTCTAAAATGATGCCTTGGACGAATCAGAACTTGGGACTCATAATCTGAGCCAGCCACAAGAGGATTGTATGGGCAGTGACTCTGGGAGATGTAGTTTAGACTTGAGTGCCTTTTGGACCAACAGCAGCAGTCTATTGTGAGTGACAGCCAATCCAGTCAAGAGCTGGGAGGAACTCAAAGGAAGTGCCGTTTTGTCTGTTGGGAGTTTCAGTTTGAGATCTGAAAGTGAAGGGAAAGAAACCCTGTGCTCCTTCAGTGCACAGTTTCAGTCAAAAAGCGTGTGCAAGGCCCAGAGTTCGGTCTACAACTTGTGTAACTGCTTGTTAGGACTGAATCCGTCCTGTGAAAAGAATCAAAGGATCTCTGAAGAGTAGAAACCAGGCTCACCCTGTAGAAGACTGAAGAAATTGTTGAATTACACTCGGTCTGTCAGGAACTGAATCTGCTGTGTGTTCTCTGGTTATTGTGCAGTAATTGCGATTGGGATACAGATGCAGCCTGCCTGGTATAGTGCTTTTTTTTTTACCATATAAATGTGTGAGTCTCTTGGAGATCAAAAGTAGCCCTGCTGACATTGAAGGACCATATCTTCTTTGGAGGTCGTGAGTACTAATTCGGAGTCGCTCCTGTTGAATTGCCACATTAAATCCAAATGGAATTACTGTACTGCTGACTGTTTAATTTTCCTTTTCTCTGTGTGAAAGGGCCCTACCAGCTGCCACGGTTTGGACTAGCCACTAGGGCTTGGGTACCCAGGACAGTAACTGATAGGGATAGGCCTGTCACAGAGCCATAGATAGATTATTAGAGTGATAAGCTAATTAACCTGATTTCCCCTGTCCTTGTTATATCCCCTAAATAAATGAGCTGCTTGTTTCAGCAAAGTTGTACTGCCTGAGGTATTTGTCTATGTTAAAGTACTGTACTGTGATTGTTGCACTGTATCTCATTTCACAGGAGGTCCCAGTGCGGAACCAGTCCTGGGGTAAGTGTATACTGTGAAGGTAATTCTGATATATTGTGTGGGCCACTAGTGGGAAGAAAGGGGTTGCAGTGTCCCAGAGGGCTGTGACCAAGCTAGTTTAACTATTGCAAACCCTGACCTCTGGGTGGAGGCACCCGCCATTGGATCCAGGCCCTCAACCTGTTAGTGGCAAATCAGGCAGGGTAGTAGCCCTGGGATGCGCCATCTAGGGTTACATCTTGGAGGCTCACCGCTGGGATTGTGTGTCCTCTAGTGGCCATATTCACGAACCACTGTTAAGAAAAAATGGGTACCCGACAGAAGTGGCTGTGCACGGCTGGTGGAGTGGTGTACTGGGAGGAGATCGACCCCCAAATGCTATGCTTATCCTGGACATCCCCTGGGTATCAATACGGACACTGTGCAGGGAGTACTTTCCAAGGTGGAAGGTTTACAAAACCCTGTGGTGGTGGGTCGGCATGCTAATCTGCTCACCCACACTTTCCTGGCCCTAGTAGAGTTTAAGGATCCCATAGATAGCTCCAAAGTGCCACAGACCATTACCCCAGAGGGAGCCCTCACTGCTTGGAGAGTGATAACTAAGGACAGTAAAGACCCGGGGGGGAATCAGCCCCCACCACTATCTGAAACTTTTGAGGAGAAATTTGCTGAATGGTTGCTGGGAGAGGAAAACTGTGGAGGACTTGAAGAAACTATTCTGCCACCTGGGGTGTTCCTCCCCAACACCTCTCCTGCTCCAGTGCCCGTAATGGTGGCTGAACCAATGCAGACCCTATTTCTGCACCTGCCATTAGTCACGACTCTTACCGAAGGTTGAGGATCTTCTCTGGCACCTCCCACCCCCAAGGGAGGATGACTGGGAGACCTGGATGAACTATGTTGCCCCAAGTGCTAGAATGGCAATGCTCAGGCAGCGAAGAGAGGGTTAGTGAGGCCTCCGGGGTCCTGCCTGGCTACCATCCGTGCTAAGCGGACGCCAGTAACCCTGAAGCGACTGCACAGGCCTATCTTGAGGCCTTGGAGAATGTGTATAGGGAGCCCAGATTCTGATGAGGACCTATGGTGGAGAGTAAGAAATGCACAACAGTACCAAGGGAGTTGTTGTCTGTGTATGTCTCTCGGCTGGAAAAATTGTTGCAAGAATGCCTCAGAAGGGTAGTTTGCCAGCGATTGAACTGGACGAACCAGACTGGACAGAATCCTTAAGTCTGCCCCTTCTCAGAACTGCTGTTGCTTCAGTTACGCCTGGCAAATCGACTGGAATCCCACCCTCCTATGATGATTAATGAGAGAAATTCGAGGAGTTGAGAAAAGGCGACCTCGGGAGGTACTCCAACCAACAGCTGTGCAATTCGAACCGAGTGACTGAGGGTGACCCATCAAGTGAAGTTCAGGGGCAGAGGTTGACAGTCAATGAGTGCTCTGACAAGGAAAAAGATATGCCACAATGGGGCGAACTGTTGAGAGAGATCAGGGAATTCAAAAACAGTCCCTTTATGAAGGCCACGCCTGCAAGTACAGGCCCTGACCTATATCCGACTGCATCTGCTATGGGGGTGGGGGTACCCACCCATGTATCTCCTGCTGATAACAGCTCCAAACTCAATTCCTTGACCATGGAAGTGGAGAAACTGATGAGATGTCTCCAAATGCTTATCACGCGCAGACAGAGATGGCACCCAGGTTTCCAGTTAGTAATACCCCGCCTGGCTCCCAGTGTGGCGCCTCGGCCAGCTCAAACTCCAGAAAGTATGTTTTGCTATAATTGTGGGAAAGATGGGCACATGAAAGGAATGCCAGTCCCAAAAGACACTGACAAAGTTGCATATAGGCTACAAGGAGAGCTTGGAGAAGAAATCAGTGGTTAAGAGGTGCGACATAGATCCCAGTGAGGCACCAAAAATGCTAATTCCGTCCTTTTGTGGCAAGGTCAGTTGCCCAAGTCCCACTACCGCCTCTCAGACTGGTCCAGAATAGTGGGTCCCTCCATGGAGACCACTGTAAAGGTGAATGGAGTGTCTACAAGAGCTGTATTAGACAGTGGCTCCCAAGTGACAATTATGTTCCAGGATTGGTATCAGAAGCATTTGTCAGACGTACCCTTACAACCATTAGAAGGACTGCATGTATGGGGTTAAGTGAGAAGGCCTACCCCTATTCCGGGTATATCCGAATTTGGCTGTCTTTCCCACCCCTCACGTGGCTGGGTGGCGAACAAGTAGAGACCCTAGCCTTAGTGTGTCCCCCACTGGACTGTATGATGGTGTCCCTTTGTTGATTGGAACAAATGCTCATATGTTCGGAAGGCTGGCACAGTTGTGTTATGAAAACAGGGGTCAAAGACTAGTAGAGCTTTAAGAGTTCCGGCTTTAATTAAGAAGGCCTATGAGGCACAGAGAGATGCTGAAAAACAGAACCAGAGGAACCGGTCGGAATTGTATGGAAGAAGGATCCTGAGTCTCTGATCCTGGCGCCAAATGCCCAGTGTACCTTACAGGAGAGGTCCGTATCAGAAAGGATGTTAAGAATAAAATATTAATGTTGGATGCACCAGGCGATGGAAAATTGCCAGAGGGACTGCTGGTCAAGCCTAGTATTTTGCCTGCTAGAGCCCATGCTTATGCCAGAAGGGTAATGGTCCAAGTTCATAATGTGTCTGAAAGAGACATTCGAGTAAACAGAGGTTGCATCCTGGCTAATGTGCATTGTGCAGACACTGCAGTGCTACCCAGCAGCAAGAGTTCAAGGAAGAATGACAGAGTAACGCTTGACTTGTTTGATTTCGGCGACTCCCGCTGCCAGCTGAATGGAAAGTGAGGATCAGTGAGAAGCTTGCCCAGAGAGACCAGGTGTTTTCTTTAAAGGAATGGGATGTAGGATGCGTGCAAGGAGCTGAGCACAATATCCGCTGCATGACAAGACCATTTCGTGAGAGGTCTCGACGCCTGGCACCTGCTGACATAGATGATGTGAGACGGCATCTGCAAGAGATGTTAGCTGCTGGTGTAATACAAGAATCCAGAAGCCCTTATGCTTCCCCATTGTGGTAGTGAGGAAAAGAATGGAACAGTAAGGATGTGTGTGGATTATCGCACCTTAAACGCGGACTATCCCTGATCAGTACACAATGCCCGCATTCAGGATGCTTTGGACTGCCTAAGCGGGAGCAAGTGGTTCTCTGTGCTGGATCTCCGCAGTGGGTACTACCAGATCCCGATGGCCCCAGAGGACCGTGAGAAGACTGCCTTTATCTGTCCGCTATTTCTATGAATTCATGAGGATGCCTCAGGGATTTCAGGTGCCCCAGCCACTTTTCAACGATTGATGGAGCGTGCAGTGGGGGACATGAACTTACTAGAGTGCCTGGTATACCTAGATGATGTTATTGTGTTTGGCAGCTCACTGGAGGAACATGAAAGCAGATTATTTAAGGTATTGGACCGACTGGAGGACTTTGGCCTTAAACTGTCCATTGATAAGTGTCAATTCTTTTCAAACATCAGTAAAGTATGTGGGACACATAGTATCCACGAGGAATAGAGACCGACCAAGTAAAGTTGAGGCCTTGACCACTGGCCACAGCCCAAAAATCTAAAAGAACTGCAAAGATTCCTGGGATTCTGTGGTTATTATCGGCGCTTCATCAAGGACTATTCAAGAGTGATCCGCCCTTTACTTAACCTTACTCAAGGGTATCCCCCAACCCACAAAAAATACCAAAAGTCAGCGTCCCTCAAGACTGAAAGAGTGTATTTTCATCCAAGTGAAGTATTTGGGGCCCGCTGGACTCCTGATTGTGAGACTGCTTTTCATGAGATCATATATCAACTTACCCATGCTCCAGTGCTGGCCTATGCCGATCCAAGAAAACCTTACGCCCTGCACACTGATGCTAGCTTGCAAGGGTTGGGGCTGTGTTGTACCAAGAGCACAGAATGGCCTGAGACCAGTGGCCTTTGCCAGTAGAAGCCTGACCCCATCCGAAAAGAACTATCCTGTACATAAGTTAGAGTTCCTAGCTTTGAAGTGGGCTATTGTTGACCAATTCCATGAGTACTTGTATGGGGCTAAAATACTAGTAAAAACTGACAATAATCTTTGACCTATGTGCAGACCTCAGCTAAGTTGGATGCCACTGGCCATAGGTGGCTTTCTGCATTATCTACATATGACTATGCTCATAACAGCAGCAAGTCTGAACCACATAGATGCTGATGCTCTCTCCGAGGCCTGTTCCCCAGAATGATTGGGTCCGATTGGCAGAACCTGACATTCGGGCACTCTGCCGAAGTTTGACAGGGAGGAACAAATGTCCACGGACGCAGTGGACTGCATGGTGGATTGCTTGGGAGCCTCTGAGAATTGCATACCTGCTGCTTATTGCCACTTTTCTGCAATAGACATTGGTGCACTGCCTCAGCTGGACAATGACAGTATTCAGTGGGCTCAACCCATGATCCCATGATCAAAGCAGCTTTAGAAGCCCTCTATGCAGGAAAAGATGTGTCCAAATTACGCTCCACTGATTTGAGAACTGCACTGTTATACAAAGAAGGTCCTAAGTTGAAACTGATCAATAAACTGTTATACAGAGAAACAGTAGACAGAGGGGACAAGTAGACAAACAACAACTAGTGCTGCCCACTGCCTTTCGAGACTCAGTACTGAGGTCCTTGCACAACCACATGGGGCACCTTGGTATAGACAGAACACTTGACTTGGTGAGATCCAGATTCTATTGGCCTAAGATGGGGGCTGATGTGGAGCAACACATTCGAACTTGTAGTCGCCAGCTACAGAGGAAAGCTTTGCCCCAGAGGGCTGCCCCTGTTAACATCACCACCAGTGCACCCATGGAGCTGGTCTGTATTGATTTTCTGAGTTTGGAGTCAGATCAAAGAAATATCAGTAATGTGCTGGTGGTCACTGACCATTTCACGAGATATGCCCAAGCTTTCCCACCAAAGACCAGAAAGCATCCACTGTGGCCAAAGTACTTGTAGAAAACTTTTTGTTCACTATGGGGCTCCACAAAGAATCCATTCTGATCAAGGGAGAGACTTTGAGAGTCGTCTGATCAAAGAGATGCTTTCTCTGTGGGGAGTGCGAAAGTCCAGAACCACTCCTTACCACCCCCAGGGGACCCACAGCCTGAACGCTTCAACCGCACTTTGCTAGATATGCTAGCACCCTGCACCCAAAGGACAAGCCTAGATGGAGCCAACAAATTAGCACCCTGGTACATGCTTATAACTGCACCAAAAGTGATGCCACTGATTCTCCCCACCGCCTGATGTTTGGAAGAGAAGCTCGACTACCAGTAGATGTGTGTTTTGGGGTCTCTCCTGATGGGGTTCAAGCTGACAACTATTTACAGTATGTGAAAAGTTAAAGGCCCAGCTAACTCATGCGTACCAACTGGCTCAAACCATGGCTGCCAAAAGAAATCTGGCCAACAAAGAAAGGTATGATAAAAGGTGAAAGCACAGGAACTCCAGGAGGAGATCGGGTATTGCTAAGAAATATGGGACTGCATGGCAAGCACAAGATTGCTGACAGATGGCACCATCTCCCTCACATTGTAGTGGGCAAACTAGATGATCTGCCAGTGTACAAAGTAAGGCCTGAGAATAATTCAAAGATGTAAAACAATGCATAGAAATCATTTACTGCCCATTGGACAAATCCTGATTGAGTCTGAGCCCCCAGAAGATGCCCCTCTGGACCAGTGACTAGAGCTGCTGCTAAGAAAAGATCAAGAAAGTCTGCACCTACAGAAGCAAAGTTAAAGTGTTCCCTCCACAAGTCCCAGTTGAGCATGACTGTCAGTCCATATCAGAAGAAAGTGAGAGTGACTTTGAATACTATCCTTCTTACGAACTGAGTCAATTGTTTGGGCAATCCCCTAGTCAATACTGGAGACAAAGCTGGGCCTTCTGGACTGTCTAAGCCCCAGCTTCATCCCTGGAGCCAATGCTCCCAGAAAGTGAAGTGCAAAGCATCAGATCAGATGAAATGGAATCATTGTGCATGGTTGAACTGTTTGAGCTTTCAGGGAGAGAAATGATAGATTGGGGCAGACTGGTGATACACGAACAAGAAGAGTATTTTGAGTGCCCTGACAGTCCACTGCCAGTGTCTGAAAGCTCTCCATGCGAGCCAAATGTTGTGGACTCAGAAACTGTAACTCCTGGAGCTGAAAGTGCCCCAAGTTCTAGCCTCTCTCCCCATGGAGACTCCCTGACAAGTGAGAACAATGCTGAAAATGAGGCTCAGAGTGCAGAGACTGTAACAGCTCCCCTAGAAAGACTGGTCGAGCTGTAAAGCCTGTGGTGCACCTCAGTTATGATTCCCTGGGCCGGCCAGTGGACCTGCCTCTCAATGTTGTCCATAAAGGAGTGTATGTTCCCGAGGCTCATTGCCCAAACTGAGCGTTAGTGCTAACTCCAAGTTACTTGTGTTGCCCTCTAAGTATGGTGCCCCTTTCCATCCAGCCCCAAAGGTAACTGATAGGAAGGGTCCCTCTCTTCAGGTTTCATGTACAAGAGGTAATAACTTGAGTTATGGTACAATGTGTGGTATACTGTGTAAAGAGGACGTACTGCAATGTTTCAGAAATGGTTCTTGGTAAAATGATGTATTGACTGATGATTACATGTGTGAGCCTAATGCAAATGTATATGGTTGCAGTTGAAACTTATGGGTACTTGCTTGACGCCGGACGCTGTTTCTTCCCAGGCCAGGAAGGTGTAACTCTGCAAATGGGGTTCCCAAAGACTTCCAGGAGCTTGCTTGAATGCTCCAAGCCTGAATGGTGTTTGGCGTTTAAGCCATTTATCAGTGAGTGTTTTTAGAACCTCTGGTACTGTCTCTTTAAGAGCTGTCTGCTTGCAGACATAATTAGTTGTATGGGGGACTGTGTGTTTCTTTGATTGAGTACCACTCAAGCTGCTGCCAATTCACCCATTTTGCAGTCACTAGGAGTGCAAAGGGAACTCTGTCTGAAAGATGTAACTGATTGCCAGAAATCATTTACAGTAATAATAAAATTACAGTTTGTCTAACCTGCTTTCTTTGCAGTCAGAACTGTCTGCCTAGTTCCCCATTCTGGTTTTGAACTGCTGAACTGGACCAATCAGTGTGGGGTAAACTAGCTCTAAAATGATGCCTTGGACGAATCAGAACTTGGGACTCATAATCTGAGCCAGCCACAAGAGGATTGTATGGGCAGTGACTCTGGGAGATGTAGTTTAGACTTCGGTGCCTTTTTGGACCAACAGCAGCAGTCTATTGTGAGTGACAGCCAATCCAGTCAAGAGCTGGGAGGAACTCAAAGGAAGTGCCGGTTTTTGTCTGTTGGGAGTTTCAGTTTGAGATCTGAAAGTGAAGGGAAAGAAACCCTGTGCTCCTTCAGTGCACAGTTTCAGTCAAAAGCGTGTGCAAGGCCCAGAGTTCAGGTCTACAACTTGTGTAACTGCTTGTTAGGACTGAATCCGTCCTGTGAAAAGAATCAAAGGATCTCTGAAGAGTAGAAACCAGGCTCACCCTGTAGAAGACTGAAGAAATTGTTGAATTACACTCGGTCTGTCAGGAACTGAATCTGCTGTGTGTTCTCCTGGTTATTGTGCAGTAATTGCGATTGGGATACAGATGCAGCCTGCCTGGTATAGTGCTTTTTTTTTTTACCATATAAATGTGTGAGGAGTCTCTTGGAGATCAAAAGTAGCCCTGCTGACATTGAAGGACCATATCTTCTTTGGAGGTCGTGAGTACTAATTCGGGTCGCTCCTGTTGAATTGCCACATTAAATCCAAATGGAATTACTGTACTGCTGACTGTTTAATTTTCCTTTTCTCTGTGTGAAAGGGCCCCTACCAGCTGCCACGTTTGGACTAGCCACTAGGGCTTGGGTACCCAGGGACAGTAACTGATAGGGATAGGCCTGTCACAGAGCCATAAGGTAGATTATTAGAGTGATAAGCTAATTAACCTGATTTCCCCTGTCCTTGTTATATCCCCTAAATAAATCAGAGCTGCTTGTTTCAGCAAAGTTGTACTGCCTGAGGTATTTGTCTATGTTAAAGTACTGTACTGTGATTGTTGCACTGTATCTCATTTCACAGGAGGTCCCAGTGCCGGAACCAGTCCTGGGGTAAGTGTATACTGTGAAGGTAATTCTGATATATTGTGTGGGCCACTAGTGGAAGAAAGGGGTTGCAGTGTCCCAGAGGGCTGTGACCAAGTTAGTTTAACTATTGCAAACCCTGACCTCTGGGTGGAGGCACCCGCCATTGGATCCAGGCCCCTCAACCTGTTAGTGGCAAATCAGGCAGGGGTAGTAGCCCCTGGGATAGCGCCATCTAGGGGTTACATCTGTCCCATGCATGTTTGAATTCCCCCACTGTTTTAGACCCAACAACCTCCCCAGAAAGGCAGTTCCATGCATCCACCACTCTCTCTGTGAAAATAAAATGTCCTCACATTACCCCTGAGCCATCCCCCCCTCTATCTTTAAATTGTGCCCCCTTGTTCTTACACATCTCTTTTTCTGAAAGATGCTACCCTCCTGGACTTTGATGATTCCCTTGAGGTACTTAAAAGTTTCTATCATGTCCCCCGTCCCTCCTTTCATCAAGGGTATACATATTAAGCTCTCTCAGTCTCTCTTCATATGGTTTCTGATGCAGACCCTGCACCATTTTAGTTGCCCTCCTCTGGACTGCTTCCATCCTGTCTATGTCCTTGCGTAGATGGGGTCTCCAAAACTACACACAGTATTCCAGATGGGGTCTCACCAACTGTCTGTACAGAGGGATAACCACTTCCCTTTTTCTACTTGTGATGCCCCGTCCTATGCATCCCAGTATCCCCCTGGCTCTCCTTACTGACTTCTCACATTGCTTACCCACCTTTAGGTCATCTGATATGACTACCCCCAAGTCCCTTTCCATTTTTGTTGTTGTTAGTACCTCCCCTGCTATTGTGTACTCTTCTCCTGGGTTTTTGTTTCCCAGGTGCATTACTTTGCACTTCTTTGCATTGAATCTAAGTTGCCATATGTCTGACCATTCCTCCAACCTTGCCAAGTCCCTTTTCATCCTCCCCCCCCTTGTGTATCAACTCTGTTACAGATCTTTGTGTCATCTGCAAAGAGGCATACCTTTCCCTCCAGACCCTCTGCAATGTCACCTATAAAGATGTTAAAGAGGACTGGACCCAGTAATGAGTCCTGAGGTACTCCACTAGTAACCCCCCTTTCTTCGGAATGTGTTCCATTCACTATTACCTTCTGAGTCCTGTTGTGCAGCCAGTTTGCTACCCAGGCTACCACCCTGGAACCTACTCCCAGGCTGGCTAACTTGATTATTAGTCTTTTGTGCGGGACTGTGTCAAATGCCTTGCTAAAGTCTAGGTAGGCCATATCCACAGCCCCTTCCTGGTCTATTACTTTGGTCACCCAGTCAAAGAAATCAATCGCTCCCCTCACTCTCACCACAGGAAGTGTTCAGCTGTGAACTCATTTGCTCCCCCACACTCCCAACTAGAGGAAGTGTGCAGCTCTGAAGGCAATCACTCCCCTGTCCTCCCAGGAGAGGAAGTGTGCAGGTGTGAAGGCATTCACTACCCCGCACTCTCACCATAGGAGGTGTGCAGCTGTGAAGCCAATCACTCCCCCACACTCCCAGCCAGATGAAGTGTGCAGTTGTGAAGGTATTCACTCCCCCACACTCTAAAGCTACCAACTTTCTGAGGACTAAAACTGAGACAGTCCATCATGATCATGCCCCCCACTGTGTCACTCCCACGGGCACCACCGCAGACAGTGCTGCACGCAATCAATTAAATTGTGCTGCTGGCTCTGGCCATGCCACCCCACAGTAACACCAGCAGCAAACATCCAGATTAAAACAATACATCATTCTGCTGCAGCAAGTTCCAAATCATGATGTACAGAAAGTTCATTAGAAGCACACCTGTGTTAAATTGAGATCAGACATTTGAGCTGCATGTATTGCTCCACCTTACAGTCCCATCCAACCCACTTATATTGACCTAATTTGCTGAGCAAACTTCACTTCAGTGACTCCCACCACTATACCAGATTGTTTTCACACACTTCCCTACAGTTGATCAGGTCTGGGTACCTTAGTTCACTGCTGCCGGTCTCTTTTCTGTCTGGAGTCCCTCTCAGCTGCTGGCAGGTAGACGTCCACATGTGCTTGTTTGCACTACTACCCAGTCTAATCTAACAGGAAGGAACATGCTTTACTGTGCTCCCACTGACATGCTTGCAGTGCAACACACGCACAGGGGTTGAAGTTGCAAACTGCTGTCCAGCCTGAGCAGTGCCACAGTGGTGCTGAAATAACTGTTACTCATGGATTAGCAGTCAGCAGGAACAAAACTGGGACAAGTAAGCAAAAACCAGGACAAAAGTGACATTTTGCAAAACTTGTGGGGACACTGGGACATGCTGCCTAAAATAGGGACTGTCCTGGGAAAATAGGGACTGTTGGTAGCTTTACCACACTGCCATCCAGAGAAAGGGTGCAGCTGTGAAGGTATTCACTCCCCCTCACTCTAACTACAGGAAGTGTGCAGCTGTGAAGTCATTCACTCCCCGCACTCCCAACCAGAAGAAGTGTGCAGCTCTGAAGGCAATCACTCCCCTGCCCGCCCAGAAGAGGAAGTGAACAGGTGTGAAGGCATCCACTCCCCCACACTCTCACCACAGGAAGTGTGCAGCTGTGAAGGCATTCAATCCCCCACACTCCCAGCCTGGGGAAGTGTGCAGCTGTGAAGGTATTCACTCTCCCGCACTCCCAGCCAGAGGAAGGGTGCAGCTGTGAAGGTATTCACTTACCTATACTCCCAGCCAGAGGAAGGGTGTAACTGTGAAGGTAGTCACTCCCCCGCACTCCCAGCCAGAGGAAGGGTGCAGCTGTGAAGGTATTCGCTCACCTATACTCCCAGCCAGAGGAAGGGTGTAACTGTGAAGGTATTCGCTCACCTATACTCCCAGCCAGAGGAAGGGTGTAACTGTGAAGGTAGTCACTCCCCCGCACTCCCAGCCAGAGGAAGGGTGCAGCTGTGAAGGTATTCGCTCACCTATACTCCCAGCCAGAGGAAGGGTGTAACTGTGAAGGTAATCACTCACCCGCAACCCGAGCCAGAGGAAGGGTGTAGCTGTGAAGGCAATCACTCACCCGCACTGCCAGCGAGAGGAAGTGTGCGGCTGTGAAGGTATTCACTGCCCTGCACTCCCAGCCAGAGAGATGATGCAATATACAGCATGAAAGCAATGGGTAATTTGAAGACAAATCTTGCCGTGCCTCTTTATAATTTAATGATTAATGGACTGAAATGATTATTCTCTGAGATACAATCATTTCAGATGTAAATTATGATGGGGGCCCTGTGAGGTGAGGGAGGAGATCACTGTAGAATCCATAAATGATTACCTAAAACAATTGTATTTAAACTTGGAAGCCAAATTGAATGCCATGGCTAATTTCATATTTCACAGGAGTTCAAGGCAGGCTTGAGGAACCCCAAATGAAAAGGACTTGGTCCCACCACTCATTTACCGTGCAGCAAGGATGACAGAAGTGGAAGAAGCTGGTCATGTGCATAAATTCTGCCCCGCTGAAAGCAGCCATCACTATTCAAACAAATAGCATGGTGTCTTCCCCTTAATCCAATTAAAAAGAATAGACACCAAAGCAATGTACATCTTGATTCTGTGTTTTGACGATGATGCCAAGTTGATTATACAGCCCATGTTGATCGGCGTCCAAGGACAGGATAAAACAACACAATCTATTTATGAGAGCACCGAAGACCAACAAATCCGTTTTGCCAGCTGCCATGTAGGCAGCATATCTTCTTAATCTACACGGGACAAAGCTGATGTATTTATTGCTCTTTTTTCACTGATTGGCTAAAACAAGCCATATAGATAATTGAGGAAAGCCTGTCTCTGAGTAACAGTTTTCGCTAGAAGCATCTTCTGAATTACATCTGACCTGAAATGCCGTGTAACCCTCCTACAAATCAGGGTTCCCAAAAAGTCTTCCTTGAGCTTGCCTAAATGCTCACTGCCAGGCTGATGTCCTGTGTTTTAGCAGTTTAAATGTGATTACCAGAACCTGTATAGCCTCTGTGTACTGTCTCTTTAAGAGCTGCCTAATTGCAGCTTAAGTGATCTGAGAGGGAGCTCTGTTGAAAGATGTAACTATTTACTGAAAATCATTTAGAGTAATAATGATAATGTAGTTTGCCTAACCTGCTTTCTTTGTAGCAAGGACTGTTTTGTTTGTCTCCACTATCTCGGTCCTGGACTGCAAATTGGACCAAACAGTACTGGTGGGATCTAAAATGTAGCCGGACTACAGGAGCTGTCTGAATTCAAAATCTGTTGGAACTGTATTTTGAACTTTTTGTGCCTTTTTTGCAACTGAAGGGGGAGCTCTTGCTTTGACTGACAGCTAAATCAGCCAACCAAATCTTTTGGATCTTGGGGAAGTGCCGGGCTGCTTGCAGTTTTCAGTTAGATCTAAGCTGGAAGCTGAACAAGAAGGAGCTGAAGGATTCTGAGCAGCAATCCTGAGTGGATTCGCATGGGAGAACTCTGAACAGACTAAGTTTTTGGCCTGCATGTCGGTGTGCTGCTCCTGAGAGGGAGAGAAGAGAATTACTTTGGACCAAATCCAAGTTGTGTGACTAAAGTAAGCTACTAAAGTGGGCCAGGCTCAACCTGAGGAAGATCGAAGATTTTGCTGAATGCGATCGGCCTGTTAGGAGTTCCAGTTACCCCTAAGCTCCCGGTGTGTGCAGAGACTTTGCAATTGTGACCAGGGAGCACTTTGCCTGGTACAGTAGAATTCCCTACATGTAAATGTGCTATGGGCTGCTAGTGGGTTGTGAGTTAGTTCCCCACTGTGTGAACTGTGTTTTGCTTGCTGGAAGCTATATCCAGCCCAAAACGGACTGCATCCGAATTTGTCTCCATGCGGTCTGGGCCTTGCCAGACTGGCCCAGCCAGACTACCCACTGCACAGAGAAGCCAACGACGAGAGACCTGCCTGGGTATCAGCCCTGCTCCACACTTGAACAGGAACAATGCCTCTGCAACTCGTGTGGGCTCTGCTTCTCCTGGCATTCCAGATCAACCACCTGCAGTCTCGATTTTCATCCAGCCTGTGTCCAGTCTTGGGTATTGTGAGTAAATACCAGGGTAGCTCCCTGCAACAATAGCTTAACCTGAGTGTGTCATCTGATTGTCTTGTTGTTTCATTTCCTTTATGAACTGAGCCCTCTGGCTCTGGATTACAGTTATTGTGTACTGTGCATGTTGTGTTTTCCATCACAGGGCTCCAACAAGCTGCAACCCCGGGCAATGGTCCTGGCTAGCCCATCTCTTCTCCACCTGGGTAACCAGAGGTGCACTGTGTGGGGGGACTCAAAGCGCATGCATAACTGCTTGATTGATATAACCTTTAAGCTAATTAACCTGATTTTGCCCCTCCCTTGTTCAAGTCCCCTGAAAAAATCAGATCTAACTTTTTCTGCATGTAATCTGACTGTGGTTCCAGTTTGTACTCAAAGTACTGTACTGTTGCTATTTGCTGTGCATAACCTTGTTTTACAGGGGGTCCCCAGGGTCGAGCCAGAGGAACCAGCCCTGGTGGTAAGTGCAAACAGTGTGGGTACTTGTGTGGAGTACCAGGGGTATTGTGAAAGTGATTATTGTACAGTGTTCAGGCCACTAGAGGGGAAAGAGGGGGGTTATAGTGTCCCAGAGGGCTGTGCCCAGGTTAGCTTGACCACTACTAACCCTGACCTCTGGGTGGAGGCACCCGTTTTGGAACTCAGACCCCTTAACCTGCTACTAGCCAAGCAGGAAGAGGTAGTAGCCCTTGGGATAGTGCCACCTAGGGGGTTACATCTTGGAGGCACCACTGGGATTTTGTGTCTTCTAGTGGCCAAATTTGTGAATCGCTGTTAAAAATAAATGGCTACCCCAACAGAAGTGGCTGTACACCAGTTGGTGGGGTGGTGTACTGGGCAGGAGATCGACCCCCAAAATGCTATACTTATCCTGGATATTCCCCTGGGTACCAATAAGGACACTGTAGAGGGAGTACTTTCCAAGGTTGAATGTTTACAAAACCATGTGGTGGTGGATTGACAGGCTAATCTGCTCGCCCAAAGTTTCATGGCGTTAGTACAGTGTAAGGACCCAGTAGACAGTTCCAAAGTGCCACGGACTATCACCCCCAAAGGAGCCCTCACTGCCTGGAGAGTGATAACTAAAGACAGTAAAGACCCCGGGGAGAATGAGCCCCTCCCCACTATCTGAGACCTTTGAGGAGAAATTTGCTAAGTTGTTGCTGGAGGAAGGGAAAACTGTGGAGGACTTAAAGAAACTATTCCTGCCACCTGGGGGTGTTCCTCCCCCAACACCCCCTCCCACTCCAGCACCTGTTATTGCCCCTCCTTCTGTGCCCGTGCCAATGCTGGCTCCTATGTCTGTACCTGCCATTAGTCACGACTCTTACCGAAGGTTGAGAATCTTCTCCGGCACCCTCTCCACCCCCAAGGAGAGGATGATTGGGAGACCTGGATAGATTGTGTTGCCCCTTTGGTACCTGAATGGCAGTGTGCAGAGGCTGAGAAATGGAAAAGGATCATAGAAAGTTTGAGGGGTCCCGCCCTAGAGGCCATTACATTTCTGAGGTCCACAAACCCTGATGCATCTGCCCAGAAGTACCTATCTGCACTTCAAGGCAATCGTGGGAGCACTGAGTCAGGGGAGAACTTGATGTGGAAATTTCAAGGTACAAAACAATGGCCAGGGGAAAGTTTGTCTGCATATGTTACTTGTTTGTAAAGAGCGCTGCAGAAGGCTTACCGAAAAGGTGGGGTAGCCGCCAGTGACTTAAACCATGTGAGGTTTGGGCACATACTGCAACATGCAAAGCATTCTAAATTGAAGCTCCTTCAATTAAGGCTCCCAGATAGAAGGGGTAACTTGATAAAAGAACTCTGGGAGGTTGAAGATGAAGAGGGGGATTGTAATTCTAGGGTGAGTGCAGCCCAAGTGATCACGGCATCGGAAGGCCCTTCCGAAGTGAGAACCAATGAGGGTGTGCCGCCACGGGATGAACTGCTGAGGGAGTTCAGGGAAACAAAAATCAGTCTCTTTATGAAGGCCAGTCCTGCAAGTACAGGCACCGACCCTTATCTAACTGCATCTGCTATGGGGGTTGGGGTGTCCACTTAGGCATCTCCTGCTGACAGCAGCTCGAAACTCAATGTCTTGACTATGAAAGTAAGAGAATTGATGAGATGTCTCCAAATGCTTACCACACAGCAGACAGAGATGGCACCAAGGTTTTCAATTGGTAGTACCACCGCCCTAGCTCCCAGTGTGATGCCTCGGCCACCCCAAATCCCAGAAAACATATTTTGCCATAATTGTGGGAAGGATGGGACATGAAGAGAGAATGCCGGTCCACAAAAGACCTAGATAAAGTTGTATACATGCTTCAAGGAGAGCTTCAGAGAACGAATCAGCAGTCGAGGAGTGCCCAAAATGACCGCAGTGAGGGTTCAAGAAGTAGTAACTCAAATCCCTATGTGACTAAAACACCTGTCTAGACCCCTGCTGCTGTCCCTCCAGACTGGTCCAAAATAGTGGGCCCTTCAATGGAGACTACCGTGGCTGTGAATGGTATTCCTATTGGGCTGTGCTGGACAGTGGGTTGCAAGTGACCATTGTATTTAAGGACTGGTATGACAAACACTTATTTGCTGTGCCTTTACAATCCCTGGAAGGCATACATGTGTGGGGGGGCTGAGCGACAAGTCTTATCCCTACCTAGGATGTGTCCGCCTCTGGTTGTCATTTCCTGCAGCTGTAACTGGTGTAGAGGAGCAAATCGAGACACTGGCCTTAGTGTGTCCCCCTACTGGACTGTATGATGGGGTTCCCCTGTTAATTGAGACCAGCGCCCATATGTTTGGGAGACTGGCACAACTCTGTCGTGAGAAACAAGGGCGACGGACTGGGAGGGCCCTAAGAATTCCCACTCTGATCAAGAGGGCTTATGATTTGCAACAGAACCCCAAGGGAGTGGACCAGGATGAACCAGTAGGGGTCGTGTGGAAGAAGGGTCCTGATTCAATGGTATTGGCCCCTAACGCCCAGTGTACTGTTCAAGGGGAGGTCCGCCTCCGCAAAGATGTCAAGAACAAAATACTGATGCTGGACGCGCCAGGTGATGGAAAATTGCCGGAAGGATTATTGGTTAAGCCCAGCATCTTGCCAGCTCATGCTCATGCCTATGCACGACGAGTGATGGTCCAGATTCATAATGTGTCAGATCGGGAGATCTGGGTGAACAGAGGATGCACCCTAGCTATGGTACACTGCACAGACACTGCAGTGTTGCCCAGGAACAAGCCCCCTGGCAAGACAGATAGAGTGACTCCTGACTTGTTTGATTTTGGTGACTCCCCATTGCCAGCTGAATGGAAAACTAGAATTAGTCAGAAACTTGCCCAGAAGATCAAGTGTTTTCATTGAAGGAATGGGACATAGGATGTGTCCAGGGTGCGGAGCATCACATATGCCTGCATGATGAATGGCCATTTCGAGAGAGGTCTCGATGCCTAGCCCCTGCAGACATAGACGATGTGAGAAGACACTTGCAGGAAATGCTCACGGCTGGTGTGATACAAGAATCCAGGAGCCCATATGCTTCTCCCATTGTGGTTGTGCGTAAGAAGAATGGAACAATACGAATGTCTGTGGATTATCGGACCCTCAACAGGCGGACCATCCCTGATCAATACACCATGCCCCGTATACAAGATGCTCTGGATTGTTTGAATGGGAGCAAATGGTTCTCGGGGCTGGATCTTCGCAGTGAATATTACTAGATTCCGATGGTTCCGGAGGACTGTGAGAAGACAACCTTCATCTGTCCTTTGGGGTTTTACGAATTCCTGAGAATGCCACAGGGGATATCGGGGTCCCCAGCTACTTTCCAGCAACTGATAGAACGAGCGGTGGGAGACATGAATTTGCTGGAATGCCTGGTGTACTTGGACGACGTCATTGTGTTTGGGAGCTCCCTAGAGGAACATGAGAGTCGACTGTTCAAAGTACTGGACCGACTGGAAGATTTCGGCCTCAAGCTATCCATTGACAAGTGCCAGTTTTTCCAAACTTCTGTGAAGTATGTGGGGCACATAGTGTCTACAGAGGAGATAGAGACTGATCCTAGTAAAGTTGAAGCCTTGACTACTTAGCCCCACCCCCACAATTTGAAAGAACTACAATGTTTCCTGGCATTCTGTGGCTACTACCACCTGTTCATAAAGGGCTATTCGAAAGTGATTCGGCCACTCTTGAATCTTACCCAGGGTTACCCTCCTACCAATTGAAAATATGAAAAAGGGTCCGTCAAAGAACCAGACAAAACATATTTCCACCCAGGTGAACTTTTCGGGTCCCGTTGGATGCCTGACTGTGAAGCAGCTTTCCACAAAGTCATATACCAGCTCACCCATGCCCCCATCCTCGCTTATGCTGATCCCACCAAACCCTATGTGCTGCATACTGACGCCAGTCTGCAGGGTCTAGGAGCTGTACTGTATCAAGACCATGAGGATGGTTTGAGACCAGTGACATTCGCCAGTAGGAGCTTGACCCTGTCAGAGCGAAACTATCCTGTGCACAAGTTGGAGTTCCTTGCGTTAAAATGGGCCATTGACGACCAGTTTCATGATTACTTCTATGGGGCGAAAATATTGGTGAGGACTAACAATAACCCGTTGATCTATGTACAGACTTCAGCTAAGTTAGATGCCATGGGGCACCGGTGGCTTTCTGCATTGTCAACATATGATTATGCTGTCGAATACAGACCAGGCCTGAATCATATTGATGCTGATGCCCTATCCCGGAGGCCCATTTCCAAGAGTGACTGGGTCAGACTGTCTAAACCTGACATCCAAGCACTGTGCCAAAAGTTTGATAGAAATGAACAGATGTCTACGGACACAGCGGACTGCTTAGTAGATTGCTTAGGCCCCTCTGACACCTGCATACCGGTTGCGCATTGCCACTTCTCTGTTCTAGATATTAGTGCACTACCTCAGTTTGACAATGACAGCTTTCAGTGGGCTCAATCCCAAGATCCTATGATTCAGCCAGCACTTGATGCCCTTCGTGCAGGAAAAGATGTGTCCAAGTTGCGTTCCTCTGATCTGCGAATCGCTTTATTGTTTAAAGAAGGCCCCAGGTTGAAACTGCTTAATCAGTTGTTGTATAGAGAGACTGTAGATCGGGGTGGCCAAATAGACAAGCAACAATTGGTCCTGCCCACAGCCTTCAAAGATTTGGTACTGAGGTTCCTCCACAATCATATGGGCTACCTCGGTATCGACCGGACCCTTGGCCTAGTACAATCTCGATTCTACTGGCCCAAGATGGGGGCTGATGTTGAACACCATGTAAGGACTTGTAGTCGCTGCCTGCAGAGAAAAGCCCTGCCTCAGAGGGCTGCCCCTCTTGTCAATATTACTACCAGCACCCCAATGGAACTAGTCTACATAGACTTCTTGAGTTTAGAGCCTGATCAGTGAAACACTGGCGATGTGTTAGTGGTTACAAACCATTTCACACAGTATGCACAAGCTTTTCCCACCAAAGATCAAAAAGCATCTACCGTGCCAAGGTGCTAGTGGAAAATTTCTTCGTCCACTATGGTGCCCCCCAGTGAATTCACTCTGATGAGGGCCAGGACTTTGAGCGTCAGCTAATCAAAGAAATGCTTTCTCTATGGGGGTGCGAAAGTCAAGAACCACCCCTTATCACCCGCAGGGGGATCCTCAACAGAACACTTTAACCGCACCCTGCTAGACATGCTAGGCACCCTCCACCCAAAAGACAAGCATAAATGGAGCCAGCAGATTAGTACCTTGGTATACGCATACAATTGCACGAAGAATGATGCTACCGGGTTCTCTTCCTACCGCCTCATGTTCGGGAGAGAGGCCCGGCTGCCGTTGATGTCTGTTTTGGAGTTCTCCCGATGGGGTCCGAGCCAAAGATTACCTGCAATATGTACAAAAACTGAAAGCTCAATTGAACCATGCCTATCAACTGGCCCAGACAATGGCCGCCCAAAGAAATCTAGCCAATAAAGAGAGACATGATAGAAAAGTAAAGGCTCAAGAGCTTAGGCATGGAGACCGTGTGTTGTTGCGAAATTTAGGATTGCATGGTAAACACAAAATTGCTGATCGATGGCACCATCTTCCCCATGTCATAGTTGGAAGGTTGGATGATTTGCCAGTGTACAGAGTGCACCCAGAGAATAACTCCAAAGCTGTCAAGACCATGCACCGTAACCACTTGCTACCTATTGGTCAAGTTATAATTGAGGCTAAACCCACCGAGATTGATTCCCTTGGACCAGTGACTCATGCTGCTGCAAGAAAGAAACACAGTCAGCCTGCCCCCATGGTTGCCGATTTAAGACTTCCCCCACAGCAGGCCCAGAATGATGGTGACTGCCAGTCTAACTCGGATGACAGTGAGTGTGATAATGCCTATTACCCCTCATATGAACTGAGTCAGTTGTTTCGTGGAAATCCTATGTTGAATTATGGGGATAAAACTGGGCCTTCTGGACTGCCTAACGCCCCGGCATCATCCTTGGAGCCAATGCTCCCTGAAAATGAAGTGCAAAGTATCACGTCTGAGGATGCTGAGTCTTTGTGTATTGTGGAACTGTATGATTTGCCTGAAGGAGAGGATGATGGTATGAGTCTTTCTGGTGGCATGCCAGAACTTGAGAAACACTATGAGAGTGCTGACAACCCCCCTTCAGTGCCAGAGTGTCTTCAAAATGAGCCAAGTGTTGTAGAAACAGAGACTACAGAGCAAGGGGCTGACAGTACTCCCAGCTTGGACATTCCCTTCATGCAGAGGCACCTCACAAGTGATGAAAGCTCCAAGACCATTGCTGAAAGTACAGAGACTGTGGTTGTTCACCCCAGAAAGACTGGCTGAGCTGTCAAGCCAGTGGTGCACTTCAGTTACGATTCCCCCAGGAGGCCAGTGGATTTGCCTCTCAATGTAGTCCACAAAGGTGTTTATGTCTCTCAGAGCTCACTGCCCAAATTGAGCTTGACGGCCCATTCCAGGTTACTTGCTCTGCCTTCTCACTATGGTGTCCCTGCCCCATCCAGCCCCAAGTTAGCTGATAGGAAAGGGCCCCCTCTTGCATTGTTTAGAGTACAAGAAGTTATTACGTGATTCTGTATAGTAATGTTCAATTTACCTGAGTGAAATATGCATAATATATTGTCAGAATGGAATTGATATAGTGGAGAACATTGAAATGTATAGAAAAGTGACAAGTTATACCAATTGATGATTCAGATAGTACCTGTATAGCATGCTAATGGTATAAATATCTTGTATATGTTGCATTTTCAATGTTATGATGGCACAGACTTGATGCGGACACCAAGTTTTCCCAGGCAGGGAAGGGTGTAACCCCCCTACAAATGGGGGTTCCGGAAAAGTCTTCCTTGAGCTTGCATAAATGCTCACTGCCAGGCTGGTGTCCTGTATTTTAGCAGTTTAAATGTGATTACCAGAGCCTGTATAGCCTCTGTGTACTGTCTCTTTAAGAGCTGCCTAATTGCAGCTTAAGTAATCTGAAAGGGAGCTCTGTTGAAAGATGTAATTATTTACTGAAAATCATTTAGATTGATAATGATAATGTAGTTTGTCTGACCCGCTTTCTTTGTAGCAAGGACTGTTTTGTTTGTCTCCACTATCTTGGTCCTGGACTGTAAATTGGACCAAACAGTACTGGTGGGACCTAAAATGTAGCCAGACTACAGGAGCTGTCTGAATTCAAAATCTGTAGGAAGTGTAGTTTGAACTTTTTGCGCCTTTTTTGCAACTGAAGGGGGTGCTCTTGCTTTGACTGACAGCTAAATCAGCCAACCAAATCTTTTGGATCTTGGGGAAGTCCCGGGCTGCTTGCAGTTTTCTGTTAGATCTAAGCTGGAAGCTGAACAATAAGGAGCTGAAGGATTCTGAGCCGCAATCCTGAGTGGATTCGCATTGGAGAACTCTGAAAAGGCTAAGTTTTGGCCTGCATGTCGGTGTGCTGCTCCTGAGAGGGAGAGAAGAGAATTAATTGGGACTAAATCCAAGTTGTGTGACTAAAGTAAGCTACTGAAGTGGGCCAGGCTCAACCTGAAGAAGACCGAAAATTTTGCTGAATGCGATCATCCTGTCAGGAATTCCAGCTACCCATAAGCTACCGGTGTGTGCAGAGACTTTGCGATTGTGACTGGGGAGCGCTTTGCCTGGTACAGTAGAATTCCCTTACATGTAAATGTGCTATGAGCTGCTAGTGGGTTGTGAGTTAGTTCCCCACTCTGTGAACTGTGTTCTGCTTGCTGGAAGCTATATCCAGCCCAAAACGGACTGCATCTGAATTTGTCTCCATGCGGTCTGGGCCTTGCCAGACTTGCCCAGCCAGACTACCCACTGCACAGAGAAGCCATCGACGAGAGACCTGCCTGGGGATCAGCCCCCTGCTCCACGCTTGAACAGGAACAATGCCTCTGCGACTCATGTGGGCCCTGGTTCTCCTGGCATTCCAGATCAACCACCTGCAGTCTCAATTTTCATCCAGCCTGTGTCCAGTATTGGGTATTGTGAGTAAATACCAGGGTAGCTCCCTGCAACAACAGCTTAATCTGAGTGTGTCATCTGATTGTCTTGTTGTTTCGCTTCCTTTACGAACTGAGCTCTCTGGCTCCAGATTACAAATATTGCGTATTGTGCATGTTGTGTTTTCCATCACAGGGCCTCAACCAGCTGCAACCCCGGGCAATGGTCCTGGCTAGCCCATCTCTTCTCCACCTGGGCATCCAGAGGTGGACTGTGCGGGGGAACTCAAAGTGCATGCATAACTGCTTGATTGATATAACCTTTAAGCTAATTAACCTGATTTTGCCCCTTCCTTGTTCAAGTCCCCTGAATAAATCAGATCTAACTTTTTCTGCATGTAATCTGACTGTGGTTCCAGTTTGTGCTCAAAGTACTGTACTGTTGCTATTTGCTGTGCATAACCTTGTTTTTAGGGGGTCCCCAGGGTCAAGCCAGAGGAACCAGCCCTGGTGGTAAGTGCAAACAGTGTGGGTACTTGTGTGGTGTACCAGGGTATTGTGAAAGTGATTATTGTACAGTGTTCAGGCCACTGGGGAAAGAGGGTTACAGTGTCCCGGAGGGCTTGTGCCCAGAGTTAGTTTGACCACTACCAACCCTGACCTCTGGGTGGAGGCACCCGTTTCGGAACTCAGGACCCTTAACCAGCTACTAGCCAAGCAGGCAGGGGTAGTAGCCCTTGAGATAGTGCCACCTAGGGGTTACACCTGTCTAAGCACCTCTGGGATATCACATCAGGGGTAGGGTATATGTCTGTGTAACGAACACAAGATTACACGATACTCCCACAACGCAAGGCATCATGGGTAATATAGGTAATATAAGTGTACTGGATCACCACAGGTGACAGCACAATACACTACCCCTGCTTTATAAGCTCAAATATGGTTGAGAGGCCTGGGTCTTTTTCAAGTATATCAGTGAGAAAAGGAAAGCAAGAGACAGCATTAAAAGACTAGCAAGGGGGACAGATTGGGTAGACCGCATTAGTTCTCAGACTTTCAGTAGTGAGCCTCCCTTAAGCCATGGAAAAGATTTTGCGCCTCCCCCACATACTGAAATAATCTTGGCCCTCCCCATAGAAGAATAGTATACTTTGCATAGTACTCTACATCCCAGGAAAGAAGTGGAGCTCCTTTGAGTATCTGGCTCTCATTCTATTCAGCTTACTTGAAATGAGTCTTGGCTCAGTGTACCTTTCCTGGTCACTGGTATGCAACTAAATACATAAATTAACCTACTATTATTCTTTTTTTTTTATTTTGTGTTTATTCAGAGGTCCATGCTACATTCTACAATGTTAGTACAGAGGAAGCTTTTCCATCTGACATAATGGTACAATTCAGCATGAGTACAGAGGAAATACACGAGGACACATTCTTATAAAAAATATATATTGTACATCCTAAGGAAGCTTGAGAAAACCTCACCTACCTCCCAATCACCTTGGTACGGTGAATGACGGCACTGGGTTCCCCCATCTCTTAGGGCACAATATCCTGCCTATGGTTCATCAGCCATAATAGACATTTATTTCAGAAATCGCTAGCTTTCTCCTCTCTAGAGTTAATCTTTGCTGTAATTTTTTCCATCACATAGATCTCGTATATCAAGTCCTCCCACTCCACTCTCCGTGGAGAAACAGACGTGAGATGTCTTCTAGATATAGTTTTCTTGGCAGCCAGATGTAGTATAGTCAACAATTTTCTAGAATGCCGACTCTACTTCTGGGGGTACCAGTGCAAAGGTGCCAGTCCCATCGAAAGTCATGTCACTTCAGGGAACAGCTCTCGCACCGATTCCTCCATCTCTTCCCAAAAACCCCTGAGAACTGGACACAACCAGAATATG
The DNA here is from genome assembly GCA_016271365.2 of Neoceratodus forsteri. Lineage (NCBI taxonomy): Eukaryota > Metazoa > Chordata > Ceratodontiformes > Ceratodontidae > Neoceratodus > Neoceratodus forsteri. Next base: position 1,094,515,477 of record CM028133.1, read on the forward strand.
TGGCTATGAGTGGCCATGTCTTCTCCACAAGCCCTCCAGCAACCTCATCTGCCTAATCTGTCATATTTTGCTGTGCTATGTGTGGTTCTAAAAAATGTCACTATACATTTCCACCCATATTCCTTCCATACATAAGAAGTTGTAGACTTATGAAGGTTTGTGAATATCCCTTCCCAGTCTGACTCTGACACCTCTTCTCCCAAGTCCACCTCCCACGATTTGTGTATTTTTGTTAATGAATTATGCTGCCTAGATTGGATGGCTTTATAGAGAACCGGAACTGTATGTTCAGGTATTTGGCCAGTTTTGGTTTTTGTCATTATTTGGACCAGAGGATGAGCATCAGTTAATTGCCAATTCAAGCCACATTTCTGCTGTATATAATGCTGGATCTGAAGGAATCGATAAAAATCAGCTCTCCCCAGAGAGTATACTTGCTGAATCTGAGGAAAGGAGACGAATGCCCCCCCCCCCTTCAAACCATTGAAATATATGACTCAGGCCCTTCCTTTTCCAATTTTCAAATGTAATATCTTGTTGTGCAGGGGAAAAAAACTTATCCAGAGTCAGAATTATCAGGACCATTGCTGAATCACTTATTTGGGATTCCTCCAACTTTAAACTACAAATCTGTAAAATCTGAGCCATGAATCGAGATTACACTTTTTCTCTTATCCAGCTCCTTCTAGGTGGGGGGGGGCCCAAGTATAAATTTGATGCCCTAGGTGGGGGCTACCCAAGTATAAATTCGATGCCCTGTGCATTCTGAGCCAACTCCAACTCCTTCCAGTGTGCATCTATGTTTGAGTCCCACCAGTGTATAGCATGGGCGAGGTGTGCCGCACGATAATACGCCTTCAACTGTGGGAGAGCTAAGCCTCCATTAGTTTTTGATAACTGTAACATCCCTAAGGCCTTCCTAGGTCTTTTCCCTGCCATATATACTCTGATATCATTTTATCCCATTTTTCAAAATCTGTGGTGGGAATTGGAATTGGAAGATGCAGGAATACATATAGGAAATGTGGGAGGATTGTCATTTTTATAGAGTCCACCCTTTGGGATCAGGCAATGGGGAGGCCCTGCCATCTCCGTAGGTCAGCTCTCAGCTGCTTAGTTATATGTGGTTCAGAGCTCAGTGCTTGTGTTATACACTGCATTTACAAAATGTAGGTTTGAGATTGAATACAGAGGCCAGGCCAGTAAGTTAAATGATGATTTCCAAGGTATAGTTGTACGAATGAGTAGTGCTTAGGTACTTAGGTATGGACATGAATAAGTCAGTGATTATAGTACATGACTAGCTGAAGTAAGATAGTGCTAGATACTGGATAGGATGAGTTATTAATTGCAAATTGATGGTTTGGCTTTGCTCTGTATTCCACCATAGAAAGGATGGTTAGTTGATTAGGATGTGACGCCCCCACCAAAAAAATATGATATGCCACAATTATCTCCTCCAACTCCGGAGAGTATGGCCAGCAGCACGCAGGAGAGGAAAAAAACCCTTAGGGGGAAACCTCTGAGGACCCATGGCTACTGACCTGCCCGTCCTTCTGGGCATACCAAGGAAGCATAATCCTAAATTAATTACATTATTGGCTAGTCCAAGTTACAGATTACATATGATCCAGCAGAACAGTTCATGGTAAGAGACAAAGGGTCAGGAACAGGCTTCCAATTCTTGCAAGAGCGAAGCAGGTAGCTGTATGAACATGTGAAGCACCCAGGTAGATGTGCACGGAGGTGAGCATTGTTGGAATACGTCCAACAGGTTCAGAATAGGCTGGAAGTGAGGTGCACCTAAGGCTAGCAAATGATAGCTAGGTGAATGGAGTAAATGTACCCAGGCTTTGTCGCTGGTGAGGCAGGATGAAGAAGTAGTCCAACCTCCAGGCTTCTGCTGATAGAAGACTTACGAATTTCATGGAATGGTAGAAAGCTTGAAATAAAGCTGATGACTGACAAACCCAGTTAAGTTAATATCACGAAGAGAGTAGACTTATGCCTAAGTCACGATATAGAAGGCATATGGCAGCAGAAGTGAGCTGAAATCCTGGCAGGATTTGAGGGTAGTACAACCAAGCAATGCATTGTGAGGTTAGGAAGCATCCAGGGGAGTATAATACAGCAGTGTCAGTGGCTCAGTAGGTAGCACACTCGCCTCTGAGGCCGGGAGATCAGAGGGCTGTGGGTTCAGTTCCCACATCTGGCACTTAGGTTAATATCCCAGCACTGACACTGTAGTGCAGCATGAGAGGGGTGCTGCACTTCTGAGGTGCCATCTTTCAGATGAGACATTAAACCGAGGTCCCATCTGCCTGGATTGGTGGTAGTTCAGGTGGATGTTAAAGATCCCATGGCACTTATCGAAAAGAGTAGAGGAATTTCCCCGGTGTCCTGGTCAAATTTCCCTCATTCACTAGAAATACCACCAACAGCTTAATCTGGTTCAAAGTCAGTTGGCATTCATCCGTATCCCCCTTCCCCAGGTCGTGCCTGAAAATAGGCAGGATTTGTCTAGTGCACTTACCCGGTCAACAAAAACTAAATAAATAAATAAAAAATAATAGGTGAGCCAATTAAGTAAGGATGTGCGGCTGGACCGAGTAGGTTAGGAGATGAGGTAGTAAGTAGTAAGTAATATGGACCAGATTGGTCGGTTGATAGTAGTAGACTGTGGCAGCTAGTCCCGTTGCTGAAATGTGCAGCTGGGCCGAAAAGGTCAGCTTGTGAGGTGAGTAGAGTGGTGGCTAGCTCCAGGTAAGCTTGTAAGCAGAGCCAGACCTTCGTAGGTCTGCTGGTAAGATAGCAGAGTGGCAGCTAGCCCTCGTAGACTAATATACGCGGTCGGTCCCCACATGGGTCAGCCAATGAGTAAATAGCAGTCAAGCCCATAAGGGGGTATAAAGTATCCGGGGCAATGTCCATGAGAATGGTCAAATCCACAGCGAGCATATTCAATCTGCATAGGTGGAGCTGAACGCATCGAGTAATTCTAGCAGATGAGGAATTCCTTCAAAGGAGGAGAGGAGCTTGAACGAATGACTGTGATCCGGTAGGAGAATATGGTCTTGGAATCAGCGCCACGTTAGGGTAGAAAAGTTCTTTGGTGAAGCAGGGAAGCTGAATGCAGGCTATGAGGCTGGGGCTGAGCGGAAGGAACCTCCGGTCCTGATTGGGCAAAACAGATAGGAGTAGTTTTGCAATGGAACTTGATATGCGAGTAGATGTAGAGCTCAAAGACCTCCAGGCCCAGATGAGCGAAGCAGGTCTTGTAAGCATGCGATGCTCTCGATGAACCTCCAGGTCCTGAGGGAGGAGCACTTATGAGGTGGAAGTATGAACCTCCAGGCCCGAACTGGGCGTGGCAGGCTGAAAGAATTACGAACCTCCAAGCCCGATGCTGGGCAAGGCAGGCATAGTGTATGAACAGATGAACCTCCAGGCCTGGAAGGCAGAGCAGGTATGAGGTAGAAGTATACAAACCTCCAGGCCCAAAAGGGGCGTGGCAGGCTGACAGAAATTATGAACCTCCAGGCCTGATGCTGGGAGAGGCAGGTATAGTGTGTGAATAGACGAACCTGCAGGCCACAATTCGGCGAGGCATTTGGAGTAAGAGAGCAACCTTGGAAGCTGCTGAATGAGCACTGAGAGCTGATCGTGAAGAGCGTATTAGTGTGAGGACTCTGCAAGTTCAAATATATATAGTTAGCAGATTCCAGGCAGCCAGGGAAGAGCAGGAGGCAGGAATGTGATGAATAGTGCGAGCAATAGATAACGAGTTGGTAGCATGGACCTGCACGTAGGTCGATAATAGTAGTAGTCATTGGATTGCATGAAATGCAGATGAAGTAGCAAGGAGTAGTACTGAATAATACAAAGGTACATAATGGAGACCAATAAGAATGGAAATTGCAGGCAATGGTCTGACCCTCCTAAAAATTGTTTTGATTGGTAACCAAGCAGCACAATTATAGAAGGGGCTATAATGTGAAGCAACGTCCTTATTTATGAAACAATAACAAGTCTACAGTAAGTGGCCCCATATAGTTAGTGATAGGGAATGTTTCTAGCAACTGAGTTCATCGATTTAATTGAGTATCCAGAATTAGCTGCAACAGTATGAGAAGCATCAGGAAATCTGCAGAGCTAGGGTCAAAACGACTGTGAAGTCAGAGCGTTAAACGCAGTTCATGGCAGTTGAAAGGCGTGGGACGGCTTTAAATTAAATGCTGTCTCCGAGCTGACACCCAACATACGGTAGCAGTGGTAGACATAGAGTTTATAAAATAAGACAGATACTGTAGAGTTGAGCTCCAATTTATGTCCCCATCTCTTGGCTGTGCAATTGGAATGGATAACTAGTATACGCTGGCAGGTAGCTGAACCAGCTAAATCCTGGAGCAGGCACGAATGCTAGAGTAGATGCAGCAATTACTATAGATGTAGGCAGCTGTAATCGCTTAACAGCGTGAAACAAACTCGGAGGTGCTGAGGTACATTATCGAGTATGATTAGCCAGGAAGTGCAACCGGTGGGCGATGCCATGATTTGTTTGTTAAAGGATCTTCCACCTAGCATAAGTATTAGTGTTTGTTTGGAAGGCTTGCTGTTCTGGTGCTTGCACCTGGACCTGGTAAACAAGGGGCGGAGAGACTCCGTTCATGTAACCTGGCTATGAGGTAGAAAATCTGCAATGCTACCTTGTAGGTCTTGTACATGAATGTACAACATCGTTCGCTGCCCGGTGTGCATGGTGTAGGCAATGGAGAAAACGGGCTGATGGAAATACTAAGGCGCAGTAGCAAGAGCGCCGGAGCGAGCTTGTATGGCGCTGAGTGGAGGGCTGTATGCGGAGGTTGCATCGGCTGGAAGAGAAGGCAGTAGCATTGAGTAGCTAGGCAAATCCTAGCGGGTGTCCGGTGGAAATCCAGATGGCAGTGAGGTAGGGCGAACGCTCCTCCGAATGGAGCGCCAAAGGAGCCAGATGAGAATGTCGGCAGCAGGTGAGCAGTAGCTGCGGCGGATGAACTGAGGCATGGCCAGTAAAGAAACCCCCCAAAAAGAAAAACAGCAACAAAACAGGAGTAAAACAGAACAGAAGGGGAAAGAGGCGCGAGGGGAGCACAAGGAGATCAAGCAAGGCAACATCCGGGCAGAGACGGGAGTTGGGGAGGCAGAATGAAACGGAGAGGAGGAGGGGGGCAGGCTTCTGTGCCACAGAGAAGCAAGTGCATCTTACTCTAAGCAGAGCAGCAGGGTTCTGCTGCTTAAATAGATTATGGGGGAGGAGCTCTTCCCCCATATAACCTTAGGCAGAGCCTTCCAATTATAGAGTGGAAATTTACCTCATACAAGTCTCCTAAGTTCTTAGGGACCTGGATACCCAGATATCTGAATTTTTTAGTGTTCCATCTAAGGGTTAGGCTGTCTATCAAATCTTCAGAAGGGTCAAACTGCCATCTGAGGACTTCTGTCTTTGACATATTTAACTTATATCCTGACAAGGTTTCTATTTCAGCGAATCTATCAAAGAGTCTGGGTAAAGAACACGTGGGAGTCGTTAGGTAAATTAGCAAGTCATCAGCATAGAATGCTGTCTTATGCACTACCCCATCTACTTCTAAGCCATTCATTGTCTCATCTTCCCTTATTAACTGAGCTATTGGCTCCACATACTGAGTGAACAAGAGAGGGGAAAGTGAGCAACCCTGCCTTGTGCCCCTGGCCGGGCCAAAATGGTCAGAAAAGGACCCATTAGCCTTCACCACCACCTGGGGGAAGGTATATAAAGTCTTAATAAGTTTATTGAATTCTGGAGGAAAATTGAACTTACTTATAACATGATGTAGAAATCTCCAGGAAACATGACTGAACGCTTTTTGAGCATCCATACTTAGAATGGAAGGAGAGGGAGAATCTATTACTTTTTCTAATAAATATAGGGTTCTCTTAATATTATCTGTTGTTCTACAGTTCGAGATAAAACATGTCTGATCTTTATTAATTAAGGCTGGCAAAATAGTTTTCAGTCTGTGGGCCAATATACTAGCAAAAAATGTATAGTCTTGATTGAGTACTGAAATAGGTCTGTAAGACTTGCAGTTAAAGGGGTCTTTGTCAGATTTTAAGATGGTGGAAATATTTGCATATTGCCAAGAAAGGTGGGGATATCATCTGTCTATAATTCTCGAAATACAGAGCACAGTGAAGGTATAAGCTCCTTCATAAATGTTTTGTAGAATTCAGAGGGCAGCCCATCTGGACCTGGACTCTTACCCCCTTTAGCTTTCCTGATAACTGCCTTAACCTCCTGGGACACAATGGGTCATGATAACCACTCTCTCCGCTCAGTAGAAAGATGGGGTAGGATAATAGTTTGGAAAAACTTTATATAGATCTTCTCTTCTGGCTCAGTCCCCTGAGAATACAGAGTCTCATAAAAAGGTTTAAAGCCATCCAGGATATCTTTAGTTCTGGACAAAATCTGTCGACTTTGTGGGTGTCTTAACTGTTTAATAGTTCCTCTGTTCCTCTGGGCCCTAAGCCGAAAAGCTAGTACTTCAGAGGCTTTAGCTCCTCCTTCAAGGTATTTTTGTTTTAAATAAAGTAGTGCCTGTTCTGTTTTATACTGTAAGAGTTCCTGGAGTTTAGCTTTAATTGAGTCCACCTTGGGCTAAGCAGTCTTATCCCCCTGCATGTGGGCGGCTTGCCAGAACTGATGTTCCGCCTCTAACTCCGCCTGCTGTTGTTCCTGCTTTTTCTTGGCCCGAGAAGCAAACTTGATTGTGTCCCCCCTTATCACCACCTTCAAAGTATCCCACAGAATACCCGGGGATATCCCAGGTGCCCTATTTGATGAATGATTTCTGGAATCCTTTGCCTTTTTAGTTTAATATACTCCTTGTGTTTGAGGAGAGAAGTATTAAAGCGTCATTGGCCTGGGCCCTTATCTACTACGGTACGGATATCCATTAGTATCGGTGCATGATAAGATAAAATAATTGACAGGATCTGTATCCGTTTTACCTGATCCCTATGCTCCGAAGAGAGCAAAAGGTAATCAATTCTTGAATATAAGCTATGTGTTGCCTAATAATGAGTGTAATGTCTATCTCTGCCATGCTGATGTCTCCATACATCTATAAAGTACAGATCTTGTATCAGCCTCCTGCCATGCTTCTGGCCTTTGTGGATCTTGGGGGGTTTGGGTTAGAACTATCCCTGCCTGGGTCCATTAAGAGATTCAGATCTCCCCCCACTAGCAAGGTCCCTTGTTTAAATTGTATCAGTTTCTCAAATAAGCCCCACAGCTGTGCGAGCTCTGCTCCTGGTGGAACATATATACCGGACACTGTATATGGCATCCCCGCCATGTTCCCCTTACCATAGCCTATGTACCTTCCCTATTCGAGAAAGAGCCCTGCAACTGAAACGCAGAGTAGTTAGGTATTATGATGGCAGTCCCCCTCCTTCTGCCGGAGCTAGCCACAACTGCAGCCATGCCAAATTTAGCCAGTTTTTGGTGTTCAGTGACGTTCATATGGGTTTCCTGTAATAGTATCATTTGGGGGTGAAGCTTCTTGAGATAGGACACTATTTTCCCTCTCTTAATTGGTCCACTCAAGCCATTAACATTCTGGGAAATTACCCATATATCCTGATAATGGGCCATAACAGAAAAAAGGAGGAACTACTGCCACCTAGCTGCTCTCTACTCATAATGATCATTGTATCCCAGATGTATTCTACCCCATAACCCCTGACTCGACCCAATGTTTGTGCCACTCTCCTACGTATTTCCATGTGGACTTTATTTTCTGGAGATATTGAACTATCTACAGTTTTCCCCACGAAACCTTCATAGGGAGGAAGAACTACATTGCAACAAACTATGTACATATTCAAATTGACTTCCACCATCCGGGTGAACCCCCCAGATAACTGCCCCATCCTTAGGAGGTATTGTGGGAATTGCAGCTTGAAAAGCAAGTTGATACCCAGGGTGTAAAACACCCCAAAATACTGAAAGAAAGTTTGCAGGAGGAGCCCAAAACAAACATAAATGACTAAAGAAAAAAGATTTAGAAAAAAGCAGTAGCCATCAAAACTTAAATTAAATGGTGCACTTTGAGTCCTGTTCATGTATATCCTTAGTAGCTTCCCAGCCTGCCCACTGCCATAGCCATGGGGGCCAACATATTCTGTAACTATGAGGGTTCAATAAGCCAGCGCTGTTAGAAAATAATCCACAGTTTGTAGTGTCCGTATGCATCTCCTTCATTTGCTGCTAGTGAAAGAAGTCGAAAAAATCCCTCTGGACAAAGCTCAAGTCCCAAGAGTCCTGTCGCCATTATATAGAGGGCTGATAAATCGAAACTAGAGCCTGATGTCTACCTGGCAGAGACCCCAGAGGAAGTCTATAAGAGGGGGGCCACTGCAGCCACTGCCTCTCAGTCTGGATGAGTGGGAGCCAGCCCCAGACCCCACCCCAGACATAGGTCCCCATGCCCTCAGCCCATCCTGGAGCTCCATCTGTCCATTCTAATAGATATAAATTGCCAAAGCCATCAGGACTCCAACCCGGCCACCCATCACAGGAGGGAAAGCATATGATTCATATCCAAGTCTGATAATAACTGGAGAGAAATGGGTCCCCAGCAGAGACTGGGTAACCATCCCCCCTGATCAGAGCAACACTAGTCCTGGAACTGCCTCTTGTGTTTATTTTAGCATAATAATCCATCCATCTATCTCACTGGGCTAGGCCTGGGCTAAGTCTTTATATTTACTCGGGGTCGTGAGAACCCCATCCGAGCAGAACTACCCCCCACCCAATTCTGCGGTCTCTCCAAGCCCTCATCAGTGGGCTACCTTCCTTCCACAATGCCAACCAACAAATTGGCATCCCTTAGAAGGTCTGCCATTTAGCATTAAACCCTGCAGCCTACATAAGCCCCACATCCATCCTTCCATGCGTATCCAGTTGGCAATCCCTCCATCAGGGCTACCCGGGCCCATCCCTGCGGCCTGGAGAAAAAATATATTAGAGCTCCCCAGGGCCAGGGTACAGGTTCCCCACCATAGCTAGGACTGGAGCCTGGCTCTCCCCCCAAAAAAATTTTTTGGGGGTAGCAGCCCCACAACCCCCCCCCGGCCAGACAACCTGGAGTCCTACCTTTCAGCATTAAGGCCTGCAGATGACCATCAATCTGTCGATTTATTAATTGCCCTAGCAAATTGCCTGAGAAGTTGCTTGACAGAGTTTAAGGTTGTCTGTTGTGACATAACATCCTGACCCCGGGGTCTGCGTGATGAAACTCCCACTGGATTAAATCTTTGTGGCAAAGGCATCCTCACTGGCAATGCGTAGTTCCTGTGTCTTAGATACGACTAGGCCTCAGTTGCTGTGTCGTAACTCTGCTGGCCATTGGAGAATTGAATTACCAATTTCACCAGATAAGGTGTCCGGAATTTTAATTTTAAGCCTCTCAGAACCAGGAAGAGGGGGATGTACTCCCTGCGCCTTTGCATCGTGGCTGGTGCATGTACTGTCTAGAAACACTCTCCTATTAGCATAGAATATTTTCCTCAAACCAGCTTTTTCTTAACCCCAAGAAAACTGTCTCCCTTTCCTTTGGCACAAGGCAGAAACTCTCCTGACTTCCCTCTACCCCCACTTTCCATACCACTGATGGGACTCCCTTGGAGGCTTGCACCTCTTTCAGATACCTCAGTGTCCGGCTCAACCAGCACCTCGACTTCTCAGTTCACATTGATTCAATCCACAAGAAACTTTATCCCAAGCTCGGCACCATATATCGCAACAGGGGCTGCATCCCTCTGGGAACACGCAACGCAATCATCCAGAAAATGATCTTCCCTATATTTGACTAGGGAGATGTAGTATACAGAGCTGCACCCAAGTCCTCCTTAGCCAGATTAGATCCCCTCTACCATTCCTTCTGTCATTTTTCCCTGGACTGCCCTCCCATGATGCATCACTGTGACCTCTACAAGTATCTAGACCTACCTTCAATCCAGGATTGGAGACAGGCTCACTGCTCCAGGACTACAGCAAAATTCTGGACACAGTCCCTCCCCCCCATACCTAGAGTCCATTTCCTCAGTTCAACCCCCCTCTGCGTACTCACTCAGGATCACAGACTCTCGGTTGCTCCATGTCCCACACATGGCCACATCCAAAGGCCAAGCTACCTTCAACTACTACATGCCTAAACTATGGAACTCCTTGCCTGCAGACATTCAACATGCAGACAACACTCAGCATCTAAACCAGCTCCTCAAGTGGCATTTCTCCCCCACCTGCACTCAGCCCCGCTGAGAAGACTAGTGTCCTCCACTTGCGTTTGACTAGTACCCTGGCTCATTACTAATCGCTCACTAACCTGGGCCCTCAGCCTAACACATGATTTGTAACCTGTCCAGCAGCTGACCTTAACTATATGTAACTATTGTACTCTCGGTACTGATCCACTAAAGCATACACTCTGTACATACTTTTAGGCATAGCATAATGCAATTACCTTTGAAGATGATGCTAGTACTAATTCTCCTCTGCATTTCTGTATTGAAGTATCGGCATTGAGCTTATTAGGTCAATTTACTGTATTGTATATTAAATTGTATATATTGAATTCACTGTATATTGTACTTATCCCATATTCCCCATACCCCCACGATGCACCTGGAATCGAGCAGTACTCCGCTCAATGTGCCTTCCTGGTAAAACTTTTAAATAAATAGAATATTTTCCCCATGGCCCAAGCCTTTTTTAAGACAGTTTCCTTGGTTGTAAATCGAAGAAATCTCACAATTATTGAACAAGGACGTGCTCCTTGTTGGATGGGCTTGGGGCATAAGACTCTGTGGGCACACTCGATCTCCAAATCTAGGTTTGCATCTAAGTTCAGGGTCTCTCACAACACTGATACCAAAAAACATTCCATATTGTTCCCTTCACTTCCCTCAGCCAGCCCATAAATCCTGATATTTCATCTCCTGTGCCTGTTTTCTGCGTCTTCTTGTCTCTCTCCTAAAGCATGACATATGTCCACAAGCTGTGAAACTGTGGCCTGACATCCCTCTAAAGCTTCTGTCTGACCCGTTTGTGTCTCCTAATGGCAGCATATACACCGTGAACAACATGGGAGAAAGCACATAACCCTGCGGTACCCCACAGGGCAGCACAAAGGCAGCAGAGGAAAAAATTCCCGATACTACCCTCTGAGATCTGCCCGTGAGGAATGAATGAAACCATCTGAGGACTGTCCCAGACAGTCCGCAGATAAGCCACAGGCATTCCAACAATATCCCATGGTCAACAGTGTCAAATGCTGCAGAGAAATCCAAAAGGACCAAGATCGAACGGCTCCTCCGATCTCTCGCGATCAGGAGATCATTAAGTACCCAAACCAACGCCGTCTCTGTACTATGCCTCTTCCTGAAACTGGATTGGAGAGGATCATAGATTCCATGGGTGGCAAGAAAGTTATCAAGCTGCAGCGCAACCACTTTCCCAATAACTTTACCCAAAAAAGGCAGGTTAGAGATCGGTCTGTAGTTTGCGAGACAGTCTGGGTCAAGGGAAGATTTCTTCTAAAGGGGCGTCACAACAGCCACTTTCAAGGACTCCAGGAACACCCCTAGATCCAGTGAGCACCAGACAATCTCAGCAAGGACTGGCCCGATCACCTCCATGCAACCCATAAGAAAACATGTGGGGCCAGTATACAAACTACAGTAGGTCATCCGTAAGCTCTGAACGTTCTTCATGAGATCCATGATCGCCGGCCGGTCGAAGTCCGTCCAGACAGACAGAGGGCTTGTAACCACACATCAATCTCCGTAATGCTCATTTGAATGCGTTCTGCGGATGTCTGACCTGATTGTAGACACCTTATCATCAAAGAACCGAGCAAACTCTTCACACTTTGATTGTGAAAAAGCTCTCTGGCCCTGTAGACAGGCTGGCCTGCACAGCCTCTCCACAGTCCGGAAGAGCTGAGCTGGTCGATTCCTTGATGCAACAATCTCCCTGGACAGGAACTCTGCCTTCTTATGGGAGATTTCTGATTGATAACCCAAATAATGGGTGATCAATTTAAGTCTGTCACTTTTGAGGCCGGACTTCCGCCAGCAGCGCTCCAATCTTCGCCCCACTCTCCTCATCTCCTTCAATGTCCCATCAAACCATGGGGACCGAGGATGGAGGGAGAGGGGGCGAACACAGACAGGAGCTATAGAATCCAGAGCCTCCAGCACCATATTATTATAGTGCTCTACTAAGGCATCTGGTTCCAAGCACTCCAAAGGCCAACTCGATAGATCCAACACCGCCATCAGAACTTCGGGGGTAATACCCCTTAAAGGGTGGTATTGGGTCATCTCCACAGGGGTCGGTCTCATGGGGGGGGCCATAAAATTTAACCTTATGAAGTGGTGGTCGGACCACCCCACTAGCTCCACCACCAGTCCAGTGATCTCCATCCCCAGGATAAACACTAGATCCAGAGAGTGACCATGAGAGTGGGTAGCAGCGGTAACTACCTGTGTGAAGCCCAACAAATTCATGAGTTGGAGTAAGTTTTGACCAAAGTGTGAGAGTTTATCATCGTTCCAGGCATTGAAGTCACCCAGGACCAACCACCTGGAGGGCACCAACACCAGGTCGACAATGAAGTCTGCTACCTCCTGCAGAAAAACTTTCTCATCGCCGGGTGGACGGTAGAGGAGTAGGATTCTGCAGCCTACACCTGCTCCCATAATACACTCAAAGGATCCAGGGGATACCACTGGAACCTCCACAAGGTCCAATTTTGATCTAAAACAGATAGCGACCCCCCCCAGCGATCCAACCTCGGATGGTGTATCACCGAGTACCAAGTCGGAATAGCAGATGCCAAAATGGGGCCAGCATTCTCATCCAGCCAGGTCTCTGTAAGCAAGCCAGGTCAGATGACTCAACAAGATCAGCAATAATAGCTGTCTTGTTTTTTATAGACCTGGCATTGCATAACGCCGTCTGGGTTGGATGAGAGGCCTTGGAGGAGTGGGCAACTTGCCCACCATCAATGGAGCCCTTTGGTATGAGAACCAGGCATCGTAAACCCCTATCCAGGACCCATATCTCCCCAGGGCATCTCCCTAACCTCACTACCCCTATCCATTCACTCCGCTCCTCCCCCCCCCCCGGCTGAAGGACCCGCCTCCCCCTCTGCCTCCTCCCGAGGCCCGGCAACGCCGGTAAATGCTGGGCTGTAAAGGGGGCTACTGAAGGGGCACAGGTCCCTCAGCCTAGAGAGGGAATATCACCTGCCCACAGAAACTCGGCCCCAACACATGCTAAAAATATGCCTAGAACCAGTCAGCAGAAATTAAACACAAACCACTACAACTTTTAACAATAAAAAATTAAAAAGAAAGAAACCCCCTCACCCAATCCCAAAACCCTAAAATACAAAAGTCCAACCACAAATCAACCCAAAAGCCCTAAAAACGATTCAGAGGAGATGATAAAACCAGGCCATTAAGTAAAAAGTTAATTGATAAAACCATACAGGCTACAGTCAGACTAAACGTGAAACAAACAATCTGCAGACCTCAGGTCCTCTCACAACCAGGGACTGATAACTTCAATGGGGACTCTCACTCCCAGTAATGATGAAAAGTAACTGGACCAAAACTTTTGAATAACACCTCAACCCTCTCATGGTAAAGGGGTAGTGCAAAATAACCAGAATAAGGTGAATAAGTTGTGGCCCAAGGCACCACCTTCCTTGACTCTGACCTGGTTTTGTTTTCCCTTATTACTCCAGCCGCTTGTCCCCTGACATCCGCTCGTTCTGCTGTATATTTTACTTTCATTTCCCTCCCCTTGTGCCTCCGTTCCTGGCATTCCTTTTCCACCCTCCTCCCCTCCACTTTTGTCCTCTCTGCCGAGTGGCTTGGTATGCTGCGCTGCCCTGCGTTTTACCTCATTCTCACCTTTGTGCTGCCGCTTTTTCCTCTCGTCCCTTTGGGTTTGCGGGCCGTTGTGCTTCCTGGCTCCTGCATCCTGCAACTCCCACACCAGATTCCTGGCTACCTCTGGTCTCCTCCTTGTCCTGTTTCAGTTGCCCGCCCATCCCAACCATCGACCCGTGGTGCTTTGGGTGTGACGTCACCCTCCGTGCCTGCTGCTCACTCTCATCTTCCCTCGGTCCTGGTTCCTCTCAGTATCCTCATTCACCCGTTCTGTTTTTTTCTTTTAGGTTTCCTTTCTCCCTCCAGGCCACCATTCTTTGCCCCACCTTCAGTGTCTGCCCGCCATTGTAGCGCTCGGCGCTTCCTCGCTCTTTGCTCATGCATGACTTTCTGTTCAGTGGTGGTAATTACAAGTGATTTTTATTCATTTTATATGGATTCCTATTTAGCTACATGCATGTATGTTACAGTGTTGTGTCTGTGTGGCTCAGTTGCTGCACTCTTGCCTCCGAGCCAAAACATTGTGATTCCTGAACTCTCAGACCCAGGTCATATCCAGTGCAGGCACAGCACTGCTGTATGGAGAACGGGCACGCCACTGCTGGAGCTGCCATCCTCCCTGTCAGTCTCAAGTAAACGATCTCATGGCTATTTTCGGAAAGAGGAAGGGGATTAAGCCTTACATCCTTGCCTCCATTCAGTATTTTAGTAAACTAGATTTGAACGCACGTTGCCATGACTTGATATGAGCCTTGATATGGCGGTAGCCTTCTCTGACTGCAAACGGTCACTGCATGGACTCGTGCTGTTATTTCACTCCTGCTGCTTCGCTGACCTGGTGCATCCACCTCCACTGCACCACCAAGGTGACCCTCTAGCTGCACCTCTGGGACAGCAGGTCATGGGTTCCTTTACCCATTGCTGTTAACGCCTTTTGGTGCTGGATTTCTAGTGCTTCACCCCATTGCCTTTCGCTACTGCTTTCTGTCATTCCTTGATTCCTTTGCTTCCCATCCCATCTTTCCTCTCCCCTCCAGCCACCTTCGCTGTGCATTCTCTGTTTCCTCATTCCCCTTTTCCTCATTTTTCCCTCCATTCTCAGCTGCCATCTCTGGCTGCAGCCCCATGGTCATTTTGTTTTGCTGCCTGGTGGCCCCCCCCAGCCCGTACCTCTTCCAGGTTCATTCTCTGACCTCAGTCCCTGCAGTACTCTCTGGGTTGGCGTTCTTCCGCCTAGCGCTCTGGGCCTCCCTGCTTCCTCGTTCGTTCAGTTGCATTTCAATCTGTGGCTTGGTCTCCCACCTGTCCGTTCCACTCTTCGTTCCTCCTCTTGCTCACCCCACCCCCTGCCTACCACTTCTTGCAGCCCTGTTTCCTGCACCGGTCCCATGGCTGCTCTGGCTGCCCCGGTGGTACCACTCCTGTTTCACCGCTCAGTTTTCCCAGTTGCTCCGTGCAACACTGCTCTCTCTTTTCCATGCTGCCTCACTTGTTCCTACTCACATTCCTCTCCCCTACTCTGCATTTCACATTGGGATCAATTTTTACACTGGCTCCGCTTCAGTTTCCTCCTATTCCTCATAATGTTGCTGCTGTTTCTGGGCAAGCAATCTATTGCATCATTGAACTCTGTTGGTGGATGCATTCCTTATCACTGACTAAATGGAGCCCTCTCTCTGTCGAATTATTATTGTTTCCTATTCAACAGTGCCAACCTTTCTGGTCCTCAATGTGGAACATTGCTCTTCTCCCTCTGGACCTCATGAGTCACTTGTGGATCACTTCATCGCCTCCCTCAGGTAACCGCTCTGAGCTTTGTTTATATGTCTGCTCCTGTCTTACAGCTCCTGCCGCTGGCTTTCACTCAATATCATGTTCCACATCAACCCTCTCGACCACCCCTCATCTCTCATTCTATTGTGGAGGTTGTCCTTGTCTGCCATGTGGGTCCCATCTGCCGTCGTTCCTTCTGCACCTTTCTCCTTCGTTTGGTGTTTTTCCTCCTTCTGCCCATCTATCATTGGTCAATGTGCTCATTAATTTCCCCTCACTCTTTCTCTTTTCCGTGGTGTTTTGCTGCAAGCATTCCCTCGTTAATTTCACTCACTCGTCCACCCGGCTACGACTGCTGGCACTGATCCAAGGTGATGGTCTAGCTTCCCCTCCGGGAAAGCAGATTGTGGATTGAGTTACCCATGGATGTTCTCTCTGCATAATGACGTATACCTGGTGCTTGGCCACATTGCTTTTCTTTGCTGACTGTACATTGTTTTTCTTTTCTTCCACTCTGCCTGCCTGCCACTAGTCTTTCCTCATGCTCAGCAGGGCTCAATTAATTCTCTTTGGTTTTATTTTCTGTTTGCTGCTCCCCTGAGCTTATTTTCTTGCATTAGGGTTCATGTTTGTGCAGGGAGGTGCCTGTGGGGAACCCTCTGCTTCCTCTCCTTCTCGGTCCTCTGCTATCTTTTGGGTGCCTCCTTATCCTGCCATCATGTTTTATCACCATACTCTACTCATTCACATCACCTACTATTCCCTCATGCATATCACCCTGCCTACTTGTCTCCTCCTTCGAGCCTATTCCCTCATTCTAGTCAAACCTATTCTGATGTCCTGCTGGTACTGCCTATCTCACCATCTGATGCTGGCTTCAACCAGCCGCTCTTGCTCCTACCTACTGTACATGCAGTTCTAGCCATTCCTAATTTGGCTCTCAATGGACCCAGTTGGCATGCACTCCCGTAGTTACCAATTACAGGTAGCTTTCTGATGACATGAGTATGGTTCTGTTTTGCTCAGTCTGACTTCAGGGTCTACTCCTTCACATCGATTCGAGCATACTTCCCATTTGATCTTCTGCTACCTCGTTGAACTGCTCTTCATTCAGAGATATGCCTTCCATGTCCATTGTTCCTTGGCTCGGGGCTATCCCGTAGCTGATGGTCTCACTCTGTGCCTATGAACTCCACATATAGAGCGTGCGAAGCTTGGAGTGGGATACTTCTTCTGGCCCATAGTGAGAATGTCTTCGCTCCAGGTGGGCCTCCAGTCATCCCTCATCTCATCGACACCTCTGGATGTAGAATTTATGACTTCCAGCTGTGAGGGGTGGGGCTCTCATCACCAGAGCACCTTTGGCTGCCCGAGCGGATTGGGAGACACCCCCTACACTATTCTCCATCAAACAAGACTGCCTCTGGTTCACCTGATCTATTTCGTAGGCTCGCATAGGCCAGCTGAGCACCTCAGCAGTCCTCTCTCTCTCCTCCCTTGCTTTTGAGAGGCTAGTTGCCGGGACATTGCTTGCATCCCTCAACCGCTGTCCATTTAGAAGGCTAGAGTGAGAGCTTCCTCTATATTGGAATATTTTCCTCCTCCCTCAATCTCGATTCTAAATGGTTCTCCTCGCCCCCCCCCCCCTTTCTTCTCTGCTCCTGTCCTGTGGACCACTACTGTATTCTGGGGTGTCTTCCGATGTTTTTCCTCTCCCCTGCAGCTCCAGGTTTGGATTCCAATTTTCTCTGCCATTTCCTTTTCATCGACTCTCTGGTCCTACTGCTCCCTCGAGCAGCTGGAACACTTTGGCATTCAGCTCCTCATTCTAGGCTGCTCAATCTGTTTCTGCTGCCATTGTTCTCCTTCCTGCTTTGGTTCTCCAGATGTCCTTCACAAACCTTTGGATCTTCTTCTGAATTTGCTCGTCCCTCGTTCTCAGCAAGTGCGACTTCATTTTTGTTATCCTGACCTACGAATTATCGCCTCTTTGTTCCCGTCTGCTCGTGTGCATAGCTCCTGTGATCTCGAGGAATTATTACATGACTTAGTCTCTTTGTTTTACACAGCAATAGCTGTTTCCCACTGCTCACAACCTGTCTTGTTGCAAGGGCATTTCCATCTCTAACTCAATTTACTCAAGATCGCTGTGCTTTGAATATGGTGTCCATCGCGGTAATTCAGTATTCTGTAGGCACCCCTCCTGCTGTTAGAGCTCTTCATGAATGCACATCCTGTTCCATCATCAACCTCAGTTGATTGACTCTGTCCTTCTCTCTACCTATCTCCTCTGTATCTGGGGTATCTACCCCTCTCGACTCCACTTGTTGCCCCCCTTCTCCTGTTCCCTCTGCCCTCCATTCTGCTCCTTCTCTGACCTTTGTTTTCTTTTGGGGTTTTCCCTATCCTGCCATCACCTCCCCTATTCATATCCTCCTCTTACCCTAGTCCATCTGGTGTCCAAGTGCCCAAGTCTGGTTCTCCTTCATTCAGTCTGACCTCAGCATCTACTTATTCACATCGATTAGTCGAGTCTATCTCTCATTGGGTCTTATGCTACCTCATCAAACTGCTTCACTCCTGCGGTAATTATCACCATCAGTCTTCTCATGGCCGCATCTGGGTATCCCTTGCTCATCCAACCTCTATGTGGGTCTCCTGTTTCACATCGACTACTCGAGCATGACCCTCTCAGGTCCATGCTACCTCGACTCGACCTGCTCTCCACTCGGAGACATGCTTTCATGTCTATTGCCCCTTACTCGAGGCTGGCAGGCTTCTCTCCATCATCATACATCCTTAATTTAATACCTAACCTTAACCATACCAGCTTCCATTGCTTCACTCCATCATCATTCATCTTCCTCTTCATATTTCACCTTAACCATACTGGCCTTCCAGGCCTCATTTCATAATCGTACATCATCCATTTCATTCCTCACCTCCAGCCATTCAGGCCTTCAAAGCTTCTTTCCATCATTGTACATCCTCTCTTGCTTTTGAACATCTAGTTGCAGAGACATCGCTCACATCCCTCAACAGCTGTTCATTTAGAAGGACAGAGTGAGTGCTTCCTCTAAATTGGACTTTTTCTTCTTCCTCGATCTCGACTTTAAACTACTGTAGCTGAGCCATCACTAATCAAACCATCTTCAGCCAGGAGGGAAGGCAATCTAAGCCTTAGATCCCCAGAGGTTTCCTCCTCAAAAGGAGTTCTTCCTCTCCTCTGTGCCGATGGTCATAATATTAGCCAGGGTTAGTGCTTTCATGGGTTCCGTAGTTAGGCTCCACCAGCGGATGGAGTCGGATGGTGGCCCCGGTTGTTCCCCCTCTCCTTAGGAAGTCCACCCATCTGCATCTTGTCAGCTTTCATTTAATTCATTGTCCTTGTCGTATCTCGTTCTTCTCCTGTCCTTACCATATATGTCTCTCTCCTTACTTTCCGGTCTCAACATATTCTCATTTCTCGTCTCTTCGATGCTCGATACCCTTTCGGGTATTCTTTTTGGGCTTCTTCCTTAGCTACCTTTAACCAGAGTAATTATTCCCGTAGCACCTATGGGGGGGGGGAGAACCCTCCTCTAGGGCTCCTTGTGTCGTACCCCTACAGGGTGATATATTCCATGGATAGAGAGGTGAACAGCCACAATGTATTGAAGTCACAGAAGCATACATCTCATCCAGTTGCATAAGCACAATTGAATGGGAAGGCTTTAAGCCTGAGGTTCAATGGGTGGAACAACAATGTCACTCACCCATCAGGCCTTAAAAGGCCACTCCTACTGGACTGTTCCGGGATTCATTTCTTCATTGCCCGACCATGCACCCCTCCTCCTCCAGTGGCTCATCTCTCTTTCCTGTGGACTTCTTCCTAAGCTACCTTTAGCCAAGGGAATTATTCCCACAGCACCTATAGGGGGGAGCCCTCCTGTAAGGTTCTTTGCGTCGTACCCCTACAGGGTGGTATATCCCATGGATAAAGAGGCGAACAGCCACAATGTCGAAGTCACACAAGCATACATCTCATCCAGTTGCGTAAGCACAATTGAACCATATACTTATGATCCAGATTCCTTTTCCTCTTCTGAGTCATCCATTGCTGCTGCTGCTGCACCCTCCTTCAGTCCTCCATGGAGTGCTGCTGCTGCTTGCACACTAGTACAGAACAAACCATTGTACCATTACATTCACACAGCCTATGGTCTGACTGTGCACTCATCATTCATCACTGCTGCTTCCTCCTCCAGTGATGGATATGATGTGATTTGACTGCCTCCATCGCTGATGACAAATGGTCCAGCAGTACTTTTTTGGAGCACTGGAGCAAGCTGCTGTAATGCGAGTAAACTGTCGCAACTGCACCTGACCTACTAAAATCAGATACAGTTGCAGCAAAACAATTTGGCACACTGCCAAAAACTAAGTGTCGTACTGCAAGGCTTGACATAAGCCCTGCACCACCCTTCAAAAATCTGTCCCCTGCAGTTTACCTCCTCAGCCACATTCGTCCTTATGTGAGGCACCAATGCACTACATAGAAGCATAGACTTTGATGGCAGATAAGGACCGCTTGGCCCACCCAGTCTGCCCATTTCCCTATCTATTGGATAAGCTTCAGATCCTAGTTTACCAACAGCCTACTTCCTCCTACCCCCCCCCACAAGAATTGCTTTATGTCTGTCCCATGCATTCTTTTTTTTGTAGTTACTTATTTTTCCCCCTGAGTCCTCTGCTGCCCCTCTGACGTCCCCCACATGGATACTGGGTATGAGGCCCCCTCTCCTGAACCCCACGACTTACTCTTCATGGCAGAGGGTGTGGAGTGACTCAACCCACCAGACCGGATGAGTATTCGGGGAGGTGCCATCCTGGGCCGTTGCGGTGGGGGACCATCGTCATCCTGCAGAGGACTCTCATTTTTTCCACTTTTTCCCTGGCTTCCCCCGAGGACTGTGGCATGCAGTGGCACCAGCGGTGGTAGCATGCTGCGCTCCTGTAATGCACCCATGGCAGCCTGCCACAGTCACTGCGCCCTCAGTCTCTAAGCGTGGCGTGCCACCTCCCAGCCTCTGCTGGGGCAGGCAATCGCCCGGCGCTGCTAACCCCCTCCCAGAGAAGGAGAGCAGTCCTGAGGATGCTCAATCCTTCTCCCCCCTGCCAACCCCCGGTGGCCCATGCTCGTTTCCGAACATGGGTAGCCGGCATGACGCGAGGTAAGGTGCCCAGCGCCTCAGCCCTCAGTGCCACTGGGCCGGCTGTCCCATGCATTCTTGAATTCCCCCATGGTTTTTGACCCAACAACCTCCTCAGGAAGGCCATTCCATACATCCACCACACTCTCTGAGAAAAAATACTTCCTTACATTGCCCGTGAGCCATCCCCCCTCTGTCTTTAAATTGTGTCCCCTTGTTCTCGCACATCTCTTTTTCTGAGAAAAGCTACGAAATTCAGTGCAAACTTCACAGGTGAAGGTACTTTACAAAGCTTGTCACACAGTTTCTGTAAAGTTGGAAGAGACAGGAAAACTTTGCAAAACATAGAAACTGTCAGCAGTAAAGAACAGCTTGGCCCACCCAGACTGCTTAGATGGTCCCTGCTTAGGTTGCCTGCACAGATACTAACTGGTCTCCAGCGACCCTCCCTCCTCTCTGCCTATTCACTAATATTCCCTTATATCTATCCCATGCATGCTTAAAGCCCCCTACTGTTTTCATCTTCACAACTTCTGCTGGCAGTCTATTCCAGACATCTACCACTCTTTCAGTGAAATAGTACTTCCTTACATCTCTCTTTAACCCTCCCCCCCAGCTTCACTGCATGCCCTTTGGTCCTAGTGCTCTTCTTCCTTTGAAAGACACTCCCCTCCTGCACCCTGTTCACCCCCATGAAGTACCTGTAAGTCTCTTTCAATCCCCTCTTGTTCTTCTCTCTTCCAGGATACTTAAGTTGAGAGCCCTCAGTCTCTGTTCATAGGGCTTTTGGTGCAACCCCTGTACCATTTTAGTTGCCCTCCTCTGGACTGACTCCACACTGTTTATATCCTTTCTGATGTGCGGCCTTCAGAACTGGACACAATACTCCAGATGTGGTCACACCAGTGAGTGATGCAGTGGTAACACCCTCCTGCTGGAGATACTGTGCATTCCAGCATCCCACATTGGCCCTACCCATTACTTTGTCACACTGCACTGCCACTTTGATGTCATCAGATATAATAAGCCCAAGTTATGGAACGTTCCCAACTTCACCATTTAACGTCGCTGCATCTCTTGTTACAATTGTAACCCCTTTGTTACCCGGGGTTACTAGAATCCCAGTAAGACCTAGTGGTAGGCAGGGAAGGCAGCTTGTGAAACTCCAGTTAAATGGGTTTCACACTGTCTCACTTTGTCCTCAGTCACAGCTGAGACTAGAGGGATGACATCATTATAGAATTGTCACAGCTGCAAGAGCCACATTTGGAATCTTCAGCTCAGAGTAAGATTAGAATCTTGGGAATTCAAGTCAGTCTTCAGTTTGTCCTTAAGCAAACAAGAAGGACACCAGTAGTGTCTGTTTACCCCCTCCCTCTGGGGGTGAGGAAAAGATTCTTTGTGGGTTTCAGGGGCAATCCCCTTCTCCCACTTTGGGAAGAAAGCTGCCTGTTTTAATTTAAGTTCAGTCTGTTCATGTATAACAGCAAGGTTACATTTCTTCACCTGTGGGGCACCTGCAACGAATGGGTGAGTGTTTGGCCTCATTGGAAGGGCAAACAACTTCTTTTCTTCAGTTGGATTTCAAGTATTGGGGACTGCTATTTGGGAGAACTATGTCAACTAGGACAAACAAATAGAGCAGTCATCTGTTTAAAGTGTTAAAGTTCATTGTAGAGGGTGCTTCAGGTCATCCACCGCCAATCTACATTTTAAAGTCTAAAGTTCTGTGTGTCCAGAGAAATGGCGGGTATGGGCTGTGGGAGCTGGAGGTGGATAGATCCCACCTTTAGTAACCAGGTCCACCTCTCAGGATTTTTCTGTGTTTTGCTACTTGCCTCATACGCTTGGCCAGTGATGGGGTGGGTACCCAGACGTGGGTCGCAACTTGAAAATCTCTCTAGGAGTCGTAGACTCTAAGTGGTGTGGGGAGCCACAGGTTGGGAACATACTCCTTGTTTGATGGGAGTCTCCCTGTTTGATGGGAATTTCAAATTAGAAGTACGAAAACAAAATCTCTCTAGGAGTCACAGACTTCAAGTGGTGTGGGGAGCCACAGTTTGAGAGCCTCCTTGTTTGATGGGATGTCTTTCCAAGTAGAGTTTGGGTTCATTGCCAAGTGGACCGTCAAGTCAGTGGTGGCAGGGCGAGCCAGTCGGGCTGTGTATCAATGCGCATGCAAAGTCCGGGCTGAGTGCCTGGTGGGTCCAAAGCCAGACAACTGTTATAGTGTTCATTCCTCAAATGGACGCTGTGTTTAATCTCTAATCTGCATTACAATTACGTAGCCCTGTGGGACCATACAGAGCTTTGTTTATGTTCAGTGAGTTAATAAATAAAGCACACTGAAAAATCCAATTCTGGTTTGGACATTACAGTTATTGCTTCCTGTAGTTGGATTTACTTGGGTGCCCCTGTGCAGAGTAGTCAAACCTAGGTCTCTTGTGCCAGGTAACCTCATCCTTCCCCGAACCCATAGATACCCTATGTATATCCATGCTACAAATGTGGTTTCCCCTAGAGGGTTACAAAAATGGAGGCAGCGCTTTGGATTTGTTTGGGAAGGAAGGTGCTTGGGCAAGTAGGCTAGTGTTTTGGCTATCTGGCAGTCGGTAGCCCAAAAAAGTTGAAGCAATTTCCCTAGTGTGTGCTGTGTGCTGTGAATCTTGTGCTGCTGTTTAAAAAATGCCAACTGTTTACCAAGGAGCTGTAAAGCCAAAGTGTGTGTCCTTGTCCTGCATCAACATAGTTTACAGCGTTTGTCAGTTTAAAATAAAGTTCTGTGAAGGAAAGTGTGGAAAACTAGGGGTAGCAACAGAGAAATTATGCCCTGGATGTTGGAAATGCTTTCTGTGCAATACTAGAGACTGCAGAGTTAATGGCAATATTACATGGTTGAAATGGACTCCCGCCGTGGAGTCAGTTGAAAAAAAAAAAAGTGCATCTTTTCAGTTTAAATTTGCCTGCTCGATGATCGCCTTGAGGAGAGGAGTCCTCGTGAGGAAGAAGAGGCTCATTTGCATGGCGTCGTGTGGTTGGTCAGTTTGCCATTAGTCCGCCCCTCAGCCACGTCTCTTCAGTGTCTGCTTCAGCATTCGAGGAGACAGAGAGGTAGTGCGTGTACTGGCAGTGGAGGCGTTTGCGAAGTGTTCAAAGCGCTGTAAACAGTGAAAGTGACTTTTCTAGTTCAAATCGGGCTCAACCCGCTTATCGGTCATGGGATCAGTGAATTGTGTGATTAATACTATGATCGGGAGACTGCCGCCATTTGAAATCCGAGGCCTTCAAAATCTGGCTGCAGGCCGTTTTCCTCCATCGCAGCAATCTGCTACCATAACAGTAGTAAATGATTTAAAACTGCTCATATCAGTGATTTTCAGTAATGCCATATAAAATGTGAGTGCAGCTGTATAGTCGCTTTGCAAGTAGCGATTGTGTGATATCCTACTGGCAAGTGCAAGTCTGTAAAGCCATTAAATGTGCATAGCAATGAAAGTAGCCTCAGTTTAAAGTTTGCAGCCAGAGAGAGACTGTGGGTTGTAAAATAAATTGCAGCAGCTAGTAAAAGCAGGCAATCTGTGCTGAAACCTGAAGTTTTAAAAGGGACTGTGATTAAATAAATGTTGCCAGTATGTGAAAAGTCCAAGGAAAATCCTGTAAATGTGAGAACAGCCAGAACAGAGCAAGTTGTGCAGTTTAAATAAAAGTTATTAGTAGCTGATATAAATCAGTGCGCGGTGGCTTGACCCAGAGTCTGAATGTTGATGCACAGGAGTGCTGCCGCCGCCATTACAGGGTGGGGTAGTAAAGTAAACACAACAGCAGAGGAGCCATTTTAAAGCTACAGAGTGTGTTTATTTAAAGTGGGACTTTCAGTTACAGTGAACTTTTGTTTGTTTTTCTGCAGTTATGGCCTCAGGACCAGCTCGTTACTCGGATCATGCCCGGGTTGCAGTGACAGCAGCAGTAAATAGATTGAGAGACATTGAAAGTTGGTGCTATAGAGGGCAACTCCCTCCTGATGTGGCAATTCCTAATTATCCAGTGCGTGTATGCCAGATGTGCTTTAGTGCTGGAAGGGATGTCTTCATGATTCCTCACTGTGCTAGTTGTCTACAAAAATAAGGCTTGTATAAAGCGCCTCAAGTGGTTTGGCTCCCATGGACACAACTAAAGAATCTGCAGTTGGCAGCACACAGCATCAGGCGGAGCCTGTGGAGGAAAGGTCCCCAGGGAGTGTGGTACAAAGTTAGAGAGTGCAGGATTAGAGACTGAATCTGAAGTTGAAGTTTTGGATGCTGGATCTCAGAAGGCAAGTTCAGATAAAGCATCAATAGACCCTGGGTGGGGGCCTAGCCCAAGTCTCGAAGGTGAAGATGAGATCACTGGGAGGCCGTTGAATGGGAGGTGTGACCTCCGCTCCTAGTGATGAATGGATAGTCTCGGGGGTGAGAACTACTGCTCACTCTTGGGCTCAGATCCTCAGTGAAGAGGAAGATGAGGAGGAACCTAAGTGGCCTTGTGAGATAGGAATGGGTACACAGCCTCAAGATCTTGCCTAGGAGGAATTTGTTCAAGAAGGTGGTGATGCCACTGCCCTGGCTTCACCAGAAGAAAAAGAAGTTAGGGATCCGTTTTTAATTTCATTGAGGATGCGAAGCTGGCAGAACCAGGACTGGCCACCCCCAAGCCAGGCCAGCAGTCTCAGATTGACCAAAGCAAGTAAAGAGGAGACTGGTTCATAGAAAGGCCAATGAAATCTTTGGTATGACCTTTCCTCGGAGAGTCTGGGAGGAGATTGAGAACTGCAGGAAATCCTGGATCTGGGATGAAGCAATGAAACGTGCATCCTGGGGCTAACCAGCATGTAAAGAATAGACTGTTCCACGAAAAGTATACACAGTGGAAAGAGGCAGGACACTGTTTATGGACAGAGTGAGAATAGTGGACGGAGAGGGACCGAAGTCTCCACTGTGAATTATGTGCATCCAGATGGAGTAATAATTCAGGTCCCTGACCCCCTCTACTATTGGCCTCAGTGCAAGGACCTCCCAGTAATTAAGCCCGCGCCTACAAAATGGAGAGCCGAGCAGTGGTAGTCAATACTGCCACATCTACACTGTGAAGTAACCTTATTGAACTGCCAATATGAATAAACAACAAATCAGGTGCTCCACATTCTTCAGTCCATAGTGTACTGCTCTAATCAATAACCATCTACTGCTACCACCAGATGACTTCAGATCCAGAGGACACCAGCTCAGCTGTTTGTCTGTTCGCCATACCAATGTACGGATGACGCGGACCAGCTGTTTCTCTTTTGTTCCTGTTCTAAGGTTCCTTCTCCAGTTATGACATCAGCCCAGCAGTTTCCAGATGTGCACTCCTGTGGGTTCCCGGAAGATGTCCGCCCAGCTGTATCAGAAGAAATGCTGCCAGGGAGAGTTTTCGGAAGGGACCAGGTTTGCTTAGTTCGAATACTTCAAGTGGCTGGTGAGTCACAATCTTTTTATTCTATCTTTATGACATTGCAATACACACCTTACACTACAGACTTCAAACAGTGTGTGAACTGTCCGCAAAGACTCTCCCCTTCAGGATTATGGCCTTAAAAGACTATGTTCACGGGGCTCCGGCCCAGGAGAGACTCTTTAATGGACTGGCCTTCGGGCCTTGTAGTCACTAGTGGGACATTTAGGGCATTCCATCCCCCCAAAAGGTGTATTGTTATCAATGTCATTTCTGTACTTAATGTATATACTGTCTTTTCTACTTTTCTAAAAAAAAAAATATTTTTTCTTTTTGGGATTGTTTAGTGTTCTGTTTTTCCTGTATGGTAAGGGTTGTTGCTGTTTTGTCACTGTTGTTGTTTAGGTAGATCGTAAATGCAGATTAGGGTGTGTTTTTTGTTTTGTTTTGTCTTTTCTTACAGGTGTTCCTGGAAGACAGAAGAGAAGACAAGAAGAGAGGAGGGCTCATCGGAGTTCCTCATTTCAGTGCTTATGTTTTAGAAATTAAGTACTGTTTGTGTTCCTAATGTTGTAGTTGCAGGCTTGCCCATGGTGGGGAGGTCCCGGGTTTTGTTTTGTTTGGGATGTTATGTTAGAGGCAGATAGGTTTCCCCTAGAGGGTTAGGGGATGGACAGGCTGTGGCCCTAACCTGCAGTAGGGGCGCAGTGCTGATCTATCAGGGCTATGCTCTGGGCGGTTCTACAGAGCCACTAGGTGTCCATAGTAAGTGGATAGAGTAGAGGCTGATATGTCAGCTGTAGGCCTCTAGGCCCTTAGTGTTGCCTACCTGTGCTCGCACATGGTAGGAAGGGGCCTGATCACCCCCCTCCGAAGGTAGCACATAGGTGGGATGGCCTGGGTCGGGTGCATAATGACTGGGGACAGTCGTTTTCCTGGTCAAGGGCGAGTGTAACCCCTTTGTTACCCAGGTTTACTAGAATCCCAGTAAGACCTAGTGGTAGGCAGGGAAGGCAGCTTGTGAAACTCCAGTTAAATGGGTTTCACACTGTCTCACTCTGTCCTCAGTCACAGCTGAGACTAGAGGGGATGACATCATTATAGAATTGTCACAGCTGCATGAGCCACATTTGGAATCTTCAGCTCAGAGTAAGTTAGAATCTTGGGAATTCAAAGTCAGTCTTCAGTTTGTCCTTAAGCAAACAAGAAGGACATCAGTAGTGTCTGTTTACCCCCTCCCTCTAGAAGGTGAGGAAAAAGTTCTTTGTGGGTTCAGGGGCAATCCCTTCTCCCACCTTGGGAAGAAAGCTGCCGTTTTAATTTAAGTTCAGTCTGTTCATGTATAACAGCAAAGGTTACATTTCTTCACCTGTGGGGCACCTGCAACGAATGGGTGAGTGTTTGGCCTCATTGGAAGGGGCAAACAACTTCTTTTCTTCAGTTGGATTTCAAGTATTGGGGACTGCTATTTGGGAGAACTAGATCAACTAGGACAAACAAATAGAGCAGTCATCTGTTTAAAGAGTTAAAGTTCATTGTAGAGGGGGTGCTTCAGGTCATCCACCGTCAATCTACAGTTTTAAAGTCTAAAGTTCTGTGTGTCCAGAGAAATGGCTGGGTATGGGCTGTGGGAGCTGGAGGTGGATAGATCCCCACCTTTGGTAACCAGGTCCCACACCACTACAGATTTCTTCCATGTTTTGCTGCCTCATGCGCTTGGCCAGTGATGGGGTGGGTACCCAGGCGTGGGTCGCATGACTTGAAAATCTCTCTAGGAGTCGTAGACTCTAAGTGGTGGGGAAGCCACAGGATGGGAACATACTCCTTGTTTGATGGGAGTCTCCCTGTTTGATGGGAATTTCAAGTTAGAAGTAAAACAAAATCTCTCTAGGAGTCACAGACTTCAAGTGGTGTGGGGAGCCACAGTTTGAGAGCCTCCTTGTTTGATGGGATGTCTTTCCAAGTAGAGTTTGGGTTCATTGCCAAGTGGACCATCAGTTGAGTGGTCGGCAGGGGAGCCGGGCCAGTCGGGCTGTGTATCCAATGCGCATGCAAAGTCCGGGCTGAGTGCCTGTTATAGTGTTCATTCCTCAAATGGACTGCTGTGTTTAACCTCTAATCTGCATTACAGTTACGTAGCCCTGTGGGGGACCATACAGAGCTTTGTTTATGTTCAGTGAGTTAATAAATAAAGCCACACTGAAAAAATCCCAATTCTGGTTTTGGACATAGAGGATAATGGCTGGGGATCAGGTGATAACCACACTGTAATCACCTTGAGTGGTTGCTAGGGCAACAGGTTTACTGTAGCCCTAGCAACCAAGAGAGGTGATTTCAGCGTGGTTGTCACCCGATCCCCAGCCATCATCTTTTATAGTGTATGGTCAAAAAAACACTGCTTGCATTCTATGTGTGAGAATTATGGAACTCTGGTGCATTCTTTTTTCTTATGCCACTGTTTGGAAGTTCCGAAGTGTGGTTAACAACTTTTAAAATTCTAAACAGTGCATAACAAAGCTGTGTGACTGCTGATTATGGTGGTTAATAGGCACTTACCATACATTATATTACAGTTATTGCTTCCTGTAGTTGGATTTACTTGGGTGCCCCTGTGCAGAGTAGTCAAACCTAGGTCTCTTGTGCCAGGTAACCTCATCCTTCCCCAAACCCGTAGATACCCTATGTATATCCATGCTACAAATGTGGTTTCCCCTAGAGGGTTACACAATGTTCCATGTTTAGTAGGACTGAAAGAAAGAAGTTCAGTAACACTCACCAAAAGCACTGCAATGGCATTCATGTCCTGCAACCATCACAACACCAAGACATTCCAGCTTGTGGGGCTTACAATGATGAATGCTGTTCCGCTTGCTCTGTACTTGCCTCTCTCTCTCTCTCTCTCTCCCATCTCCCATATTTTCTTCCTTTCTAAGAATGGGAGCCTTTTGTCTTCAAACAGTTGGCCTGCTAATTTAGAGACCTCTATCACCAAAAAACTGGTACCTTCTTGTGCAAATGGTGCAGTTGAAGTCATTTAGGTACTGCCTTCTGAAGAGGCCATCATAATTGTCGCAACTTGCAAAACTCATAAAAAAAAAAAAAAATCCCCAACCTCTGTAACTCTCTATTCCTATCTCCAACTCTCACACTCTGTAACTCTATATCCTTATTTCCAACTCTAACACTCTGTAACTCTGTATCCCTATCTCCAACTCTCATACTCTGTAACTGTCTATCCCTATCTCCAACTCTCACACTCTGTAACTCTCTATCCCTGTCTCCAACTCTCACACACTTAAAAGTGAAACCAGACTGTGAGTACAGGTGCCAAAACTGTGGAATCAGAATTCACTAATTAATAAAAAAGCAGCAAAATACTATTCTGGCCACTGGAATGTGTATCGTTAAAAAGCGCTACACAAAACTATTGAGCAGTTACAATAAAACAAAACATATAACAGTGGAACCATGGAACACCTTTCTGCCAGCTTACAGTCATAGAATCACAAAATCAAAAACCTCACATGGAATTGTAATCTCTGGTTTTTATCATGAATGTGAGAAATGCTTTTAGAATTTTGTGGAATTGATCAAGAAATTCTAAAACGCATCTACTGGCAGAATTCTAAATTCTGCATGGTGGTGATAATGGGTTAAAACATTCTATTTTAGGGGATGCCAGCTCGTGTGTGTGTGTGTGTGTGTTGGTACAACAGAGGAAGAGGTGAGGGACATTAGAATGCCAACACAATGCGATAAGCGATCATCATGTCCGGTCATTGTGCTGCCAACTGATTGTGCCCAATGGGAGCAGAGTGTGAGCTATTTTAGGTTGCTGTGCCCCACACACTCCACTGTGGGGGCTTCATCCTCCATACCCTGAAACTGTAATATAATCACTTCCGACCAGTGTATGGGGCAAGTGGCGCAACACCCACAACCCAGTCCTTGCTGGCGCTGGAAATCCAGGTTGCCAGTATGACAGGTGAACTGGTTGCAAGCACCTGCATTATGGCACCCTAATGACAGCACCCCTCTAACTGTATACATGTGTGTGCCTATGACTTCATGTGTGTCTGTGTGTGTGTGCGCGTGTCTGCGTGTTTGTGTGTGAATACATGCAAGAGTGTGTATATGTGTGTGTATGTGCAAGCATGTGTGTTTAATGAGCAAGTGTGTGTGTGTATGTGCGAGAGTGTCTGTGAGTATGTTTGTGTGTGTGTATGTGCGAGTGTGTCTGTGTGAGTACGTGTGTGTGTGTATACATGCGAGAGTGTGTTTGTGTGTGCCTGCATACACAAGTGCATGAGAGTTTGTGTGTGTGTGCAACGTGCTCAGCACATAATCCTTGTTGGGATTATTTAGCTAAAGTAGTAATGGGCATTTTGACTGAGTGAAACAGGACACAGTCTTTGCTTGTCTGGACTTAAATCTTTCTCCTACTTTATTGAAAGGCATTTTAGGACTGAACTGTCAGCGGTTCAGAAAACATACCACTCAGCCTTTTCGCATGGAAATGAGGGACACGGGCACTCAAAATGATGGACAATGAAGGACACAGCTTCACAATGAGGGACATATACTCAAATATGAAGATAAATGTATTTATTCATTTATATCTTGGATGACATTACCGCTCATTTATAAAGGTTCCATATCAAACTTACAATGGAAAGAGACAAAATTACAAATAGAGAAGCTCAAAAAATTAAAAAAAACAATGGAAATACAAAAATTAACTATAAATATTAAGGGGAGAAACCATTAGTTAGGTAGATACTGGTGGAGGGTCTGCACCAGAAGACATACAAAGAGAAACTAAAGGAGTTTAATATGTATACCCTCGAGGAGAGGTGGGACATGATAGAAACTTTCAAGTACCTCAAGGGAATCAACAAAGTCCAAGAGGGTAGCACCTTTCAGAAAAAGAGAAGTGCAAGAACAAGGGGGCACAATTTGAAGATAGAGAGGGGAACGGCTCAGAGGTAATGCAAGGAAGTATTTTTTCAAGGAGGGGGTTATGGATGCATGGAACAGCCTTTCTGAGGAAGTCATGGAGTCAAAAACAGTGGGGGAATTCAAGAAAGCATGGGACAGACATAAGGCAATTCTAGTGGGGGTAGGAGGAAGTAGGGTGTTGGTTAACTAGAATCTGCAGCTTATCCATTAGTTAGGGACATGGGCAGACCAGGTGGGCCAAGCGGTCTTTATTTGCCTTCGGATTCTATGTTTCTATGTTTTTATGAGTTAAGGAAGGGTGGAGCAGCCAGGAAGGCCTTATCTGGGAAAAAGAAAGAGTGGAGAAGGGAGAAAGGGGGGAGGGAAGGAGGAAACAAAAAGGGGGGAAGGGGAAGAGGAGAGGAAAAGAGGAAGAGCAGAAGAGAGGACAGGGAGGCAGGAAGAAGGCGAGGGGAGAGGGGAGAAAGAGAGGATGAAAGGGGCAGGCAATGAGAAAGGCATGGGAGGAGCTGAGGAATCCAGCCCAGGGCAAGGGGAAGGCGGTCTGAACAGTGAGGGGAAGAGGGAGAGAGAAATTAGAGACTAGCCACCATTGCTGAAACCACTGTATGTACTTGAATAAGTTAAGATAATTTTATATTTAGTATCTTAGAATGTTATAAAATTCTGCTTTAAAGCTTTAATTTACAGAATCTTCTCTGCGTGGGCAGTACATTTTCTATGAGGGGTGGGAGAAGGACAAAGCAATTTTGAGGAGTAAAATGAGGGACATCCCTCACAATCAGGGACAGTTGAGAGGTGTGTTTGGAAATAGAATGTATATTGTAGTGTGTCAGTAGGGAAAATAGCTGTGGACTGCAAATGGCAGCCCTTCAGGAGTGACTCATGGGGTTTCTCTCTCAAGCAGCCTAGAAAGTTACTTGTTACAAGTAAGCCCTATTAGTAGTAATTGTATTCACTGAAACCTGCAGACTGTGTTTCTAATTGATGCTCTGAATACACAGTAGGCTGGAAATACAGTTTTTAATTTAGTGGTCTGTAAGCCTCCAAAGGCAATGATGTCTCCTTGGACCACTTAAGTCCTTAAGTGGTCCATTCCCACCTTGGGGATTTAAACAATCTTTATGAGCAGAATATTATTACTTGCCTTTGTTTACGTGAACAATCATCTCACCACGGCTGTTCCTCAGATGTGCAGTTAAGACTTGATGTGTTGTTATGGGCATTTGCCACATCCCTTTTTTTTCCTTTTCATTGTTATTTAATGTTAGAATTTATGGCCAGGAAAGACAGACTGAGCCAAAGCTCATTGCCAGGTGTGTCCCAGGAGAACAGGGAGATTAAGGGATTTGCTCAGAGTATGCAAGTGATTGGCATGGGTTTCAAACCCAGGTCCACTTGGTTCATAGCTTGGGGCTTTAACTTTCTAGGCCATTCCCTACAACAGTATTTCTGAACACTGTTGACCTGTTTTCCCAGTGGTCTGGCAAAAACCATGCCTTAGCCTGATAATGGTAGATGTGCAAACATGTGCGACTCCTATGTTCTCAGCATAGCCATTTACAACAAAGCTGTCACTAGAGTCAGTTATGTTTCCTTGCCAGTTTGTGTTGTGAAGATGTTGTGCTTAGTCAGTGCAGGAGCAGGCAGTGCTGTTAAAGGGGTACAGTCAGCACTAAGAACCCCACCCCCAACTGTAAGACTGGTCCCATTTTGTATTTAGTGTGCAAATCATTTTTTTTACTTACTGTTTACTGCAGTATAGTAGATTACATCAAACTTATTCTGCTGACTTCCAAGCTGACATTTTCTGTAACCAGAAATCCCAGAATCAGCTGCAGCTTACACCAGAGCGGGGTCATAGCAGTGCAAGAGTCAATAGCTTGCAGTGCATGTTAGAGATGTTATGAGCTTTGATTAGATGTTTGCCAGTCCTGTTGCTGCCCCAGGACTAAGCACAGCACTATGCGACTATACTTAGCCCTAGGAGGACAGCAGGACCAGCAACCAAAAGATCAACGCTTAAAAAAATTTAACATGCACTGCAGGCTATTGAATCTCCCACTACCTTTTTTTTTTTTTTAGCAATTGTTTTACCAGGAATGGCACACTATGCTGATAGATTGTTTACAGGTGCAACCTGGGAGCACAGGGAAGTTAAATGACTTGCTCAGGGTCACACAGTATGCACGTGGGGGCTGTGGGATTCAAACCCAGGTCTCCAGATTTACAACTCAGAGCCTTAGACCACTGCGCTATACTGCCTCCCTACTGCAGCCCTCCTTTGATGTCCATTGCAGGGGATTCTAGGATTTGAAGTTACATGTAACCCTAGGTGGCGCTATCCCATGGGCTACTACCCCTGCCTGTGTGACTATGCACAGGTTGAGGGGGCCTGAGCTCGGAGAACAGGTGTCTCAACCCAGAGGAGTGGTTTTAGGGTAGTGTAACTGCTCTTGGTATAGCCCTCCGGGATGCTTTAACCACCCACCAACCCTTCTAGTGGCCCAAACAGATCAACAGATAAACAATCACATATACCATATGACAGCAATACTGAGCCCACACTCTGAGCACTTACCACCAGGGCTGGATCAACTGCAGATGCCCTGGAGACCTCCTGTAAAATAAGACCTGTAATACAACAGTTCAAGGACAGGACAGTTAAACTAGCCAAGGGGGGAGGCACTGGAAAGGAGCAGGGAAATCCTAGCCTCCCCCAAAAAATCACGGTAGTAAGTGTGGCAAACACCAACATAGAGGTGTCGATAGGGAGAAGGGCAGGGGTAAATGGAGAAAGTGACAAAGGCAAGAAGGACAGGGATGGGGCAAAAAGGAGTAAGGCCTTCAGGAAATGGAGGGTAATGAGTACCAATGCCCGTAGTCTGGGCAACAAGCTCCCTGAGCTGGTGGCCTTGATGGAAGAGAGATGCCTGGATAGCGTAGCAGTAACAGAAACATGGTACACAGAGAACCATGACTGGGATGTTAACATACCAGGGTATTTAACCTACAGGAGAGATAGGCAGGGGAGAAGAGGGGGAGGAGTAGCTCTCTATATAAAGGAAGGGATAAAAGCAACTGAACAAAAGAGTAAATAGGGAGGAGAGGAGGCACTGTGGGTCACCTTGGAGACTGGAAAGGGCACCACAATCCACACAGGGGTTGTGTACAGACCCCATGTCAGGGGGAGGGAATGGACAAGGATGTGATAGAAGGCATTCTTAGAATGGCAGAGAAAGGGGAGATACTGTTGATGGGAGACCTGAATATGCCAGATGTAAACTGGAGCACATTTGCTGCAGCCACATCCAAGAGCAGGGCCATTCTTGATGCCCTACAGGTGGCAGGCCTCAGACAGCTAGTTTCAGAATCCACTTGTGAGTGAGCAATCTTAGACCTCGTACTCTCAAACGGGGGCAGTGAGAGGATCTCAGATCTAGAAGTGGGTTGCCATCTGGGAACAAGTGACCATCAAACAATGTGGTTCATGTTAAACTCAGCTACAGAGTCAAGCCATACAAAAGTGAGGGTACTGGACTTTAGGAGGGCTGACTTTGGCAAGATGGGAGAGTGCCTCAGAAAAGCACTAGCAAACATGCTAGAAGGAGGTGTGGAGCAACAATGGGGAATCATCAAAACTGCCATCACAGAGGCAACATGCCTTTGTGTGATGCAAATAAACAAATGAAAATGAAAGAAAAAGCCACTATGGTTCTCAAAAGAGGTGGCTGTGAAAGTCAGGAAGAAAAAGATAGTATTCCGGAAGTACAAGGAAACACAGAAGGAGCAGGACAGAGAGCTGTACCAGTTAAGGCAGAAGGAAGCAGGAGGGAAGTCAGAATAGCAAAGGCCCAAACTGAGGAAAAGATAGCCAACTCAGTTAAGAAGGGGGATAAAACCTTTTATAGGTACATCAGCGAGCGTAGAAAGACAAAGGGAGGGATAGTGAGGCTGAATAGAATGAACGGTGGGTGGGCAGAGGGGGACAGTGAAAAAGCAGGGATACTGAACGAATATTTCTGCTCAGTATTCACAAAAGAGGAGGGGGAAGTTCCTAATCCAATTAACAGAAGCACTCTTGATAGGGTGCGATCCAGTCCTTTCACAGAAGAAAGGGTTCTGCAGAACTCCTAAAACTGAAGGTGGACAAAGCAATGGGTCCTGATGGATTTACCCCAGAATTCTAAAAGAATTAAGGGAGGAACTAGTGAAACCACTGGCTACTCTTTTTAATAACTCATGGGAGGATGGTGTGGTACCCGAAGACTGGAGGAAGGTGGATGTGTTTCCACTTCACAAAAGTGGGACCAAGACAGAGGCAGGAAACTACAGACCTGTCAGTCTGACCTCTGTGGTAGGGAAAGTGATGGAGTCACTTCTGAAGGAAAGATTAGTTGAGTACCTAGGGCCAGTGGGGCTGGGACCCAAGGCAGCATGGGTTCTGGCGGGAAGGTCATGTCAGGCAGATCTAATAGATTTCTTTGACTGGGTGACCAAAGTAGTAGACCAGGGAGGGGCTGTGGACATGGCCTACCTAGACTTTAGCAAGGCATTTGACACAGTCCACACAAAAGATTAATAGTCAAATTAACCAGCCTGGGAGTGGGTCCCAGGGTGGTAGCCTGGGTAAAACATTGGCTGGACAACAGGACACAGAAGGTAATTGTAAATGGAGTCCACTCTGAAGAAAGAGGGGTTACTAGTGGGGTACCGCAGGGTTCAGTATTGGGTCCAGTCCTTTTTAATGTCTTCATCAGTGACATTGCAGAGGGACTGGAAGGAAAAGTATGCCTTTTGCAGATGACACAAAGATCTGCAACAGGGTTGATACACAAGGAGGTATGGAAAGGATGAGAAGGGACTTGGCAAGGTTGGAGGAATGGTCAGAAGTATGGCAGCTAGGATTCAATGCAAAGAAGTGCAAAATAATGCACCTGGGAAACAAGAACCCAGGGAAGAATACACAATGGGGGAGGTAGTAACAACAACAAAAAGGAAAGGGACCTGGGGTAATCATATCAGATGACCTTAAGGTTAGCAAGCAATGGAGAAGGCAGTAGGGAGGGCTGGGGGTATACTGGGATGCATAGGGAGAGGCATCAGCAGCAGAAAACAGGAAGTTGTTATCCTCTGTACAGACAGTTGGTGAGACCCCATCTGAGTCCTCGTCCAGTTCTGGAGACCCCATCTCCGCAAGGACATAGACAGGATAGAGGCAGTCAGAGAGGGCAACTAAATGGTGCAGGGTCTGCAAGAGAAGCCGTATGAGGAGAGACTAAAGGAGCTTAATATGTATACGAAAGAGGGGGGACATGATAGAAACTTTTAAGTACCTCAGTGGAATCAACAAAGTCCAAGAGGTAGCATCTTTCAGAAAGAGCGTGCAGAACAAGGGACACAATTTAAAGATAGAAGGACGGCGGTTCAGGGCAATGTGAGAAGTATTATTTCACAGAGAGGTAGTGGATGCATGGAACAGCCTTCCTGAGGAGGTTGTGGGGTCTAAAACTGTGGGAGAATTCAAGAATGCATGGGACAGACATAAGGCAATTCTTGTGGGGGTAGGAAAAAATAGGCTGTTGGTTAACTAGGATCTGCAGCCTATCCTGTAGGTAGGGAAATGGGCAGACTAGATGGGCCAAGCGGTCCTTATCTGCCGTCAAAGTCTATGTTTCTATGTTTCTATGTACACTATCCCCTCTAAGAAGGTGCACACTAGCCAGGTTAAATGCAGAAAGAACAAAATCTGATTTATTCAGGTGGATTTGAACAGGGGCGGGACAGAAATCTGGCAGATGATTAATAGATCTGATTAATTCAGGCTAAAAATGCATACACAGTGAGTCCTTTGTATACAGTCATACAACCCTGGGTACCCAGTTGTTAAGCAGGCTAACCTGGAGAGTTGCCTGGGGTAGGCCGGCATTGCAGCTGTTGTTGGGGCCCTTAGAAAAGAAAACAATTAGCATGCACATCAACCCAGAATTTGTAATCTGGAGCCGGATGGCTCAGTTCGTTGTAATCAACCCAAACAAATAAATCAGATGACACACAATGATTGCTGCTTTGTTGCAGGGAGCTACCCTGTTTGGTAATCACGCTACCCAGACCAGGAGGCAGGACTGACAAGATGAAGACCACTGGATGTGTACTGGATTGCCAGGGGAAGCAGGACCTACATGACTCACTGTGGTAGTTGCTACCTGTTCAATGGTGTTGAGCAGGGAGTCAAATCCCCAAGCGGGTCTTTCGTTGGAAATGTCTCTGTGATGGGAGTGGCAATCTAGGCCTACATTGCAGGGCCCAGATAGAGCAGGCAGTTCGGGTATGGTCTGTAACGAGTGCTGGAGCAGCTTCCAGCTAGCATAACACAAGCAATAGTGGGGAACCAGATCACAACCCATACTACACATTCAGCACACTTATAAGCAACACAGCTATCAGCCACAGATTGGATAATGTCCATTTGCAATTCAGCAGGGCTGCTGTGCAAGCTGTTCTTTCTGAGACTCACTTCAGTACCTGACAGGCCGATTGCTTCTGGAACAAGTCTTCAGTCCTCACGCAGGCAACAATCACTTACTTTCTCTTCAGATTTCAGGTCTCAATCAAGGCTATCGGATTTAAGACCGATTTTGCTCTCACGACTTCTTCACACTGGAAGATGGTGGCAGACAGGCCAAACACAGCCTTCCTGATGATTCCCTGCACTACTACGCAGGAGCAGCTGCTCAAATCACTCGAGCTGTTCACTCTCCAAACTCCAACTCTTGACTGACTCACTGCTGCAGGCAGCTCTGGGCTTTCCAAGTCATCCAAAAGGTTCAGTTGGCTGCTGGAACTGTCTATCACAGAAGGTGCTTCCCCTCCAGGTCCATTTAGGAGCCAAACCCTAAGAACTACAATTCTTGCAGAAATTCTGTCCCACAAAGCCTCTGGGGACACTCTCCATTTTAAGTCCCTGGAGGTTCCAATTGGTCCAACACCGGCTGTCCAGAACCAAAATGGTGGTTCTAATCCAAATGTTTGTGCTGCAAATGGAAGCAGGTTAGACAAACTCTTATATTATTATCTTCAAAGCAGATAAACAGTAACTAGTCACCGTTCCTAAATGGGCTCCCTCTGCATACTTTGCGACTGCAGAATGGAGCAGAAATACCAGTCGTCTGGCTGGTCACGAGTCTTAAACTATTCGGACCCAGCCCAGACTAATTTCTAACACAGCATAATGGATCTCTTAAAGAGACAGGTATGGCGGCATTATTATAGTGCTGTCATGCACTCACATTAAACTACTGCAGACACAGGACACCCTCCTGACAGTGGGCATTAGGCAAGCCCAGGAAGACATTATAGGAACCCCATTTTGTAGGGGGGTTACACTCTTCCTTGCCTGGAATAACTTGGCATCCACGTCAAGTCTATACTTACTATAACATTATATGGAAAACATGACAAGACAAAATACATACATGTTTCATTGGCATACCACAACAAAAAGAAAAGACTGATGCATCAGTAAACAAGTGAGTGTCGAGCATTACTATACTTCTTCATGATAGCAATAACTTTCTGTGATGATAACAATTTTCATACACTTGTCATACACATAACATCTCAGAATGGTTTAATCAGATAACCACATACTCTGACCATTTGGGTCTGTACTATTTCCTGCACTCTAACCAACATGGTTGGGGGCCCATCCCTATCCACTAATTCAGGACTGCGTGAGGCAGGGGCATCATGGTTTGAAGGTTTGACAGTCAACTTAGAAGTAGCAGAGTAGCTCAATTTGGGAACTGAGCTTTGAGCAATGTGAACCCCTTTATGCACAACATGTAAAGGGAGATCTACAGGCCTCCCAGGGAAGTCATAACTGAGGCATATCACTGGTTTGGTGGCTCTCCCAGACTTTCTTGGGGGAACAGGCAGAGGTTCAAGATTTTCAACATTTGCATTGGCTTCTGCTCCTATAGGAAGGAGTATCTCTGCACTGGCTGAGGGTTCCATATTGGAAGCACTTCCTGCTCCTTTTTCTGTTAAATCTGGCTCTACAACATTGCTTTCATGGGTTGGTTCTGAAGAAGACCTGAATTCGTCATCTGGGGGGAATTCTACAGAACTTAGATCTTGCAACACTTGACTAATACTGTCCATACCAGTCATCTCCTCATGGCAATTTGGCATAGCAGGCGGGGGAACCTTGCTTTCACACAATTCTGGGGTATCTGGTATGTCACCAGAGACACTTTCTGTTGCAATTTGAACAGTTCGACCAGTCAACTACTTCAGAAGTCACACTTTGCACCTCACTTTCAGGGAGCACAGGATCTGATGAGAAGGCTGGAGGGCTAGGCAGTCCTGAAGGCTCAGTTTCCTCTCCACAATTGTACATGAGATTACCTTGAAATAACTGACTCAATTCATAAGATGAGTAATATTAAGCTTCACACTCACTGTCATCAGACTCAGACTGGCAATCAGTGTCATTTTGTGCCTGCCTGGAGGAAGGCCTTGAATCCTTGACAGCTGTAGAAAGGTGAATCTGTCTCTTTTTTGCTGCAGCTCTAGTTACAGGCCCAAGAGGGACAGTGTCTGGAGGTACAGAATCAATGATTACTTGACCAATAGGCAACAAATGATTCCTGTGAATTGTCTTGGTGGCTCGTGGATCATTCTCAGGGTGCACTTTATATACTGGGAGATTGTCTAGCTTGCTGACAATGATATAATGAAAGATGTTGCTGCCTAGCAGCAATTTTATGCTTCCCATGTAGTGCTAAGTTCCGTAATAACACACAGTCTCTAGGTAACAGTTCCTGAGCTTTGACACATTTGTCCTTGTTTGCCAGATGTCTTTTGGCTGCTATGGTCTGTGCCATTTGGTAGGCATTGTTTAGCTGGACCTTTAACTTTTGAACATACTGTAAATAATTCTCAGCTTTGACTCCATCTGGGGACACCCCAAGGCAAATGTCCATGGGTAACCGGGCTTACCAGCCAAACATCAGGAGGTAAGGGGAAAACCCAGTGGCATCACTCTTGGTGCAATTATAGGCATGTACTAAGGTGCTCATCGGTTGGCTCCACCGGGACCTGTCTTTAGGGCGAAGTGTGTGCAGCATGTCAAGTAGTGTTCTGTTCAACCGTTCAGGTTGTGGATCCCCTTGAGGGTGATAAGGAGTAGCTCTGGATTTCCTGACCTCCCCCATAGTAAGAGCATTTCTTTTATCAGCCTGCTCTCAAAGTCTCTTCCCTGATCAGAATGAATTCTCTGAGGTGCACCATAATGGACAAAGAACTTCTCCACAAGGACCTTGGACACTGTGGATGCTTTCTGATCCTTGGTGGGGTAAGCTTGGGCATACCTTGTGAAATGATCAGTTACAGCAATCACATTTCCAGTGTTCTTTTGGTCGGGTTCAAGACACAAGAAATCAATGCACACCACCTCCATGAGTGTGCTGGTAGAGATATTAACTAAGAGTGCAGCCCTTTGGGGAGGAACTTTTCTCGGAAGACATCGGCTGCACGTCAGGATATGGGTCTCAATGTCAGCTCCCATTTTTGGCCAGTAGAATCAAGCATGGGCAAAGTCTATAGTTTGATCACAACCTAAATGTCCCATTTGATTATGGAGAGCCCATAGAACCAATTGTTTGAAAGCAGTGGGCAACACCATCTGCTGTTTATCAGGCTGACCATGTCGATTTACTGTCTTTTGATACAGGAGCTGATTGTGCAACTTAAGTCTGGGGCCTTCCTTAAACAACAAAGCAGTCCGTGGGTCTGCAGAACAGAGTTTAGACACATCCTTATCAGCATGCAAAGCGTCAAGCACAGGTCTAATCTTGGGATCTTGGGTCTGAGCCCACTGTATGTTCTCAGGGTTGAGCTGAGGCAAAGCACTAATGTCCAAGGCTGCAAAATGGTAGTAGGCTGTGGGGACACACAGTTTCTGGAGGACCTAAACAGTCTACTAAACAATCAACTGTTTCAGGAGAGGGGTACTCGTCTTTATCAAACTTTTGACAGAGGGCTTTGATAGACTGTTCAGACAATTTCACCCAGTTTGCACTAGAATTTGGCCTTCTGAAAAGGGCATCTGCATCAATGTGGTTTAGGCCTGGTCGGTACTCCACTGCATAATCATAAGTTTAAAGCGCTGACAAACAGTGATGCCTTACAGCGTCCAACTTAGCTGAGGTCTGAACACAGGTAAGGGGATTATTGTCAGTTTTGACCAGGATCTTGGCATCATAGAGATACTCATGTAATGCATAACACATTTTATTTCTGAAACAGAATAACGAGCATGGATCAGGAAGCAAACAGCTTTCTTGTTCACAATCTTGCCTTTTTAGCAAAGCAAGGCAAAGAAGTGACAGGGGAATTTTCCCAGAAAATTGTGCCATGACGTCAGCTCTTATGGAGCTCCTTGCAGATTCTAAAAATTGGGAGGTGTAACAAATGGTAGGGAATGCATACTGTAATATCACTAATCAAAGTGCCAAAGGTACTGAAAGTCCCCAAACTGAACTGTGCAAACTATTACTTGATGGCATGAGTGGTGGTGGGGTTGTATTTCCCTGATCCAGATAGCCATACAGAACACACACTCACACGCTCACACAACACCAGTATAGTACTCCTAGCCATGCATCTCAACTTTTCCTGACTTTCAGGGACATCCTTGATTTTGCATTCTGCCTCACAAAAATCTTTGCCCCTTCTACAATATGTGTTTGTGTCACTAAAGAGTAGGAATTTAAAACAGTTACAGGCCTGCTCCCTGCCAGTAAATGTGTTTTACACTAAGCTATGTACAGTACTCTGTATGTTTCATGACTTGCTGTTACCATGTAATATATGGGTGTCATTTTTACGGCAGCATGGGTAGAGCCATGCTGACGTATTGCCATGATGTTGGAGAGAAAAATTACTGTGACAGAAATGTGAGGCAGTTTTTCTCCACTAAGCATTTTGGCTGGTGCAATGGCACAAATCTCTGCCTCCTGCTTAAAGCAGCAGTACTACATTAAAAAAGTCAGTACCACATAGATGTCTTCCTTCTGATCTGCTGAGCACAAAGCTGTTTAAAATACTGTTGAGCAGTGCAGCATTTGGATAC
This sequence comes from Neoceratodus forsteri, assembly GCA_016271365.2. Taxonomy (NCBI): domain Eukaryota; kingdom Metazoa; phylum Chordata; order Ceratodontiformes; family Ceratodontidae; genus Neoceratodus; species Neoceratodus forsteri. The sequence goes on from CM028133.1 coordinate 1,094,557,996, forward strand.
ATTTGTATGCCCATTATGTTGTTCCCCAGACCAGTGCTGCCTACTGCACACACAAGGACCTTCTGCTTTGTGTACAACTGGTTACGCTTCCTGTGTGGTGCATGCATTCTTTCAAGAAAATGTACTAAGTCAGTGGTGAATGGGTTAATTTACAAAGGAATGTGACTAACAGTGGAAGCTGTAACTCAAGACATCGGATGCTATACAGATGGGGAAAGCAAAACACCAGGCTGAAACACTAGTTTCATACATGGACTGTGTTAGGACTGAGAGACACAGCGTGTGTATGTGTGTGCGTGTGTGCGTGTGTCTGTGTGTGTGTATGTGTGTGTGTCTATGTTCAGTGTACCTGATTCTCAACAAGTGGGCATTTTATTAGTCCAGATGCTTTATCTGACCTTTCTTGCATTGGAGGCTTCAGTTTAGATACAGACATCTATGGGGGGAGAGAAAGCAGTAGCAAACAGTTACACAGGCTGCAGTTCTGTTTGTCAAGTCCAAAATATAAAAAGTCCTCTCCACTGATGTATTGTCTTGCATTATTTTATTCCCTGTGAGGAGGACTGCACATCCAAGCTGAAGCTGTTATGTATTTGTAGTTAGAAAAATATATCCAGCACTCCAAGTAGAATTCAGGGAGAATAATTTTATTGAATACAAAAACTTAAGTATAAAACAAAACTTACTATTGTAAGCATAGAAAGATAATCAGTGTAAAATACAAACAAATTTAAGGCTCCAATTCAAAAAACCCTTCTACCCACCTTGGCGCTTCAGGGCAATGCTACCCCTTCGTTAGGAGGCGTGACCTAAGGTGCAGAAACTAGTGCTTTAAATAAAGAAAACACAAGTACCATCAATCAAACCCTGTATCAAATTAAAGTGCTTTTGCAATTATTTGACCTTTGGGCATAGTGTGAGGAACCAGACCAGAACAGCTCTCATTAGTGTACATGTCTCTTTAATTAATTAAATGGGAATTCCAAATATTTAGAGACACAAAGCCACTGCTGTTGTGGTATGGACCAAAGACCATCTCATAAGGGCAATAATGCAAAAATTAGTAAGAAAAACAAATTTAAAACATTGAAGTGTTAATTAAAACTACAGTGCCATAGTAATTTTACTAGATATGTTAAGCACTGACACAAAATATATTTTTATGAGCCTCAGACAGCTTCAAAGATCGGTGTTCAAAATTGTATTACATAAAATTGTTTGTACAAATAAACATGCTATAACTGAAAAACCTTGTAAATATTCAAAGGACCTTTTTCCTATACTATAGAGCCTCATAGACCAAATACACTCTAAATGCTGGACTAGCATAGAATAAAGGGAAAAAGTAGGGGGAAGGGTACAGAAAAATAATATATACATGTATAATCACAATATGGGTACAAATGCATGCACAATACACATCATATTCATAGCAGTTCGATGGATCCATTTGCTTCATTTACTAATAAACAACACATTCCATAACTGTAGTTCTGTCCTATAAATGAATTATATATTTATTTATGAATAAACAATTTCCAATCCATTAAATCATTAAAACCATGAGGTTTAAGTGTTTTCAGGGAAAAAATCCATTTTGACTCCTTCTTATCCAAATCTAGTAGTCTGCCCCTCCCCCCCACTCTAAAAGGTACTTGATCACTAGCCATATACAGGACCTGATGGCCAATCAGCACCTGCTGAGACTGTAAATGCCTTACAACGGGATGATCCAAATCCTTCTTCTGAATTGCGCTGTAGTGCTCCTGTATACGCTCCTTCAGACTCCTCGTGGTCTGTCCAATATAAACCTTACCACAGGAACACCACAGGGCATAAACCACATATTTTGACAAGCAGGTAAGGAAATGATGTACCCTAACCTCCCTAATTCCCAACGAACCTGGATTAAAAAAGCATTTCCTCTGCACTGCTGATTTGCAGGTCTTATATCTCTTACATGGATAAAATCCTGTGGGTTTTGTACTAAGCCAAGTTTTTTGTGGGGGCAACGGTTTCCTAAATTCACTTTGGGTCAATATATCTTTTAGACTCCTTCCCTTTTTAAACGTTACCAATAGTCCCCAATCTGTTATTTCTTTCAGATCTGGATCAGTGCCCAGAATATGCCAATGTTGTTTAATTATGGCTTTAATGTTCGTAGATCCTGGTCCATATTGAGTAGAAAAAATCAACCCGTCTTGCTTACCATCTTTTTTCCTTTACTGCAATAAATCCCTTCTTTGTTTTCTGTTGACTTTTCTCAAGGCCTTATTTAAAGTCACCTCGGAATAACCCCTAATTTTTAATCTGTCAAACAATTCCTCTTTAGCAAGTTCAAAATCTTGCAGTTCCGTACAATCGCGCTTTAATCTAATAAACTGATGATAGGGTAGGGCTTCTATTGTATGCTTTGGGTGTGAGCTGGATCCATGGAGAACACTGTTCCCTGCTGTTTCCTTTAAGAATACTCTAGTGGTAACAGGGGAATTTACCTTTTCTATCAATGTAAGGTCTAAATGATTCATTTCCTTCTGATGATATTGTGCTGTACATTTCAAGCCCAACTCGTTAGTATTGATAAATCCAATGAAAGACTTTAATTCTGTTTTTGAACCATCCCAAATAAACAGGAGGTCATCAATAAATCTTTTATAGAACACAAAGTTTGAATAAGGGTCAATGGCAGGGTCCCAGATTGCACCACTCTCCCATCAACCCATAAAAAGATTGGCATGAGATGGTGCAACTGCAGAGCCCATCGCTGTTCCCCTTATCTGTTGAAAAAAAACTACCCTTAAGCAAAAAAAATTTGAATGTAAAATAAATTCCAATGCTAACAAAATAAACTCAACTGGATATTGATAATTCGATTTTTCCAACATTTCTTTAATAGCTTAGTCCCAAATTATGTTCTATACATGTATATAACGATGTAACATCAACCGTAATCCACCAATAAGAGTCCTTCCATACCCTCCCCTCCATTTTTTGTAAGACCTGAGTTGTATTCCTCAGGTGGGAGTCTAACCTGAACACCTCATGTTTTAGATAACTATCTAAAAAAAGTGCGAGGGGCTCTGTTAAACTACCACAGCCCAAGATAATAGGCCGACCTGGAGGTGTGTTAATATCTTTATGGATTTTAGAGATATGGTAAAACACTGGAACATTGGGAAATTGACAGTTTAAATAATCAAAAGTCTGCACCTGTAATCCATTCCTTTTGTAATGCTAATATTAGTAATTTCTAAAGTCATTCTTTGAGTTCTTTCATTGGATTTATCGGCAATTCTTTATACGTAGTAGCCTCTGTCAATTGTCGAAGGGTTTCACTTTCATAATATTGTTTAACTAAAAAAACAAAGTTCCCCCTTTATTGGATGGTTTGATGATTATATCCTTAATTTCCCTAAGTTCCCCCAGTGCTTTCTGTTCCCCTGTCGACAAATTTTCCCATCTGCGTTCCTTTTCTATCTTGCTAGCACATATTCCAACATCAAGGACCAAATCTTGAAAAACAGGAATTGGATCACTGGCGGGGAAGGGAGTACAAACATAGAGGGCAATTTTAAAACAGGTCGACTGCCTGGTATTCTTACTGAGTGAGTGCTATCATCATCTGACACAATAGCAGCAGTATTAGTTGTGATTGACTCTAAATCCAAATTCCCTGCTTGCTGTCTGTAACAAATCCTGAAATTCATTATCCGTGAACGCATCTAACACGCTCCCATCCTCACTTGTAAATAATCCTAACATCCCAACCTGTCAGCCTGCAGCCCCTTGTAAATTCTCAGTACTACTTTCAACTTCTCCCCATAAGTCCTCTCTTGCACCTGCAAAAAATGTTGTTAAATTTAGTTTACGAAATAATCCAAACAAATCACAGTACAAGTTAAATACATTCAGATTATGAACAGGGACAAACCTTTTAACATAGTGATTTCTGGTCAGATGTTAATAGTTTTGAAGTCAAATTAATCACTGTACTTTGAGGGGACTGTTCTACATTGTCCCTGGAATATGGAGTGTTTTGATTCCCTCGGTGACCTCACCGTCCTCTTTTTCAGTTTTTTTTCTTCTTTTTTGAAACAGAAGAACCACTCAACTCTGCAATTGATTCAGTACTTGAAAATCTTAACATTTTGTTTGAGGCAGGTGATGTCACTGTCACAAACGCACTCAGCAGGGCAGGCCCTCTGCTCCCGCAGTACCAACCTCAGAGCACAATAATGTGAATGGGTAACAGACAGGGTAACCCTCCTGTCTGCTTTTGGGTCTGAATCACCTTTAGTCTCAAGTTCTGGGGGGATTCAAACTGGGAACGTTATGCTAGTGTACCCAATGTACAGGCTCAGATACGTACCCTCTTCCGGGATTGCAGTACAATCTTTTGCATGAGGCACCAAGCCAGGCTTCCAAAATGAACCCTTAAAACTCTTTAAAAGACTTTAGGTATATTCTTACCTTTTCCTAGTTTAGTAACACCATGAAGTTGTTGAAAAATTGTCAGACTTAACCCTCTATACGTCACATGCAAAAAGAACTGGCTGACACCCAGGCAGTCTTTCAAATAATAGGTACTTTACTAAAAGAGGATAAAAATATGAAAAACCTAAGCACAGTACAATATATCAAAGAGCTCACAATCACATAAAAGAACAAGGGAAGATTACAAAACAAAAACTCCTACCACCGTACATTCAGACCTTTTCTATCTAATGTATTACCTCTGTAGTGCTTCTAGTTAGACCAGAGAGCTCTGTCTCTCTAGAGTCCCAAAATAATATGTCATATTCCCCAGTTACAAGGATACTGTACATTTCAACTTCATCTCCCCACCCCCTTGGTGGGTCATCTAGCTCCTCTTTTTAGAATATAACATTACAAAAAAATTATTTCCTGTCAGGAGATATTTTAAATAATGTGACTTCAGAAAGAAAAAGACATTTCCTAAATTATGGCAGTCTTTAATCTAGCCTTTCATTTGAACTGGTGGCTGATTCCTGTTCCCAAGGCATATCAAAGGGTTTTACACTTTTAACACCAGGTTGGTATAAAATGTTCTTCTTATAGGAATCATAAAACTTTACGAGCCCTATATCCTGGCAGCTGGGTCAGTTCTAATTAAGACCGAAAAACAGGAGGCCCTTAATTAAGTCTCCCTGATCTTTTAATTACCTCCTGGTTTCAGGTCACTTGTCACTGTAGCTTCACTGAAGCCTGGGGGGACCCATAAGCACAGGCTGTATTTTGTGAGACAATCACCTACTGTATTTTTTTATATTACAAATATCATACAACAATCATAACCAGCTGGCCAAGCATCACAATACTCCCCACTTAGATTGAATGTGGGGGCTCTGTCCCCTGCATGGGATGAGCTCCCTAAGTCAGTTCACTCCTCATATAGATGCAACAGGCCATCGGCACTCTGATTGGTCACTCCAGCCCTATGTAAGATCGTCATGTCATACCCTTGGAAGGCAAGACTCCATCTTAATAGTCTACCATTAGTTTTTCCCATTTGTGTCAGCCAAACCAGGGGGTTTTGGTCAGTGTGTACCTCAAAATACTGCACATATAAGTATGGCTCTAACTTCTTTAGGGCCCACACTATGGCAAGACACTCTTTTTCCGCAGCAGGGTAAGCCTGCTCCCTGGGAAGTAACTTTTTACTCAGGTACACTACAGGGTGATCTTTCCCTTGGTTGGATGTCAGACTGAGTACTGCCCCAATACCCATGTCTGAAGTGTCAGTCTGGACTATAAAGGGTCTGCTATAGTCAGGACTTGTCAATACAGGAGCACTGTACAGTGCCTCCTTCAGTCTGATAAAGGCTTTTTCACAGGCTGGTTCCCAGGTAATTTTCTTAGGCATCTTTTTCTTTACTAGGTTGGATAGGGGAGCAGCCAGGGAACTGTAATTGGGTACAAATTTCCTATAGTACCCTGCTGTCCCTAGAAAACTCCTGACCTGCTTCTGCATTTCTGGTCTGGGTCATGCCTTGAGCACCTCTATTTTTACTTGGTTAGGACGGAGCTGTCCCCAGCCTACAACATGCCCGAGGTATGCCACTTCAGCCATGGCCACCTTGCACTTCTCAGCTTTGACAGTGAGCCCAGCCCTCTGTATCCTTCCCAGTGCTTCCCTAAGGTGGGACAGGTGTTCCTCCCAGCTGGCACTAAAGATGGCAATGTCATCCAGGTACACCACAGCGTACTCCTCAGCACCATTTAACACCTGGTTCACCAACCTTTTGTAAAGTGGCTGGGGCATTCTTCATTTCAAAAGGCATTACTTTAAATTCAAATAAGCCTATCAGAGTGATGAAGGATGACCTCTACATAGCTCTGTCAGTTAACTCTACCTGCCAGTAGCCCTCGGTCAGGTCAATAGTCGTAAGGTAGGTCGCTCCTCCCAACTTGTCCAGGAGTTCATCCGTCTGGGGCATTGGGTGGGCGTCTGACTTCGTGACTGCATTCAGTCCATGATAGTCCACACAGAAATTAGTACAGCCATCTGGTTTGGGCACAAGGACTACGGGTGAGGCCCAGGGGCTGTAGGATCTCTGGATTACCCCTAAATGCAGCATTTCCTCCACCTCCCCTCCTAATGTCTTGTTGAACAGCATCTGACACCCAATATGCTGTCTGCCGTATGGGTATCTGTGTCCCTGTCTCAACATCGTGCATCACTAAGGGGGTTAGTCCAGGCTTGGCGCTTAACAGGGGGGCAAAGTCTGCTAGAACCTCCCTTACTTCCTGGCTCTTGTCCGGGGCCAGCTGGGGTGACAGTTCAACTGCCTCCACAGAGGACTCCCACTTGCTTTCTTCCAGCAAGTCCAGAAGGGGGTCTCTTTCATCTGTCCCCTTCCCAGGACTACATACTGCAAACACCATGTCAGCCCTTTTAGCATATGACTTTGTCATGTTGACATGGTACATTCTTTCTGTATGTCTTCTGTCAGGTAACTCTATGATATAGTTCACATCATTTACCTTTCTAGCTATTTTGTACGGCCCTGCCCACTCAGCCTACAGCTTGTCTTTCCAGATCGGAATAAGGACCATGACTTCCTGACCCACCATGTATGAGCGAGCTCTGGCTCTGTGGTCGTACCACACTTTTTGTTTCTGTTGGGCGGCTGCCAGGTTGCTCTGGGCTGTCCCAATAAGCTCCTTCGGCCTTTCCCTAAACCCAAGCACATAATCCACTATGGGAGTTCCCTGGGTGGCATGCTTGCCTTCCAAGTCCTCCTGGATCAAGTCTAGGGGCCCACGTACCCGGCGTCCATATAAGAGCTCGAAGGGGGAAAATTCTGTGGATTCTTGGGGCACCTCCCAGAATGCAAACAACAGGTGGGGAAGGTATTTTTCCCAGTCCCTTCCATGCTGTTCAACAAATGCTTGGAGCATTGACTTCAGGGTTCCCATAAATCTTTCCACAAGCCTATTGGCTTGCAGGTGATAAGGTGTTGTGTGCCTCTGCACCACCCCACACTTCTTCCACAAACATTTCATCAGGTCCAACATGAAGGAACTCCCTAGATCCGCGATAACCTCTTGCAGAAACCCAATATGGGAGAAAATCTCAAGTAAGACATCTGCCACTTTTCCTATCCTCAGTGAGGATAGGGTGACTGCGTCTGGATACTGGGTGGCATAATCCACCACAGTCAGGATAAACCTCTTCCCAGAGGAGCTGGGGGTATTTAAAGGCCCCACAATATCCATTCCCACCCTTTGGAATGGTTCCTTCACTATGGGCAATGGAATTAGGGCAGCTTGGGTTTTCTTACCTGCCTTCCCTATTTCTTGGCACCGGTGACAAGACCTGCACCTTAACCTGCTGGGTGAAGTTGGGCCAATAGAAATTCTGGGCCAATCGCTGCATAATTTTGCGTTGAATGACCAAACAAGGAATATCGTGGCAATTTTGAGCAACTGCTCACGGTACCCCTGGGGAACAATAAGTTGCCTAGCTATCACCCCCCTCTGTCTTCATAGCCTGAGTATACATCAGTCCATTTTCACAATAAACCTTATGTTTACCATCACCTCCCTGTGCTCCATCAGAGTCTGCCCAAGACCTCAGCTTCTCTAGACTAGGGTCACTTTTTTGAGCAGCTGCAAACTCCTTACACATTCCCAAGGTATGGGACAGGTCCCCTCCAGTCTCTAAACTAGGGTCCCTAGCACTAGCATCAGGGCACTCAGGATCACTGCCAACCCTAACCCTCTGACAATGGGTCACCCCTCCTTCTTTGGAGTAACCCTCCGTAGCTGTGTGGTTAACTGCTACTGGAGAAAATTCTACCCCCTTTTCATTAGTCTCCCTATCAGGAGACACAGGCTGGGGAACCAGCCTCCCAGTGGTTTCCACAATGGCTTCTATGGGGTCCAGGGAACTACAATTTCTCCATCCCACTTGGCTATGGGTAACTGCACACACCATCCCCTGTTTGAGATTATTGCCAAGGATGACATCAACTGCTAATGTTTTGGCTACAGCCACCTGTTGCACAGTTCCCCCAGTTTTACCCCAGTCTAGAAGAACACTAGCGAGTGGCAATGTGGTCTCCTCACCAGTGAACCCTTGTACAGTTACAAATTTATTGGGTATAAACTGACCAGGCTCTACCAGATCCCCTTTTACCAATCAGGGATGCCCCTGTGTCTCTTAACCCTTGTGTCTGTACACCATTCACTGTGACTGGGTGCATGTTTTCCTTCATGTTCACAGGCATACTTCTAGGGACACACAAACAACCCACTTCTTTTCTAGCCCCATTCTCCATATTGTTCATCCTTTTGGGACACTGTCTGGCAATATGCCCAGTTTTTTTACAAACCCAACATTCATTTCTTTTCTCAGAAAAATCTTTTCTTTACAACCTGGGGCTAACTGGTTTCGGTGGAGGCAGTGAGGGTTTTGGCTGCCCTGAAGGAGTGCCTTTCCCTTTCTGCACTGCCATGCCTACCCCATTCACTCTCAGAGCAGGTCTGTTCTTGGCATAGCGGTCCAAGAGTTCAGCAGCCTCTTGCACTGTTTTGGGATCTCGGTCCTCCAGCCAGGTTTTCAGCTCTGCTGGGCATGCCCAAAAAAACTGTTATAACAATATAGCATTTTCAATTTTATCTACAGAGTTTGCTTCAATTTCTTCCCATCAATGTTTTAAACACTAACGTTGTTTCATGGCTAGCTCCTCGTAGCTCATGTCAGGGCTTCTCCTGAGTTTATGGAATGTAGCTCTGTATGCGTCTACAGTTAAATCAAACTTTCTTAAAAGTGCAGCTTTAAGTTTGCTGTAATCATTACTGTCCTCATTGTTCTTTTGACCCAATGCATCCTGAGTTTTCCCGGTAAGTAGTGAGGATAGCAGGAAGCTCCAGGACCCTCTAGGAATATTTGCCTGAATACAAACCTTTTCAAAGGAATTTAAAAAGGCATCCATGTCCTTCCCCTCTTTAAATTCAGCTATCAATTTGGAATTTAATTTGTAACCCAGTCCTGTAGTTTCAGTTAAACCCAAGCCACTTACCTGCTCTGGTGCTGGTGGTTGGAGTCGTAGCTTCTCCAGTTCATGTCGCCTCTGGCACTCACACTCCTCATGGTCCGCCTCTCGCTGTTCATGTTCAGCTGCTCACTATTCTCACTCTGCGTCTCTCTGGAACTCCAGCTCCATTCTACGCAACTCAAGTCTGTAGCCTGATTGCTGCTGGCTCCAGAATGCTGGTGACCTTGCCCTGCTGCTGTGGCCCTTTTCTTGCATTGGCCCTGCTGCCCTTCTCACTGAATCTGGACACTGCACTGGCCACTGGACTCTCCATGCCCAAGGTTTGGTCCTTTGTAGTCACAGTCTGTGACTCGATGCTCTGGGCATCTGCTGCCATCAGGGCATCCACGAGGTTCTGCTTGACGGCCCTCGTCTCATACAGGACTCCTCTGTCCTGGCACAACAGCCTCAAGTAGTCTGCAGTATGCCTACTGTAGTTGGAAGCCATCTTCTTCCCAGCTATGGCTACTCTAACTTGCACTTTAGGAAAAAAAAATAAAACAGGTAGGAACTTGACTGTAAGCAAAATGATATAGTTCTGATTCCTTTTTTAAAAAATAAATCACTGCCTTATTTTGCAAGTGAGCTGCACAGTATTAAGCTGACACACTGAACAGTTAAAGCTTGTGTTACCAAATTTTATTGTACCACTGCTAATCAAATCTGTCACAAACGCACTCAGCAGGTCAGGTCCTCTGCTCCCACAGTGCCAACCTCAGAGTGTAATAGTGTGAACAGGTAACAGACTGGGTAGCCCTCCTGTCTGCTTTTGGGTCCAAATCACCTTTAGTCTCAAGTTTTGGGGGGATTCAAACTGGGAACCTTATGCTAGTGTACCCAATGTACAGGCTCAAAAACGTACCTTCTTCAAGGATTGCAGTACAATCTCTCACCAGGGGCACCAAGCCAGGCTTCCAAAATGAACCCTTAAAACTCTATAAAAGACCTTAGGTATATTCTTACCTTTTTCCAGTTTAGTAACATCATGAAGCTGTTGAACAATTGTCAGACTTAACCCTCTATACGTCACATGCAAAAAGAACTGGCTGACACCCAGGCAGTCTTTCAAATAATAGGTACTTTACTAGAAGATGATAAAAATATGAAAAATGTAAATACAGAACAATATATCAAAGAGCTCACAATCACATAAAAGAATAAGGGAAGAGTACAAAACAAAAACTCCTACCACCATACATTCAGACTTTTTCTATCTAATGTATTACCTCTGTAGTGTTTCTAGTTAGATCAGAGAGCTCTGTCTCTCTAGAGTCCCAAAATAATATGTCATATTCCCCAGTTACAAGGATACATTTCAACTCCATCTCCCCACCCCCTTGGTTAGTCATCTAGCTCCTCCTTTTAGAATATAACATTATAAAAAATGATTTCCTGTCAGGAGATATTTTAAATAATGTAACTTCAGAAGGAAAAAGACATTTCCTAAATTATGACAGTCTTTAATCAAGCCTTTCATTTGAACTGGTGGCTGATTCCTGTTCCCAAGGCATATCAAAGGGTTTTACAACTTTTAAGACCAGGTTGGTATAAAATGTTCTTCCTATAGGAATCATAAAACTTTATGAGCCCTAAATCCTGGCAGCTGGGTCAGTTCTAATTAAGACAGAAAAACAGGAGATCCTTAATTAAGTCTCTCTGGTCTTTTAATTACCTCCTGGTTTCAGGTCACTTATCACTGTAGCTTCACTGAAACCTTGGGGGGGGGGGCACCCATAAGCACAGGCCTGTCTTATGTGAGACAATCACCTACTATATTTTTTTATATCACAAATATCATACAACAATCATAACCAACTGGCCAAGTGTCACGGTCGCATTTGAACTTGAATAGTTAGTACTCCTTGATCTTGTTCTTCTCCTGTTTCAGCCCCATGTTGTAAATTTATGCTCATTCTGCCATTTATAAATCCTGCCATTAAGATAGCCCTTCTCTTCTCTTAGTAATTTAGTCAGTTTCCTAGCAATTAACTCCTCTTCGTTTTCCTTTGCTTTAATTGTTAATTTTTTATCAAGTTCTTTAATTAATGACTGATCTCCCATTGCGTCTAACTGATTCTAGAATGTTTCAATTTCTTTCACAGTCTCTTTATGGTTGTACTCATCCTCATCAATCTGAACTTTAATTAAATCCGTAGAACAAATGTTTATAATATTCTCCTACCTTGATCTATAGTGCATTTTTTCAAGCCCACATGCAGGCAATTTCGTTATTCTGAGTCCTGGGGTACAGAGACTGCAGTTCTGTTTGTCAAGTCCAAAATATAAAAAGTCCTCTCCACTGATGTATTGTCTTGCACTATTTATTCCCTGTGAAGAGGACTGCACATCCAAGCTGAAGCTGTTATGTATTTGTAGTCACCTACGTCAGCAAGGATGACTACTATGTATATACCCTAGTTTAGAAGCAAAGATCCCACATCACATGCATTCCCATTTGTTAATCAGAATTATATGGTTTCAATACGTAAAAGACAGCAGTTGAACATGTTAATGTGCTTCTGTCGCATCATCACATGTATGAGAGGTGACGACTGTTGATCTATTTCAGTCTCTCCATTCCCATCTTCAGTTCATTTACAGAGGAAAGCTCTCCCACCTACCATAGCATCTGTAATTGTTTAAACCAGTAATGTATGTTTATATTTATGTGCAGTTATGCGCTACTGGCAAAAGTGGTGTTTTTTGTTCTAGTCTGCCTCAGCACCATCAGGGGCCACTAAGAAGCAAGACACCTGAAGTGATTCACAGCAATCTTCCTTTGGCAATTTTTTGTTTGGCTTTTGGAGGTGTGTGTGGTGGGGCCTCTCTTTCCATAGTAACCATACAGTGTCAGGGATGGCTAGGATGCTAAGGACTTAAACCAAGCCTTTGATACCCACCTAATTGCTAGCCATACAGTGAGGCTAGACTAGGAATACATTTGTGAGTCTCCCAGTGGTGTGTGTGTGTGTGTGTGTGTGTGTGTGTGTGTGTGTGTGTGTGTGTGTGGATTAGTGGTGGGTATCCAGTGGCACTGGTGTTGGTGCAAAGGCTTGGTAGAGCCATGCCCCCCAACCTTTTAGATGTGGTTGCATATGTGTGTGTGTGTGTGTGTGTGTGTGTGTGTGTGTGTGTAGACACACAACCACAAGATGACTTGCAATTATGCTGAAAAAGTGCAACTTTATGGGTGGTGATATAATATATTTTTTTTAATGAAAGTTTAGTACACTGCTTGGAAATTTGTTGGGGTGGTCTAACAGTATCATACTGCAAGCTATTACATGTCAGGAGAAAATGTTTGATATGAAATTAGTATATATGGGAATACCAATTAGATACTGTTGTGAGGTACTGTGTTAGAGCATATAATAATCTATGGGATCTAAATGTTCAAAGTTGGGAGTTCCATTCTGGGTTACTGTGCCAAGTGGGTGTGACAAAAGTGGCTCATTGTCAGGGACCCCATGTTCAAGTGCATTCTTCATCACATTTGCAATGTTGTGCACCACTTCCTCCCTGCATAATGCTTGTGGCATCAGGTAACGAGTGGGTCCGCACCATTGCAGAGCTGTACCCTCACCATGGGCTTTTTTGTAAAAGGCGGGGGCAGGGAGGAGGCTGGCAGCAGGCAGTAAGCTGGCAACTACAGGCCCATCAACCTGCATTTGGTGGAGGTGAGAGTAATGGAGACACTGTTGAAGGAAAAGATTGTGGAATATTTTAAATCCTGTGGATTACAGTATCTGTGGCTGCATGGATTCACTTGGGGGATGGGGGAGCTGATGTCAACGTGATCTATTAGTTTTCTTTGAGGGGGTGATGAGGGATTTTAATCAGAGTGGAGTGGTGGGCGTGGTTTACCTGGATTTCAGTAAGGCCTGCGATACCGTTCCACATAGCAGAGTAGTAAAGAAGCCGGGCAGTCTGGGAGTGCGCACTAAAATGATAAACTGGGCAGAGAATTTGTTGGGGAGTTGGCATCAGTCAGTGGTTAGAAACGGCATTCACCTGGAGTTGGGGGGAGTGATTAGTGGTGCGCCAGAGGGATCAGTAGTTTGGCCTGTGCTCTTTATTGCCATCACTGGTGATAATAAAGAGGGGTTAGAAGGTAAGATATGCTTTTTTACAGTTGAGACAAAGATCTACCACAGGGTAGACACTATGGGGGCATGGTGGAAAACTGAATGGAACAATGAAGACAGAACTACTTAAGCTTGAGGAGTTGTCCAGTGTGTGTCATTAAATAGAGAATAATGGATGGGCAACTATGCACAACCAGTGTGTTCTGCCATAAATGGGTTCTGATTCCCTCTGACCTCGAAAGTGAAGCTTGAGATGTCAGCAGGAATCAGAACCCCCGAGTTTGCAGAACATACTGGTTGTGAATAAAGTTGCTCATCCTGTATTTTATTTATTGTACATACTGTAGTACTGAGTTAAATGTGCATGCGGCAGTTATGTTGCTTTCAGAATGAAATGTACGTGTGCAGTCTCTCTAGGTTTCAGAATGATGTTGTAACACAAAAGGGTTCAATCACATTCCATGACCTTTGAACTGTGGTTCAACATCATATTAAAAGGAATGGAATTCTATACAGAACAACAATCTACTATACACTATATATTCATTGTGAATAAATGAGAAATCAAGTACTAGGTGGATAGAAACCAAGGGATGGTGTACATGAAGGGGGTACTGCAATGGTGAGCACAAAAGGGAACTGGGGACTCATTTCTGATGATCTAAAAGAAGCCAAGCAGTGTGACAAAATAAATGGGAGCGTCAGTGGTATGTTGCTGTACATAGGTATCACCAGCAAGAAGTATGAGGTGTTTATACCACTGTAAAATTAAGTAACTGATGAATCCTCAACTAGTGTAGTGTGTCCAGTTCTGGAGGCCACATCTCCGAAAGGACATATACAGGTTACAGGCGGATTAGAAGAGAGCAACTAAAATGGTGCAGTGGCATGCAATCATCACTAAACGTGCCCTGCATGAGGGAATGCCTACAGGGCATGCCAGTGGTATGGGCACCCCAAGGTCTTACACACTTGGGGATAAACATCACCACACTATGGAGGAACTTGTTTGAGGCAAACTGCCCACCCATCACAGCCTCCATCAGAGCGGAAACACAGAGATGGACTAAGCCACATCTATCCCTGAAAGGCAGGGTAGATGCCGTACACATGTTCGTGCTACCTAAGATAGCATACCTCATGTGCAACCTACCAATCCCTACTCCACGAAATGCACTTCTGAAAATCAACAGGGTGATAGCAGGGTTCATCTAGGAAGGCAAAGACCCAAGATTTGGAAAAAAATAGCTTACAGGCGCACTGGTCTTGGGGGAAAATGGTTCTCACCTGGCTGCAGGGATACTTACTTGCATATAGGGCTGCACAAGCAATCAGATGGTTTCTGCCTAAAACCCTCAATACCCCTGTATAGGTGAATCTGGAAATGGACCTATTGGAATCCAAATGGCTGGGGAACCTGATGAGCAAAGAAGGACACCCAAAGGGCCACCTTCCTCCTGTTATCCGAGAGACAAGAGATGCCTGTTACAGGTGCAAAATCTCACTCAGTGTCCAGCCCCCTTGTGGGCACCACCTGCACAGTACAGCCCCTTATGGAGCAACTCAGATGTACTAGTAGGGGGACAAACCATCAACCGGCACTCTTGGCAGTAGGCAGGCATCTGTACGATAGCAGATCTTTATGCCCCACACTCTGAAGTCATGATGTCCTTCCTGCAAATGCAGGCATAGTATCTACTACCCAAAGCAGACTTCTGGAGATTTCTCCAGATCCAGGATGCAGTCAAGACCCTTAGAGCTACAGCACCTCTGGGAGACAGGTAGAAATAGCTGACCACCATGCATAAACAAGGCAAAGTAAAGGGTACTGCAGGCAAGATCTATGATATGCTTAGGGACTTCCTACCCAATACCATGATTAAGTGTAAGGCACAACGGGAGCAGGACCTACAAATAAACATAACAGACACCAAAGGATTGCAATATCTCAAGGATGCCCATCTGGTCTATAAGGACTCTAGGAGCCAGCTTATACACCTTAAGGTGCTGCTGAGATGGTACCGTACCCCAGACACACGCCAAAAGATGGAACTCATCCCCCATTCTGCATGCTGGAGGTGCCAGACCCCACAGGCCAACCTGCTGCACATACTATGGCAGTGCCCCATACTGGCGCCCTTCTGGACAGGAGTAATTAAGGATTTCTCTAAGCTTCTGCAAACTCATGTCCCTGCTACCCCAACCCTTTGCCTCATGGACAATACCTTGAAGGTGTCAAACTGTTCCAATCAATCCAAAAAATGGCTCCTCGTGGTACTACGTGAAGCCAAAAAGGTTATCCTAATGAAGTGGCACCAGAATCTACCTCACTGTCTTCTTCCATGGCATACAGCAGTGGCTACGTTAACACTTTTTCAACGGTTGACATACACCACCGCCAACTGCACACAGGTGTACAACAAAAAAATGAGGACTTTACCTCAGATCACACCTATACTCTAACCCCACCCCATGACAACCCACCCTTCTGACCCAGATGACACTCTTACCCCACTTTAAGCCCCGAACTGGTTCACTTCAGTTTTATAGGCTGAAAGGTCCTAGGAAAGGGTCACTCTTAATAATACAGGTTCAGCCCCTCCCACCGGACGGGTCAGCAATGGCTGGTAATGTTCAGGATTTTGCTCAGTTCCTTCTGTAGAGGTTCAACAAGATGAGTCCATGCTGCTTCCAGGTTGACCTATACCTAGGCTGCCTACTCCTTTATAGATTAAGGTCTAGAGGGTACGGATCACTGTGCCATGGCCGATATTCTTACTTATTATGTTTAATATAGGAAGGGACTAATTATCCCAATGCAGAGTTATAGTTAGTGCTAGATTCCTTCAGTGCATGGCTGTATTTGCAAACAGTGTATCCTAAAAGCAAAAGTTAAGTATCCAACTGTTATCTACCGCATTTGATGCAGTCATCTCTACTTCATGTATGTTCCATTGTTGAAAAATCACAATAAAATCTTCTATGATAAAAAAAAAAAAAAAACAGCGCAGTGACTGTAACATATAGAATAATGGACGGGGAAGTGTGTGTTACGAGAACTTAATGGTTGCCTGAGGTGTGGGATGCTACTTAATCCCCAAGTGCGAAGCCCGAGGGGTTTATTAAAGCATCTCATACAAAGGGGCAACCATTACATTCAAGCAGGACACTTCCCCATCTTTTATTTTCTATAACTGCATAATTGCTGGTCAGCAATTGTTTCTCACTCATATGTCAATCACACACACACACACACACACACACACACACACACACACACACACACACACACACACACACTATCTTTGTCTCTTTTTTTTTTTGTAAACCTATTTTATTTAATCTGGCATTTACTTTTTCAATTGTAGACTTGTAGATCTGGGCATTTGAATTGCAATAATAATTAGGCTTCCCTCGGGCACCTCGGCCTCGGAGCCATTCCCGGTTTCAGCTGTTGGTTGTTGCCCTCTGTGGGTTCTGAATGGCAGGGTCAAATTTTGCTTGTAGATATTGAGCTGATAGAAAAAAGAAGAAACAACGATGACTTGCGGTCCGGCAGCTCCTTGGTACATGGGATAAAGAGCTGCCATGTTTCTGAAACTGTTTACCCCACCCAGTAGTGAAGCAACAGCCAATCAGGAAGCAGCTGTTTTCTGAGTGACTCAGTGCGTGCTCACCATTATAACCCGTGGGTTATAATGGCAAATTACAACTCAGTCAGCCTATGTAAAAAATTGCTGACCAGTTATTATACAACAATTATGACCAGAGACTAAAGTATCTCATTATATATGCTCTGGAGGTAACGAGGGACATGGTATGATATGATAGGGACTTTCAAATACCTCACAGGTATAAATAAGGTTCAAGAAGAAAGCATGCTCAGATGAAAAGGTGTCCAAGAACAAAGGGTCATGATATGAAGCTGGGGGAGGGTAGACCTAGGTAAAATGTGTGAAAGTCCTTCTTCTCTAGGGCAGTAAATGCACTGAACATCCTAAAAGCAGAGGTGGTAGGGTCTGAAATGTCACCGGCATTCTCAAATGCATAAGATATGCAAAATGGAACATTGATGCAGTGGAAGTGGTGATAAAACTGGCAAATAAGCAAGGTCTGTTGCATTACAGTAGGTAAGGAAAACAGGCTGTCTACGTGGGGAAAGACATCCTTATCTGCCTGTATACGTAATTTGTTCCTGTTACTTCATCCATTAATTGTACTATCAATTGTATTTAACTGCTCACCTGTATTGTATCTTGTTCCTTATTAATTGTACGTGTTTTTGTATCCTTCTGTAACCCCCAGGTCGCACCGTGAGACGAGCAACTTGTTGTTCAGTGTGCCCTCCTGGTGAAACATTTCAATAAATAAATAAAATAAATAAATAAAAAATCTGCCAAGAACTGATATACAGTGTATAGTAGAGCATTGCTAGAATTCCATCCCTTTCAAAATGTGGTTGTACCATGCTTCAAAGGTCATGGAATGTGATTGTACCCTTCTGTGGTACCACAGCATTCTGGAACCTCTAGAGACTGCACACGACAGTTTCATTCTTAAAGCCAAAGCACTGCTGTGTGCACATTTCACATAACTGTAACATGATCTATTGTTACAGGACATTGATACATTGCCTGTATTTATGTATTTATATATCTTGAATAATGCCCGCCTTGTTTGTTGTATCTTGCATTGTGTGCTTCAATTATTATTTGTCCACCTCTGTATGTTGCCTGACTGTACTGGATTCTGTACTTGCTTATGTGTGATTCACTGCTATTGTTCACTGTATTTTACCATTAATTGAGCCAGTCTCTGGCTGAGGCCATGCCTGAAAAAGGTCCTTGGCCAAGTGCACCAACCCAGTTAACAAATGAATACAAAAATAATACTATACACTATAAAAATACAGGGTGAACAACTTTATTCGCAACCACTGTATTACGCCACCTTGTGATTCTGATTGCCAAGGATCTCTTGAGTCAGTGCAGATGTGCAAACTCCAGCTGCCATCATGGACGTGGCACACTTTTCTGCCGTGGGCTCCATCTTCATGCTGAACTTCATCACACTAACTGGGTTAGGAACTGGCTGAGGGATAGAAAGCAGAGGGTGGTGGTTAACTATATCCAGTCTGAGGAAAGGGATGTGACCAGTGGGGTATCTCAGCGATCAGTCCTGGGACCAGTTCTTTTCAATGTCTTCATTAGTGACATTGCAGAAGGGCTGGAAGGAAAGATTTGCCTCTTGCCAGATGACACGAAGATCTGCAACAGGATAGGCACTCAGCAGGGGCTGAGAAAATGAGGAGGTACCTAGAAAAGCTGGAAAAATGGTCCAAAGTGTGACAACTGAGATTCAATGTGAAGAAGTGCAAGGTCATGTACCTGGGGTGCAGAAACCCTGCAGCGAGCTACTGGATGAGGGGGATTGCTGGCAGTTGGTAGGGAAGAATGAGACTTGGGGATTATCACCTTGGATGACGTGACAGTGGCCAAACAATATACAAAGGCTATAGGGAGAGTCAGAGGTGTGCTGGGGTGCACCGAGGGGTATCACAATCAGAAGAAGGCAGGTGGTTATACCACTGTACAGAATGCTGGTGAGGTCCCATCTGGAATACTGTGTGTGATTCTGGAGCCACATCTTTGTAAAGATGTAGACAGGGTGGATGCAGTTCAGAGAAGGGCAATTAGGATGGTACAGGGCTTGCACCACAAGACATATGAGGATAGATTGAGGGACCTCAATATGTATTCCCTGGAGGAGTAAAGACAAAGTGGAGGTATGATAGAGACCTTTAAGTATCTTAAAGGCATAACTAAGCTGCAAGTGGATGACATCTTTCAGTATAGAACGAGTACAAGAACAAGGGGGCACAATATGAGATTGGGGGGCAGGATAAGGGGAAATATGAGGAAGTTCTTCTGCACTGAAAGGGTGTCGGATACATGGAATGGCCTGCCCCAAGAGGTGGTGGGAGCAAGCACAGTGGAGGGATTCAAGTATGCTTGGGATAGACATAAAAGAACCCTAGAGGTGGGAAGGAGAGGCTAAGTTGATGCCCAAATAAGGCCACTAGCCACTGTTACAGGCAAGGTAAAACGGAAGACTAGATGGGGCTAGTGGTTCTTATCTGCCATCAATTTTCTACGTTTCTATGTTTCTAACTTTTCCTCATGAGCTCCTTGCTCTCCAAGAGCGGTGTGAATGGCTTTATGCTGCCATGTTGGCTCTGATCAGAGCTTATTACTATTGGAAATCAGTGACATCAAAAACTCATAATAACACCGCTTTGACATTAGAAAATCATAATACTGTTGTTCTGTCATCAAATCAATGGTATTATGAGCTGGAATGTTTAGAGTGTTCAATATATTACAAAAAATAACTGATAGGAAACAACATAAAATTACTAGGAGTAGAGAGGACATCTGACCACCCCATACACTCAGAACCGCGGCTTATGTTACTCTGGCATGCACAGTTACCGACTGTGTGTGAGGCAATGAAATCAGAAACACGTCTGCCAAGTTATTCAGACATCCAGCATACACACGCATCAGCCCATCAAAGTACTAGGAGACTTCCATTCTACTCTCTTATTAATTCCATGGGAAACCAGCAGTAACAAGGCTTGGCATTCCATCTCTGACGATTTCCTAGCTATTATTCTATTTTTATAAAGATGTGGTCTTGATTTTGGTCATTTGTCCTCAATTTTTGCAAGGCAATTGTTCCTGATTTGTTGCAGAAGAGGCTGGGAGGAGCACAAGGAGAGTAAGCCCATAATTCTAATGTTTGACATTAATGTGTGCTTGCAATCCCTGCTGTTCAGTCATGGAAAATACTGCTGTCTAGAGGGACAGATGTAAATTCTGAGGCAAAATCAGGGACCGTTGAGATGTATTTTGCCCCCCTGCCCTACCACAGCATTATCTCCCACCCCAACTTTTGTACTTCTCCCAACCAGGGTCATATTCAGGGAGGAAGTACAGCCTGGAGGTTAGAGCATCAAGCTGTGAATCTAGAGAACCCAGCAGATCCACAACTACCACTTGCATACTGTGAAACCCAGAGCAAGTCGCTTAAAGGAAAATGATACCCTCTTATCTTGTAAGTTTGATTTGTTTCCATGTCAACAGGCAACTCTTTTCGTGTAGCCATTAGGGATATTTGTGATTGCTTAAGTTTATTTTCATTGTTCATTCTAGTCCCTGTAACTATTCTGGGGGTCTCCATTTTTTGGTTGTTGAAATCTCATTGCCCCTGACAGCTGCATTAGTGTAAGCCCCCTTTATTGGAGGGCTTACTAAATTTACCTCTCTCCTCCCTCTTGAACTTATAAGGTTGGGGGAGCAGGTATCTACCCCTGGGCATGGTTTGCCTGTCCCTCATGGGATAAAAGTACTTTCTGGAAGAACCAGGGAGGTCGGCGGGAGACTGTCACAAGTTGGGCCAGGGGTTAGATCCCGGCCTGGGAGCCCTGTTACAGTGACGTCAGTGGTGGAGACCACTCTGGATTTTAGGTGGGAGGTGACAGGGGTGCGGCCAGAGGGATCAAGACCCCATTTTAGATGGAGAGCTGCAGCTTGCAGGAAACTGGAATTGGGACCTGCCTTGTGCTCCATGGCACCAGGGCAGGTCTGGGGCCTGGTCCAATGTTTGAAGCCTGGAGACAGTGAGGGCTCCTTGGCAGTGGCAGCATTGGGGCATGACCCTGATGATAGTGGCAGCATCTAGGGGTCTTACCCGTGTGGCATGCCATCTTTGTTTGGTGGCCTGCCAGGAGCGAGTAAGAGTTGGTACCCATCTTTCCCGTGTTTGTCTAGGTCCAGGAATGGGGTGGGGCCCTATCGTAGGCCCAAGTCAACAGGTTGGGATGTGGAAGCAGAGTGCATAATGCTGCCTGTATTTTAAGAGCCCCTGGGTTGGAGGATGGCCGAGCAGACTGTGGTGGAGAGCAGTGGAAGAGTGGCCAGTACAGTAGGACCAGGGAGGAAGCACGAGAAAGGGGAGCCCTGGATCTGAAGCCCAGGTGAGGTGCTCGTGTGCTGAGGCCCCGGCTTAGTGTATGTGGAGCCCATTCACAGGGTAAGCTTGGCCCTAAGTTTGTGCCGTGGCCTTGTGCCACTGAGTAACCACCTCTCTTTGCTTTTGTGCCTGTCTCCAGTTGCCTCCAGCCCCATGGAGCTGTTTGTTTTATTTAATGTGGCCCACCCCTCCTTAATGTCTAAAGGCAACTCCAATCTTCTGCGGGGAGGAGGCAAAACAGCACAGCACAGGACAGAAATCTCACCAGAAATATCCCACAAGTTCAAGCTTGGAAATAAACATTTGGTTCTACCTGAAGGCATCTTCACTGTGGCTGGGAAACTTCAGGGATAGTGGCCATGAACACTTTGGGCATTCCAAACTCCACACAGGATCCTTGGCTTCAGATCATCTTCTCTCTCCTTTGCTGTAGAAACCCCCCACCCACGATCCTGGGACACAGAGGTGCAGGATTTAGCATAAACAAAATCAGTGGAAAGAAAACTCATTTGGAGATTAAAAGCCTCGAGTACACGCTGGCCTGGTGGCGCTGAGGTCTGAGGCGCTGGATGTCTTACCTCATGCCACGCCAGCCACCCATGTTCAGGAATGAGCACGGGCCACCAGGGGATGGAAGGGGAGGAGAAAGATAAAGCATCTGAAGGACTGCTCTCCTTCTCTGGGGAGGTGGGACGTCAGTGGACGGCTCCAGACTGGCCCCTAGCGGAGGCTGGGGGGTAGCTTGCTGACACTGCAGATAGGGTCGGAGATGGGGCAGATGCCTGGAGGAGCACATGCAGATGCATGCATGCTCCCTCTGCCAGTGTCATTGCATGCTACATCTCCAGGAGGCGAACAAGGAAAATGGTCTCCCAGTCAGGCAGCATGAGCTTCCGACCTCCGCGGCCTGACCCCGAATGGTGCCTCCTCCGATCTGGATCCATTTCAGGTGAGTTGAGCAGGAGGGGCTCCTCACCACCCTGCCATGGACAGCAAGCTATAGGGGAAACGGGGGAGGTCGGCCTGATGTCGGGGTTCGGGTCAGGAGGTTGGTCGGGATGTACAGCCGACTGGAAGCCAAGGGGAGAAACAGTACAGCAAAAAACCAAAAAAATAGAGAATTTACAATTCATCTGCTCTCTAGCTACAAATTGAAAAGACTCCAATTAATCCTTTTAAAATTCAATCACTTTATTTCTCCTGTGCCCAAATGATTTAACTGGCTATAGGGGCCCATCTTTGATTTAAATTCAAACCTCGGCTCCATGGGGCTAAACTTTAAACAAGTCAGGAAATATGGCAGTTTGTAAGGCAGAGCAAGGGTTTTATACAGCTCCTAAACAGCAACCTGGTATTTATCAAGGACACAACAACCTTTTCCTAGACCATGAAGCTCCAACGGATCACTGGCACTGGTAAGTACTTAACAGAGCTTCCTACTTGGTTTCCTCTGGGGGTCGTACATTATCCTCAAAACCGGGAAAGCATACAGCGTTTTCCACACCATTCTCTGACTCTCTATTCTGCCCTTCCAGGGACATGGATGGTGCAGTACCAGCCAAACCCACTGCGCCATACCCCCATTCTCTTCTGCCCGGTTGCTGTCCTGGTTTGCCTGGTCTCCCAAGACCACTACCAGCTCCCTTCCAAATCCTGGGCTCAAAGCATAAGACAGGGTGTGTGATCTAAACCCTGCATGGCTGTACCTTTCTTCACCCATACCACTGTTTGGTAGTATTTAATTCTGGGACTGCCTCTTATACTGTATTTTAACTATTTTATGTTATATGGTTTAATTGTTAGTATCTTAGATATGTATATGTTTGTGGTTTTAAGATCAGTCATTATTTATATGTACAGCGCCCAGAGCCTCTGGGATTGGGCGCTTTGAAAAATAAACTTTGTTTTGCCTTCCCTTGCCATCCTACTGCCTGATACGTGCAACCAGCACCGGGGGGGGGGGCACTTCCAGGGCACTCCGCAGCCCACTCAGCTAAAGACCGGCAGCCCCAGGCCTGTCCCTCCAAACAGGCCTGATAAAGGTAGAGGCCCCCCAGGCCCCCTCACCAGTGAACCCTGGGCTGCCTTGCCACACCAGGAATGCAGAGGCCCTGCCACAGCCTGTCGCAACCCTGACAAACCAGACCTACTACCAACCTGAACAGGGGTCTACACCGGACCCTGAGGCCTACCTATTCTGCACCTCCATTTCTCTCCCTTCCACCTCCCAGAGCCCAGGACCCCACAAAAAACATCCGCATCTACCTATCTAAGCACCTGTCCACGAACCACCCTGGGGACCTGATGCATCGTCGCTGAGAGCCGGCCTGCCTTATGCCACCCCGCACTTCTCTGCAGTGCCCGTGCGGTCCCTCCTGCTACCCAGAAACTCCCCCCAAACTTCCTAAATGAGAGGGGGCTTACATTAAAATAAATTAACTACATTTTATTCTTTTACCCACTTGTGTGCCCCCTGGTCTGTGCTTGTGCTGCTGTGCTAACAATGATTTCCCCCCAACAAACTCTGGGACTGTACCTTTTTTTTTTTTTAACCAGGAGAGACACACTAAGCTGAAAACTTGTTTACAGGTGTGACCTGGGAGCACAAGGAAGTTAAGTGACTTGCTTACGGTCACACTGTATGCAAGTGGGGTCTGTGGGATTCAAACCCAGGTCTCTAGGTTTGCAGTTCAGAGCCTTAAACCAATGCGCTATACTGCCTCTTCTGACCTGACTGTTGCCTTGCTGCCGTTGAATCAAGCTGCTGGAAAGCTGACAATCAGAACCCTGAGCTGTGCCATCTTTCAGGTATGTGGCCTTTCTGTCTGGTTCTGTTGGCAGTCCTTGCTTGTGTCCCTCTCAGACAGAAGTAACATCAGGCCCCTAGACATAGGCCGGGTGGGGGGCTACAAATGTGGGGACTTGTCTGGGATTTTGTTTCAGCGGCTGTGTGGGCTGGGCGATGTTAGGTGGGGGGTCAGCAGCCCGGTGGGTCCTGAGGAAGGTATCTCTCCCATCCTAGAGAGAGATGCAGTTTGGTGTACTTTGGTGCCTTCTGTGACACCGCCATCTTGGTCATGGCCATGAAAATTAATGAACTGTACCCAAATGAATTATTGCTGGCTTCGGATTGGCTGGAAGGAAATTGCAGGATTTGGGGAGCATTTAGTGAGGTCACCATCTTTGATTGAGTCATGCTGGAAGTGCGTGCACCACAAGTGCTGCAATGGCTGAGAAATCTGCTTCTGAGGATCCCCAGGCTAGGGGTTCCAGCATATTTGTTATCGTGGCTCTGGGCAGCTGCAGATAGAGGAGCAGCTAATAACCGTTGTGTTCGGTGCAGTTTTATGGGAGCGAGGGTAGTTCATCTAATGTGTTTGGCCTGTGCCAGGGGACCACCTCCCAAAATCTACACGATGCCTCCCTATTCGGCTGACTGGATTTTGCCCTTGGTATCATCTGCAGGGACTGTATCACTTCTGCCTGTAGGAAGTTTGGAGGCCTGGGAAGACACCAAGTTAGCACCTCTCCGTGTGGAGCCCTCTGTTCCTGCCCCGGATGTGATAGTGGAGTCTGTGGAAGATGAGAACTTGCATAGTGGAGATGGGCACAGAAGTTTGCCTTGCCCTTCTGCACTGCCACCTGCTGAGCCTCCCCATAGCAGAAGCAGAAGGTGAGGTAAGCTGTCTAAACCTGCTGACCCCCTAGGGCACAGGGGGTCAGATCGTTCTCCCTCACTCACTAGAGGCGGTAAGTTGTCAGCTGAATGAGGAGATGCTTCAGGGAAGGAATCCACAGTAGTTCTGGAGGATTAGGGGAAATCGTGTGACACAGAGTATACAGAGCCACTTGTCTTGCCCCCTGGACAAGCACCAGTCTGGGCACTGGGCTGGCAGTATAGCCTAGAGGTTAGAGGAACGAGGTGTGAACGAGCTTGGTACATCCAGCAGACCAGACCTGAGTTTGATTCTCACAACCTCCACTTGCATACTGTGGGACTCTGAGCAAGGCATTTACCACCCAGTGCTCCCAGGTCACCCCTGAAAACTGACAAAAACTCTCAGAGTGAAGACGGATGGATTGTTGAGTGATGATGTCATGAACCTGTGTTATCATACTGGGGTCTGGCTGGAACCCGGACAAGCCCAACTTACCAGTGTGTTTGAGAAATTCCTAAGTGGTTGCAGGTGGAGCGGTGCATCCGGTGCCAAATTCATCTGGAGTATCCATGGGAGGATTATCCATACATATCTGAGGGCCTGTGGGATATCATTGAGGAGAAGCAGGTGGACTAGGTGTTCTGCAGGATGATCAACAAGCTTCAGATGTGCAATAATGAGTTTAGACCACCCCACAGAGGAGTTGACCTGCCGTGCCCGTTCCCTGTGCCACTCAGCAACGTGGGTCAGGCTGACCATTTTCGAGCATTTCATCTTGGTTCAAGATGTGGCTGGCTGCAGGATGAAATACTACACCATCTCAACTGATTCTTTTGCCAACAAGACCTCCAAGCCAGATCCCAGCTATTATTAACCCGGCGGTGGTGGACCTGCAGTATGACCAGGAGCACTATTGGACTATTACTGTTTTACCAGGACTGCATAGACTAAAGTAGTTGAACTGTTGGTGAGTTACTTTGTTGACTGTTTCAGTTATGGTTTATATGTTCTGCAAGCAGCATGTGTATTTTGTCAAGTTAAGAGCCCAGAAGTGAAGACTAAAGGGACTGTGCTTGTATTTGGGCCTGGACTTTGGGGCTGCTTCAGAGACTGTACCTATTGAGATTAGTAACTGGTCTTATGTAGCTTACAGCTCATTGTGAAACAGAAATGCAAATTTTGGAGAGTTGCATTTACTTCAACTGTTTAAAAGGGGGCAGTGAGTGAGGTGTGTATGTGGTCTGATTGTGCGTGTGTGTGTGCGTGCGTGCGTACGTGCAGCTGTGTGGTGTGTGAATGGTGTGTTTTGTGGGAGAGTGAGATAGTTTCTAGTGCAGTGTTGGGTCCTGACAAAATTGTTTATTATCAGTTTTATTGGGGTTTTACTGGAGGGGTACTATAATTAGGGTTGTCAGAACTAGTTCGGTAAAGATTCGAACCCTCCTCGAACCCTGGTGCTCGAGTTCTAACTTAGAACTCGAACACTGAACGGTTCGCAAAAGGGTTCGAATCACCGCCAGACGCGACGAATGCGGGGTCGAGTAAAGCAACGCCAGCCGCGGGATCTGTGGGGGTATTAAAGAGATGCGCCACGCAGGAGGAGCCATTTGACTGAGGATCATCGCAGAGAGAGGCAGCAGCAGCAGGCACCAGCAGCCCACTAAACTGTAGCAAAGACAGTTAGCACGTCCGCTACTTTTGTCCAGCAGTCGTGGCCACTTCTTCTCCTGTGAGACCGGCGAGAACAAGAAAAAAAGCTAAAAATCGGGGGACTGGGAGACGGGAGTGGGAGTACTAGGGGCGGTTCAGGACAGAAGGAGGGAATCGGGACTCGGGAGGGATTAATCAAGATTGGGGAGTGGGGAATAGGGAGGGATTGATGAGAGACCAATATCAGGAGGAGGACTGGAGGAGGACTCGGAGAGAAAAGAACCTTTGTGAAGTGTGATTATTTGAAACTGCAGCACACTGCACACCAGCAGCTGCCAGCAACAAGCATACAAGGGGGCAAAAAGGCAAATAAATCTGATAAATCTAAATAAGTCTGAACCCTAGTGTGTGTGTCACAGAGAGAAGCCCAGTGTGTGCCCCTTGACTGCACTGTACTGTACCCTACCCAGTGTGTGTTACAGAGAGAAGCCCAGTGGCCAGTTGTGTGGTGGCATTAACCTTACATGACAGAAACGTAGAAATATAATTCTCATTCCCTGGTTTGCGTATGTGACTCCGTCTCCTGTGGTCAGTCAGCCCATCACCCTGCTGCTGTGTGCCCTTTGACTGCACTGTACCCTACCCAGTGTGTGTGTTACTGAGAGAAGCCCAGTGGCCAGTTGTGTGGTGGCATTAACCTTACATGACAGAAACGTAGGGGGGCAAAAAAAGGCAAATAAATCTTTCTGAACCCTAGTGTGTGTGTGTGGCATTAACCTTACATGACAGAAACGTAGAAATATAATTCTCATTCCCTGGTTTGCGTATGTGACTCCGTCTCCTGTGGTCGGTCAGCCCATCACCCTGCTGCTGTGTGCCCTTTGACTGCACTGTACCCTACCCAGTGTGTGTGTTACCGAGAGAAGCCCAGTGGCCAGTTGTGTGGTGGCATTAACCTTACATGACAGAAACGTAGAAATATAATTCTCATTCCCTGGTTTGCGTATGTGGCTCGTCTCCTGTGGTCAGTCAGCCCATCACCTGCTGCTGTGTGCCCTTTGACTGCACTGTACCCTACCCAGTGTGTGTGTTACTGAGAGAAGCCCAGTGGCCAGTTGTGTGGTGGCATTAACCTTACATGACAGAAACGTAGGGGGGCACAAAAAGGCAAATAAATCTTTCTGAACCCTAGTGTGTGTGTGTGGCATTAACCTTACATGACAGAAACGTAGAAATATAATTCTCATTCCCTGGTTTGCGTATGTGACTCCGTCTCCTGTAGTCGGTCAGCCCATCACCCTGCTGCTGTGTGCCCTTTGACTGCACTGTACCCTACCCAGTGTGTGTGTTACCGAGAGAAGCCCAGTGGCCAGTTGTGTGGTGGCATTAACCTTACATGACAGAAACGTAGAAATATAATTCTCATTCCCTGGGTTGCATATGTGACTCCGTCTCCTGTGGTCAGCCCATCACCCTGCTGCTGTGTGCCCTTTGATTGCTATGTGTATGCCTATGCCCAGCAGCCCAATCATTCTGTAAGCCTTGAACCTGGGATCCTTTAGTTGCAAACTGTCATATTCTTCAATTACTTTCAGTCCACGTGATCACAGTGTCACACAACCAAAATAAAATTTTGGAGTTGTAGCCAGCGATTACAGATCACATTGCTTTGTTACACAGGAATTGTTTGGTGTTGGTGTGTTCACTGCAGTATACTGGACTGGTAGTACTGGTACTTACTGTCTGTTATGGCTGACACCAACATAGATGAAGCATTTAGTGCTGGTGTTGGAGCAGGTGTTGGTGGTAGTGGTGGTAGTATCCTGCTGGTGCTAACAGAAATAACCAAAATGTTTCACGTGATAAAATTCAACAAACAGCAAGAGCAACAGTGAAGTGTGGTAAAGGGGACCTTTAAGAAAACCTGTACAGCTGCTGGGGTCAGCGAGAGGCACCATAAGGTATGCCATTCATGCCGTTAAGATCCCTGTGACTAGCTGCAATAATGCAAGTGACAGTGAGTCCCTCTCTGACTCAGACAGTAGCTCTTTGTCTCAGTCCCACACTGTTGTGTCTCGTGACAAATCATTACTTCCTCAACAAAGTGAAATGAGCAAGTCTGCTGACAATGAATCAGGTAGTGCACTTGCAAATACATCCAGCACTGTTGGCAATGAAAAGGACATATCCATTGAATCCACCACTTCTGTTGGCCAGCAATGAAAATCCATCAGAGTCTTCTGTCCACTCTTCTAGCACCAAGGAGCATGTCCCAGGTTCTGTTAGGACAGGTGAAAAGACACAAACAGTCTTTAGCTATCTTCCTAGCACTCGAACAAAATCTGTCACATCTGAGGTGTGGAATTATTTCTCAGTCAGTAAAACTGATCCATGCAGAGCAATTTGTTCCTGTGTAAACAGAGTGTAGTCGTGGTAAAGTTGTGTCATGCCTTGCACAGCTTAAACGCCATCTGAAAAAGCATTCGGTTTTGCTTGATCATCCAAAACCAAAACCCATGTCCTCCATCTTCCAGACCGCACGTGAGAAGGGTCAGGATCAGGAATCTGAAATGGATACTGAATTGTCTGAACTTGATGCAGGCAGAACCACTGCAGCCCTAGGATCACTGTTACCACCAATGCCAGCACCATTAGTACCAGTTGCACATCCAGTGATGGCACTGAATGTATAAGTCCTAGTCCACCATCTCTGCGCCC
Organism: Neoceratodus forsteri; assembly: GCA_016271365.2. Lineage (NCBI taxonomy): Eukaryota > Metazoa > Chordata > Ceratodontiformes > Ceratodontidae > Neoceratodus > Neoceratodus forsteri. The sequence goes on from CM028133.1 coordinate 1,094,587,705, forward strand.
ATCTGCCCATGAAGCAGGTGTATAATAAACCAGCAGGACATGTTGCAAACAGCTAACACTGTCTCAGGCATTTGAAAGGAAGAACACCTTTACTAGAAATCATCCAAAGACCCTTCATCTTAATCACCGAATTGGTGAACTGTGCGGAGCCCTTCTCCCTACTCTTTGGTAGATCATGAGGATTTAGGGAGCTCATGACATTAGCAGAGCCTCGTTACAATGTTCCTCATCAAAGGTACTTTTCCTATGTTGAAATACCAAACATTTATCAGGCTTTAAAAGCGACAGTGATGCTTGCACTAAAACTGCAGAGGGTGGGGTTATTCATGTCACAACAGATATGTGGACCAGCACTCAAAACATAGATTACATGTCCCTTACAGCTCATTGGGTCACGTTTTCTTGTGCTTCTTCAAAAACAAAGACACCCCAAAAGATGAGTGCTGCTGCACTATAAAGAAGTTTGGGCAAAGTCATACTGCTGCAAACATCTTGAGGAACTAAATGACCTCCTTGACGAATGGGTTTTATTCTCACGGTCTAAAATGTGGCGTCATAGTAAGTGACAATGGAGCCAACATCTTAAAAAGCAATACAGGATGGAGGATTTCTGCATGCTTCTTGCTTTGCACATTGCTTACACTTAATTGTCACGGGATTTCTCAGCAACGAAACACAAGTGGATGGTATGATTGCTGTTCAAAAAATTGTGACTCACTTTTCACATTCAACCAAGGCTATACGGACATTGTCCGAACTGCAAAAACAAGCTGCCCCAGCAAAGCTGATTCAAAATGTTTCCACTCGTTGGAACTCAATGCTTTATATGCTGCAGCACCTCTTGGAGCAAAAGCAAGCTGTACATGAGTACTGTCCAATTACATTATTGGAGATGGCATTATGCTGTCTGTGCTGCAGTGGAAATTAATGGAGACAGTGTGCTGTATCCAGCTCCTTTTGAGACAGCTACAAGGGACATGTCTTCTGAAGGTGCATCTGTGAGTCAGGTTATCCCACTCATAATGCTCATTTCACATCATCTTAGTGTTCTAAATCTACAAATAGAAAAGACAGATCTGAAGAGAGACATGTCACCTATATCATGGAATCTAGTAAAGAGAATGAGCGACGTTCAAAACCAATGACAAATTAGTTGCAATGAGAAATCAAGACACTACATCCTTGCAACTCTCTTAGATCCCAGGTTCAAGGCTATACATCTTCCAAAAACAGATGATATAGAGCAGTACAAATGTATGTTGCTAGATGAGCTGCAGCACTCACAGGAGTCAAACACAGACACACAGTACCGTCAGGTTGTCATCACCACAACATGCAGTTCATCTTCACAAGGGATACAGAACTGGAAAAGTCACCAAACATTAACAGTAGTTGTTCCACAACTGCCACTTCTTCAGCCCTTAGTAGCAAGCTAAATCTGTGGCAAAACCTTTCCCAAATTGCTGCCATACCAGCTGCTTCTGCTGATTCCTCTTCTGAGTGTCTCTGTCCAACATGGTAGACAGTTACCTACAAGAACTGCCTATTCCTATTGATGCATGCCCTTTTGAATACTGGAGATCAAAAAGTCAATTTGGACAGAGCTGTATGATGAAGCCTGTAAATATCTTGGTTGTCCTGCAACAAGTGTCTCTTCAGAACGATGTTTAGTACAGCTGGCAATATTGTGACAGACACCAGAAATGAGGTTGCTGCCAGAAAATGTACACACGTTAACTTTATTAAAGTTAATAAGTCAAGATTTTCATTATCCCTACAAGAGTATACAAACTGATCCTGAAGTGATTGATGTTGTGGATGTTGATGGTGATGATGACAACTCAGATGGTGGTGGCTGGTAAAAATACTGTGTGACGGAGTCTCTCTGCACCAAAGGAAACTTTACAGACTGTGATGACTTTGGTTGTCGTCTCTCCTTTCTCGATCTACTACCTTGGACTATATACCCCCAAAACTTTCACCATTTCATGGCAAACTGCTTTGTAGCTAGGGTCTAAACTAAAGTCAACAAGTTTTATATACAGGGCAATTTTAACATCAGTGGAACAGGCCCAAATTTGGCATAAAAGGACACTGTCACGTCAATCCTTTCTGTATCATATTATTTATAGTTAAAGTGCAAACATATATTTTGGATTTACCTTCTGTGACTTTGTGGTGCATCAGCATCAGGCTGGACAGGAGACAGTCTATTTTCAATTTTAAAGAGGACAAAACAATGAGTTCTAATTGGTAGCTGTTTATTATTTTTTCAATTACAGAAATGTTAGCCATAAACGAAAAATGGATGCTAGTACATGGGTGAGGGTTGTGGGTTGGTTTTAACATGGGTGTAAGGGTGGCATGGGTGCTACTGCACAGATGAGGTGAGGTGGAAGAAAAGTGGAATGGGTGATGGGGTGAAAGGTGGTGTTGTTTTTAGTTCTTTCATTTACAGATTCGTGATCAGCTGGGGATGGTGAGGAAAAATGATGACAGACCAAACCTACTGTACACATAATATATATTCTTATTAAATACATTGCAAACTGCTGCCACCTAGCACAATTGTCCTGTCCCCTTTAAAAAGAATAAAGGAATCAGAAATAAAAGAAAATCTGCATCAGCAGTTTCACAGAATGTGACGTATCATAGTGTTTTGCTTTATAAGTAGTGATAATTTGATATATATGGGGTTGACAGACGCTGTCCATAAACATCAAATACCAACTGCTGCAGCTACATAAATGTTCCTTAGTAAATTAGTATGTGGTGAGAAACCACTGTTTTTATTTTGTATGTGACGAAATACAGATTTTATTGAGTATCAGCTGCAAAAATGCATCATCTTAGGAATTTTGTATATATTACTTCAGATTTGCCAACAAAAATATTGGTATATGTGTATTACATGAAAATTAAATGCGTTTGCCAGCTTAACAATGACTGGCATATTTTTTATTAAGAACAAAGACTGGCAGCCAACACTTCCAAAATATACTGTATTGTAGTTTTAACAGATAGCATCACGAGATAGAAAGCGTCATACCAGGAACAAAACAATTTAAACGAACAAAAGGACCTTTTGTCTGTTTAAACTATTTTATCTTACATGCTGTCTATATCCTACTAATAACGCCTGAAAGATATGTTGGAAATATGCTGATATAATCTTCAACTTTTCACACAGGCACAACTTAGGATTGGAGCAGCCTTCTTGTAGTTTCTGCAAATATTTTTTATTCCAATGTCTTGACTGAATATGTTATGACATAATATGTTTTATAACAGTTCCACATGTTGCTGCTGTAGTACTTGGCTTGACTTTGTTATAAAAACTTTCTTTTTAAACATAACAACTTTTGATTCACTCATTTAAAAAAAGAAAGCAGCAAATAGCTGAAATTAGAAGTAATATCAGTTATTTTTTCTCCTAATTCATGACGATAGTATATATAGCTAGTACATAAATGGCTAATGTGCCTCTTTCTTTCACTAAGGAACTATAATGACAGCTGCAACGAGGAAAACTTTAACATATGGGTGGTGGGTGGGCCTGTTACGTAATAAGTTGCTGACTTTGTAAACAGAAGAAACTATAGATAAACCTAGATATATTCCTATCAATGTCACACAAGATAATTTCTCTCCCCTTATTTTAAACAGTTTTTCCTTTACATGTATTTTTATTACTATCTTTCTTGCACTGCAGCACAATAAAAATAGGGTTCGGGAGTTCTCAAAGTTCTAAAAAGATTAGAACACTAGAACTTTCAAAGTTCTAGACTAGAACTAGAACCAGAACTCAGAGGTTCTGACAACCCTAGTGGACAGTATACTGGTGGTGGTGGAGACAGTCTTGTAGTGCAGACAGTATACTGGTGGCGGTGGAGGCAGTGTTGTAGTGTGGACAGTATACTGGTGGTGGTGGAGACAGTGTTGTAGTGCAGACAGTATACTGGTTGTGGAGGAGGAGGCAGTGTTGTAGTGCAGATATTATACTGGTGGTGGTGGTGGAGGCAGTGTTGTAGTGCAGACAGTATACTGGTGGTGGTGGAGGCAGTGTTGTAGTGCTGACAGTATACTGGTGGTGGTGGAGACAGTGTTGTAGTGCAGACAGTATACTTGTGGTGGTGGAGGTAGTGTTATGGTGTGGACAGTATACTGGTGGTGGACGAGGAGGCAGTGTTATAGTGTGGACAGCATACTGGTGGTGGTGGAAGCAGTGTTATACTGTGGACAGTATACCGGTGGTGGAGGAGGAGGAGGCAGTGTTGTAGTGCAAACAGTATACTGGTGGCGGTGGTGGTGGAGGCAGTGTTGTAGGGTGGACAGTATACTGGTGGTGGTGTAGGAGTCAGTGTTATAGTGTGGACAGTATACTGGTGGTGGTGAGGCAGTGTTGTAGTGTGGACAGTATACTGATGGTGGTGGAGATAGTTGTTGCTAGTGCAGACAGTATACTGGTGGTGGTGGAGGAGGCAGTGTTGTAGTGCAGACAGTATACTGGTGGTGGTGGAGGAGGCAGTGTTGTAGTGCAGACAGTATACTGGTGGTGGTGGTGGAGGCAGTGTTGTAGTGCAGACAGTATACTGGTGGTGGTGGTGGAGGCAGTGTTGTAGTGTGGACAGTATACTGGTGGTGGTGGAGGCAGTGTTGTAGTGCAGACAGTATACTGGTGGTGGTGGAGGAGGCAGTGTTGTAGTGAAGACAGTATACTGGTGGTGGTGGTGGAGGCAGTGTTGTAGTCCAGACAGTATACTGGTGGTGGTGGTGGATGCAGTGCTGTAGTGTGGACAGTATACTGGTGGTGGTGGAGGAGGCAGTGTTGCAGTGTGGACAGTATACTGGTAGTGGTGGAAGCAGTGTTGTAGTGTGAACAATATACTGGTAGAGGTGGAGGAGGCAGTGTTGTAGTGTGGACAGTATACTGGTGGTGGTGGAGACAGTGTTGTAGTGCAGATAGTATACTGGTGGTAGTGGAGGCAGTGTTGTAGTGTGAACAGTATACTGGTGGTGGTGGAGGAGGCAGAGTTGTAGTGTGGACAGTATTACTGATGGTGGTGGTGGAGGCAGTGTTATAGTGTGAACAGTATAATGGTGGTGGTGTTGGAGGCAGTGTTCTAGTGTGAACAGTATACTGGTGGTGGTGGTGGAGGTAGTGTTGTAATGTGGACAGTATATGGGTGGTGGTGGAGGAGGCAGTATTGTAATGAAGACAGTATACTGATGGTGGTGGTGGAGGCAGTGTTGTAGTGCTGACAGTATACTGGTGGTGGAGGTGGAGGCAGTGTTGTAGTGTGGACAGTATAGTGGTGGTGGCGGAGGAGGCAGTGTTGTAGTGCAAACGGTATAGTGGCGGTGGTGGAGGAGGCAGAGTTGTTGTGTAGACAGTATACTGGTAGTGGTGGAAGATGCAGTGTTGTAGTGTGGACAGTATACTGGTGGTGGCAGAGGAGGCAGAGTTGTAGTGCAGACAGTATACTGGTGGTAGTGGAGGAGGCAGTGTTGTAGTGTGGACAGTATACTAGTGGTGGTGCAGGATGAAGAGTTGTAGTGCAGACAGTATACTGGTGGTGGTGGAGGAGGCAGTGTTGTAGTGTGTACAGTACACAGGTGGTTGTGGAGGAGGCAGAGTTGTAGTGCAGACAGTATACTGGTAGTGGTGGAGGAGGCAGTGTTGTAGTGTGCACACTATACTGGTGGTGGTGGAGGAGGCAGAGTTGTATTGCAGACAGTATACTGGTGGTGGTGATGGAGGCAGTGTTGCAGTGTGGACTGTATACTGGTGGTGGTGGAGTAGGCAGTGTTGTAGTGCAGACAGTATACTTGTGGTGGTGCTGGAGGCAGTGTTGTAGTGCAGACAGTATACTGGTGGTGGTGGAGGTGGCAGTGTTGTAGTGCAGACAGTACACTCGTGGTGGTGGAGGAGGCAGTGTTGTAGTGTGGACAGCACTCTGGTGGTAGTGGAGGAGGCAGAGTTGTAGTGCAGACAGTATACTGGTGGTGGTGGATGAGGCAGAGTTGTAGTGCAGACAGTATACTGGTGGTGGTGGAGGAGGCAGTGTTGTAGTGTGGACACTATACTGGTGGCGGTGGAGGAGGCAGAGTTGTAGTGCTGACAGTATACTGGTGGTGGTGGAGGAGGCAAAGTTGTAGTGCAGACAGTATACTGGTGGTGATGGAGGAGGCAGTGTTGTAGTGAAGACAGTATACCGGTGGTGGTGGCGGAGGCAGTGTTGTAGTGCTGACAGTATACTGGTGGTGGAGGTGGAGGCAGTGTTGTAGTGAAGACAGTATACCGGTGGTGGTGGCGGAGGCAGTGTTGTAGTGCTGACAGTATACTGGTGGTGGAGGTGGAGGCAGTGTTGTAGTGCAGACAGTATACTGGTTGTGGTGGAGGCAGTGTTGTAATTTGGACAGTATACTGGTGGTGGTGGAGGAATTGTTATAGTGTGGACAGTATACGGGTGGTGGAGAACGGTGTTGCAGGGTGGGATGATAACTGGTGGGGGTGGAACAGTGTTGTAGTGCAGACAGTATACTGTTTGAAGAAGTGAATAGGAAAGGTATTCAGGAGCACTGTTGCATAACAGATTTATATAGGAAGAAGAACAAGAGAATAAACAAGACATCCTTCCTCCTCCATGGGACTGGTAGAACACAGTTCTACCACACCCAGCAAAGTGGAGTCTCTGACCACCTGGCCCCAGCCTACCAACCTAAAAGAGCTGCAGTGTTTTCTGGGGTTTTGCAGCTACTATTGCTGATTTATTAAGGACTATTCAAAGGTAATCCGTCCGCTCCTTAATCTTACCCAAGGCTATACTCCTACCAACTGCAGATACAAGAAGGGGTCCCTCAAAGAAGAAGACAAGATATATTTTCAAACAGGGGAACCTTTTGGAACCCGTTGGACCCCCAAGTGTGAGGCAGCCTTCTTCAAAGTCATCTATCAGCTTACCCATGCCCCAGTCCTTACATATGCTGACCCACCAAACCTTATGGCCTGCACATGGATGCCAGTCTGCAGGAGCTTGGGGAGGTACTATATCAAGAATATGAAGATGGCCTGAGACCTGTGGCCTTCACCAGCCACAGCTTGACACCCTCCGAGCAGAATTATCCTGTGCACAAGTTGGAGTTCCTCGCTGTAAAGTGGGCCATAGTCAACCAGTTCCATGAGAACCTCCATGGGGCCAAGATATTAGTGAAGACTGATAACAACCCTCTAACATAAGTACAGACTTCAGCCAAGTTGGAGCCACTGGATACCGGTGGCTTTCTCCCCTGTCGACTTATGATTATGTAGTTGAATACCGGCCTGGACTGAACCATATTGATGCTGATGCCCTTTCACAGCAGCCAGAGTTCAAAACGACGGGTGAGGCTGTCTGAACATTCTATTACAGCATTGTGCCAAAAATTTGACAAAGATGAGCAACTATCTGCTGACACAGTGGACTGTCTGGTGGACTGTTTGGGCCCCGATACTTGCATACCTGCAGCTTATTGCCATTTTTCTGAATTAGATATCAGTGCTTTGCCCCAGTTTGATAATGACAGTATTCAGTGGGCTCAATCTCAAGACCTTGTGATTCAGCCTGCAGTTGATGCCCTCCGGGCTGGGAAGATGTGTCAAAGTTACGGCTCCACTGATCTACGAACTGCATTATTGTTTAGGAAGGTCCCCAACTGAAGCTACGAGACCAGTTACTCCATTGGGAGGCAGTGGATCAGCGGGGTCAGTTAGACAAACCATAATTGGTAGTACCCACAGCCTTCAAGCAGCTAGTGCTGAGGTCCCTACACAACCACATGGGACACCTCAGTATGGACTAGACCCTCGACTTAGTATGATCCCGATTCTACCGGCCAAAGATGGGGGCAGATGTCGAGCATCATGTAAAGACCTGCAGTCGGTGCCTCCAGAGAAAAGCCCTGCCCCAGAAAGCTGCCCCACTTGTCAGTATCTCTACCAGTGCCCCTATGGAGCTAGTTTGCATAGACTTCTTGTGCTTGGAGCCTGACCAAAAGAACATTTACAATGTACTGGTGGTAACTGATCATTTTACTCAATACGCACAAGCTTTCCCGACAAAGGATCAAAAGGCCTCTACAGTGGCCAAGGTGCTGGTAGAAAAGTTCTTTGTCCACTATGGTGCACCCCAACTATTCCATATCGACCAAGGAAGAGACTTTGAAAGTAGACTAATCAAAAAAATGCTGTCCCTGTTGGGGGGGGGGTGAAAGTCCAGAACCACTCCCTATCACTCTCAGGGGTATCCTCAGCCAGAACGCTTCAACAGAACCCTTCTGGACATGTTGGGCACTCTCCATCCTGAAGACAAGTCTAGGTGGAGTCAGTAGATTAGCACCTTGGTACACGCTTGCAATTGCACCAAAAGTGATGCTACTGGATTCTCTCCCTATCGTCTCATGTTCGGGGGAGAAGTCCGGTTGCCCGTAGATGTTTGCTTTGGGGTCTCCTCAGATGGGGTCTTAGCTGAGAACTATTTACAATATGTACTGAAACTGAAAGCTCAATTGAACCATGCATACCAACTGGCTCAAACAATGGCTGCTAAAGCGAAACCTTGCTAACAAGGAGAGATATGATTGATGAGTAAGGCCCAGGAATTGTTGCCGGAGATAGAGTTCTATTGTGTAACATGGGATTGCATAGCAAGCATAAAATTGCTGATAGGTGGCACCATCTTCCTCACATGGTAGTTGGCAAATTGGATGACCTGCGGTGTACAAAGTGTGCCCAAAAATGACTCTAAAGCTGTCAAGACCATGCACAGGAACCACCTACTACATGCGCCAAGTGATCATTGATGCTGAACCAACAAGTGATGTCTCACCTGGGCTGGTGACTCATGCTGCTGCTAAGAAGAGACAGAGTCAACCTGCCCCAGTTGTTCCAGACCCAAGGCCTTCCCCAGCAGGCCCATAATGATAGTGACTGTCAGTCTAACTCTGATGAAAGTGGTGAGACAATGCTTATTATCCTTCTTATGAACTGAGTCAATTGTTCTGAGGAAACCCCATACGTAATTATGGGGACAAAGCTGGGTCTTCAGGACTGTGTAAGCCCCCAGCTTTTTCCTTGGTACCAATGTCCCTCGAAAGTGAGGTGCAGAGTATTATGTCCGAAGTAGCAGATTCCTTGTGTCTAGTGGAACTGTTTGAGTTACCCAAGGAAGAATCCAATGTAGTAAATCTCCCTGGTGACATACCAGAACCTGCAGAACAATACAACAGTGCTGACAGCACCCCTCGTGTACCACAAAGTTCAATGATTCAAGACTTCCCTCAGGATGAGCAACCTGGGCCCTCTTCCGAAAATAATGATGAGCAAAGTATTGTGAACACAGAATCTACAGAGCAAGGAGCTGACCGTGTTCCCAATCTGGACATTTCGACCAGTGCAGAGGCATCCTCACAACAGAAGAGTCCAGTGATAGTGTTGATTGCCCAGAGCCTGTGTCTGTACCCCCAGAAAGTCTGGATGAGCTGTGAAGCCAATGCTATGCCTTACTTATGACTCCCTGGAAGCCTGTGGATCTGCCTCTCAATGTTGTTCACAAAGGTGTCTACATTTCTCAGAGCTCACTACCCAAACTGATCCTGTCTGCCAACTCTAGGTTAATTGTTCTCTCAAAATATGGTGCCCTGTCCCACTAGCCCCAAGTTAGCTGACAGGGAAGGGCCCCTCTTACACTGTTCAATATACAAGAAGTTGTAACCTGAATCAATGTATAATGTTGATCATGTTAATCATAATGGAATCAGTATTATGTGTATCAATCAATCAAAGTCTTTATTTAACCAGGCGATCACCGTTGAGCAAGCTCATTTTAGAGTTGGACCTGGGTTTGTTAACAAGGAACAAGGGACAATAACATGGGATGCAACACACAAGAAAATAGTAATAATACAAATAAAGTGAGATACAATAATACAGTATATACAAAGTATCAGCAGGTAGCATTGACAGTAGTATATGTTTGGAACAGAAGATACAGCTAGTTTTGGGTAGGACACAATTTTTCATAAAAGTAAAGAAATATACATATCAGGTGCACCGAACAGAAAAAAAACCTAATATAAAAAGATATATAGTGATACGGTTTGGAGAATTTAGAGCTGGAACTAGGGTCAAAGGAACGTGGAAGGGGCAGATATGGGGGTAGAAAAGGGGAGAGGGAAGAGTCGATTATAGATGTGATCAGTCGTTTAACAGTAGTAATTAGAGTGTGCTTGGACTTATAGGAGTCACTATTTAGGGCAGACAGGCACAGGACTCCTTATTATGATGTAGATATAGAGATTTAAAAGCTGCTAAGGCTGATGGGGTGAGTTAATTTCAAAGTTTTTTGCAGCTTGTTACACAGTTGAAGGAGCACAAAGCTGATGGCTGCTCTGCAATGCGAGATTTTGCTTTGTAAACATAAAGGTAGATATTTGAGGTGCTTCTCAGGGCATACTTCCCCAGAGTGCACAAAGTAAACAGACAGAGATATACTGGGGCAGTTTATTTGAGATAGCTTTGTATGTCCAAACCGCATTTTTTTGCTGTCTGTAAGCAAGGATGACCATCCCACTGCCATGTACAATGACAGTGGTGGGTTGAGTATGGAAGACCCATGATAAATCTTATGGCTCTGTGATAAAGCGTATTGAGTTTGGCTAGGTACCTGCAGGTCTCTGACTATATAGAAAGTCTGCATAATCCAATAGGAAAGAAAGATAGTTTGAACCAGTTTCAGTTTAAGTCTCTTGTGAGGAGATTATTAATCCTAAAGAACAGTCCAAGTCTTTTCTAAGTTTCTTTGCCAGTTCTTCTAAGTGATCTGTGAAATAAGTCTATGGTCTAACCAGACCCCAGGTACTTGAACTTTGGTGTGTAGTCCAACTGCTCACCTAGAATAGTAGTGATCTGCGAGTGTCCCAGCAATTGCAGGATTATTGCATTTGAAGGGGCGAGAGGAACATTGCTTTGTTTTTTTTTTTTTGCATTTAAGAGCAGTTTCTGGTTTATAAGATGATGTTGCAGCAGATTAAATTCATTTTGAAGGGCTTTGAGGCCGCTTCAGGTGTGGGGCTACTAGCATAGAGTACCCGTATCATCCAGCGAATATGTGTATTGTGTGCTTCTTTGATGGGGCATCTACATTGTTACTATAAATGGTGAAGAGCAAGGGATCAAGAATGGAACATGCGGTACACACTACAATAGGGGTTTTTGGAGAAACTTCCTTTCTGCCTTTACTTGTTGAAGTCGTCCTGAGAGAGTGAGTTGGAGAACCATTTAAGGATAGGGAATCCAAACCAATTTTCCGGAGGGACGACAGAAGCAGTCTGTGATCAACGGTATCGAATGCCTTGCTTAGGTCCAAGAAAACTGCGCCAAAGTTGTTTTTTGTCTAATTCAAGCTGCCAGTCGTTTGTCACCTTAGCTAGAGCAGAGATTGTACTGTGCTGTGCTGCAAAACCGGACTATAATGGATTGAGCAATTTTCTGAATCAGGTACTTCCAAAGCTGGGAGTTCACTATTTTCTCCAGCATCTTGACAGGATTGGAAGTAGGAGATTGGCCTGTAGTTATTGAGGTCAGTAGGATCTCCTGACTTAAACAAAGGGACCACAAGTGCATTTTTCAAAATGGGTGGTAGGTCACCCTGGGACAAGGATAAGTTGAAGAGATGAGTAATTGGGACTGCGAGGACACAGTAGCTGACCTTTAAGAAGTACGGGTCAATGAGGTCGGCTCCAGCACTTTTCCTAGTGTCCAGCTGAAGGAGAAGATCTTCGACTTCTTTCAGGGAGGTAGGCTGCAGAGAGAAGGATGAACTGGGGATGGGTTTTTCTTGTGTATCCAATCTAAGTTGTTGGCGGAGGATATTCGCGGTAGAGGAGTCAAAGGCTAGCCCTGCAGTGGCAAAATGATTATTGAGAGCATCGAGGATAGACGGTCTGTCGGAGATGATAGTATTCTCGATCAATAATTTAGTAGGTAGGGAATTTACAGTGGTGTGACCTTCAATGTCTTTGATAGTCCTCCAGAATTTGGAGGCATTTTTTGAGGAGTTCTCCAGCTGAGAGCGGTAGAAATTAGCTTTGGCTTCTCTGACCATTTTGGTGCAGAGGTTCCTCGCCCTCTGGAAAGAATTCCAGTCATTTATTAAATTAGCTTTCCTAGCAGTTCTCCAGAGTACATCTCTACTCCGCAAAGCATCTTTCAGGTATTCTGTAAACCACTGACAGGAGTTGTTTCTGGCATGAACTTTTACTATGGGAGCATACTTGTTGAGAGCCCCTAGCACAATTTCTGAGAAAATATCATAAGCCGTAGTCAGGGACTTGGCTAGATAGAAGTCCTGCCATCGCATGGAGTCTCTTAGGTCTGATATATACCCATGGAGATCAAAGTTGCGTATGCACCTTTTAAAGGAGAATTTTGGTACAGTTGTGGATTTAACAGTGGATCTTACACACGCGATGAAGCAATGGTTGCTAATAACAGAGAAAAAGACGCCAGCATGGGAGAATAAATTGGGTTTCTTAACTAAAAGGATATCCAAGAGAGTACTGTTATTAGGGTTGAGCTTGTTAGGATGAGTAGATTTGTTTATTAGCTGTGACAACTCAAGGGAATCACAGAACATTTTAAGTGGGGTGGATGCACTGGAGAGCCAGTCTAAGTTGAAGTCCCCTAGTATGATACACTCTGAAGATGCCGAACCCAGGATGTTTTCGAGATGTTTTAACAACTGTAGTCCAGCTGATGGGGGTCTGTAGTATCCTATTATACATAATGAGACACTGGTGGCAATTTCAATCTTTAATGACAAGCTTTCGAATTCTTTTGGGACAGAGGTTGAGTCAATTATGGAGGCAGGGAATTTATCCTTGATGTAAATAACTACCCCCCCCACCTCTGGTTTGCCTGTCGGCTCTGAACAAAGAGTAGGAGGGGATGCTAATTTCGTTGTTACTGGTCACTGGTCGGAGCCAGGACTCTGTAATCACCAGAACATCTGGAGCAATATGACATACCCAGGCCTGAACAGAAGTGATTTTTTTTAATAGGCTACATACATTAACATACAAGAATGTAAGCCCCTTGAGGCTTTGTAGCTCTGCTGGGGATTCCATGGGTGCCAGACAGGCTGGATTAAGCTCAACATTCCCTGAGCATAGTAAAAGCAGGAACAAGAGTTTCCTGCAGAGTCCTAAGAGAAGTGTGGGTGGCTGGGTCTTCTTTCGGTTACGTGATTTGTCTGCAGCAGTATGGGGAGTTCTGAGGCTAGTTCCCAGTTTTCCTGATGCTGCATACAATAATACCCTGACCGAGATGGTCAATGGGAGTAGGGGGGAGTATGCAGAAGGTGGTGTAGCTCTGTGGGCAGGCTCTAGGAGAGTTCCTGTATGCCGGTGCAGGTGAGGGACCAGCAGCGGGCTAGGGGAAGTTAGAGCACATACAAGTTCTTCTACTTGATAGAAAAAGTCCCGGTCGGACAATGTAAATAAAGAGAGCCATTCTCCACTCTAGGACTTATTTTTTTATTCACGTTAGGGTCCAATACATGTAAGATAAGCAGAGACAAGCATATAAGCAGGTAATATGCCCTCATTATGAGACTATCACCCAATGGGCACTACAAGTGCAAGGCAAGAGAAAAGGATTCTCAGTGGAGGAGAATGTCTAATCCCTGCAGAATACTACTATAGGCAGTGGAGCCTGAAGCAGTAATCCTTAAGTACAGCTCCTAGTCAGGCTAATAAGAAAAGTTCACCTGACTATAGAGTAGTACTAGGGGCAGAGAGGCTTTGAAGCAAATTTCTTAGCTACTACTCTGGAACAGACTAAGACTAGAGAGATCACCTGACCTAAATCAACTGCCTTAGCAAGACAGGATATGCTAGTCAGCAATAAGCAAAACCTAAAGTACCAAAATGGTATGCCCTCAGCAAGACAGAATGAGATAAAGCTGCTAGAAAGGCTTAGTTGCAAAAGGGATGGGAGGAATTACAGTTGTTGACAGTAAGTAACCAGTAAATTGAAATATTAGATAGGAGTGGAGGAGACTGTGTGCATTTAAAGGATGCCTGGGACGTGGAGGGAGGAGGGTGGGACGAAAATCAAGGGAAGTTTGCAGAGCTAGCACTGAATCAGTGCACATACAGTTGGAGAGAAACTGCAGCAGGAGAATGGTAAGTTACTCTACACAGGCCGAGCAGAACAGGCTAAATTAAAACATATAAATTAGAAGCTGAGTACAGGGATGCAGGCTTACATTAAGCCACACGTCTTGGGTGCTCCTGTCTCAGGTGAGTGAGACCAGCCAATCAGGGAGCTCTATACAGGCGTGGAGCCAATAGCGCTACTCTGAGAAGGTGCTGAAATTGAAAACAGCAGATTGCAAGTGATCATCCGGTTCAGCGTTCACACAGCCCAGAGAAATCGTGGCAATTTTTCAAGTGTCGTACCTTATCTAGCTCTTTGGGGGGTGGGTGGATCGGGCTCCTTGCACTGTAGAGGTGCTATGGCTGGATCATGACCGCTGCCCGTGGGGGCAAGTGGCACCTTATCTATCTCTTTGGGGGGTGGGTGGATCAGGCTCCTTGCACAGTAGAGGTGCTATGGCTGGATCGTGACTGCTGCCCATGAGGCAAGTGGCACATATCTATCTCTTTGGGGGTGGGTGGATCAGGCTCCTTGCACAGTAGAGGTGCTATGGCTGGATCGTGACCACTGCCCAGGGCAGCACCTTATCTATCTCTTTGGGGGTGGGTGGATCAGGCTCCTTGCACCGAGAGGTGCTATGGCTGGATCATGACCACTGCCCGTGAGGACAAGTGGCACATTATCTATCTTTTTGGGGTGGGTGGATCAGGCACCTTGCACCCTAGAGTTGCTATGGCTGGATCGTGACCACTGCATAAGATGCGAAGCATTGTCATTATAGATATAGTATTGTGAAGTGTAGTAAAATGTATAGTAATGTGATAAGTTTGTGTTTTACTGATGCATCAGATATTATTTGCATAAGTATTCTAATGTCACATATACCTCGTATAGTAAATTGTCTTTTCAATATTCCTGTGGTGTAGACTTGACACGGACACAAGTTTTCCAAGCAGAGAAGGTGTAACCCTCCTACAAATGGGGTTCCGAAAGTCTTCCTTGGGTGTGCCTAAATGCCCACTGCCAGGCTGGTGTCCTGTGTCTTAACCATTTAAAAGCATTTGCATGTGAGTGCCTTTATAACCTCTGTGTTCTGTCTCTTTAAGAGCTGCCTATATTGCAGTGTATAATTAATCTGGGTGGGGGCTGAGTGCTTATAAGCTCGAGTCCCACCTGGGTTGCCAGATAATTGCTCCATTCTGCCATCGCTAGTTGCGCAGAGGGAGCTCTGCTAGAAGCTGTACTTATTTGCTGATTATTATAATAGTAATGATATTGTAGTTTGTCTAACCTGCCTTCTTTGCAGCATGGACAGTTCTGTTTATCACCACCATCTTGGTTCTGGACTGCTATTGTGGACCAATCAGTATCTTTGGGGGCCCTAAAATGGAGCCTGTCCCCGGGGGTCTTGTGGGAGTGAATTTCTGTAGGAACTGTAGTTTTTCCACTTTAGCGCCTAACTGGACCTGGAATGGGAGCCCTTGCTTTGACAGAGAGATGAGTCAATGAATTGAACCTTTTGGATCAGTGGCAAAGTCCCAAGCTGCATGCAGCAGTCAGTCAGTCTGAGATTGGGTTGAAAGAGTGAACAGCTTGAGACATTCGAGTAGCTGCTCCTGCGTAGTCACATGGGAAACTGGTGGAAAAGCTGAGTTTGGCCTGTCTGCCTGCTGTCCCTCAAAAAGGATCTTTAGAGAGTGCTTAAATAACCGGACTGTATTCGAACCAATTGTGACAAAAGCCACCGAATTGTGACTGTACCATTGTCTGAAGAAGAACGAAGATTTGCTGTATGCGATCGGCCTATCAGGACGTCTGAATCACCACAGAGATCACGGTTTTGCTCAGGAAAGCTGAAATTGCAACTGGACTGTCATCCGACCTGTGGTGTTGTGTTTTGTCTTACTATAAGTGTGCTGAATGCTGTTTGTGGGTTGTGATTTGGTTCCCCACTGTCTAATTGTGCCACGTTTGCTGGAAGCTGCATCTAGCATTTTCTGGACTGAATCCGAACTGTTCACCCGGCCTGGGCCCTGCCACCTTGGCCCAGCCAGCTACTCCAGGCACAGAGAACACCATCAAAGAGAGACTCACCTGGGGATCAGCCCCCTGCTCAACCATCTTGAACAGGAATGACACCTCGGTGATTCACGTGGGCCCTGCTACTCCTGGCACACCAGCTTGTCAATCTGTAGTCTCTGTCTTGTCCCTCCTGTGTCTCATATTGGGCAGCATGAGTAAACCCCAGGGTAGCTCCCTGCAACGTCAGCTAAATCAAAAGTGTTGTCATCTGATTTCTTTGCTGTTTCCTTGTCACAGACTGAGCCTCCAGGCTCCGGATTACAAATTGTGTAATTGGGGACATGATAGAAACTTTCAAATACCTCAAGGGAATCAACAAAGTCCAAGAGGGTAGCATCTTTCAGAAAAAGAGATGTGCAAAAACAAGGGGGCACAACTTGAAGATAGAGGGGGGACGGCTCAGAGGTAATGTGAGGAAGTATTTCTTCACAGAGAGGGTTGTGGATACATGGAACAGCCTTCCTGAGGAAGTCATAGAGTCAAAAACAGTGGGGGAATTCAAGAATGCATGGGACAGACATAAGGCAATTCTAGTGGGGGGTAGGAGGAAGTAGGCTGTTGGTTAACTAGGATCTGCAGCTTATCCATTAGGTAGGAAATGGGCAGACTAGGTGGGCCAAGCGGTCCTTATCTGCCGTCAAATTCTATGTTTCTATGTGTGTGGTTGTACATGTTTCTTCTTTCCATCACAGGGCCCCAACCAGCTGCAACGCCGGCCTACCCCAGGCAATGAATTAGGCTAGCCCACCTTTGTTCCAACTGGTTACCCAGAGAGTGTGACTGTGAAGGGACTCTAAAGTGCATGCATGATTGCCTAACTGAATCAGTTACAGAACTAATCAGCCAAATTACACCCTTCCCTTGTTCATTCCCCCTTAATAAATCAGATCTAATTCTTTTTGCATTTAACCTGACTGTGGTTCCATTTTGTACCAAAAGCACTGTACTGTTGTTACCTGCTGAATCTTACCTTATTGTATAGGGGGTCTCCAGGGTCGGACTGGTGGAACCAGACCTGATAATAAGTGCAAACCTAGTGGGTATTTGTATGCTGTTTAGGGGTTATTGTAACTGTGTCTGTTGTACATTGCTTAGGCCACTAGAGGGTAAAGAGAGGGGTGCAGTGTTCTGGAAGGCTGTACCCAGGTCAACCACACTACCAATAACCCTGTCCTCCAGGTGGAGGTACCCGTTTTCCATACCCAGGCCCCTTAACCTGCACCTAGCCACGCACGAAGGGGTAGTAGACCTTGGGATAGCGCCACCTAGGGGTTACATCAAGAGCCCAGAAAGAAGTGGCCCAAAAAGTAAAGTACAACAACAACAAGCAGCACCACAGTCTGTTGAAACTAAATGCTGCTACTGTCCATGTGCAGGCTAACTCTCAAAATACTGAAAACCCAGCAGGGGTTGGTGGACTGTCTACGTCAGAAGGGCTCAGTAGCACAGCCAATAAAGTGTCGAAAGACAGTGGCAATAGCAAGTCATCTGAGAAAAAAGTGCAAAAACAAAGAGTATTCCATCTGTACATAAAGTTAAAGCACTTACTGGACAACTCGGTAGTGGAGTTGCTCGATTTGCAATACATGCATATCGAATAAATCAATCTGTGACTGCAAGTGTTAGCTCTACTGAGTCTGATGATGATGATGATGATGATGAGGGCAATGGGGAGACTGATGATGATGATGATGATGATGACAGTGGTAATCGAGGTCTGATGATGATGAGCTGGTGACTTTACCTTTAGCTATGTCTTATTCTGGTTCAGACAGTGACAATGGGCGCTATACACGATGCAGGTGGGGTACACGGAAAACCCGCATACCCTGCCGTGTAGCTGTGCACCCAGACAGGTGATCACATGCCAGTATTCACAACCAGCACCAACCTGTCCATGGCTCTACCCCTCCCAGTGCACAGCACTCCACAGGGCAGCTGGGGGTGGAGTCGTGGTTCCAGGTGCACATCCAATGGGATGCCCAACCCGGGACCCACAGTGGATCCCTCATACAGTGAGGTGTGGGTCCAGGGAAGCTCATGCTTACTGCAGGCACCAGGACACGTGTTGCATGTCCCCTACAGCCAGTCAGCCCTACCAGCTAAGCCCATGGCTCCCAGTACCCCCCTGGTGCACTGATGGACCCCAGCGTGTGGACCCTGCCTCAGGCCAGCAACCCCACAACAGCAGCTGTGCCCAGCCCCACTGTGGCCATACCCCTGAGCCCACGTGGGGGGGCTGTGTCACAGTCTGCTCCCCTCGGCACCTTACCACCTGGCAACACAATGTCCCAGTGCTGCCGCTCTGTTGCTGTGTCGGGCACTCACCCGTCCCACTGCCCCTGTCCTCTCTGTTTGCCTAGTGGGCAGAAGCAGCATGAAGGATCCTGTCCTGGTCCACCCCACAGTCAGTGGGTGCTGTCCATGGGGGTGCACAGTGGGTTATGGCAGGGTCTGCCCTGGCATAGCCTGCAGCCTACTGTGCCCCCTGGCATGCAGTACATTGTGGCTTCGTGCATGCCACATAGTGCTGGTATGCCCCCCTGCCCAGCCCCAGCATGTTGCTTTCCACACAGCCAGGGGATCGGGTGTGTAACTGCTGCACGCCCCCTTTGTGAATGTTGCATGGGTACTCAAGACAGACACGCTGCAGACAATGCCAACGCACCTGGCTTCCACGGGGACATTGGCATTGCATAGCGCCCAATGTGAATAAAAATAATGACAGTAGTAGAGTGTCAAAAGGAAAAAAGGAAAAGTCAAAAGCACAAGCCACACAAGGTGAAACAGTCTGACAGTAGTGATGATGATTGTGATGGCAAGGGTGTTGCAGAGGATTCTATGATTGTCTCACCTGATAAACCTGAATGCTCCGCTGATATGTTGTCCCCCACATAAACCCAGTCACTCAACTTCTAGTCCTACTGAGGTCATTACCAGACAAAGACAGTCCACCTCTACTGTTTGGAATCATTTTTACATAAACCCCAAGGATGATTGCTAAACTATATGTGTGCATTGCGACAGATGTGTTAGTAGGGGAAAAAATAAAGGGCATCTTGGAACCACAACAATGATGTGACATCTTTCATGAATTCACCCTATCATTGTATATGGTTCAAACAAACAGTCTTAACATTGGTGGCTGGAAATTTAGCAGGGCTCTCTGTGAACAGAAACATTCTACTGAAACAGTGGGAGAGGAGCACCAGGCAAGATCCAAAAGTCCACTTTCGCCTCACGGTCATGATCACGATATTGCTGTATGGTCCTCTGCTTTACCAGGCACAGCATGTAACCCTACAACACCCCCAGCCAAATGTAATGTTACCCCACCTGATAAGAGGCAGTTGAAGTTAAAAGAGTTTTTGGAAGAAAGTCTGAATATTCACAAAATCATCCCACAGGACAGGCAATAAATCGTAAAACAGCAGAAATGATTGCACTTGATTTACAGCCGTACTCTATTGGGGAAGATGTGGGTTTCAGAAGGCTTATGGAATACAGTACTTAGAGCCACGATTTTTACTGCCAAGTATAAAATACTTCTCCGTAACCGTTGTGCCCAGAATGTATGACAGTTTAGTTGTTCAAGTAAGACATGCTCTCCGAGGCTGAGGACAAGGTAGTTCACTTCACTACTGATATGTGGACCAGCAGCCAAATCATTGCCTATCTTTCTCTTACTGTACACTGGGTCAGTTTTGCGCAACTCATCATCATCCTTACGTACTACTAGTCTGTCTGCTACCTTTAACCAGTACTACTACTACCACTACTATCTCTGAGCTCAAATAAACCCGTCAAGTTTCAGAAAATGGTAGTTCTCCATGTATGTCACTTTCAAACACACACACACAGCACAGCACATTCAGCAAGAACTGGAAAGACTACTTACTGCTTGGGTCCCTTCACAGGGTTTAAAAGTTGTTGTTTTCTGTTGCTGACAATGGTTCATATATTAAACAAGCATTTGTCAATGCGGAAAGTTGGTTGCTTGTTAAACAATTTGGTTTTTTATGTTTGCTTGCACGCATGTGCAAGAAACATAGTGCCATCATCGGAGATTTCGGAGGTGTGTCACCCCCTCCTCCAATTCAGTCAGTGTGTTGGCAGGAGCGGCCCCTGTAAGCCAATGCATTCTGAAGCTGTCTATGACACGCTCCAAAATGCAGTGGCATACAGTTGAAAGGGGCTACGGCTGGTGAGCAGGCGATAGATAAGGCTGCTCACACAGCTCCCACCACAGACAAGAAGCCCCACAGGCGATGCGCTGCAGCCCCACTGCACGCACTGTATATAATGACAGGTGCCCAATCCCGTCGGCTGTGCTGCGTTCCCCAAACCCTTCTGAAATGCCCGCTGGGGTGCCCACCCCAGCATGGCGAAGTAATCCTTAGGCGGCAGGGGTGCCCAATCCCCGTCGTGGCTACCACCCCAACCGTCCTTGTACCACGCTGAGCCCACCCCAGGTGGCAAGCAATCCGCCGAGCGTAGGGGTGCCCAATCCCCGTCAGTACGCGCACCCCAACCATCCTTGTGCCATGCTGGGAGCCCACCCCAGCATGGCAAAGCGTCCCGTCGTCCATTTTTTTTATTTTTCCCTGAAAAGAAAAAAGCGATTCCCACGTAGTCTCCCGCCTCCACAACCGCACCCACCACTGTGCACCCAGCCTCCCCACCCCCACACCCCATACTTACTCCGAGCTCGGCGCGACGATCTTCGGTGGACCAGGAACACGTCTGCACTCTTCAAAGCCGACCGCGAACTGAGGAAATGCCAGTAAGCTGTATAATGGGCTAGATAGGGGGGTTTCAACTTTGTTGCATATCTCAGGCATTTTTGGATTTTTGCACCAAATTTTCAACATGGGGTTTTTGGGACCCCTTCTCATGATTGATTCACTGTCATGGCGTTATTCGGGCCCGAAGGGTGATTTCACAGTCACTGCACAAAATCACCCTTCGGGCCTGAATAACACCATGACAGTGACATCATTCATGAGAAGGGGTCCCAAAAACCCCATGTTGAAAATTTGATGCCAAAATTCCAAAAAATTACTGTTTTACGAGCGTGCGTTGCACAGTTCCTACGCAGGCTCGTAAGTTCGCAAATTTTCAATATTTTCACTCCAGATTTTCAACATTGCATTTTTACCACATATTCTTATGAGTAGTACAGCTGTAATTTTTCAAATCTCACCCAAAATGTGTTTCCACCCATGTAGCGCACAATGGCGCAGTCGGTATGCAAAATCAATGTATGGGACAAATTAAGAAAATCACAGTGACACTGTTCATGAGCAGAGGTCTTAAAATGGCTATGTTGAAAATTTGGTAAAAAACTTCCTCAAAATGACTGTTTTACGAGCGTGCACTGCGCTGTTCCTCATACACTTGTAGGTCGCGAATTTTCAATATTTTCACTCCATATTTTCAACATTGCCATTTTACCACACCTTCTTATGAGTAGTATAGCTGTCATTTTTCACATCTTACCCAAAATGTGTTTCCGCCTATGTAGCGCACAATGGCGCAGTCGGTGTGCAAAATCAATGTACGGGATAAATTAAGAAAATCATAGTGACATTGTTCATGAGCAAAGGTCTTAAAATGGCTATGTTGAAAATTTAGTGAAAAAATTCCAAAAAATGACTGTTTTACGAGCGTGCGTTGTACAGTTTCATGCGCTTGTAAGTTCGCGAATTTTCAATATTTTCACTCCAGATTTTCCATTGCCATTTATTACACTTTCTTATGAACAGTACAGCTGCAATTTTTCATATGTCGCCCAAAATGTGTTTTCGCACATGTAGCGCACAATGGTGCTGTTGGTGTGCGAAAGCAATGTTTAGGACAGATTAAGAAAATCACAGTTACACTGTTCATGAGCAGAGGTCTTAAAATGGCTATGTTGAAAATTTGGTGACAAAAGTCCATAAAATGACTGTGATACAAGTGAGCATTGCGCAGTTTCCACGCACCCTCGTTACTTCATGACTTTGTAATATTTTCGGTCAGATTTTCACCAGTGACATTTTCCACTTCCTTATGAACAGTACAGCTGTCATTTTTCACAACATGGCTGAAGTGTGTTTTCACAGTTTCAGTGCAGAGATGCGTGGTCGCTGTGGGAAATCATTGTTCGGCACAGATAAAGAAAAACACAGTGACACTGTTCATGATCGGAGGCACCAAAATGCCTGAGTTGACAATCTGCTGTAAAAAATCCCCAACCTAATTATATTACGGGTGTGTGTTGCACAGTTTCTATGTACGCTCGTGACTTCACCATTTTTTTAATATTTTTAGTACAGATTTGCAACATTGCCATTTTTTACACCTCCCCATGAACAGTACAGCTGTCATTTTTTACATCCTGTTCGGAATGTTTTTGCACCTGTGGTGCTAAATGCCGTAGTCACTGTGCATAAGCAGCTGCTAACAAAGTGATATTCCCCTGTTCATGAGGTGGGGTCACAAAACAAACATGTTGAAGATTTGGAGTAAAATACTAACGAATGCCTCAGGTATTAGGGTTTCCAACTAACGCCCAACCCTGTAGAGAATGACAGGCATCAGGGGTGTGACTTGGGATTCTTGCCTGTGATGCTCATACCATTCCACACCCTGCAGTCAGTGAGAGGCATCGAGGTATGCCTTGGACTCTTCGGCCCCAAACTTCACCCCATTCTCCTATATCGCACCCATCTCACCATATTTCTGTATGAAATGGGGTGAGCATAAAGGCCAAAGACCCCAGGGACACCGTGACACTTGTCAGTGTCTGCAGGGTGGAGTGTGGTGAAATGGCATGGCCGTTATGCCTGACGACCCAAACGCACACCCCAATGCCTGTCACTCTCTGCAGGGTGGTGGTGGGGTTGGCTTCAGTTCAATACTTCACTGCCATTCCTATTATGCAGCTCTGTAACTTCTACGCTACCACTGCCAATGCCAGCAAGCAAACATTCGGCATTGACAAATGCTTGTTTTTCTATATAGTTGTTTGTGGTATTTTTGTAGATTTTCTCCCATTGCCAGCCTGAGGGCCCTGCGCACTGCCGTGCGTGCGTGTGTGTGGAGGCACGTATGCACACCGTGGCACCTGCTCAGCCCCTTCCACCCACACATAATGATGCCGCCCCCACCCGCCTATGCTACCCACTGGACCTTCAGCCAGTGGGGGCCGGACCTCTGGGGTGACAACCACCCCCACTACCCCTGGAGAGAAGAGCTGCCAACCGGCTTGCTCAATCCTATCCCCCCATGCGCCAGCACCCCAATAACCTAAGGTCGTTCCTGAATCCAGGCCGCCAGTGTAGGGTGAGGTAAGGCATCCAGCGCCTCAACCCTCAGCACCACCAGGCCAGCCTTGTTAAACAATTTGATGTTTTTCTAGTGAGAGAAGTCAAGAATTGAGAGTAATTTTTGGGACTCAGGAGTAGAGCCTGAGGGTAGGGTGGCTGGGTTAATGACACTGCTACAAACAGTCAGTGAGAGCAGACCTACTATGACTGCGTCTGGTCCTAATGGGCCTCTGCTAATTCTACTCCTCTGGTGGGTCACTTACTGAACTGGCAGGCTGCAGGCAGCCTAGGCTGGCAAATAGACATACAAGCTTCTTCGTGATTGGATCTCAGTAAGCCTCCGTCTCTTAAAAGATGTTGTTCCTAGGGGGAATTTCTCCAATCACTGACATCCTCAGATGGCTTCTCCAATAATGTAGGGTAAAGGATGTTTTAGAACTACTCTATGTGATCTGAGTCAGGTGGGAGCTTGAAGTGGTGGATTTGATTAGTCTGCCTTGCACTCAGTTTTGCTAGCAAAAGCATGTGGGTTTGGCCTGGAAGCCAAAGTGGGTGGACCTGGCTGCTCTGCCAGTAATAGTGGACGAGCCACTTGGTGAATGAGGAGAGGGACATGATGGCGGAGATCAGTACAACTGTGATGGTGAATGGGCTGTAGACAGCTGCCAATGAGCCATGTATGTGGGGGCAGTGTCGGAGGCAGCAGTAATGAACAAGGGTGTCAGCAGTGTGGAGGGCTGGAGTAGTGAGTTGGTGAACAGCACTGGTGGACCAGGGATGTGGGGCGCACTCCACTCCCAGCTGCAGGTAAGAAGTAGCCGTCAGCAACAGAGAAAGCCAAGGCTGCAGGGGAGGGGCACTGGGGCCACCGCAAACAGCACCCCACAGGGCCCAAATTTCAAATATGAAGAGCAATTTGCTTCCAGCTGACACACACCCATAAATCTGTTCCAGGCTGAGGGTCAACAGAACAAGCTTGGCTGTCTCTGCCTTTGTCCCATACTCAGCAGTGCTGATGTCTGTTCAAAAGCACATACTAGGAAACTATGTTGCAGTAAATGTTCTTGGTGTTATTATACAGGTTATAATTTGCTGTTACAGAGTTGTGTGTCGTCTTGTTAGGGCTCAATGAATGGCCAGGGGTCTGGGGGCCACCAAGGCCCCCAGAAGCTCTGCGGTGTTTGGTGTACTGTGGCGCATTTTGAGTGTTTTACTGAAGAGATAGCACAGAAGAGCATAATAAGGTACAATATGTTTCCTCGTGCAATAGGCAGCTATAAAAAGTGTAAAATCTTACACTTTACAATGTGTTTATTAGTTTCACAAGTACAACTTACAAATGATTATACATGGCAGAGAGAAGTCAACATGTGTATACATCAGCAGATCTTACAAGAGGATTCATGAGCTAACAGCCCAGTAAATACCACCATGGAAGGGCTGTCCCCAGTGATGGTCGGAACCATACTAAGTGTAGTTGTATACTTAGACAAGAATCTACTACAGTAGAAGAACCTGTAATGCATAATATCCCTGCTCTAAATCTTGCCACACCCTTTCTTTACTCCTCTCCTTGTCAAGCACTGTATCTCTGCCATAGGCTCTCACTTCAGCCTCTGTGAGCTTAACCTACCATTGCTCCATATGAAAACTATTCCTTCCCACGACTTCTACCTGGTATTGTGTGAACAGATGACCGTCAACTACACTGTATGTCATTAATGTATCTTGATATGTGCCCACCTTGTATTGTATTCCCTGTATGTGCCTCAGTTCTCATGACATGAAACCTTTGCAAATGAGCTTGCAACTCAAAGGTTGTAATCTGAGGCTTTAATAAATAAATAAAATAAATAATATAACATGTCAGTATCATGGGCTACTGTATAAGCCACATGGTCCTGTTCCTAAAGAAAGCATAGAAAAATAAACTGTGCTGCAAAGCTATCTAATCCCTCAGAGCTTCATAATAGCACCAGCACTGCATATCACTGCCAATCGCACAAGACTTGCGCCCCTCAGTATAAACACCACATGTGAAGTGCTGGTGACTAAACAGAGACCATGAAAGGTTAGATATAACAAACCATCATGTAGAACTCGGTCACCAAATGGAAATTATTTGATCCAATGGAACTTAGAATGAAATCCAACACGTAAAATATCCCATACAGTCCAGAGTAAATTGATACAACATGCACCCTATAGTGAATCAGTCCAAATACTGTATATCAGCCCAGCCTGTCCATAATACACTGCCAGTGCAAGACTGAAAATCAACATAATGTGGACTCTAGCGTGTCCTGTTAACCAACATGCTTATCAGACAGGGAGAGGATGGGGGGAGTACACAGTTGCCATGTGACCAGAGCCATCCTGCTAACATATAAGTTGGCAAATTTAAACAGTGATTGATGTGAAAAAAATTATATGGATCTTTTCAACACCTTTGTCTCATGGAGAGATATATTCCCTTGTGGGCCTTAGCCCCACAGATGAGCACCACCGTCGCCGACTCTCCCCTTACAACCACAGGCCCCCCAGAGCCTCTACCCATTATTATGCTACCCATTACAGGATAAGCCAGCCCATTTTTTCTGAGCAACTGCACACACCCTAAAAAAAGCCACCCAATCTCTCAGTCATCTCTCTCACTCCCATTCTCGGGTTGGACACAAAAAGGTGCAGAAAAGCAACACTTTACATACTAGTCTGAGACTACTCAGCCTGGCCTGCTGCAAGTGTGCCACCACACAGCCCATTACTTTCAAGCCCCCCTCCTCCTCCTCATCTCTGGAACCATCCATCCCAGTTCCCGACCCGACCACCAACTCGAGTCACCACTCAGCTCACCTCCCTGCTGCAGTGCTTGTTTGTTGACTGGGGCTGGTCATGGCAGTGCTGTGCTCTGGCTGCCACTGGACCTGTGCTGTGCTAGTTTTTCTTATTTTTATTGTAATGATGCAAAGTGAACCTAATTTGAGAGCACAGAGCTAGCTAGCTCACCCTCTTGCTCCTTTTAACCACCGACTGATGGAATTAGTCTGACCGTCAAGTTCTTCGACTGAAACAATTTGCCGCTGGGCACTCTGCTTAGATAGAGCTCACTCAGCTCACTAATTCAACTCCGCCAAGCTAGTATGGCAGTAAAGAAAACAGTGTAGCATGACTCAGGTGCTCTTGCTCCTCTACAACGTTACGTGATGGCGGTGGAACCTGCGACCGCTAACAGTCAAAGAGCCAGAGACTGAAAGTGAGAGTGCTGTGGACAACTGTCTACTTAGGCACATGGTGCTACTAACTAGTACTACTAGGATTTTTGTTTAGGGGGTAGGGATAGATGAGGGGTGAAGATGGACATGGACTGGAAGATGCGGGACCATCCCTCAATCCTCAGTCTGACCCTTGTAATTCGGGAGGAGGGCACAGCCCCTACTTTAACTTCCCAGAAGCTGTAGTCAGTGCCTATGTGTTAGGGTAGGTATGAGTTGCTAGCAAGTGCTCTGCTGGGCGATTGTTTTCCCCATCTTTCTCTCCGCTTTATGCAAATCAAAGGACCGAAGCCCTCTTTGATTGGTTAGGCCTCGGTCCTTTGAAGTGCATGACTGTTCAGCCCACCCAGCAGAGAGTTGTGTCAGGACCACATGGAGTGGTCATTGGTGCAGACTGCCGAGCCCCTAGTTTTGTGTACTGCAACAAGCTCGGTAGCGACACACACACACACACCCAAATCCCCTATTGCCACAATACGTTGGCTTGTACATGTGCACAACCAACGTAAAAAGCACTTCATGATGGCAATTATGTACATACATGCTGTTTTGCCCATTGTCTTCACCTAATCATTCAAAGCTTCCTGGATAATGACCGCAAGTATTAACTGCTGTGGGAACAGTGCCCAAAGTGTGCGGTCACTTCAACCATTCAGTAAAGCCTGTGACATCCTTGCTGATATCCAGAAGGACAAGGTCTTCCTCATCTACAGCTTGTTTAGGATGTAGCAACAAGTTGGAATTAAATTTACTTTATGATTGAATGCATCCAAGAATAAAGGTAGCTATCATTGAGTATATCATGTACAGTGATAACGGGAGGGCATTGTACTCCAGTCTACTCATTGGTCTCTGCTGGGACAGTGGTGTCACATTCTGAAACCATTCATGAGTGCTACAAAAGAGGTCAGTGCAGAAAAGGCATCACTTAGCCAAGTTATTCCACTCATTCTACTTCTCAAAAAGGTTGGAGAAATGAGGAGAACTTAGATATGAAAATCTCTAGTCAATAAGTTGCTTACCAGACTGAGCAATGATGAGAAATTCTCAGCCATGACACGGAGCAAGGAGTATCTGTTAGCAACATTGCTAGATCCACGTTCCGGAACAGACACCTTCCTGATGTGGTTTCTGATGTGGTGGAGAAGTTTAACTACAGGTAACTTTTGAGTAATGCAGTAGATGAGGTTTCATTAGGATTGGCAAGCAGTACTACAATGATACCACCTCAAATTCAGAAGACTGCTCCAAAACCAGTTCAGAAGCAGGCAATGAGGAGGATGACATTTGGGGCCAGTTGCAGGACATTATAATTCCACAAGGAGAAAATGCATGCTCAGTAGTAAGCATGGTAGATGCATATCTGTCTGAGCCCAATATTATTTATTTATTTATTTAGGCAATCAGAATTACAACCTTTTGAGTCAAAGACTCTTTTTGCAAAGGCGCCATGTCAGGAATGCAAAGCATGCAGAGAGAAGCAAACAGTGCAGAAATATAGGCCCTGTCCACACTCGCAACTTGGTACCATTACCGCAGGTCGCAACCGTTACATAAGTTTGCAAAAACGGTTCGCATCCGCATTGGTAACGGTATCCGATGCGTTTTTGCTACCGATCTCGAGACTTATTGGAAGGTAGTCTCGAGATCGGTAGCAGGAACATTTGCCACTTGAAAATGCTCATGAAGCAGAATACTCACCAATGCAGATGGGTGAGTGTTTGATCTCGGTCCTCCCGGTCTTCCATGGCTGCTCCAGGCATCCCATGAGGGAGCGTGGATCACTTTTGCTGCTTCCCTCTCAGATGGCGCTTCAGTACTAGTGACTGAGTGCTTAATTCTGGTGCACCAGTTAGAAGACATTGTGAGACTGATGGAAGAGGGCATATGTGGTACTGTCACTGCATAGTGTTACTGCATATTCTTCTTACTCCTTATCCATTCCTTCCCCTTGGGCCTTGTTCCCCTCTCCCTTAAATAAACCTGTGCCTGATGTATGTGCATTGCCTTACTGATTGCAGGATTACTGTGGCTGCATTGTGCAGAGGAACTGTGTGGGATTGCTGAGGAGTGAAGCAGTGCAGATGCGAGGTGGGTGAGAGCACAGAATGGGGAGCATGGTTGCGGCAGAGTGTGGATGAGCTGTAATGGTAAGGCTTAAACCGTTGCCGATACCATTATGCTGCCACTAGCACAAGTGTGGACAGGGCCATAGACAGTGACAAGCTCAGAAGTACATACAATTTAGGGCCATTAAGCCAGCATCAGAAGTATCACAATACACAATTGTAGAATAAGGCAAAATACCAAGCAAAATACAAAATTTAGACATCAGGGAGACCGCTTCTTGGAAAATGTTATGCAATTTAGAGCACACCACTGGCGAGAGGTGTTGAACTGGGCAGGAAAAACAGAATAGGGCCAAGTGGGGGGGAGCAGGCAAATCAATGAGCAAAGGTGGGGCTAGGAACAGTCACAGGAGGAGGAGGAGTCCAGAAGGTGGGTCTTTAGACCAGTTTTAAAGCAGCATTAGTATTAAGGACAACCCTTTAGCTTAGTGGCAAGAGAAAAAAATCATGTTGGCCAAAGCTGGCTGCCCTGGCTTGTAAGTAAATTGGATGTCCACCCTCCAGTGTCTGTTTCAAGCATTATTTAGCTCTGCTGGGGATGCTGTGGCTGATAAATGAGTAAGATTAACACCAGACGATGTGGGGAAACTAACGTTCTCGAAGGCTAACCTGCCAAACGTTGGCTACATACAGTATGTGATGCTGATCTTGAAGAAGATGACTCTGACAGCAGTACCTGTGCTGCAGCTGTGGAGTGACACATCAGCTTTCAATTTTGAGACTCACTGGACTGCTTAAAAGTAGAG
Source organism: Neoceratodus forsteri (assembly GCA_016271365.2). Classification (NCBI taxonomy): domain Eukaryota; kingdom Metazoa; phylum Chordata; order Ceratodontiformes; family Ceratodontidae; genus Neoceratodus; species Neoceratodus forsteri. The sequence goes on from CM028133.1 coordinate 1,094,617,441, forward strand.
ATCTGGGACTTGCCTGCCTTTCGACCGCATCATCACCATCATCATCCTGGAGGTGGGTGGAAGATACAGCCAGTACATCACATTCACGTCATCGCATACTGGTAGCAGCTGTGGCAGACAAGTCCCTGATCTCACACACACAGTCTCTTTCTCATTCTGACGAGATCATTTATTTTATTACCTAATGCACCTAAGAATAATTATTACTTATATAACCATAGCTCTGTTTTTCCCCCTGATAGTAGTGGTAGTAGTAGCAGTGGTGAAGTGGTCACTTTGGACTGCCTGGTGCTCTTGTTCTTTCACATTACTTTGCGTTGCATCCCATACCGAGACTCGCTGCTATGCTAAAATAATTGGTGACATACAAAAACAACACTGATCCCTTCTACAAAAAGTCAGACTCAGAAGACTGGTTAAAAAAACAATAGAGATCTGGGATTTGGCTGCCTTTTGACCGCATCATCGTCATCATCATCCTGGAGGTGGGTGGGAGGTGCAGCCAGTACATCACGTTCATGTCATCACATACTGATAGCAACTGTGGCAGACAAGTCCCTGTTCTCTCACACACAGTCACTTTGTCATTCTAAGGAGATTATTTACCTAAATGCACAAATTAAATAACCAATTGCTAAATGCTGCTAGCTCTGTTTTCCCCCCCTGGTAGTAGTACTACTACAAAGTACAATTATTTAAACACACTATTATCACCTTCTAAAAAATCAGACTCAGGAGGAGACCATTTATTTACAAACTAGAGATCTGGTCTGGGACTTTCTTGTCATCACAGTCACTTTCTCAATCTTTTCTAAGCAGTCATTTTTGGTAAATGTGCCTTAACCATATTGATTTCATATGAACGTACAAACATATGAAAACTCCAGCAGAAACAAGCCTCATGGTCTATTGAGTCTGCTCAATTGTGCAGCTAGCCCCAGAACTTGCAGCTGCCCACCCACCCCATCCCTCCTCACAAATACCCCCACTCTGTACCATCCCTTTTAAAACCATCTACTGTGCTACAGGCTGCTGCCTCCTCCGCAGAGTATTCCACTTATCCACCATCCTCTCAGTGAAATAATGTCTCCTAACTTCCTCCTGAATCTTCCCCATCCAATCTCATCTGGTACCCCTCGTGACCCTCCTCCTTCTAATCTGGAAAATCCCTTCTTTACTAGCCCTGTTAATTCCCTTTAAGTATTTAAAGGTTTCGATCATGTCCCCCCCTGTCCCTCCTTTCCTCCAGGGAATACATGTTCAGCTCACCCAGCCTCTCCCCATAGAAGTATCCCTCTAACCCCTGGATCATCTTTGTCACCCTCTGCTGTACGCCTTCCAACAATCTGATGTCCTTCTTCAAGAATGAGCGCCAGTACTGCACGCAGTGTTCCAGGTGTGGCCTGACCAGTGACCCATAGAGGGGCAGGATCTCCTCCCTATTTCTGGAGGAGATTCCCCTCGCTATACACCCCAGCATCCTGTTGGCTTTTGTTGACGCCCTCCTCCACTGAGCCGAGTTGTTCACACTCCCCATTATAAGCACCCCTAGATCTCTTTCTTCCTCGGTGCATTCTAGTTCTACCCCTCCCACAACTGATAGCTCCTTCTCTGGTTGTTAGCCCCAAAGTGCAAGATCCTGCACTTTTTTGGTGTTAAACCCCAACTGATACACATCTGACCACTCCTGCAATTTGGTCAGGTCCTCCTGCAGCCTCCTCTGCCCTTCAATGTCGTCAACCACGGCACCCATCTTTGTGTCATCTGCAAAGAGACTGATCTTACTCCGAACCCCGTGAGAGATGTCTGCTATGAGTATTCCGAACAACACTGGTCCCAATATTGATCTCTGCAGCACCATGCTTCTCCCCCCACCACCACTCTTTGCTACCTTCCCTTCAGCCAATTAGTGATCCAGCTTACTCTTTGATCCCACCCCATATACTCCAGCTCCCCCAGCCTCCCCATGGCACAGAATCAAAGGTCTTGCTGAAGTCCAAATAAAGGACATCCACTGCATGGCCTTTGTCCAGTTCTCCTTTGTCACCCAGTAGTAATACTCAATTAGATTTGTCTCGAAGATCTTCCCAAGACAAACCCATGCTGCTGACCGTCCTGGAGACCACTGATCTCCAAAAAGGTCACCAGCCTCCTTTTTAAGATCATCTCCATGAGTTTCCCACAATTGATAAGTGAGGCTTACTGGTCTGTAGTTCCCTGGTTCATCTCTTGGTCTGCTTTTATGGATGGGTACCACATGGGCCATCCTCCAGTCCTGTGGCACACATCCAGTGTCTAGGGGCATATTGAACAGGTAAGCCAGCGATCCTGCCAGGACCACCATCATCTCCCTAAGTACACTATGGTGAATGCCATCTGGACCCGGTGCCTTGTCCCCCCTCAGAGCCCTCAATCCTTTCAGCACCCTGTCCTCTGTAACCCCTAAATCAGTTACCTCCTCCCCCCCCACCCATTCCTCTTCTTCCAGGTGGTATCTGCCCTCCTTTTCCCTAGTGAACACGAGCAGAAGTACTCATTCAGCACTTCCGCCAGTCCTCCCCTTCTCCACCCAGCCCCAGCCTTTCCTAATCGTCACAATCTGATCCTTGTTTTCCGTTTTTCACTAATGTAGCTGAAGAAGTCCTTTTCTCCGTCTTTTATGCCCTGCACCAGTCTCAGCTCCTGGATGCCTTGGGCACTCTGACCAGCCTGGTATCCTCCTGGACTTCTTCCACATACCCCTCCCTGTTCTCTGCCCCCCCATCTCCTGAGTCTCCTAAATGCTTTTTAGCCCTGACCCCATCCATTGCCTCCTTCGTCAGCCAGCTGGGTTTTTTTGCCCATCCTTCTTACTCCTTGTTCTTGTACATGTTCCAGTCACCTCCACCAGGCCATTTTTGGCTAGCATCACATGCTGAATTTCTGCCAGATGCTTGCCAATATTTCCCCATCATTTTAAAGTCTGCCTCCTTAAAGTCTATCACTTTGGTACCATTACTTCTGCTGCCCTGCCCATGTTGAGTGTGAACCAAACAGAGTGGTGGTCACTCCCAGCCAGAGGGTCTTCCACCTCCAGATCCCTTATAGCCTCCCCATTTGATAGAACCAGATCCAGAGTCCTATCCAATCTAGCTGACTCACTGACCAACTGCACCAGGAAGCTGCCTGAAATGCCTCTTGTAAAACCCGCTCCCTTGTACTCTTGATGGTTGGGGTGCTCCACTCTGCCCCCGGTAGGATGAAGTACCCCCACCACCACAGTGTTCCATTTCCTACAGATCCTTCTGATTTGTTCTACTAACTCCCTATCCAGATCCTCCCCTTGGGCTGGTGGCTTGTACACCACCCCCATCCTCAATGTCCTATGTTTTGAGTCTTGAAGCTGCATCCATAGGGCCTCTGTTCTGCCTTCCTCCCCCCTTCCTCCCTTATGCATCTTATCCCCTCCTGAACATATATTGCCACCCCCCCTTTTCCCCTGGCCCTATCCTTCCTGAATATCCTATACCCTGGGCCCATTATGTCCCATTCCTGGTACTGGGTGGCCCGTTTCCATGATGGCTACAATGTCCACCCTTCCAATTGCCAAGAGAGCCTGTAATTCCACTGATTTGTTACCAAGGCTTCTTCACTCAGTGAGACCACCCTCCAACCCGTCCCAGCCCTCCCCTCCCTGAATTGCTCTTTCCTAGTCTTCCCTGTGCCACTGCTCCAAGTTCCTCCCTACTAGCCTGAAGGGTAAGCTTGTTTGGCTCCCCTCTCTGGAATCCCTGCCTACCCTCTGTGGTGGTAGACTACTTCTGGTTTTCCCCTGATTGTAGCAGGTGGGGGCAGTAGCAGACTGCAGTCTTGAAGTGGAAGCTGGCTGACTGGCCCTCTCTGACTGGCTGCCTTCTGCTCTGGCCTGGTGCTGTTTTTGTGTTTCTGGCTTCTTCTTCATCACTTAGCTGTCTAAACACATCTGGTACCTGCCTGTACCTGTTGAGAAATAGAAATCACTACTGTTAATAATATAACTTATACACAGTGTTAGTATTACTTTCTTAAATGTCAGAAACAGAAAAGTGATTAGAGAGCATACTCTACTACTAAACAGTGGTTTACCGAATATACTCGCGGATAAGCCGATCTGTGTATAAGCCGAACCCCCCCCAATGACCTGCTGCAAATAGAGCAAATGCCTTGACCCGCATATAAGACGAGTCGTGTTTTTAAAAATAAATGAATGTCATTATGATTGCCAGTTCATGACAAAATGTATTGATGCAAATCAAACAAATGTAACAATCATAACAAAGTGCCCAAAAATATATACAAGAAACATATGGTGAAGAAGGGCAGTACTCAAATTCATCTAGCGGTCATTTTGAGGTACCGACTTGGACAGTCTCGTACTCACGGTAATGCATGTGAGTCAGCAACTCGGTCATCGTCCTCTTCCTCCAGCGGTTTGGAATCTGATATTCCCAAAGCATGCATGTTTTCAGCCAGGTACTCCTCAGTCACCACGTCCGATGTCAGTATATCCAGCTCTGCATCATCATCTGCTGCCCCTCTGTTTCCTCCTCATCCTCTTCATACAGTGCATCATCCTCAGTCCCATCCACGCTGTTGCTGATTCGCTGTCTTCCTGGACCTCAGCAAAGCATTTGATACTGTTGACCACTCCCTACATCTTTCATCACTAAAAGCGTTAGGTCTAGATACCACCTCTGTGGGCTGATTCCAGAACTACCTAACGGATAGGCAACAGTAGGTCAAAGTGGAAGGGGAGCTCCCCCCCCCAAACCGTTACTTAGAGGTGTCCCTCAAGGATCCATTCTGGGACCAATACTCTTCACCATATACATTAACAATATCGACCTTGGCATTAAGAATGCCAATATCCACCTATTTGCAGGTGATACGGTGCTGTACCTAAGCCAGTCTACACCTGAAGTTGCTTGTAAAGAACTACAATCTGACTTTGTCATCCTCCAACACCAGCTTCTCAAATAAAAAACTTCTCCTCAAAGCCAAAAAAACTAAGGCGATGATTCTCTCTCCTGGCAACCTCCCATCCTATTCTGCTCTTGGCACCCCCCCCCCATCACTACCTTACTGGGGGAAAACCTGGACTATGTCTCCAAGTTCAAATACCTGGGAATCTGGCTAGACCACAAGCTCTCTTTCGGGGAACACTTGGAGGACATGGTAAAAAAGCTGAGACAGAGACTAGGGCTCTTCTATCGGATAAAACACTTTCTAATGGCGGAGGCAAAAAACAGCTCGTACAGTCTACCTTCACCTCCCTGTTAGACTACACTGATTTTATCTACTGCCATTGCAACGCCTTATACCTGGGTAAGCTGGACGTCCTGTATCACAGAGCACTGCGCTTCATCACCGGCCTCCCCTCCTCTACCCATCACTGTTCCCTGTATGCTGCTGTAGGCTGGACCTCCCTGCAATTCAGACAAAAAAGAAATGCGGCCATATGGACTCTGAAAGCACTAGCTGGAAAACTACCATGTTATATCTCTGATCTTCTGCCCTTAAGTGAAGTCAGAAAATACACCCTAGGGAGCTGCTCCTTTATCACCTTGAATATCCCCAGGGTCCGCACACGATATGGGAATGCGGCCATAAGCTACTCGCTTCCATCGCTTTGGAATGAAATCCAGAAAATTTTGAATCTAAGAACCACAGCAACTATCGCAGTGTTCAAGTCCCTATACACAAAGTTAATTGGAGATAAATGTCACTGCTTCCATTGACCTTGTTCTTCTATAGCTTCTGTATTTACCCACGCCTGTTCTGCACTGCCACCTCACATATGCCTTCCTCTTTCCCGCACCTTTGCCTCACCCTCCCTTTCATCATCTTACTGTTGCTTTGATTCTCCTCTCCTAGGGCCACCGACCTCCTAAGTTCTCCAAGTATAGCCACCACATGATTCAAGTATACCTGCGGTGGTGCCTCCGAAACCGTTACCTGAAATTCACCAGAGCAGCTCACGCGCCTCTAGCTCCAAGTTCTTCCAGGAGTCTAGCTAGGTTACAGCTTGTTGTCTCTGGGCGGCCAATGCCTCCCTGTGCCATAACAAGGTTCTTCGTTAATCTCTTCGCCTCTGCAAGCCATGAATCCCCTTGCTCCACAACAAAACTTAATGCTTGCAAGCTGGGCTGTCGGCGCCTCCTGGTGCCATAGCTGGTCATCCCTAATTCTTTCTGCTTCTGTAAGCTACATACCCTTTGTCTTACTCCATAGCAATAACCTAAGTTTGGCAAACTGGGTTGCTGGCGCTTCCTGGTGCCATAGCCGGTCTTGTTAAACCTCTCCACTTCAGTGAGCCACGTACCTTCTCGCTCTATATCAAGAACCTAAGGCTGAGAGCTGCTTTTGTCATTTGCCCTCTCTCCATTGCAGCCGCACCAACTTGAGGTACCTACAATTATTACCTAACAAAACCCCTTCCTGCGTCCCTGTACTGAATATACCTCAAACTTGGCTCTCTGTACTGATTACACCTTAAAGTTAGAATAGATATTCAATTTGCCTGTTCCTTGAACACACTTATTAATGTTTTACATTTCATTTCTTTTATCAATGTCTGTACGGTGTCTTAATGTCTATATCCTTGCCAATTATATTATTCTGTTTCTTTGACCATGTGTAATGCAGGTCTACCTTGTAAATGAGCTTGCTCAATGGTGTCCGCCTGGATAAATAAAGATTTGATTGACTGATTGATTGATTCCACACCGAAGAAAGGACTTAACCATCTCTTCAGATATTGATTTCCAAACTGCAACAATCCACTCACATACAATATCCAGGTCCGGTCTTTTCAAGTTGCCCACTTTCGTCACCCCTCCAACCCCAGCACACATCAACTTGCTCCATTTCTTTCTCACCCTGTCCTTGATGAGTTTATTGAAACACACATCAAGTGGCTAGAGGATGGAGGTCGGACCACCAGGGATCACACACGTCTGTTTTTAGTTTCTTTGCATATATTTTTACTGGATCAGTGAGATGAGCCCGGAACATATCCCAGACGAGAAAAGAGCATTTAGATCATAGAGCCCCAGGACATGTGTGCCAGACCTTCTGTAACCACATCTGCACAAGTGACTCATCCATCCAACCCTTAGGATGGGTACAGATGAGGATGCCAGGAGGAAATGTCATTTTTTGGGGGAGGGTTTTTCTTTTAAAAATTACAAGGGGGTTTTAACTTTGTCCTGTCAGCAAGACAAGATAACATCACAGTGAAGTGTCTTTTCATGCCAGGCGGTGCATATCAAAACAGTCTTGCTGCTGAAGGGGTTGACACAGTTCTATTTGTGAGCAGGTCAAAAGTCATCGGAGTCTCATCCATGTTACAAATTTGGTTCAGGGCATATTTATGTTGTGTGTGCATTTTGAGCACATACTGCTGAAAGCTATCCACCTTAGCCTCCGAATTGGCTGGTAGCTTTTGTGATATTTTGGATCTCTGTCTGAGTGTCAACCCATGCCACTCCTATGAATCTGAAGCACCAACCGGCTGATGCTAGGAAAGAATCCACATCAGCGCGCTGGTACTTAGGATCCTTGGCCATATGCAGTGCCTTCATCTGTTCTGCCAACCTGGTCACAATATAGCCACTCTCCCGCATTGTAAGATCCAAGTGTTCAGGTCAACTTCCAAGTCAGCAAAGGCTGCACGCCTCCCGTGGCATGCCTTTGGATTTTATAACAACAGCCAATCAACTCCTTCTCAGTGCAGTTTAAATAAGCCACTGCTAGGCAAATTTAGATTATAAATTACAATGAAAAAGGAAAAGGTGAACCACTAGGAATTGAACCTAGGACTGCTAGCATTCCGTGCCAGTAGCTTTGCCTTTGAGCTATGGTTCATGCAGCTGCAGGGGCTGTCCAGGTCTCTCTTTCAAATTCACATTCCTTTCCTCTTGGTGTTGTGTAACTTTGCAACTTCAGAAATACATCAAAACAACAGCCAATCAGCTCCTTCTCATTGCAGTTTAAATAAGCCACTGCTAGGCAAATTTGTATTTTGGCATTTCGGCTAATGACAGTTTCTGTTTTTGCCACTCACGCACTTGTTTTTTCATTGACGTGTAACAGGGTCCTCTGTTATGATTAAAGTAAATAGGGTAACATCCCCCCTTAAGATAAAATTTATTTTTCACTCTTTTCTGTATTCTTTAACTTATTCCATACTATCCTGTTCTTTTTTTTGTCAGGGTAGCCAACCTGACAAATACATCTCTTTATCTGTTCTGTCTCTTTTTTAGGGCTTATTATTAAAAGAATTGCCCCTTTCATAAATATCTAGCTGACATGCTTTAAGAGTTATATTTCCAAATAAATAAACTTTTGCTGTCTTTTTCCTGTTTGGAAATTATATTTCCCCAAGAAGCACCAAGTGAATAATACATTGCTGCAGAGTTGTTTTAAACATACAGTAGTTTAGCCAAGAAAAGAGAGCTCATAATAAAACCCTACTCTCTGGTTATCCTGCTGTGTAAAAAGAAGTTCTGTAGGTCCCGAGAAGCGAGCGGGTGGTAGCGGCCGTGAGGTGTGCGCATCTTTTCATGCTCGCACCCTCGCGCAGGACTGTGCGTACGATTGCACAGCTGTAATTTACAAAATAAAAAGCTGTAGCGCTGAAACTCGCAACCGCTGTTGCAATGTTAAAATGAAGCTGCTGAGCGCTAAAGAGATCACGCTTGCAACTGTGTTCATTTGCCTAGGGGACAGCTCAAAATATCCCCCGAAGTGCTGTTTCAGTGTCCACGGCACTAACAAGATAAATTAAAGCTGGAAATGAGTAAAGGACTCTGTAAGTAGATAGAAGTCCTGAAAATGAAGTTAAACATCCCAAAGAAGAGTTGTCTATCACTTGTAATAGAGCCTCTAAACAGTAGAAGGCTGAGGAATGTAAAAACCATCGGCTACAATTTCAGCCGTCTGAAATAAACAAAATAAGCAGGAAAAGTGTAAAACTCTGTCTTTTAGCCAGATAATTACAGAATGAGTAAAAACCTCTCTGAGGTACAGAGAACTGGTTTGTTTCATGCTGAAGTAAAGGAATACATTGTTTCCTGCTTTATACAAAAGTTATTGGGTTTTTTTCATCTTTTTTAAAGCTGTAAATCACTATTTTCCATATGTAGTGACTAGAAATAAAATAAGATAAGGAGCATGCCCTTCATCTTCTTTTTATTATCCAGTTCACATTATATTGTAGACTTTGATTTTAAGAATAAAATAACTCTGTATTTTACCTGGAGCTTTCAGATGGCCCTGCTTAGGAGCTGGCCGGCCCAGGAATGACAGTTCATATAGAGAGAAGGTATGATGTCATCAAAAAGGGGAGGAGTAAATTGTAGCAGAAGGAGACTATATAAACCCCTTTCTGACAGGCTAAGAGAGAGTAGATGTGGAGGAGTGTTCAGTAGGGTTCTGGACACTGAGCAAGAAGGATCTTGTTTCAAGAAAAGCTATAGCTGTTGGGAGAAGGAAGACAGATATCCAGAAGAAAGTGATTTTCTGTTCTGAGTGTGCTGGACTTAACACTTTATTTTCCTTTCTGTGACATTACAGTGCTTTCTTTATTTTTTGTTATTATTTTTGCTTTTGGAAATTTATTTTGGACTTTCATTTTTGATTCAAGAAATAAAATGATAAATGCAGTAATTTGCATTTTTTATGCACCAAAGTTCTGTCTAAGTGTCTGTCATTGATCTCATGCTTCCACATGACTATGTACTGCCGTGCAACAACCGAGTTATTGGTTGCCTCGGCACATTCAAAAACTCGAAGCTTGAATGCTGCATCGTAGGAGCTTTGCTTTCTTTTTAAACTCATCGCCTAGAACATTTGCAGACAAACAATACCTGTAAGCACTGCACAGCTACTGACTCTTATAGGACTGAATCTGGACATGTCAAACCCAATCACTAATTGATTAATAGCCTTGTCCCGTATAAGCGAGATCCCAAAACTCGACTTGTATTTTGGTATAAAAATATCGGCTTATACATGATATATACGGTAATTGTTTTTTTTTCTACAGATATGTTGATTAAAAGCAGTTAAAATGATTTTTAACATATGGTTACCATAAAACAATAAAGGTCTTAAAAGGTCTGGATCAGGATCCAAACCCTTATTTGCTTATCAGAACCTTTTAGAACCTCAGAACCTTTTGAGGTTCTCCCATCCCTAGAATAAATATACAAACGATGCGACTCTTCAAAGTCAGAATACAAAAGATTCAGGAAAGGGTTAATGCTGACCAAAGACACCAACAGAACCCAAACACCAGCTGTCTATTCCGTCTGTAGCTGACACTCCATCCTGGTTAACCTCCAGAAAACAGCCAACACTGAAAGCACTCCAGATCTGAAGCAATTGGCTACCTCCTCTGCAGAAGCCGACTCCATATAACATGCCAAGATCCAAGATCCTCCATCCAAGACTCTCCCAAGAAACAGCAACTCTCCATGAGGAAGCCTTCTTGTGGACAACACAAAGATCTCTAGAATTCCCCAGTTTTACCACTACAGAAGCCAGCTCCATCCGTGATGTCTCCAAGATCATCGAAGTCCGAACTAGGCCTCATGCACTGCACACTAAGCCCAGACGCATACAGAGACCTTCTCTCTTCAACGACTCCCAGTCAACTGGCTGCAAAACTGCACTATCTCCTGTCTTGTTCCTCTGACTGTGTTGACGGCCTATATACTACCCCAGATTGAGCCTCCTGCCCTCAGCATCATACAAATTGACCCATAACTCTTCACATTCCCATCCTCACCTTCCTCTCTGCTGCATTCTATCCTCCCTCACAAATAGCGCCACCCCTTGCCAATGTTTCTGTCCCTCTGTAAGTTTTATACCCTGGTAGATTTAAGTCCCAATCATGGTATTTTGTGGCCCATGTCTCTGTGATTGCAGCCACGTGAACCCTTCCCTCAGTCATCATTGCCTGGAGCTCAGGCAACTTGTTTCCCAGACTCCTCGCATTTGTCGAGGCCACCTTCCAACCTGTCACCTTATCCTTCTCAGCCTTCTCCTTACCTGTTCTCCACTGTGAGTCCATTCTCTCTTCCAGATTTCCTATTGGAGGGAAAGGCATTGGCCCTCCCATGCTATGCATTACTGCTTGCCCCACAAATCTAAGACCCCCTCAGCTAGTTTAAATCCCACTTGCTGCTAATAAACTCCCCGAGGCCTTTCATGCAGGAACATTGTTCTTCTTCTGTGTATAAGGAGGGAGTTAAATTTCAATTACTTTTTTTTTTGTTTAAAACAAACGAGGCACATAAGTTGGTTTCAATTACAAAATCGATCTTTATTATTAATATTACAACTGCAGTTTAGTAGAGAATGGTGGCTGGGAGTTTTGTGGCATGGGGCCCCTTCTCCTGGTCCCGGTTCTCTGCATTGGATCCCAAGGGATGTTCGGGATGGTGGATGGGCTCTGCTGGGTGCTTCCTCCTCTGGGTTTGCAGTAGGAAGGGAGTGGTTTGGTTTCATGGATGGGGAGGGCAGTCTTCCCTCTCACGCTGATATCATGGCAATCCAACCTGTGAAAATATTTTCTCAGACTATTAATGGTTGGCACAACCCGATTAAAAGGTCCCGCTTTATGCAGTATCTCAGAAAACAATCTGCAGACCTGTACTTTGTCCAGGAGATGCATCTTTCAGAAACAGAGCAAGGAAAACTACATTGGGAGCAAAGACTTAGGGTGGGATATTCAAAAGGGTTGCGCCATGTGCAATAGGGTTGCACCTGTGCAAGTCCGAAATTGCGCCATTCTGCGATATTCAGCAGGAGGCAGTTGTGCCACTGAAAACATGCTGAGCAACAGCGCAATGCTAATGAATGCACGCTGAACTGGAGGGGGAGGAACCATGCATAAACTACACAGCCCGATATTCAGCCGGGCTGTGCAGAGTTGCGCAGGCGCAACCCCCAACCTGCGCCTGCACAACTTTGAGCCAAAAAGAAAAGGAGTAAGCTGAGGGCCACCCACAGGTGAGCTGCCACATTGCAGGGTGCAACACAGCAGCTGCCACCTGTGGCTGGCCCTTAACCTACTCCCTGTGCCCCCCCTGCAGCCCGATCACAGGCAAAGTGTAAAAATCCCCCCACCCCCCGACTGGCCCGATTGGGTGGTGGTCAGTGGACCGCTAAGCCCGATCACGGGCTGTAGATGTTAACCCCGAACATATCCCTGGTGATCTGGTGTCCCCCACCCCACCCACCACGAAGCCCCACCACCCCTCCCCCGGCGGCGGGCGGCAGCATCCCACCGCCTGCTGCCCGCCACCCACGACTGACTGCCTGGTAGGGGCTGCATGCCCATTGGTGCAGAGCAAGAGCCAATGCGCGTGCAGCCCATACCGTACAAGGCAGTCCAGATATGTGAATGAATAAAGCTAATTTTGGCATTCTGGGTTTGGAACATGTACAGGCTAATAGCAGAGGTGAAGACAAGTTAAATGCATTACTACAAAAGGAATCTAAGTGGATTTACACTTTGAGGTCCTTGTTTCCATAGGCCATAGGCCTCAATGAATGTTTAGATATTACCCCATTCTTATACATTATTGTGCCTTTTGGGCTTCAAACTAATGTTTAAATGTCATCCCATTTCTGTACTTGATTCATCTTTGATCATTTTTACTGACATACCCAGTGGAACTGATGGCAGTTTCTACTTTGTATTGCCCTGTCTTACCTTTCAGTATGGCTTATAGGAGAATTTGATTTTCTGCATCAGTTCTAGTGGGGCATATTTGAAGCTATTAAAACACCTTGAAAGTATTCATTGTTATGGTTATGTGGTAAATATTCATATTTATTGCAGTATTTTTACTTTTCAAAAAGATAAAAGAATTCTGTTTATACAATTTTCCACAGTTTTTGATACTATCATATATATGTTTTTAAGGTCTAGGAATCTATTCTGCTTCCATCCATTTGTATAGTATTTCTGTAATTTTGTAACTTGACCTTTGCACTTTCGCTTGACCTTCCAGGTTTTGCTGCTACTCTAAATGCTACTTTAAGAATAATTATTTTAACTCTATCACTTGCTTAGGCACAGTATCATATGTATTTAAGATGTTAACACAAAATAATTTGGTGTTTGGACAATTTATTGTGGGTTTTTTGGTGCTCTGATATTGAATTTACAAGACTGTGCACTGTCACTTTAAATATTCTAAAATAAAAAGAGATTCTGAGCTCCAGAACCCTGCCTCCTGCTGAAATGTTCTCGAGAGGACACAAAGTGCTGGGGTAGTGTGCTGCGGATTCTCGCTCCTGACCTTCACATTGTGTGGCTTTATTATTTATTTTCTTAGCAAGAGTACTTTTCGTTTGTGTTTTTTCATTTGCACCTGTTCTGAATCACCACGCACTTGTTCTGAGGTGTGTGGATGCCCCTGTGTTTTTTGTTCCATTAGATATTTAAAAGGGATGCGCGTGATCATTTGAGAGTGGTGGACATTTGGAGGCAGGTGTTCCCTACGATGCCTTGGTACACTTATTACTCTGGGTGTCCCCATACAAACTCAAGGCTAGATTCTTTTTTTGTAACCTGTGAATATTTCTCTTTGGTACAGGATGTTTCCATTGGCCCTAGAATATTATCCAACCACCACCCACTAATATTAAAGCTTAATCTGGGGAGACTGAAAAAAACAATCCCTCTGGTGCCTTAACCCAACCCTCTTAAAAGATCCTCAATATATTGATTTTATAAAACAAAGGATCCCTCAGTTCCTGGAAGAGAATGCCTCGCCCCATGTCTCTGAGGGTATGGTACTGGACTCCTTGAAAGTGACACTTCGAGGAGAAACCATCACCTACTCGGTTAAGAAGAGGTGAGATTTGGAGGTCAAATACAAAGAGATAACAACCCAAATTCAAAATTGCCAACCTTTATATACAGATGGAGATAGAGAAGTACAAACTAAAACTCAGGAGACTAAGGCTGCCACACAGAAAATCATGGTTAAAGATACAACATGCACTCTTATTCTTAAAACAATCAAGTTATGAGGAGGGAGCTATAGGGATACTCGTTTGTTGGCATGACGGTTGAGAGCACACAGGAAAGCAGCAACTATCCATAAAATTAAACATTTACACACTGAACAGATGGTACATGGAGATGCTGAGATTAAGGACACTTTTGCCAACTATTATCAAAATCTGTATCGGCAGGGTTCTCCGGGTAGCTCGGAGGACAGGATCCAATTTTTAGATGGACTCTGCCTCCCGCATCTTATGGAAGAGCAGATTAGAATCTTGGAGGATCCAATTCGGGCAGATGAGATCTTGGCTCAGATCAAGGCCACAGCCTCTCAAAACTGTCCTGGGCCTGACGGATTCCCTGCCGAGTGGTACAGTATAAGAAAGTTCTTAAAGAGCCCCTGCTGAATATGCAGTCCATGTTTGGGTCTGTGGCAGAGGGGTAGCCTCCGCCTCCATCCTGGGCATACGCTATTCTAGCAGCTCTCCCCAAACCTGACAAAGACATTTCTGATTTGGCAACTTACCGCCCTATATCTATTTTGAATGTTGATTACAAAGTCTTCATGACAATTTGGGTGGCCAGATTGAAATCCATTCTACCCTCACTTATTCACCCTGATCAGGCAGGCTTCATCAGGAAGAGAAATACCATAGATAATATTCGTCGAGTATTAACATTAATGGACTATATCCAAACCAGACATATTTCTGAGGCTTTGTTAAGTCTTGATGCTGAGAAGGCTTTCAACAGGGTGCCCTGGCCTTTTTTGTGGGACACCCTGTCAAAATTTCATTTTCCTGAATCCTTCTTGCAGTGGATCCAAAACATTTATGATGCCCCATGAGCCTATGTCGATATTAACAGGGGTGTCTCATCTCCTATCCCCTTACAGCAGGGAATGAGACAGGGGTGTCCCTTGTCCCCACTCCTGTTCGCACTTTATATGGTACCTTTGGCAGCTGCTCTACAGGAAGCAGAGGGAGTGGAGGGCATTTCTTTGGGACAACAAGATTACAGGGTCTCCTTGTTCACAGATGATGTCCGTTTAACAGTTTTTTCCCTGGAGGAGTCCATTCCACATATTTGGGAGGTCCTGCATAGCTTTGAAAGGGTGCTGGTTTTAAATTGAACATCTCTAAAACCGAGGTTTTACTATTGAATTCCATCCCTTCTGAGGAGTTGAGACGACATGCCCTTTGAAATGGTGCACTACCAAAATTAAGTACTTAGGAATATATATTTTATGATTTAAAGGTATTGTATGCAATTGATTTTGATCCCTTGACATTAGCCATACGATCTGACCTTAATAGATATGGTAAGCTCCACCTCTCTTTCTTCAGACGTATTGAAATCGGACGTATGAACGTCATCCCATGCTTGCTTTATTTGTTTCAAAATATCGTCTACTTTTCAGCTTGCTTCTACTTTAAATCCTAGGATAGAATGATATTAAATTTTATCTGGGGGGTGGCCAGTGCCCCAGAATTCATTTATTGATTTTAAAATCATCAGAGGTAATGTGAGGAAGTATTTCTTCACAGAGAGGGTTGTAGATGCATGGAACGGCCTTCCTGAAGAGGTCGTAGAGTCAAAAACAGTGGGGGAATTCAAGAATGCATGGGACAGACATAATGCAATTCTAGAGGGGGGGAGGAAGTAGGCTGTTGGTTAACTAGGATCTTCAGCTTATTCATTAGGTAGGGAAATGGGCGGACTAGGTGGGTCAAGCAGTCCTTATTTGCCATCAAATTCTATGTTTCTGCCCTGGATCAGGGAGGAGTAGACTTGCCAAATTTGGAACTTTAAGCTAAGGCAGCTTTCACAGGGTACTTTTCTCTAGTTTTCCAAAACAGTACATCACCATGGAAAACTATAGAATTTACTATTAACGATTTATACAATATAAAATATTGCTTGCTTCTGGTGGTAGATCCCCTCTGCTGAGGAATTTTACACAGTTCCCTGCTAATATTTTGAGGATATTGTTCTCAGTGAGTGTGATAGTTTACACTGCCCCTTGTTGGAAATAAGGCTATGACATTTTTCTTTGTACCTCTACAGTCTACTGCAGTAGCATTTCTTAAACTTTTCTGTAAAACTAAACTTTCATTTTTCTACTACTATTGGTAGAAAAGTTCCTCTCCTCCCTTGGCTGTTCCCACTTTGTATTCCTTTTCCTTCCCTGCCATATGCCCTTAAGGAGAATAAACATTAGAATAGCAAACTGACATCAAGAATAATGAATAAATAATTAGCAGAAATAATCTACACAGAGTTGGTTGTGTCCTTGTTTATTATGTTATGCTCCATTAAAAGATAATATAATGCTTAGTCAGAGAACAGGGACGATGTCTTTGTGGCACTGTTGCGTTATAATATGTAAAATGTGCCCTGATGCGCATTTGTGCTAAGGAAAGTGTCCTGGAGTGAAAGCGAGTGTCCCCTTTGAAAAGCTGCACTCCGTTTCCAGAAATGTATTAGCAGCCGATTGTTTTAGTGTCATTTTCTGCAAGGGTAGCATTAAGGAAGCACTGTGATCGCACTTCCTAGCAGCAGTGGAGGAGGTGGAGCGACTGATTGTACAGTCGGGTGTGCAGCATGGCATATTCAAGCCGGGAAAGTGAAAGTTGTCACTTTCCCTGACTCGCACCTCCCGACAGGAAACATAGTGAGAGAGATGTTTCAGTAGCAATGAACCTAACTTTCACTGCAGGCTGAACTAATGTAATAAATTTATATGTCCTGCAGAAATATGAAAGCAGCGAATAAAATTGTTTCTGACGGCCTGAAATTGCAGCGGTCGGGTGTGTTGAATACAGACGTGGGATTTGTCTTTTTAAAGCAGTTTGTATATAAACACCCTGAAGAAGGCGTAACTAATGTGCAGAAACTAACTATAGGAGTGTTTCCTTTAGTATTCTATGCAGAGAGTGCTCTTACCTGAGCTAAGCCTTCTCAGGAAACAAAAATGTATTTCTAGGAGCCAGCAGCCCCATGATGAGGCTGTTATATAAGAAACTCCCCAGCTGTCACTCAGCTGAAAAGGGTGGAGCTTCTTGTTTACAAGTAATTAAAGTCTTCTCAACAGCTTCAGTGACAGAGTGTTAAAGGCAGAATGAAATAACTCTTTATGATTGTATGTTTTTCCTCTGTATATACAGTCAGTCTGATCCCCATATGTAGGTACTAGCCAAGATATTTCCGTGTATTAGAAAGGCGGATCAGCTGCCACTGGTGTCATAGGAGGGCTACACTATAAAAGCTGCCACTGAGCCAAGGTTAGGCAGATCTTCCTGGAAGAGTGTCCTGAGAGGTTGGTCTGAGAGCACAGAAGTTGGTAGACAATTGTACTGGTTAAAGTATTCTACACTGTGGCAGAATCACTGGAGGGAAGTAACTCTGAAGCTCGAGGAGCACTTATTTATTTTTTCATTTGATTTCTTTGTTTATAGTCTGAAGTTTAAGACAGTATTACTTTATTATTGATTTGTTTTTATTTTTGTATAGCATGATTTGCTCTATATTATTTTTACAAAAATAAACATCACACAGAATTTGTGTGTTAAACAAATCTCTGAGTACCGTGGTATGCTTCCATTACGTACCCCATGAACCCTACCACAGAATTTGGTGTTAGTAGTGGGACTTGGTTGTCTTAGTGGTGGGAGAAACCAGAATCCAGTGCCAGACCTTGGGTAATAAGTAAGGCATATCAAACAAGGAGGAGAAGAGTGATACAGCAACAGGAGGAGTGAAGACCCAGACGTAGGTGTTGGGAACTGAGAGATACTGAGGATGGGAGTAGAGTCTGTGGTGCAGACTTGAAGAGTGAAGGATCAGACCGAGGAGTTACCAGAAGAGGAAGAGAGGATGGAAGAGGAACAATGGAGCTGTTGCTGAGGAACCACCAGAAGGGCTTCCAGAGTTGATGTGCTGGTTAACCATACATCAGTTAGAGATGGAGAGAGAGAGAGAGAGAGAGAGAGAGAGAACAGGAGCAATGCAGACAAGACACCAGGTGGGCAGAAACACTAAGGGCATTTCAGGACTTGGGCACTGGTTGAGGCAAGATGGAGGCCGATCAGATCAAAACCCGAAAGATATAAAACTAACAAAGATGATGCAATCAGATGACATGAAGGGTTATTTGACCACCTTTGAGAGAGTGGCAGAAGCATGTGGGTGGCCTAGGACTCAATGGGTAGTACGCTTGGCCTCATATTTAACTGGAAAAGCACAGCTGGCATACACAAATATGGATGCTAGATCTGCCCATACCTATGATTTGGTTAAGGAGGAGATCCTTAAAAGGTACAACATTAATACAGAGACGTACAGGCACAGGTTCAAGACCCTTAAATACCAGAGTAATGATGCCCCTAGAGAAGTTTTTACATGCCTCAGGGAGTTGTGCATGAAGTGGATACAGCCAGAAGAAAAAACTGTTGGAGATCTGATAGAGACTATTGTAGTTGAACAATTCCTACAGATATTTCCCCAGGAAGTCCAGATATGGGTACGTGAACATAAGCCTGAGTCAGCAGAAATAGCAATCACATTGGCTGATGACTACCCATCTGCCCACCAGAATATCAAGAGGATAGTCAATAGACCCCCAGAAAATACCACTGCCAGAGTTAATGCCCCCACACGACAAACCTATGAACCAAAGAATGGGAGGTATGATGCTAGGAATGACAACAGAGGAGGGACAGAGAGGACCTTTCCACCTAACATTGTATGTAGGAATTGTAAAGGGCTGGGTCATATTGCCAGGTTCTGCCCCACAAAAAGGAAAGACTCAGTACATCTCGCTTTATTGAATCCAGGATACTTTTTCACCGATGTCCAGATTGAGGACAAAACCATTGCAGCTCTCATTGACTCTTGGAGTAAGCAATCTCTGATAAGGCCAGAATATCTAACCAGTAGAGAAAGGGGACCCAGCAAGAGCGTATTATATGTGCATGGGGATACACACCGGTATCCTACTGCAACGGTGGAATTGTTTATAAAGGAACATCCTACCCTAATTACTATGGGAGTAGAACCACATTTGCCTCATACCCATGGTGACTAGGGATGATTGTTCAGAATTTACATCCCTCATTCTGGAAAAAGGAACTATTGTGGCAATAATGACAAGGGCACAGGAGAAGAAGCAGAGAGAACTTAGGGACATTTTTCCTTTTCAGGGAGACATAGTTGAAGAACCGAGAAAGTCAAAATTCTCTCATAATGCCAAGAAGAAACAACAGAGAATGGCATTTGGAACAAAAAGGGTTAACCCCAGAGACTATGGCTGGTATCTTTAAAAATGTTAATGTGATTATGGAACAAAAAGCTGATAAAAATTTAGAACCTTTCTTTTTACAGGTGGGACAGATACCATCCCCAGGCAATCCGGAGATTATACATCAGAATGGGTTATTATATCATGTATGTAAAAATCCTGTGTCTCAAGAACGTATTGAGCAATTGTTGGTGCCCCAGTGTTTTAGAGAGGATCTTTTGTATCTCAGCCATGACCTCCCATGGGCAGGCCATGTGGGGAGAGACAGAACACTAGGTTGGTTAACCCAACATTTTTTTTGGCTGGGGATTCATGAAGATGTGGCTAATTACTGCAGGGCATGTGAATGTTGCCAGTTAGTCGCACATTGGGGAAAAAGGATGTGGGTCCCTTAATGCCATTATCTTTAGTTACAACTCCTTTTGAGTGAATAGGGATTGATGTGGTGGGGCCCCGGAACAAAAGTAAGAAAGGCAACAGGTTCATCCTGGTCATTTGTGACTAAGCCAGCAAGTGCCCAGAGGCCATTCCCATGGAGGTCAGTGACCACTCCAAAATAGCAGAGGAGTTGATCAAAGTGTTTAGCCAGGTAGAAATGCCCAAACAGATAATAGCAGATCAAGGTAGTAATTTTAATGCTGCTTTATTAAAGAGCTATACACCGAATTCTGGGTATTGTGGCACTGAGAACTTCCCCACCATCCCCAGACAGACAGACTCACCGAGAGGTTTAACCAAACTCTCGAGGATGTTGAGGAAGTTTGCTCATGAAGAAGGTAATGATTGGGACAAGTATCTCCTTTCACCTTTTTGCCTATCGAGGGTCCCTCAGGTATCCACTGGATATTCCCCTTCTGACTACTCTATGGTAAGGTATCCCTGAGGACCACTGGAAGTAGTGAAAGAATGTTGGGAGTAAAGCACATGGGAATAGCAACCTATATGAAAGAGCTATGCCAGTGACTAATGAGGTATACCCGTAATGCACATGAGATGGGAGTGCAAGCACAAGGGAAGCAGAAACAGATTTATGATCAGGGGACACATGAAAAGAATTTTCTCCCCAAGGAACAGGTATTACTATTGTTGCCTACATCTAGTCAGAAAATGTTGATGAAATGGCAAGGACCCTTTATTGTATTAAGATGTACAGGCCAGTGACATATGAGATTGGGACCCCAGAAAAGAAATATAAGAAAAAGATATACCATGCAAATTTGCTTAAAAAATGGCATGAAAGAGATATACCTACAGCAGGTCTGTTGGTAATCCCTGAGAGAGAGAGAGGAGACAGAGATAGACCTAGCATATAGCCATCTAGAGAAGCCTAAAGAGGGACAGCAAATACTGATAAGCCTTTCCCTGGAACCAGAGAAGCAGGAGGAGTGAAGAGCAGTATTGAGAGAGTATCCCCACACATTTACCAGTGCACTGGGCCTTGTTAAAGGGGGTAGAACATACTATTAGAACTGACTCCCCCGAACGAGGGTGGGTTGAAGTACAGAGGGAACTGGACAAACTACAGCAACTGAATATAATTGAGCCATCTAAGAGTGCTTGGGGATCCCCGATAGTGGTGGTGCCAAAGAAAGAGGGAGGGATTTGCCTGTGTCTCAATTTTAGAGCATTGAACCAGATCTCCCAATCTGACGCCTACCCCATACCAAGAATAGATGACATCCTAGATAGAATCGGAAATGCCAGGTGTATATCGACCCTAGATCTCACCAAGGGCTATTAGCAGATCCCTTTAGAAGAAATATCGAAGAAGAAGACCGCATTTAGTATGCCAATGGGATTATTTCAATTTAGGACTATGCCATTTGGTTTGCATGGAGCACCAGCCACGTTTCACAGATGCATGAACCAGATACTGACACCTCACCAGAAGTTTTGTGCAGCTTATCTGGATGATGTTATCTGTATAGTCCTGACTGGAATACCCATTGCAACACTTGAGGGCTGTATAGAATCAATAAAGGAGGCTGGTGTGACCATAAGCCCTGCTCAATGTGCCCTGGCAATGTTTGGAAACCCAGTATCTGGGATTCATATTAGGCAATGGTGTGGTAAAGCATAGAGACTGGACAAGGTAGAGACCGTAGTTAACTGCCCCCAGCCAGAAACCAAGAAACATGTGAGATTTTCTATGGCTGGCGGATACTACTGGAGGTTTATACTCCAGTTTGCTACAATTGCTACCCCCTTACAGAGTTGACCAAAAAGAGATATGGGAATAAGGTAAAATGGTCAGAGGAATGCGAACAAGCTTTTAGAAACATAAAAGCAGCGTTATGCTCCTCGCCAGTTCTAAAGAGTCCAGATTTTGCACACCCCTTTAAAGTCCATACGGATGTATCAGGCACTGAACTGGGGGCAGTACTGAGTCAAACAATTGACAGAGTGGAACATCCCATTCTATATATCTCCAGAAAACTACATGAACGTGAGCAGAAGTATGCAACAGTCGAGCAGGAGTGTTTGGCTGCCAAATGGGTGATTGAAGCCCTGAAGTTTTATTTGGTTCTCAAAAGAGGTGCAGAGAAGGTTAAGGAGAAAAAGCTGCATTCTACAAAGTATAAGGAATCACAGAAGAAGCACAACAGGGAACTGTATCAATTAAGCGGCAAAAGAAGTGGGAAGGCAGTCAGAAAGCAAAGGCACAAACTGAGGAAAAGATAGCCAACTCAGTTAAGAAGGGATACAACCTTTTATAGGTACATTAGGGAGCACAGAAAGGTTAAGGGAGGTATAGTGAAGATTAATAAAGGAGAGGGGAGGTGGGCAGAGGGAGACAGTGAAAAGGCAGAGATACTAAATGAATACTTTTGCTCAGTATTCACAAAAGAAGAAGAAGAGGAGGAGTTACCTAAATCAAACAATAGAAGCCCTCTGGGTAGTGGGGTTGACACCAGTCCATTTACAGAAGAAAGAGTCCTAAATGAACTCCTAAAACTCAAGGTGGACAAAGCAATGGGGCCTGACGGGATTCACCCTAGAATCCTAAAAGAACTAAGGGAGGACCTAGTGACACTACTGACCACACTTTTTAACAAATCATGGGAGGATGGGGTGGTACCTGAGGAATGGAGGAGGGCAGATGTGATTCCCCATCACAAAAGTGGGAGCAAGGCAGAAGCAGGAAACTACAGACCTGTTAGTTTGACCTCAGTGGTGGGGAAAATGATGGAATTACTTCTGAAAGAAAGAACTGTTGAGCACCTAGAGGCCAGCGGGTACAGGACCCAAAGCAGCATGCATTTCAGCAGGAAGTTCATGTCAGACAAATCTAATCAATTTCTTTGACTGGGTGACCAAAGTAATAGACCAGGGAGGGGCTATGGATATGGCCTACCTAGACTTTAGCAAGGCATTTGACACAGTCCCACACAAAAGATTAATAATCAAGTTAGCCAGCCTGGGAGTGGGTCCCAGGGTGGTAGCCTGGGTAGCAAACTGGCTGCACAACAGGACACAGAAGGTAATAGTGAATGGAACACATTCAAGAAAGGGGGGTTACTAGTGGAGTACCTCAGGGCTCAGTACTGGGTCCAGTCCTCCTTAACGTCTTTATAGGTGACATTGCAGAGGGTCTGGAAGGAAAGGTATGCCTCTTTGCAGATGACACAAAGATCTGTAACAGAGTTGATACACAAGGGGGGGTAGAAAGGGAGAAAAGGGACTTGGCAAGGTTGGAGGAATGGTCAGACATATGGCAACTTAAATTCAATGCAAAGAAGTGCAAAGTAATGCACCTGGGAAATAAAAATCCAGGAGAAGAGTATACAATAGCAGGGGAGTACTAACAACAACAATAATGGAAAGGGACCGGGGTAGTCATATCAGATGACCTAAAGGTGGGTAAGCAATGTGAGAAGTCAGTAAGGAGAGCTGGGGGATACTGGGATGCACAGGGAGGGGCATCACAAGTAGAAAAAGGGAAGTGGTTATCCCTCTATACAGACAGTTGGTGAGACCCCATCTGGAGTACTGCATGCTGTTTTGGAGACCTCATCTATTCAAGGACATAGACAGGATGGAAGCAGTCCAGAGGAGGGCAACTAAAATGGTGCAGGGTCTACATCAGAAACCATATGAAGAGAGACTGAGAGAGCTTAATATGTATATCCTTGATGAAAGGAGGGACAGGGAGGACATGATAGAAATTTTAAGTACCTCAAGGGAATCAACAAAGTTTAGGGGGGTAGCATCTTTCAGAAAAAGAAATGTGTAAGAACAAGGGGGCACAATTTAAAGGTAGAAGGGGGACGGCTCAGGGGTAATGTGAGGAATTTTTTTTTTCACGGAGAGAGTGGTGGACGATGAACCGCCTTCCTGAGAGGTTGGGGGTCTAAAACAGTGGGGAAATTCAAACATGCACGAGACAGATATAAGGCAATTATAGTGGGGGGTTACAGGAAGTAGGCTGTTGGTTAACTAGAATCTGCAACTTATCCAATAGGTAGGGAAATGGGCAGACTGGGTGAGCCAAGTGGTTCTTATCTGCCGTCAAAGTCTATGTTTCTATGTTTCTATTTGAGGGGGTGCTCCTTTTACACTGATTACCGACCATAATCCGTTATGCTTTCTGCACCAGACAAAAGACTGTAATAACCGAATTATGAGATGGTACCTAGTGTTGCAGCGGTACAAGTTTGTAGTAAAACACAGAGCTGGAACACAACATGTGACTGACGACTTTCTCTCCAGATATGGGGCCCCCGTTACTGATGGAAATAAAAATATTTGTAGCTGAAGTGCCTTGATTTTCCAGAATAAAGAGAGTTGTTACAAATTAGACACCCCTAGGGTTGTATTTGAGTATTTCAGGTATACTTAGTGAAAAAGTATAACCTGTATGTTTGTATTAATAAGGGACTCTGGGGTGGAGCTACCATAGCGAAGGTGGGCAGTAGTTCCATCCTACCCACACAGAAATGGGTAGGTTGTCTTAAAAACAAGACTGGTGAAACCTCTAGTTTCCGCTTGTCCATGGGGGTGTGTGATAGTTTAGACTACCCCTGTTGGAAATAAGGCTACGGCATTTTTCTTTCTACCCCTACAGTCTACTGCAGTAGCATTTCTTAAACTTTTCTGTATAACTAAACTTTCATTTTTCTACATTTTTCTAGGCCAACCATAAAAGTATCTCTCCTCCCTTGGCTATTCCCTCTTTGTATTCCTTTTTCTTCCCTGCCATGTGCCCTTAAGGAAAACAAACATTAGAACAGCAAACTGACATAAAGAATAATGAATAAATAATAATTATCAGAAATAATCTACACAGAGTTGGTTGTGTTCTTGTTTATTATGTTATGCTCCATTAAAGGAAGTAATATAATGCTTAGTCAGAGACAGGACGATGTCTTTGTGGGCACGGTTGTGTTATACTATGTAAAATGTGTCCTGATGCATGTTTGCACTAAGGAAAGTGTCCTGGAGTGAAAGCGAGTGTCCCCTTTGAAAAGCTGCACTCCGCTTCCAGAAATATATTTAGCAGCCGATTGTTTTAGTGTCCTTTTCTGCAAGAGTAGCATTAAGGAAGCATTGTGGTCGCACTTCCTAGCAGCAGTGGAGTACTTGGAGTGACTGATTGTACAGTCGGGTGTGCAGCATGGCGTATTCAAGCCGGGAAAGTGAAAGTTGTCACTTTCCCTGACTCGAGCCTCCCGACAGGAAACATAGCGAGAGAGATGTATCAGTAGCAATGAACCTAACTTTCACTGCAGGCTGAACTGATGTAATAAATTTATGTATCCTGCAGAAATATGAAAGCAGTGAATAAAAGTTGTTTTTGACGGCCTGAAATTGCAGCGGTCGGGTGTGTTGAATACAGACGTGGGATTAGTCTTTTTAAAGAAGTTTGTATATAAACACCCTAAAGAAGTAATAACTAATGTGCAGAAATCAAATATAGGAGAGTTTCCTTTAGTATTATATGCAGAGAGTGTTGTTACCTGAGCTAAGCATTCTTGGAAACAAAAATGTACTTCTAGGAGCCAGTAGCCCCCTGATTAGGCTGTTATATAAGAAACTCCCCAGCTGTCACTCAGCTGAAAAGGGGAAGAGTTTTCTTGTTTACAAGTAATTAAGAAGTCTTCCTCAACCGCTTTAGTGACAGGGTGTTAAAGGCAGAATGAAATAACTCCTTATGATTGTATGTTTTCCCTCTGTCTATACAGTCAGTCTGATCCCCCATATGTAGGTACTAGCCAGGATATTTCCCTGTATTAGAAAAGGGGTGGATCAGCTGATACTGGTGTCATAGGAGGGCTACACTACAAAAGCTGCCACTGAGCTAAGGTTAGGCAGATCATCCTGGGAGAGTGTCCTGAGAGGTTGGTCTGAGAGCACAGAAGTTGGTAGACAATTGTACTGTTTAAAGTATTCTACACTGTGGCAGAATCACTGGAGGGAAGCGGGGTGCCATAGGAATAATTTCTGGGTCCTGTCCTCTTCAATATGTTCATCATTGACATTGGAGAGGGCATCTGGGGCAAGCTGTGTCTCTTCACAGACTAAATAAAGTTCTCTGGTAGGGTAGATACTGACAAAGGGAACAAGAAGATTCAGAAGGCTCTACAAAGGCTAGAGAAGTGGTCTAAGGTTTGGCAGTTGAAATTTAGTGCCAAAAAAATTGCAAGATTATATACCTAGGGGAAAAAAGCCCAGGACAAAGGACTGGATGGGAGGGATTAAACTGAGCACTACAGCAGGTAACGGAATCTGGGAGTCATTAGTGACTCCCTCAAGCATGATGATCCCAGGTTCAGGACTGCCTGTAGACAAGTGTCGTTTTTACTTGTTTTGCCTGTTACTCTTTTTTATCTCCTGGTGTTCCCGGACCAATGGTGCCCTGCACACCGTTACCCCCTCCCATGTATTCCCTTTCCCCAGTTCCTCCTCCGGAGCCAAGTATTACAGTTCGGGTGTGGGTGGCTATTAAAGTTTGATTTTATTGTCCGCTTGTTGGATGTAGTTTGGTCACCATATTGGGAGACACTGAGGGGGGTGCAGTGCCAGTTTTGCTTTTGGCAAATTGTACTCGCTTTTGTGCGAGTCGACGAATAAAATTTGCCGATATGACATGGAACCTTCCCATCCAAATCACTGGTGCTGAGATCCACCACAATGTAGGGGTTCCCCCCATGCTTCCTCACTGCAGAGTGCACTGGGTGCTTGGCTCTGTACACAGTCATGCCTGACATTCACTCAGGCTTAGTAGAGTTTCTCCTCCCCTCCCCCCATTTGATATCCTTAATTATGGAGTCCCCAAATATGAGAACCCTGTTTCTCTCTGTTTGCCTGCATTCTGTGGTATCCCCGCCATTCTGCTCCCTGCCTTGTTCCACCATCCCCCATTCCCCTGGCCTTGCCCCCCCCAACTTTAATTACCGCTTGCCCTTCTCTACTATGTGAGCTGCCTTCTAATCTCTTTGAGGGGATGCCTGGCATATCCCCCTTACTGCCAACTACTATGCCCCCCTCATGTGACCCTCCTTTCCTCTTCCAGATTTCCCTCCCTGCCCTCTTAATATCGATCCCAATTGTTCCTCTTTGTCTCTCCTCATCTTCTCCACCCTGTCCTCCCCCCCATCCCTCTCCTTCCAACCCCTCACCTCCTGTCCCTGACAACCATCCTTAGAGTCCCCAGCCGAGGCCATGGAAATACTTGTACTATCCCCTCCTTGTCGCCTTCAGATGCCAATGACCCAGGTTCAGAAGTGAACCAGGACACGAGGGCTGGCAAGGGGGGGGGGTTGAGCATCTATAGGCCTAGTTGCTCTTCTGGGGGTGAATGGAGTCGGCATTTACCTGGCCCCTAGAAGAAGCTGGTGGAAGGAAATCAGGGCCAATATGCTAGGGGAGCATGGCAGACATCGATGCATGTTATGTGGGAGCGTGTGGCATGCGTCGTGATGTCATTGCATACCACGCCTAGTAAGGAAGGAAAAGCTGGCCGCAGGATGGCACTGAGCACCCACAGACCCCGCGCCTGACCAGCTGGGCACACCAGCCAGAGCTGGAACCAGATCACGGTGAGGATTGGGAACCTGCATCCCCACCAGCAGGTGTAAACCCCGTGGGAAGATGGCTGCCGGTAAGTCAAGATGAACATCAGGGTGACAGGGTTAACTTGTAGCACTCGGCAGATGGGGCTTGACCAGGGAAGCAGAAGCAGAGCAAGAAAGATGATCTTTAAAAACTGGAAAAGAGGTCAAAAATCTGGCAGCTCAAATGTAATGTTGGCTAGTGCAAGGTAACGCACATGGGGAAGCAGAATCCAAAAACATAATACTGGATATGGTGGGGAGTCACAGTGGATCAGACCACAGAGGAAAGGAATTGGCTGTTTTAATTTATTATATTTATTTGACAACTGATAACCAGGAAAGGCAAACAGAACCAAGGCCCATTTCCAGTTGGGAGCTGGAGGAGATGGAATGGCAAATACAATAATAAAAGCATTAATGATTATCACAAAGGAAAGCGCAGACAGAGTACAATTAAACAAATTACAAATGCACATGAAAAATAAACAGAGTTATACAATGGTACAATGCACGGCTTTGATGTGCAAATAAAAGGCAGAAGCAGGTGGGATGAATGGCAATGTAAATGTAAAAAAAGGAAGGATCCTGATTAAGGGTGAGGTAGAACCCAGAGCAGGCCCAACAACAGGAATGGGAGGGATTCCAACTAGGGTTGTCAGAACAGGTTCGGCAAAGATTCGAACCCTCCTCGAACCCTGGTGTTCGAGTTCTAACTTAGAACTCGAACACTAAACGGTTCGAAAAAGGGTTCGAATCACCTCGAGACGCGAGACGGACGGGGACGAGTAAGCAACGCGAGCAGCGGGATCTGTGGGGGTATTTAAAGAGATGCGCCACCAAGAGGAGCGCCATTTGACTGAGGATCATCGCAGACAGAGGCAGCAGCAGCAGGCAGCACCAGCAAACTGTAGCAAAGCGTGGCATGCATCCGCCACTCTTGTCCAGTTGGCCACTTCTTCTCCTGTGAGACCGAGAACAAGAAAAAGCTAAAAATCGGGGAGAATGGGAGGGACTAGGGCCGGTTCAGGACAGAAGGAGGGAATCGGAGGGATTAATCAAGATTGGGGAAGGACTGGGGAATAGGAGGATTGATGAGACCAATATCAGGAGGACTGAGGAGGACTCGGAGAGACTAAAAAAATAAGAAGACTGAAGATTATAAGAACCTTTTGAATGTGAAATGTGATTATTTGAAACTGCAGCACACACTGCACACTCAGCAGCTGCCAGCAACAAGCATACAAAGGGGCAAAAAGGCAAATAAATCTTCCTGAACCTAGTGTGTGTGTCACAGAGAGAAGCCCAGTGTGTATCCCTTAACTGCACTGTACTGTACCCTACCAGTGTGTGTTACAGAGAGAAGCCCAGTGGTCAGTTGTGTGGTGGCATTAACCTTACATGACAGAAACGTAGGGGGGCCAAAAAAGGCAAATAAATCTTTCTGAAGTAACCCTAGTGTGTGTGTCACAGAGAGCCCAGTGTGTGCCCCTTGACTGCACTGTACTGTACCCTACCCAGTGTGTGTTACAGAGAGAAGCCCAGTGGCCAGTGTGTGGTGGCATTAACCTTACATGACAGAAACGAGAAATATAATTCTCATTCCCTGGTTTGCGTATGTGACTCCATCTCCTGTGGTCAGCCCATCACCCTGCTGCTGTGTGCCCCTTGACTGCACTGTACCCTATCCAGTGTGTGTGTTACAGAGAGAAGCCCAATGGCCAGTTGTGTGGTGGCATTAACCTTACATGACAGAAATGTAGAAATATAATTCTCATTCCCTGGGTTGCGTATGTGACTCCATCTCCTGTGGTCAGCCCATCACCCTGCTGCTGTGTGCCCTTTGACTGCACTGTACCCTACCCAGTGTGTGTGTTACAGAGAGAAGCCCAGTGGCCAGTTGTGTGGTGGCATTAACCTTACATGACAGAAACGTAGAAATATAATTCTCATTCCTGGTTTGCATATGTGACTCGCTCCTGTGGTCAGCCCATCACCCTGCTGCTGTGTGCCTTTGACTGCACTGTACCCTACCCAGTGTGTGTGTTACAGAGAGAAGCCCAGTGGCCAGTTGTGTGGTGGCATTAACCTTCACATGACAGAAACATAGAAATATAATTCTCATTCCCTGGGTTATGTGACAGACTCCAATCTCCTGTGGTCAGCCCATCACCCTGCTGCTGTGTGCCCTTGATTGCTTGTGTGTATGCCTGCCCAGCAGCCCAATCATTCTGTAAGCCTTGAACCTGGGATCCTTTAGTTGAAAACTGTCATAGTCTTCAATTACTTTCAGTCCACGTATCACAGCAGTCACACAACCAAAATAAAATTTTGAGTTGTAGCCAGCGATTACAGATCACATTGCTTTGTTACACAGGAATTGTTTGGGTGTTGGTGTGTTCACTGCAGTATACTGGACTGGTAGTACTGGTACTTACTGTCTGTTATGGCTGACACCAACATAGATGAAGCATTTAGTGCGGTGTTGGAGCAGGTGTTGGTGGTAGTGGTAATCCTGGTGCTAACAGAAATAACCAAAATGTTTCACGTGATAAAAATTCAACAAACAGAAAAGAGCAACAGTGAAGTGTGGTAAAGGGGACCTTTAAGAAAACCTGTACAGCTGCTGGGGTCACACGGAGAGGCACCATAAGGTATGCCATTCATGCCGTTAAGATCCCTGTGACTAGCAGCAATAATGCAAGTGACAGTGAGTCCCTCTCTGACTCAGACAGTAGCTCTTGTCTCAGTCCCATTAGTTGTGTCTCGTGACAAATCATTACTTCCTCAACAAAGTGAAATGAGCAAGTCTGCTGACAATGAATCAGGTAGTGCACTTGCAAATACATCCAGCACTGTTGGCAATGAAAGGACATATCCATTGAATCCACTCACTTCTGTGTTGGCCAGCAATGAAATCCATCAGAGTCTTCTGTCCACTCTTCTAGCACCAAGGAGCATGTCCCAGGTTCTGTTAGGACAGGTGAAAAGACACAAACAGTCTTTAGCTATCTTCCTAGCACTCAAACAAAATCTGTCACATCTGAGGTGTGGAATTATTTCTCAGTCAGTAAAACTGATCCATGCAGAGCAATTTGTTCCCTGTGTAACAGAGTGGTGAGCCATGTAAAGTTGTGTCATGCCTTGGCACTACAGCTCTTAAACGCCATCTGAAAAGCATTCGGTTTGCTTGATCATCCAAAACCAAAACCCATGTCCTCTATCTTCCAGACCCACGTGAGAAGGGTCAGGATCAGGAATCTGAAATGGATACTGAATTGTTCGAACTTGATGCGGGCAGAACCACTGCCAGCCCTAGGATCACTGTTACCACCAATGCCAGCACCATTAGTACCAGTTGCACATCCAGTGATGGCACTGAATGTATAAGTCCTAGTCCACCATCTCTCCATCTGCCTATCAAGCACGGTGTGTATAATAAACCAGCAGGATATGTTGCAAACAGCTAACACTGTCTCAGGCATTTGAAAGGAAGAATACCTTTACTAGAAATCATCAAAGACCTTCATCTTAATCACCGAATTGGTGAACAGCTATTAGCGGAGCCCTTCTCCCATACTCTTTGGTAGATCATGAGGATTTAGGGAGCTCATGACATTAGCAGAGCCTCATGCCATAATGTCTCTACTCATGGGTACTTTTCCTATGTTGAAATACCAAACATTTATCAGGCTTTAAAAGTGACAGTGATGCTTGCACTAAAACTGCAGAGGGTGGGTTATTCATGTCACAACAGATATGTGGACCAGCACTCAAAACATAGATTACATGTCCCTTACCGCTCATTGGGTCACGTTTTCTTGTGCTTCTTCAAAACAAAGACACCCCAAAGATACAGCTGCTGCATATAAAGAAGTTTAAGCAAGTCATACTGCTGCAAACATCTTTGCAGGAACTAAATGACCTCCTTGACTATAATGGGTTTATTCTCACGGTCTAAAATGTGGTTTACAGTAAGTGACAATGGAGCCAACATCTTAAAAAGCAATGCAGGATGGAGGATTTCTGCATGTTCTTGCTTTTGCACATTGCTTACACTTAATTGTCACGGGATTTCTCAGCAACGAAACACAAGTGGATGGTATGATTGCTGTTTGCAAAAAAATTGTGACTCACTTTTCACATTCAACCAAGGCTTTACGGACATTGTCCGAACTGCAAAAACACAAGCTGCCCCAGCAAAAGCTGATTAAAATGTTTCACTCTGTTGGAACTCAACGCTTTATATGCTGCAGTGCCTCTTGGAGCAAAAGCAAGCTGTACATGAGTACTGCTCCAGTTACATTATTGGAGATGGCATTATGCTGTCTGTGCTGCAGTGGAAATTAATGGAGACAGTGTGCTGCATCCTAGCTCCTTGAGAGACAGCTACAAGGACATGTCTTCTGAAGGTGCATCTGTGAGTCAGGTTATCCCACCCATAATGCTCATTTCACATCATCTTAGTGTTCTAAATCTACAAATAGAAAAGACAAATCTGAAGCGCAGACAACATGTCGCCTATATCATGGGAATCTCAGAAAGAGAATGAGCGCCAAAACCAACGACAAATTAGTTGCAATGACTAAATCAAGACACTACATCCTTGCAACCCTCTTAGATCCCAGGTTCAAGGCTATACATCTTCCAAAAACAGATGATATAGAGCAGTACAAATGTATGTTGCTAGATGAGCTGCAGCACTCACAGGAGTCAAACACAGACACGCACAGTAACATCAGGTTGTCATCACCACAACATGCAGGTTCATCTTCACAAAGGATACAGAACTGGAAAAGTCACCAAACATTAACAGTAGTTGTTCCACAACTGCCACTTCTTCAGCCCTTAGTAGCAAGCTAAATCTGTGGCAAAACCTTTCCCAAATTGTTGCCATACCAGCTGCTTCTGCTGATTCTCTTCTGAGCGGTCTCTGTCCAACATGGTAGACAGTTACCTGCAAGAACTGCTATTCTATTGATGCACGCCCTTTGAATACTGGAGATCAAAAAGTCAATTTGGACAGAGCTGTATGATGAAGCCTGTAAATATCTTGGTTGTCCTGCAACAAGTGTTCTTCAGAACGATGTTTAGTACAAGCTAGCAATATTGTGACAGACACCAGAAATAGGTTGCTGCCAGAAAATGTACACACGTTAACTTTTATTAAAGTTAATAAGTCAAGATTTTCGTATCCCTACAAGAGTATACAAACTGATCCTGAAGTGATTGATGTTGTGGATGTTGATGGTGATGATGACAACTCAGATGGTGGTGGCTGGTAAAAATATTGTGTGGCCTGAGTCTCTGCACCAAAAGGAAACTTTTACAGACTGTGATGACTTTGGTTTCGCTCACCTCTCCTTTCTCGACTACTACCTGACTATATACCCCCAAAAACTTTCACCATTTCATGGCAAACTGCTTTGCAGCTGGGTCTAAACTGAAGTCAACAAGTTTTATATACAGGGCAATTTTAACATCAGTGGGAACAGGCCCAAATTTGGCATGAAAGGGACACTGTCACATCAATCCTTTCTTTATCATATTATTTATAGTTAAAGTGCAAACATATATTTTTGGATTTACCTTCTGTGACTTTGTGGTGCATCAGCATGGGCTGGGACAGGAGACGGTCTATTTTTCAATTTTAAAGAGGACAAAACAATGAGTTCTAATTGGTAGCTGTTTATTATTTTTTCATTACAAAATGTTAGCCATAAACGAAAATGGATGCTAGTACATGGGTGAGGGTCTGGGTTGGTTTTAACATGGGTGGTAGGGGGGATGGGTGCTACTGCACAGATGAGGGTGGTGGAAGAAAAGTGGAATGGGTGATGGGGTGAAAGGTGGGTGTTGTTTTAGTTCTTTCATTTACAGATCCGTGGATCAGCTGGGGATGGTGAGGAAAAAAATGATGACAGACCTAACCTACTGTACACATAATATATATTCTTATTAAATACATTGCAAACTGCTGCCACCTAGCACAATTGTCCTGTCCCCTTTAAAAAAAGAATAAAGGAATCAGAAATAAAAGAAAATCTGCATCAGCAGTTTTCACAGAATGCACGTATCATAGTGTTTTTGCTTTATAAGTAGTGATAATTTGACACATAATGGGGTTGACAGACGCTGTCCCTTAAACATCACATGCCAACTGCTGCAGCTTCATAAATGTTCCTTAGTATGTGGTGAGGAAACCACTGTTTTTATTTATGTGACTGAAATACAGATTTTATTGAAGTATCACTGCAAAAATGCATCATCTTAGAATTTTTTGTATGTATTACTTCAATTTGCCAACAAAATGTCTCCCAGCCTATAGGTGGCTTCAGGGTTTCTCTTCCCTATGTGCATGATTTGCACTTCTTTGCATTAAATCCCAGTTGCCACTCTTCCGACCATTTTGCTAGTTTATCCAGATCTCTTCTCATTCTGCCCACCCCATCTGGATCATCTACTCTGTTGCAGATCTTGGTGTCATCTGCAAACAGACAAACCTTACCCTCTAGCCCATCTGCAATGTAACTGATGAAGATATTGAAGAGGACTGGCCCCAGGACTGATCCCTGAGGTACCCCACTTGTGACTTGCATGTCTTCTGACTGCATACCATTTACCACCACTCTCTGTTTTCTGCCCGTCAACCAGTTTGCCATCCATTTGACCAACTTCTGACCCAACCCGAGCCTACCCAGCTTGTTTATCAATCTTCTATGTGGAACAGTGTTGAAAGCTTTGCTGAAGTCAAGGTAGGAGACATCAGCTGCTCCCCCTTGGTCCACCACTCTGGTTACCCAGTCAAAGAAATCTAGGAGATTAGTTTGACAAGACCTTCCTTTTGTAAACCCATGCTGTCTTGGATCCTGTGCCTAATGGATTCCAGGTGTTGCACTATCCTTTCATTAAGAGTGCCTCCATAATCTTGCCCACTACTGAGGTAAGACTGACTGGTCTGTAGTTCCCTGCCTCCTCCCTGCTACCACTTTTGTAGAGGCTGTTTTCAATCTGACTCTGCCGCAACAACTTTTGGGCTTTCACAGAACGGCTAAAGTGGGTGCACACAGTGTGGGCAGCTGCAGTCAAGTTCTGAACATTTCGGTCCTCACTAATAAAGTCTTTTACCACCAAGTTAATAGTGTGTGCAAAGCATGGTGTGTGTGTGTGTGTGTAAGCTTACCAAGTCTTACTGCTTTCACAATATTTGAAGCATTGTCAGACACCATATACCCTGGCTGCAAGGACTTTGGAGTCAGCCACTCAGCAAACTTTTCTTCAAGGCCCTCTAGAAGATGTTCGCTTTGTGATCTTTTTCAAAACCATAAATACATAAAGCTGCCTGCCTCGAACTGTGAAAGTCCTTGCTTCTTGCTGCTGCTGCCGCGCCGCCAGTGCCACTGCATGATGATAATGATGATGATGAGGAGGAGGAAGAGGGAGAAAGTTTACAATGGCCTGTCACAGCCATATAGTCAGTCGTCTGACCACTGGTCCACATATCTGTCATGACATGAACCTTGTTGCCCACTAAACCTTTCAGAGCATCAGACATGCTTTTCAGACAGCGTCATGCAAGTCTGGAATGGCAGCACTGGAGAAATAGGTCTGGCTGGGGACCTGATACTTTGGCACAGTGATTTCCATTAGTGCTTTGAAACCTTGGTTAGCCACAAAGGAGAATGGCAGCGGGTCAGTGGCTATCATCTCCCCAATTGCCTTTGTCAATCGCTTTACCTTAGATCTGTTGGGATTATATTTCTGCGACCACTCAAAGCAGTCTTTCAAAGAAATTTGATGCCCGCTATGCTTGCTGCTATCACCTGATTTTCTGGGCTGCTTCCTTTGACCTTTACCACCATGAGGGGTGGATGTTGTGGCCATGGATGGTATATGACGCCGGTTGGACTGTGGTGGTGGACTCAGAGGGGTAAAGAAATGGGAAATTGTGGATGCTGTGCTTTGACTGGAAGGAAGACTTTCATCATCCTTCATCTCCGCATCAATTACTTCATCGCCTTGGTAAGCATCCATTACCTCATCATCCTCAGCTGAGTGCAGAAGTGCAACAACCTGTGTGTGCTCCTTTTGTGCTTTTTGATACTGATAAATGTGAGACTTGTTCATATGCCTTATCATTGTTGATGTTCCCAGTCGAGTACCCACTTTACCATGACTTAATTTTGTTCTGCATAATTTGCAAACCACATGGCTGCCAGATGATTCATCTTATGTGAAAAAATCCCACACAACAGATTTCACAGATTTTGTTGCACTGCTGCTTATGGGGAGGATATGTTTCGTTACTACCACTGCCACCACCACAGCCACTACTACTTCCACTATCTCTTTGAGGTCTTTCCATGTCCATCTGCTTGTCATTTTGATGCACAACCTGTCTGACTGGTTGAACTGCATCTCTTTCTTCCCTCATGAAGCCTGTCCATCTTCTGTCCTCTGTTGTTCCTCTGCATGTGTGGGGTGTCTGACTCTCAGAGTTATGCCCCACTATCATTAATGTTTTTAACACTGCCACCATCCTTCGAGAACTCCTTTTGTTCTTTTTCTGCCCTGTATTCCTCCTCTTCATCCACTTCCCAGAACTACTGCTACTTGACATCGGACTGCTGCGTATCTACTACAAACTCAGGATCTGTTCCACTGATTTACCCCTCACTCTCATCTGCTTTCTCCTCCTCATGATCATCCATCACTCTGCTTACTAAAACTGGCCCTTGTGCTCATCCTCTGAGTACCACGACGGGTTACTCCTGCAACGTCCTGAATTTTCTGTACTGTTGTTACTGTTGCCTGGATTGCCTGAGAAGTACTGCTGTTTGTTTTTTTACCACTCATGGCTGCATCAAGTCAAATACTTTTAGTAAGACACAGGGACATTTTCTCCCTAATAGGTAAATACAGCACTGCTAGCTGCCTCGAGTCAAGTACTTTGAGTAATAAGACACAGGGATATTTTCTCCCGAACCAGTAAATACAGCACTGCTGGCTGCATTGAGTCAAATACTTTAAGTAGTAAGACACAGGAATATTTTCTCCCTAACAGGTAAATACAGCACTGCTGGCTGCTTTGAGTCAAGTACTTTAAGTAGTAAGACACAGGGATATTTTCTCCCTAACCAGTAAATACAGCATTGCTGGCTGCATCGAGTCAAGTACTTTAAGTAGTAAGAAACCGGGATATTTTCTCCCAAACAGGAAAATATAGCACTGCTGTCTGCGTTGAGTCAAGTACTTTGAGTAATAAGACACAGGGACATTTTCTCCCTAACCAGTAAATAACAGCACTGCTGGCTGCGTCGAGTCAAGTACTTTAAGTAGTAAGACACCGGGATATTTTCTCCCTAACCAGTAAATACAGCACTGCTGGCTGCGTCGAGTCAAGTACTTTAAGTAGTAAGATACAGGGATATTTTCTCCCTAACTGGTAAATAACAGCAGTGCTGGCTGCATCAAGTCAAGTACTTTAAGTAGCAAGACACAGGGAAATTTACTCCCAAACAGGAAAATACAGCACTGCTGGCTGCAACAAGCCAAGTACTTTAAGTAGTAAGACACAGGGAAATTTACTCCCAAATAGGAAAATACAGCTCTGCTGGCTGCATCGAGTCAAGTACTTTAACTAGTAAGACACCGGGATATTTTCTCCCAAACAGGAAAATACAGCACTGCTGGCTGCGTCGAGTCAAGTTAGTACTTTAATTAGTAAACAAAAACAGAGGGAGGTTTTTAAACACAGGTCAGTAAGTAGTAGTTGGTGTGCTGGGTGTTGTGAATCAGGAGAATAATTTTGATGGTATTTATTTTGGATTTGTATATTGGCAGCTAGCTTATATAACCCAACTACAATTTACACCACCACTCCTATGTGCAATAAGTTCAAATCAATAACTGTCACTAATTCAGTTCCCTTGCACTTTGCCTTTTCTCCCAAGCTGCTCCTTGTCCCAGATTCAAAGACTACTTTCTCTTGAGATTATTATTTTTTTAATTATCCGTAATCAAGATTTACAATTTGGACTCTTAGTCTTTTACACACAGTAGCAGGCTAGCAGCCAGTCAACCAAATATGAGAGTAAGCACTGACTTATACTTTTAATCTTTTTTTCCACTTTCCAGGCTCTTTATAAAATGTTTCTGTTTGTTCTGTAAGCCAGAAGAGATTCATTTATTAAATGTTTTTAAGATTTTGCATGTGACTGCACTCATGTACACATACACTCTCCTCTATACACAGAACAGACACACTTATGCCTGAATTTTACTAAACACAGACACTAACAACTTG
Organism: Neoceratodus forsteri; assembly: GCA_016271365.2. Classification (NCBI taxonomy): domain Eukaryota; kingdom Metazoa; phylum Chordata; order Ceratodontiformes; family Ceratodontidae; genus Neoceratodus; species Neoceratodus forsteri. Next base: position 1,094,655,141 of record CM028133.1, read on the forward strand.
ATACAGTCTGATGCTAATGTTTGAGTGTGTGACTGATGAATTGCTCAACCTTTAAAACATGAATCAGGTCAGAGAGTTCTCAAAAATATTAAGGCCAGCTACCCCAGCTTCACACAAGACAACACAATACGACCTCAGACAGTCATACCGCTCCACCAAAGCTGTCTGCCAGGCCCAACACGTTGTTCGTCGTTAGGCTCATTTGTTTTTTTTATCAAAAACAAAGTTTAACTTTTTTTCCCTTCCCAAAACAAAAAGCTGCCTATGTCAGCTCCTCCACCTTGCTGCCTATCACAAAAGAATGAGGGACAGACAGGAAACATACAGTTTTTTTCTTTACTGATCCACCGCCAAAAATGCCTGAGAGAACAGATACACACAACCTCTCTCTCTCAATGCCCTATAAGATGTGCTGCACACACTGCAACAAGCAGCTCCAGAAGTATGGCCCATGTGGGTCTCTCTGCGACACCCTCCAATAGCCGACTGACATACTGTAGGATCATGTAGGGCCATCCTCCAAAACCAGTCGTCCCTCTTCCCCATGTAGCAGGCATACCCTCCCTTTCTCCACGTTTTCTCAGTTTCTTCCAAAAGGGACTGGCGCATGCGTGCTTGTCAGTGCTGTGTGAGGTGCATCACATGTGATACACTGGAGGAAAAACTGGAGGAGCATGTGCAGCACCGAAGCCCAGCATCTGGTATCTGTTTTTGGTTTTACTACCTAGGGCGAACCAAAGTTTTTTATACAGGTTCTACCACTGGCGGACTATGGAGAATCACGGGGGTTTGACCATTTTTAACTTTGGTTGAACTGAACTTGCAGCCTAATTTTGATAAGTGTTCAATGAGCTGATTGGCCACTAGTTTTCAAGGGCCTTGGAGAGAGGGCAAAATAGAAATGGGCCAGTAGTTAGTGGTGGAGTCGTTCTCTGCACTTTAGAGCGGGGGTAATGACAGCCCGGCTTCCAGAGAAATGAGAACTCCCAAACAGAGGGAGCAGTTTAAGATTTTAGTGAGGGGACTAGGACAGCATCGAGAGAGAGATGGAAGAGTTTAAGTCCATGGAGCCATCACTGTGGGCTCTTTCCCAGGACACTAGCGATGTAAGTATTGGCCTCACTGAGCAATATAGCACAAAACCTGAAGGTGAGGAATTTGTGGTGGGGGACAGAAAGGGGAGGACAGGATGGGGAGGGTCAAAGAAGTTTGGAGGAAGAACACTACTAGGTCAGAGTATGAGGGTTAAAGTATTGGCAGTGTGGCGGGTCTGGATAATGGTCCGTTTACTAAGAACTGGGAGGAGAGGAGGATAGGGATTTCCCATTAAGTTCTTTGATAGTGTCCCAGAATTGTTTCCCCGAACCCCTGGCCGAGGTGAGGGTATTCTGATAACAGGTAGCCTTCAACTGATGAAGAGCTCTTGTACATTTGTTCCTTACTTCATAGCACAGTTGTTTGTCATGGGGTAACCCTGAAGCAAGGGCTCTATGCCAGAGACTATTCTGATAGCACATGAGGTCGAGAAGTGCTTGAGATAACCAGGGAGTAGCATGATTTTTTTTACCACCTGTTTTGAGACTGAAGCAAAAAGATCACATGCAGAGTTGAAGGTTATGAAGTAAGCAAGGGCACTATCTGTGCACCCTGCTGTATCTATGGATGACCAGTCATGTTTAAGAGATGGCTTCTAAGCTGGGTTAGTGCACCACACCTTAGTTTCCAACAGTAAATGATTTTGGGGGTGGGTTTGCGGCCTTACAGGACCACCAACACTAAAATAGAGGTGATCGCTGATAACATCCGGGAGTACTGAGGTACTGAGAAATTAATGATTCTTTTAGGGCGGTTTGTGAAAATTAGGTCCAGCAGAGTAGCGGTCCCAGTTTTTTTGTTGTGTCTTGTGGGGGATTGGACAACTTGAGTTAAGTCCATGGCCAATGTGGCATCCTTATAAGGGTCAGACGAGGCAGATAGCCAGTTCGTGTTAAAGTCGCCCAGGCATAAAATCTCACTGTTAGGTGGGGAGACGCAATTTATAACCACACAGAAAGTAGATTTCTGATTACGAGGGGAAATATAAACAGCCATGACATAGAGGGTTTTGCCAAGGCTACCCAAAGTAAGTTTTACTGTGAGCACCTGAGCCCTAAATTTGGGAAGGGGGTTGGGATGACCATGGCTTGGAGGGAGTTCCGAATATAGAGCGCACGTCCACTACCCCGTTTACCAAGGCAATCTGATCAAAATATTGTATAGCCATTCAGGGCTACATGGGAATCCATGGTGGCCATGTAGAGCCAGGTTTCTGTTAAAGCCAGGATGTCTGGCCTATGCTGTGCGACCCTGCCCTGAAGGGAATCAAACTTTATTTGTAGGCTACATATATTTAGGAAGACGAAGAGGAGGCCCCTCTTTTTTGCACCAAGAGACTGCAACGCAGGAGAAGGCCCTGGGTTTGGGTGGACATTTCCAAGTAACAGGAGGAGAAGGAGGAGGAGGATGTGATAGGTGAGGGCAAACTTGAGTAGCTTGCATTCCCAGGCAGTGGCTGATGGGGATGTTATAAGGGTGGTACTGTGAAGGGGAATAGGTAGTGAAAAGACATGCAAGGCCATGAGGAGTGCAAAGGAAAGGTGGCAAGTGGGGTGGTGAAAGTTATTGCAGAGAGGTAGATTCAGATGGAGTTCCAAGACAGCTAAGCACCACTAAGCTATTTAACAATGAGAAGAAAAAATGTAAATAAAGAAACCAAAGAGAAAGGAACTCATATCGAGAAAATGATAGTAGACCAAGTCAATAAAAGTAAAGTAAATAAAGAAAATCATCACTATTTAAAAACATACTACTTAAAACTCCTATCTAACAAAAAGAAGAGCAAAATATAAATAAAGAGAAAAAAATATAAAACTGAAAACAAATAAAACAAAAAAGGAAAGAAAAATGCAAACCACAAGAAATTTAGAACCAACTATAGTACAGTAGTAAAAGTGTCTAACTACAGTAAAAATATAAGTCGAGACCGAAAGAATAACAAATGAACCTAAGCAAAACAATTGTAGAAAACTAGAAAAGTAAGTAGTTTTACTAAAATAACCACTGAATAGGCAAAAAAAAGAAACAAAAATATAAACAATACCATCCCAACCCCTAAGAAATCAGTAAACATAATACAAAAAAGAAAAAGTAAACACCACTGAAAAATACATATAACCCTCTACCAACAATTGCAAAATCACTTGAGAAAATAAAACTAAGCACAAGCAATGTAAAGAAATTATATCCCATTTTATCACTAAGTATTAAAACAATATAACATTTAAAAATATATATATTTGATACACTGTATAGAAAAAGCGTATTTCCATATTAGTAATAAAATTACTATTAAAAAAAATATTTATAAGGTAAATTATTATATATATATATATATATTTCTTCACTACAAAACAAAAAGTAACACCTATAAATAATCAATTACCCTAATAAAAACCCAATTAGCAAGCCAAAACACTAAAACAACCATTTTCTCCAATCATTAAACTTTACAATTTAAACCGAAACTACTATTTATACATCATTTCCTCCTTTATTTTCCACGAAACCCACAAGTACCACAACTACCACCAACCTCTAGCAGGGCACACCTTCCTGTTTATGACCACAGGAATATTACCCCTGAAACACACACACTTTATTTAAAATTTGACATGAAATCTAACAATTCCCACTTACTTCCTAAAACCCCGCTTTATCCCACTCCCTAACCACTGCACTCACTCCCTTGTAATACAAGTATATGAGAATGAAATTCCACGAACCTAAGAACAAACACAATCCCATTACAAAAGAGCACTGATGGGAAGCCAGCGTGTCGCACTGCACATGCGCAGCATGCTTTGCTTGGTTGGGACATAGGGCCTATCTGGACGCAACAACAGTAAGTAGCAAATAATAAATTTGTAATCCCAAACACAGAGACTATCTCGGCAAATAAAGCAAACCCCCCAGAATATCACAAACAGTCCCACACAAATGCAGAAAATCCTTGCCTTAAGGAACCACCCTAGTAAGCCCAAAACACACAACTTTGGCACGGTAAAGTCCAGGCAGATGAGTCAATCAGTAGCTGTACGCTGATAGAAGTTACACACCGCACTGGACTAAGCAACATGAGAGTCTTGATGATTACCTATGCTTCCTTGGGCCCAGGCTGTCCGCTCCCTGTGCTGGCGCTCACTCTGGTGGTGGAGTGGAGAGTGTAGGGATGGGGAGGTGTTCCAGTGGGCCTTTGCTTCCTCAGGCCCAGGCTGTCTGCTCCCTGTGCTGGTGCTCACTCCAGTGGCAGAGTGGAGAGTGTAGGGATGGGGAGGGGTTACAGTGGGGCTTAGCTTCCTCAGGCCCAGGCTGTCCGCTCCCTGTGCTGGTGCTAGCTGGTGATTATGAAGTCCTCACAGGCAACTTCAGGTGAAGTGCTGACCTCAGGATACTTTCCTTTCCATTCCTGTAGGCACACTAATCAGACACATCGAGCATCTTTATCACAAGACCATCCGGGGCCATTCACCATTTGTCCACCCATCTCCTGGCAGTGGATACACACAGGGTACAGACAACTCACTGAATAGCACCTCTTGGTTTCTGGGCTTGGCTGCCCAAGAAGGTCTCCCAATAACTTGTACTTTTAAATGAAGTTTACTCACTCAGGATTATTCAGATAGCTTTCTCATAACTTGAGGTTGCTGGATACACAGCATTCTCTCTGCAAGAGTAAAACATTTTGCAGCTCTCTCACAACTGCAGGCAGGATTTCTTGCAGCCCTCTCACAGCTGAAGTTAACTCAGAATGCTTCTCACACATTCCCTTTTAATTTTTATTTTTATTTAAAGTTTTGAATTTACAGGATGAGTTCCATGAGAACAAGTCCCGTTTATAGGACATCCCAAGTCCTTTAGATATAAACATGACAAAGTTAATAGCACGCAGTACAGAATAATACAAAGCATACATAGTAACGCATAACCACTTAAATACTATCTAATGGATAACATAATAGGGTAACTTGATGCTCATGAAAAACAGTTATAGATGGATTAAATGTGGGAAGGCAAATGCCAGTCCTGGGGGACATGTAACTGGCAACCCCCAGGCCAGCCACTCCAAAGTCCTTGCAGCCATATTTCTCTAGCAAGGGCCCAGAGTCCCCCTCCCCATGGAGGGGCTCCCATCAAACTGACTCAGAATAAAAAGTCTCTGGGATTTTGGGAGCTCTCTGCAGCTCCTGACTGGCTGATTCAATTGTCCCTCACAAAAATGAATATTAATCAGGCTCCCTCGACGCCTGATAGGCTCCTTGTTTAGGCACCAAAGATTGTCCCTGCCTTTTCCCCCACAAAGCCTTAGCATTGTCCCATAGGTCTCTGGCCAAAATCCTGGCTCCTGATTGGCTGACAATAGGTCAAAGGCTGCAAACATGGGTGCAACTTGTACACAGTCTCAAGCAGTCCATACATTGTCTAACAATACAGTTCTGGTGCAGCCAGTACAATCATTTTATTTATTTCATTACCCCTGTTTTGAAGCAGTCCTTGTGCCCTACTGAGTGCTTACAATATTTATTATTTTGGATGAGCTCCACGCCTGTCACTGCTGCTGAAATACACAGTCCACAGGCAACAGGCAGGCTCTCACATTAATATTAATGAGCCTCATTTATATTCACAAGGCTAGAAACCAATGACCACTAAGGGCTCTTTATTTGAAATACCACGTGTTCCTCTTGTGCTTGCCAAAAGTCTCAGTCCTCTTACTCCCATTGGGAACCAGGACCCCACAAAGAGGTGGCTGCTTTACCACAAAACATGGCAAGAATCCAGCCGGTGACACTGAGGGTTGAAGCATCTAGCTTACCCTCATGTTACGTCAGTGACCCAGGTTAAGGAATGACTTTGGGTCATCGGGGAGCTGGCTGGGGAAGGAGGTATGGGAGCAGGTGGCTCTCCTCTCCCGGAGAGGATGCTGTCCCTCCAGTAGTCCCATCACCACAGGGTGGAGGTCCGGTGGTGGCGTAGGTAGGTGGTGGGACAGTTAGTAGGGTGGGGCATCCTGCAGTGCATGGCATGTGTGTGCCTCCACATGCACCGCTCCATGCCAGGGACTAGCGGGTGATGGGTGAAAAACATGGAAAAAACAAATAAAATGAAAACAAGCATTTGTCAGTGCCAAATGTTGGCTTGCTAGCATTGGCATTGGTAGTGCAGGGTTAGAGAGATGCATCATAGGAATGGCAGTGAAGTATTGAACTGATGTCAACCCACCCCCACCCTGCAGAGAGTGACAGGCATTAGGGTGTCCCTTTGGGTGTTTGGTAGTGCAGTGCGGGAAAACATGTCAGGCAGGATGTGAAAAATGACAGCTGTACAGTTCATAAGGAGGTGTACAAAAATGCCAGTGTTGAAAATGTGGCATGTAAATATACCAAATTTGCGAAGTTACAGGGGTGAGTGGGAAATATGCAATGCACGCTTGCAACACTGCCATTTTATGGGCGTTCGGCACCAAATTTTCAACATAGGCATTTTAGCACCTCTGCTCATGCACAGTGTCACTGTTATTTCCTCAAAGTGTCCCAAGAAGTGATTTGCATAGCGATCCACGCTTATTCTGCGCCGGAAGTGCAAAAACACATTTTGGGCAGGATATGTGAAATGACAGCTGTACTGTTCATCAAGAGGTGTGGAAAATGGCAATGGTGAAAATCCAGACTGAAAATATCCACAAATGCAGCCAGTAAGAAGCGTGCGTGCAATCTCATACCACCGTAACACAGGCATTTTATGAGTATCATCACCAAATTTTCAACATAGGCATTTTAGGACCTCTGCTCATGAACTGTGTCACTGTCATTTCATAATCTGGTCCAAACACTGATTTCCCACAGCGACTGCGCTATTATCGCCCGGAAGTGCAGAAACACATTTCGGGCAGGATGTGGAAAATGACAGCTGTACTGTTCACAAGGAGGTATACAAAAATGACAATGCTGAAAATCTGGTGTTAAAATATGTGAATGCTGCAGTTACAGCCTGCGTAGCAACTGCATAGCTGCAGCTAAGTAACACAGGCATTTTGTTGAATTTTTTCCACCAAATTTGGAACATAGGCTTTTTGAAGGCCACCTCATGAACACTGGCACTGTCATTTTGTTAATGGGTCCCGAAAGGTGATTTCCGCGGTGACTGCGAAATCACCTTTCGAGAGCTGATGCTTGTAATGACAATGATAGAATTCATGAGGAGAGACTAAAAACCCCATGTTGAAAATTTGGTGCCAAAATTCAAGAAATGCCTGAGATATGCAGCAAAGTTGAAAAAACCCTATTCACTCCATTATACAGCTTACCGGCATTTCCTCAGTTTGCGGTCAGCTTTGAATAGTGCCAGGCGTGTTCCAGGTCCATGGAAGATCGTTCGCCCAGACTCCGGAGGGTAAGTATGGGGTGGGGGTGAGGGAGGCAGGGTGCGCAGTGGGTGGGTGGGTGTGGGTGGGGAGGAGCATCGAGACTACGAGGGGCGGTTTTCGTTTACAGGAAAAAAGGAAAACCATCGTGGGACGATTTTGTGTTGCAGGGCATTTGGCACGCTGGGGTGGGCTCCCAGCGTGCCACCTAACTTCTTTTTGGGGTGTCAGTAGCCGATGGGAGATTGGGCACCTCGTCGGCACACAACAAGGTAATGCCAACGGGATTGGGCACCTCGTTGGCAAACAAAGAAAGCGGCGAGGGACGGAGCTGAAGAGGATTGGGCACCTGCCTCGGCATTCAACAATTGGGGGAGGTGATGCCGACGGGGAGTGGGCCCCTCTTGGCCGGGCGCATAAAGACAGTGGTTACCGTGAGCCGAGGGGGATTGGGCACCCTCTCGGCATTCCACATTTGGGAGTATGCCGACGGGAGTGGGCTCCCTGTCGGCACAGTAAAGCAGTGGGGGGGGTTACTGACATGGGGATTGGGCACCCCCGATGTCGGCAGCCATAAGCCGCTCGCCGACCATGCTCATAATTGTGGCGAGCACGCAAGCAAAGGATCGCTGCATATGATGAGCTTTGCTCGGATTGCAGCGGATCTTTGCACCTACTGATGCGTGCCCTGCATTCGCCCAACAGCGGCCACGCCCCCAAATCTGCACTCTCCCTACGTGTTGGCTTGCGCACGAGCGTGGCAAGCCAACATAAAAATGTGGCAGGAACTATTGGGAGCACATCTGCGCATGCATGAGCTGTCTACCCACTGGGACGTGTATGGGAAAGAAGGCAGCAGCTCCGCAAGCTCATTGCAGCCAAAAACAAATGCAGGGGCTGTTAGGAGGCCCAGTGGCATGATTCAGAACTTGGGCTATGGCGGTAAAGCACCTGGAGAGAACTGGAGGAACACCAGGGCAAACAGGAGGCAGCAGGAGCAATCCGGGAATCAGCGGCAAGTAATGTAAGCCCCCATAGGAGGGTTATACTTCATTGATCTCGCACCTAAGAATGTACTTGGATGAGGCAGTATAACACAGTGGTTTAAGGTTCTGAGCTGCAAACCTGGAGACCTGGGTTTGAATCCCATAGCCCCCACTTGCATACTGTGTGATCCTAAGCAAGTCACTTAACTTTCTTGTGCTCCCAGGGCACACCTGTAAACAAGCTTTCAGCTTAGTGTGTTTCTCTTGGTTAAAAAAACTATTTTGTAGTTTAATCACTACTTGTCAACTTCTAATGTTTCATATTGTACTTTTCCAGACCCTGGAACACTTATCTCTCAAAATTTATATCAGTAATTGTTTTGATGAATTTGTGCTTTGTATCCTCCCAGGTCGTATATGAAAATAGTATTCAGTTGTCTAGTGTACCTACCAAAAACGAATAAATAAATAAATAATAAATAATAATTTAAATAGATACATCAATCGATTCACTCAGGAGTTTTGTTCTCAGTTAATTTCCAGTCCAGTTACAATTACTATAGGTAAGTCCCAGAGCAAGGGTGGTAGTTATTGGTGATTCTTGCCATACTTTTTATTACGTGGGGCACTAGACTGGAGTGCCCCTCTCCCTAATTCTATGTGCATTAGCAGTTGAATCATTGGCAGTTTCTGTCAGGGCAGCAACATAAAATTCCATTATATGCAGATGACATCCTGCTATTTCTCACAAACCCTAGAAGTATGCTGCCAGCAATCACAAATGGAGTGCTGTGGTTTGCCAAGTTTTTAGGGTACAAAGTAAATTTGGAAAAATCCGAGTTGCTTCCTTTCAATGAAATGGGAGATATGCCCCTACCTCAGCACATTCCATATAAGATCGTAAATAGCTTTATTATATGTCTAGGGGTGAAGTTGGGGACGAAAATCACTTCTCTCTTTACGATCTCAACTATAGTCTGGCTCTGTCCAAGGCAATAGCTGACCTCAACTGTTGGGACTTGCATCTCCTCTCCTAACAAGGCCAAACTAATCTCACTAAAATGAGTATGGTGCCCTGCATGTGATATCTTCTTGGGATGCTCTCCCAAAGTCTATCTAAAAGGGATCTGAGGAAACTGGTGGGAAATTGCTCAAAGTTAATCTGGCAGGACTACAGGCCATGAGCCAGTAGACTCTTGCCCTGGAGGTAGAGGAACTTTCCCTTCCCATCTCTAGAATTGTTATCTTTTCCCTGAGAAGTGATTACACCAGTTTTCAAAAGCGGAGACCACACTAGCCTTGGCAATAACAGACTCATTTCTATTCGCTCCCCCCTTGTCCAAGGCCCTCAACAGAATAGTTTCTGACCAACTTGTCATATACCTCAAAAAATATACTGTCTAGTATGTACAGCAGCATGGCTTCTGGAAGCTCTACAGCATCAACACGGCACTGTTTGAATACATGGACTATATTCATGAGGCCCTTGACAATGGTGACTTCATCGGAGCTATACATATTGACCTTACTAAGGCCTTTGACCTTTTCAACCATAAGCACCTACTTAACAAATTCCTTGGCCTGGGTTTGTCACACAACACAGTTGACTGGTTCCACTGCTATCTCACCAATCACTCCCAGCGGGTGAAGAACGACAAATTTTTGTCTACCACTAGGGGAGTATCTACTGGTGTCCCCCAGGGCTCCATCTTGGGCTCACTCCTATTTGGTCTCTTCATAATTTCAACTGCCTGATGCTTGTCAGACAGTCAATGTACTACTCTGTGCCAATCATGCTGTCATCTATTCCAAAAACCCTGACCTTGACAGCCTTACTCCTGCTCTCCAAAGTAACTTTAGGTCACTTGAAAGCTGGTTTTCCAACAACAAACTAGTCCTCTGTTGCAGAAAAACAAACACCAGGCTCTTCTCTAGCCTCCCACAGAAGAGGAAAGTTCCACCCTCTGTCATCCAAAATGGCCAAGTGCAAAACCTTGAACTGGTGGAGACCTTCAGATACCTTGGAATAACCATGGATGACACCTTATCTTTTTTTTGCCCTCCATGTTGACAAACTGGTGGCCTTAGTTAATAGAAGACCGTGTGCCCTGTACTGTAACCAGAACAGTCTCATTGGGGATGCCAGATGCCTTACTGTGGCCATCTACATTCTGTCACTTAAAGATTATGGCCATGCTGTCTATGCAGCTGGCTATGATATGTGCTAAACAGAGTTAAACTGATCTGTAATAAGACAAAGAACCTCAGCGACCAAGCATTGAGGCAATGGTTACCCCAAAGGGCATTGGCTGGGAAGCCAAGTTTCAAAGAAATACATTGAAATACATTTCATTGACCTGTAATAAGGTGTGCCACCTTGTCCATGGTGCAGATAACCGCACTCATAGTTGTACCTTTTACGCACTCACTAACTGATTACCTTTACCCTGCAGAATAAAGCTCCACACCTGTTTCCTAGCCAAAAAGGTGCTCCTGGGTTTAACAGCCCCTGCTTTCCCAAATTGCTTTCCACGCCATCTCTAGCCAATACAATACCAGGAACATGGCCAGGAAGGCTCTCAAGCCTTATTTCTGGCAGACTCAGCTGGGCACGCAGCCATTTGCTGTTAGGGCCACTAACTGGTTAAATGAACTACCTGATACACTTCTAAATCTCCCCAGGATTAATCAGTTTAAGAGATCTTTGTGGTCTGCCCTTGCAGTCCTGTGCAACTGTAATCATTAAACTGTTTTATTCAGTTTCTCTCTGTTCATATCCTGTGACTTTTTATGCAACAATCTGCATGGATTGTTTTCAAAACCGTATGTAATTGTTCTGTCGTATGTGCTTGAGCCTGACTCAACTGCACTTCTGCTGGAACTGCTTATTGTTACCGTTAGTGTTTTTTGTGATTATGTATTTGACTTAGAACCTTTGTGAAGGTAATCTCTGAAGGTTTCAATCTGCAAAGAGGACAAGGATAAGCTGTGCCCAGTTAACTTACCCTTATACCCCCTCAAACTACTTAATATTATGTGCCCATACTAAACCCATTCTATTACTAAATCAGTGGAGTGGGACCCCCTTGTGATGTTATATTTATTGATTTTAGTAAAGCATTCAGTACTGTACCACATCACCATTTAATAAATAAAGTGTCAGTATTTACTGGGGTAAAAAATGTACAGGAGTATTTTTCAGAAGAAAAGGTGCTCGAGAATGAGAGGACATGATACGAAGCTGGAAGGGTGGGGTAAATACAGGATAGATTTGAGGAAGTAATTCTTCATAGAAAGAGTGGTGGATTCCTGGAATAGCCTTCCAGCAGAGGTAGTGGGGGCAAAAGCAGTGGTGGGATTTAAGAATGCATGGGATAGGCACAAGGGAATCATAGTGAAATGGAAGGGTGAGGGAGAAAGAGCTGTGGAATGGGTGTGATCTGTGGGCATGATCTGTGGCATGATCTGTGGACATGATCTGTGGGCATGATCTGTGGTATCAGTATAGGTAGGGAGAAATGGGCAGACTGGATGGGTCAAGTGGTCCTTATCTGCCATCAAATTGTGTTTCTATATGTAAATCCATATCTTATTAATTGGGTACATAACTGGTTAACACATTGAACACAGAGGGTTTGCATCAGGGATCATTTATCCAACTTAATTCCTGTAAGTAGTGCGATACCTCAGGGGTCGGTAGGGGGACCGACTCTTTTTATGATGTTCATCATTGCTATTTAATCAGGGGTCAAGAACAGATTAAGTTCACAAACAGTAAACCTGGAGGGTAGGTTAAAATCAAAAGCGCTACTGAATTGATGCAGTAGGATTTGGATATTATTTTTCTTTGGGGGATTACAAAATAGTTTCGACTTTGATATGGAAAAATGATCAGTACTACATTTTGGTAAAACAACCCCAAAACAACTTTTTTTTAAGTAAAACTGCTATAAAAGTTCAGAATCCTCACCTAGGAGTAATAATAACAAAAGACTTGAAAATGGGCAATCATTGGAGTGCAGTTGCAAGGACAAACCATGTGCTATTCCTAATTAAATAAGAAAGATGTCTTGAGAGGTAGAAAATAAAAAAACAGCAGAGCACTCCTTGACTGAGCAAATTACTTTTGTTTGCCACATACTGTAGGATACAGTGCTAGTACCCTATGTAGCACCCCGTCTGTGGTCTTTCTGAGGAAGCCCCATATGAAGGGTGCTATTGAGTGTTAGTACCACATCCCACACTACGTGTCCATAAAAGTAATTTGCTCCAATTGGTGAGTGCTCTTCTTCTTCTTTGTTTCTCTCTAGGTATCACTACAACAGTGAAAGTACCTTTGAAGGTAGGAGTGCCTGGGAATCTCCCTTTCTTATATCAAGAGCTAGGAATGTTACTAACCCATTGTATGACTAATTTGGACATCTAAATCTCGATTATTGCTCTCCATTGTGAAAACCATATTTGATCAGGGACATAAAGGGAATTGAAGGTTATCGTGCATGGCTTAAAAATGAACAGAGGATTCTAAAATCAACCATATGAAGAAAGACTTAGCTTACTGGGTATGGTAACTCTAGACGAAGGACATCTGAGGGGTATACTCATGTTAAATAAATTATTCAATTCAGATAATAATGTGGGTGACATGGGAATATATCTGACACAAGAAATGAACATGTAACCATCCAATCCCCTTGAAGTTACCAGAATCCCTTTATTACTAGCTAGGGACAGGCTGCTGATGATTAGCCAGTTAAATGGGATTTCACCTACTCAGTCTCTTGTTTACTTAGCTTCAGCTGAGAGGAGAGAGATGAGATCATTTTAGAACTCCCGCAGCAGCATAAGCCACAGCTGGCTGGAGTGTGGGATGGAATGTTGGAGTAGAGTGGTCAGTTAGAGCTGAGAGTTTGAGGTGAGAAGAAGGGTAGAACAGTTCTCTGCCTGTGGGCTCCATCCTCGTGGGCCCTGATTTTCTCTCCTTAGTCTGGTCTTATTTCCAGCTTACCAATTAAAGTAGTTGAGACTGTTTCATCACAGGATTCCTGTTGTTCTTCCCAGGAAGGAGAAGAAAAGGGACTGGCAATTTGTGTGAATTGCAAGGCCATTCCATGTTCAGTCCAGGATGTTTTCCAGCTGCCGAAAGGTTTCAAGAAGGTTTTCTCCCTCTTCTAACAATTTCTTCTTCCTGAGAGGAACTAAGAACATTTTCGTGGGTCCAATGTCTGAACAAAGACACATCTACAATGCTGTGAGTATGCATGGCACAGAATGTCATTACACCAGGTTGTCTTAGAAGTGTAGAGTCCAGAGCAAGGGACTAGAACAGAATTTTATGGGACAATGTCATGTTTTATAATACAAGGATAGTGTTTGGGGCGGCATGCCAAGTTTCAAGTGTAAATGCTAACCAGTGTTTATCAACAAAATGGTTTCTCAGGAAAGGATGGAAAGCTAGGAGTTGGGAGCAGAGAGTGGGAAACCCCCCAGTCTTTGTGAAGAATCCAGAACATTGACAGTGCTTTGCCACTAACATGTACCAAAAAGGCAAAAGTTGCATCCTTTCCAAAACTGACCCCTCTTTCCTTTGCCAGTGGGTCCAAATCGATGCACCTACTCTGTAACAATATCTAGAGGAAGGGAAAGTGAACTGTTCAAAATCTGCCACTGATTATGTTTTGACCCAGTCGGTTCCTCTTTAGACCCACATTTTTTTACATCAGTGGGTCCAATTTGGCCCATGTTTTAAACCCCCCAGTGCTGTCACTGATCCAGAAGCTGACAGGATTCAGAGTTAGCACAGAGTAAAGTCTGGAAAATGCTTTAAAAGTTTAAAGTACAAGTCTGGAAAACATGGTAACAGTCTAAGGTATAAGTCTACATCATGTTAAATGGGGCTCTGTAACACAAGAATGCTCAAGCAGAGGGAATTTGAAGTTTTCAGTAAGAACGAGGTTCAGCTGCCCTAAGCAGAGGGAATACAAATGTTGGTTCAATATCTCACAAGTACGATGTCCCACACCTGTGTAAAAATAGATGTCATAGGAAAAGTAATGTACTGCCAAGCCTGAAATTCTGCCAAGTATGTTACTCTGCCATGCAGGTTGTTCCTGTATAAAGTCAGTGTCTAGCTGTAGCAAGCCTGTGGGGGCCATTCAAATCTTTCTAATACCATCTTTACATCTAGAATAAAGACCCACTGAAGAATTCCATCTGAATATTTGGAGATTGCGTTATTGTTCCTGTGTGGATTTACTGGGTGCCCTTCTGGGTATTAGATCTATCTATCTATCTATCTATCTATCTATCTATCTATCTATCTATCTATCTATCTATCTATCTATCTATCTATCTGATGGTCCCTCTGTATGTCTATCTATCTGTCTGTCTGTCTGTCTATCTATCTATCTATCTATCTATCTATCTATCTATCTATCTATCTATCTATCTATCTATCTGTCTATCTGTCAGTCTGTCAATCTATCTCTCTATCTACAGACGCTATCTCTCTATCTATTTATTTATTGAGATATCAGAATTACAAACCTTTGAGTCAGAGACTCCTTTGCAAAAGCTCCACATCATGGAAGTACAAACAGGAGAAATGGACAATGCAATGAAAGGTGTTACAAATGAGTGTGGAGGGTAAAACAACCCAGGGTCAAGTATAGAACAAAGGTAACGAGCAATACATTGAAAGGTATTTCATCTAGCATGCGCCTAGCAAAAATTCTCTCCTCAGGACCCAGGATCTTTAATCCGACCCCACCCCTTGACCTGAATAGTGAGCCAGGTATACTTTCCCAAAGCCAGGGTTTGATACCAAAATCTAAGTATGGGCATGATAGCTACGGATGGCAGGGATTCAGTAAAGGGGTGCTAGGTGAAGAATAAAGTGGCAGGGGTTAGGGTTACAAACACAAGAGGACATCATACCAAACATAGAAACAGAATCTGTCATCAGAAAAGGACCGGTAGGCCATCTAGTCTGCCGTATTTTCCTTGCCTAACACTACACCCCAGATTCTATTTGGTCAGAGGTGTCCCTCCTACTCCCCCTTCTCCCTTACCTCTATTTACTGAGTGCCCATGTGCCTATTCCACGGATGCTCTGAAGCTCCCCACAATCGCTTCCCCCACCACCTCTTTTGGCAGCTGTTCTCAGGCATCCACCGCCTTTCAATGAAGAAGTACATCCTCACATCCCTGTTAAACTCCTCCTCAAGCTTCATTGCATGCCTCTATGTTCTGGTACTCCTCTTATCTAAGAGACTCACCTCCAGCACTTTGTTCACCCTATGAGGTACTTAGAGGTCTCAATCGTGTCCCCCCTCTCACTCTCCTCTCCTCTAGGGAGTACATGTTGGTCTCCCACAGCCTTTCCTCGTATGATTTCTTATGCAACCCTTGCACCATTTTAGTGGCCCTCCTCTGGACTGCTTCTGCCCTCTTGATGTCCTTGCAGAGATGTGGCCTCCAGAACCAGACACAGTACTTCAGGTAGGGTCTCACAAGTGAGCAATACTGGGGCAATACCACTTCACTTTTCTTGTACTGCTAGAGATCCCCTTCCTATGCACCCCAGCATCCTGTTCACCTTGCCTCCTGCCCTGTTGCACTGCCTGCCACCTTGCGATCATCAGATATGATCATCCCAAGGTCCCTTTCTTGCTTGAAAACTGTAAATACCCCCCCCCCCCACATCTTATACACAGCCCTGGGTTTCCCCAACCTAAGTGCATGACTTTGCACTTTTTGGCACTGAAACCCAGCTGATACTCCATAGATCACTCCTCTAGCTTCCACAGATTTCTTTGTATTCTCTCAAATCTCTCCTAGTGTACACTCTGCTGCAGATTTTTGTGCCATGTGCAAAGAAACACACCACTGGTTCCCTCCACAATATCACTTATGAAGACATTGAAGAGAACAGGGCCCGGTACTGATCCCTGTTGTACTCCCTCTTCCTACCTCCTGTCTTCTGAGGACTGCCATTTACCACCACACTCTGCCTCCTGTCTTTCAGCTAGTTTGATACCCAGCACACCACCTCCCCCCCTACCCCAGGCTACTAAGTGTCTTTATGAGCCTCCTGTGTGGAGCAGTGTCAAAGGACTTACAGAAGTCCAGATAGGTCATATCCACTGCCCTCCTTTGATCCACCTCCCAAGTAATCCAGTTAAATAAATCTATCAGATTTGTTTAACATAACCAACCCCCTGTGAAACTGTGCTGCAAGTAGTGGTCCTGCAGCCCATATGTCTCCAGGTACTCCATCAGTCTCTCCTTCAGCAGGGACTCCATTAACTTTCCCACCACTGATGCATGACTGACTGGTCTGCAATAAGTTATAAGTAAGTTAAGAAGACAATTATTCAAAACAAATAAAAGGAAGTTTTACTATCGCCAATGAACTGTGAGTCTGTAGAATAATCTGACAAAGAAGCAGCGCATTCTAGACGCACCGGGGCAGACATATTGTTTATGAGTCTCCACTTTTGTATCTAATACATGCACATTTTTGCTCTTTTGCGTCAACCACAGCCAGCCAAGTTTTGCTTTCAGTGCACTGCATCCTATTGTGTGTCTGCAGAATAATCTACCAGAACATGTCGTAGGGCAAGAAACTCTCTCGGGTTTTAAAACTGAGATTGTTAAATGGATGGCAGAAGGGAAACTCAAATCTCATCACTAAGAAAGCGAGGGGATTGTATCAATCAGCACGTACCAGCTTCCGCCCCTAAAATGCTAGTATGAATGCTAGTAAGAAAGGTGCACAACCTAAAGGATAAAATCTTGTTAGAGACTGGGTGGTAGACTACTCCCAAAATATTGTGAAAAAATGGGAGATTAATCTGGGGGTTAACATCCCAAACAACTCATGGGCCACTATCTGTCAATGGAACTCAAGCCTGTTTTACTGTAACATGTATAAAGGGCCACTTTCATCCCCAGTCACCATCATAATTTAACAGCCTTTGACAGCTCTCTTAAATGAGATATTTGATTAATCTGTAGCCAGCAGCACTCCAGAGGTATAGAGGTATAGATGATTGGGTCTGTTCAGTATTAATGCTATATTGCAGATATATGCAGAACATTGTGATGTCATCGAAGAATAAGATCTGTTTGACTTGAGTGTTGTTGGGCACAGCTTGTTCTCAATGACATCACAATGTTCTACAAATGGCTGCACTGTAGTATTAATGTTGAACAGACCAGTCTTCTTATATCGCAGTAGTGCTTCCAAACTACAGGTGAGCCCAATACCATGTTTGAAAGAGCTTTTCTTTCTTGGTCTGTCAAACTATGTCAGCCAGTATCCATGAATATTTCCCTTTAAGGAAGCCTAGTACAAATTCATCAGTGGACTTTCTATGTCTCCTAGTACAGCCAACATGTTCAGTAAAGATGTCACCCGATCTGTGGCAGATGGCAGCAGGAGAGAGGGACTTACAGGCAATATTTTGTTGGGGAGACCTGCATGCAACCATTCTGTCCCAGCATTGCAAGGCAGCTGTCCAAAACTTTTGCATCCTGGTGGTAGAAACCCCTCTGCCCTTGCTATCTGGGATAGAAGCTACCACAGTAGATCCATGGTAGTTCTCATTTCCAGGGTGCTCAGGATGTGCCTAGTTAAAGCAAGACAGTGTATTTAAACATGCTGTAGAATACTGCAGGGAACACTGTAATTCAGTGGCAATTAAGCCCTTTGTATGTTTGCTTGTGCGCATGTGCAAGAAACATATTGTGGCAGCTTGCTGTAGTAGCGAGTTATGGCAATGTGGAAGTGTTGTGGCCAATGCCAGCAGTCCATTTTGGGGCTGGTCTCTATGGCACCAATACAGGAGCACACTGTCGATGACAGCAGTATTGTAGAGTGCCACCAACTTGAAAGAAATTCTCTGCTGCAATCAGGAAGTGCCCCATCATTTAACAATCAGCTGTTTTTGCTGCTGGAGCGGTCCCTGATTGCAGTGGCGAATCACAGCTTGCCTTGTCTGGTGTCCCATTTCCTTAAACATGGCAGCAGCTGTCGCCATCCGCCTCTCATAGTCCCCATGGAAGCCAATGGGGGTGCCCAATCTCCCTGTTGGCATGCCCCCCTCCCTAGTTCATTTGCCGATGGGGTAGCCCAACCCCTGTCTGCATAATGTCCCCCGTGTAATAGTTTTGTATGCTGAGGGGTGCCCAATCTCCCGGCATCATGCACCTCCCAAACACAGACCCATTTTCTGTGCTGATGGACGGCCCAATCCCTCTCGACTTCAGTCCCACACCCTGTAAATATAGGTGGCACACTGGGAACCCACCCCAGTGTGCCAAACACAAACCAGTAAAGGAAAACCTCCCCGTGATATATATTTTTTTTAACCTGTAAAAGAAAAAATGGTCCTTCGTTGTCTCAGGTGCCCCCTCCCTCAACCCGCACCCACCCTCCTGCGCACCAACCTCCCCACACACCCCACCCCATACTTACCTCCAGAGCCCAGCGCGATGATCTTCGGTGGAGCGGGAACACGTCTGCACTCTTCAAAGCTAACCACAAACTGAAGAAATGCCTGTAAGCTGTATAATGGCATAAATGTTTGTTTTTTTTTTACCTCAGGTGCATATCTCAGCCATTTTTGTGAATTCCAGCACCAAATTTTCAACATGAGGTTCTTTGGGACCCCACCTCATGGATTCAGTCACTGTCATCTGGTTATTTGGTCCTGAAAAGTGAATTTGGGGTCACTGCGCAGAATCACCTTTCAGGACTGATTAATGAAATGACAGTGTCACTGTTCATGAGGTGGGTTCCCAAAAAGCCTATGTTGCAAATTTGGTGAAAAATTCCAAAAAATGACTGTGTTATGAGCATGCTATGCAGTTTCCACGCACTGGTACTGGTAATGCTCTGGTAACTTTGCAAATTTGTAATATTTACACACCTCCTTATGAACAGTACAGCTGTCATTTTTCACATCCTGGCGAAATGTGTTTTTGCACATCCAGCACAAAATAGCATGGTCACTGTGGGAAATCAGTGTTCAGGACAGATTAAGAAAATCACAGTGACACTGTTCATAAGTGGAGGTCCCAAAATGCCTATGTTGAAAATTTGGTGACAAAAGCCCTTTAAATGACTATGTTACAAGCGTGCATTGCATAGTTTCCACGCACACTCGTAACTTTGACAATTTGTAATATTTTCACTCAAGATTTTCAACATTGTCAATTTTGCACACCTCCCTATGAACAGTACAGCTGTCATTTTTCACATCCTGCCCAAAATGTGTTTTCGCACATTGGGCACACAATGACGTGGTTACTGTTGGAAATCAATGTTCAGGACAGATTAAGAAAATCATAGTGACACTGTTCATGAGCAGAGGTCACAAAATGCCTAGGTTGAAAATTTGGTGAAATAATTCCACTAAATGACTGTGTTAAGAGCGTGCATTGCACAGTTTCCACATATATGCTCGTAAGTTTGAGCACTTTTAATATTTTCACTCCAGATTTTCAACATCTCCATCTCTTCACACCTCCCTATGAATGGTACAGCTGTTATTTTCACATCCTGCCTGAACTGTGTTTTCTCACATCTGGCGCAGGTGGGAAATCAACGTTTGGGACATATTTGCAAAATCATAGTGCCACTGTTCATGAGCAGAGGTCCAAATGCTTTCGTGAGGTGGGGTCACAAAAAGACCATATTGAAAATTTATAGTGCAAATACCAACAAACACCCAAGGCATTAGGGTTTCTAACCATAACGTTCCACCCTGTAAAGACTGACAGGCGTCAGGGGTGTGCCTTTGGATTGCCGTCCGTAATGCTCATGCCATTCCACCCCCGCCCTAACCCTGAAGCCAGTGACAGGCATCGAGGTGTGTCTTAGACTCTTCGGCCCCAGAGTTCACCCCATTCTCCTATACTGCACCCATTTCAGCGTATGTCCTTATGGAATGAGGTGACTATAAAGCCGAACACCCCAAGGCACACCTCAACACTTGTCAGTGTCTGCAGGATAGGATGATGTGACATGGCGTGAGCGTTATGGGCAATGACTCAAAGGCACACCCCAAGGCCTGTCCATATCTGCAGGGTGGAGGTGGGGTTGGCATGAGTGCAATACTTCACTGCCATTCCTATTCTGCATCTGTCTAACTCCTGCATTTCCAATGCTAATATCAACAAGCAAACATTCAGCATTGACAAAAGCTTGTTTACTGCAGTATTTTATAACATGTTATTTATTGCACGTTACTGTGTTGCATCATGGCTGGTTCTGCAATACTTATGCACATTGTGTGAGGTACCTCCCTAGATAGCATGCTCTATTACTGCATGTTTTTCTATATGCATCTGCATATCTGGAAAACTGCTACCCTCATGATCAATTTCTAGATCTGCTGCTCAAACCATTATAGCCACACTGTGACAGTACTTCCTTGTGCATAACTGCAGACACCATAGGGTCCAGCTCTTCTGAGCCAGAAGTCAGTGTGTATGTTTTACACCTGTGACCAAAGAGATGCAGGCCCCTCAGGGGCCTGTGCTTCTGCAAACAGAAGCAGTGTTCCAATTTTGCTATCATGGATTTTGTGGCACATGCAGTTCTGCAACCAGAGGTCAGTGTGTATGTCTTATACCTGTGCCTGCAGAAGCTTGGGCCCATCAGATGTGTGTATGTCTTACAATGTGCATGAGTACCTCAGGAAACAGAAGCACTGCCCCTATAGGGGCGCAAATTTCTGCAGACAAAATAACTCTTGTAATTTGGGTATTGCAGATTTCTATCTGTGGCTACAGGGGCCTGGTGCATCTGCACACAGAAGCAGTGTTGAGATTTGTATATCATGGATTTGTGTCTGCAGCAACAACTGAGTGTGCATGTCTTGTGGTGTGCATGCCACAGATACAAATCCATGAAGGTAGCACATCAGTGCTACTTCGTTTGTGCCATCTGGAAAGAGTTGTATGTTACTTGTCTTATCTGACGATGGCTGTCTGTGGTTCCTCTTGTGGTGTTGTCCTTTTGCTGCTTTGGGGGGTGAGGAGTTAGGGTTGGAAACCCTAACACCACGTTTCCCTACTTTTGTGACATTACTTTGAGTCCTAACTGGTGCATTAATGCAGGGTGTTTTGTACAATGAAAAAAATTATATATATATATATATAGATATATATAGAGAGAGAGAGAATGAGAATAAATGATGGCAGAGTCTGGTATACAAGGAAATAATACTATCAGGGTCGAATGCTATAAAGCCATGAGCCTGAAGGGTGAGTGACCTTTATGAACTTGTTCAATCCCCAGATGGTTTTATTTCATATGTAAGTTGGACTTGCTATATTTTATTTTATATAATGCATTATGCTGGGTGCTTATTGCTGTGTCCTGTGTTTTACCATAGTGTTGGGGGTAGGGTGGCTGTTACATGTGTTATTAAGGGTCTGTTGCATGTATTATTAAGGGCTTGTTACATGTGTTATTGGGCTGGCCAGTAGTGTGCTGAGCAGTAATGTGTTACTAACACAATAACTGGACTTCGGTGACGCCACCTACCGCATGGCTGCATAGCTGAGGCGCTCGGAGAATATTCGCTCCTTAAAACATATTCAAAAACAGGAAAAGTGGCCTTTTATTGCTTTAAACAACCAGATCTCAAAACTTGAATGATGGCGACTTCAAAACATAAAAGGAAGTGCTCCCAGGCAGCAAAAATAAAAGCAATGATGAGCACAGACAAGGGGCAAGGCCCATTACTGAACTCCCGACCAGCCTCTCCGGTGGCGAGCCTGGCTGATTCAGAGGAAAGCCTAGAACTACTGGATCCACACACAGTTATGGCCAAGCTCGATGGCATAATCAAGACCTTACACCAGGTGGAGTCCTCAGTGGCTGATGTATGAGCCGACCTCCATAAAATTGATAGGTGAACCACAGCTTCTGAGCAAATAATCGGTTCCCTGGCAGACTCCTCAGGCCAACAAGACCGAGCCATTCTTTATTTACCAAGGGAGCGTGAATTGCAAGCAAAGTTAGATGATCAAGAGAACAGGGCAAGGCGCAATAACTTTAGAATTTACGGTGTGCCAGAGGGTATGGAAGCTTCATTCCCCACAATGGAGGATTTTATACACCATATTCTCGAGTCTGTGCTAAAAATGGATTTATCTAAGTCCCTGATTGTGGAAAGAGCTCACAGATCGCTCCTCCCAAGACCCAAAGAACAAAATGCTACGCCCTGCTCTATAATTATTAAAATGCTAAATTACAGAGATCATCAGCTCATCCTCCAGACAGCCTGGAAAAACAAAGAGACTCTGATAGACGGCAAGAAAATTTTCTTCGATCAAGATTTTTCCGATTACTTGAACAATAAAAGAAAGCAAGTTAAGGAGGTGATACGATTGGCAAAGGAGAAAAATGTGAAAATACAGCTACAGTACCCAGCACGCTTGAACCTTTTTACTGAAGAAGGTTCACGACTTTTGAATCCTTGTTTGAGGCCTCCTCGACTCTCATGGGCTAGGAATCCCTATCCCGAAATGCAATCAGAAGCACTGGAGAGAGACATCATGAAGGTAGCCTGGTGTAGAGTGGGAAGACAGAGGCGCAATTTGCAGACAGCGATCTCATGGCCCTCACATCTCGGAGCTGACTTGAGAGACATATTAGAGAGGGAGATGAAGACTCCAGCGGGTACATCAAGACCATCGACAGCTACATCTTTCTCTGGATCTTGAAAAAAGACAGGTAGTTCGATATCTTTAAAACTGTGGGGGAACCTAATGGCTAAACGTGCAGCAGATCCAGTTGCCATGAAGGATCCTCATTAAGGACACTTTAATGGACAGAATGAACTCTCATAAAATATATACGGGAACTGGATGGGGTGGGGATGGCTGGGGTGAGATGCAGGGGAATGGGTTAGATAATGTGTAGACAGGTTTATTCAATGGGCACTCGCTTTCTCCCCATCCCCCCCCCAATGCTGCATGGTCCCTGAAAATCAGGGATTGAGGAAGATTATGCAATGATAGGTGGTGAAATAAGACCCTAGACGACCACCAAGTTTGCATAATGGTTTAAATTAAATATGAAGGCCAAACAAAGGAGCGATGTTCTTGAGTCCCTAGAGTGCCGCCGCAAGCCCAATATTATCTTGTGGGCTAACCCTACCACACAAATTGTGGTAGCAAAAGTGACATAAACACTACACTGACTTTTTAAAGTCAGACCTGTTCAGATCAGCAGGTATAATAGCGTATGCTATTAAATCTGTTCTCCTTTAACTGAACTTTGCCTTGGAAGGTCACAACCTTTTTTTTTGGACACCCCAAAATAATCAGGGGAAAACTAGTAAAGGGAGGAGAGTGTCTACCTACATTGGTGGGTGACTTCTCACCTCCTCGATTTTCGACCTTCTTGTTCTTCTTTTCTCCCCATCCACTCCATCTCTAACCCCAACTCCCTGATAGATTACTTTAACCCCTATTATCCTCTCTTTTCCACCTTTTTCCCCTCTTTCCTTTGGGTTTCAGACTTTGAAAATATAACTGCATTGGTGTGTTGAAATTAATGGGGAAATCAGTTTGAAAACTAACATTAATAATGTTGGCACCTGTTGTGCCTGTTGTTTTTAATGAAGAGCAGAGCTTTGTAATTCATGATCACATAAGGCCAATAAGAAGAAAAGGGATAGAGGTTACCTTGATAGGTACTGGCTTAAAACTGGTCTTTATAGTAAGGGGAACAACTAAGACAATATGCAGGCAAAGATCCTTTGATTTATGATATGTCATATTAAAATAGTTTCACTTAATGTGCAAGGTATAAACTCGCCTGCAAAATGAACTAAGATCCTTCATTACCTTAAAAGCCTCAACGCAGACATTTGTTTTTACAAGAAACTAGATTATCTCAGCTAGAACATCAAAAAGTTAGCCAGATCTTGGGTGGGTACAGTAGTGGGGTCATCTCACCCACAGCATAAGAAGGCAGGTACAGTGATTCTCCTAAAAAAATATACTCCTGACCATTATGGGAGGACCGCACCTCAGATGGCAGATCTGTCTCAAGTTCAGGACAACTATTTTACAAAAAATACATCTGATCAATATATATGGTCCAAATAAGGATGACCAATCCTTTTATAGAAAGATCTTTCAGAAAATCTCTGGGCTAGGGGAGGGAATGATAGTGATGGGTGGAGATTTTAATTGTGTGATTTCCCCATCAAAAGACAGGTCCTCTCAGATCTCATCCACTAATAAAAACATGAGTAGAATGGTTAGAACGAACATGCAGGAGTTAGCCCTGATTGAGATCTGGAGGGAGCATAATCCAACAGGTAAGGACTACACATTCTATTCTCATTCTAAGAAATCCTACTCAAGGATTGACTACTTCCTATGCAGTCGGGCAGATATATTTAAGGTCAGAAACTGAGATATATTTCCCAAGTTAATATTAGATCATGCAGCCATGGTTTTAGAATTGCAGTTGGGGGATTGGCAGAGAGATACTCTGTGGAGAATGAACACTTTACTCTTGGGTAGAGAGGACTTTGTTGCAATGATAGAGTCCGCAATACTAGAATTTAAAGAAACTAACAGAATACAGGACACAGGAATTAAAGGGTATTGGGATAGTTTGAAGGCTGTTTTAAGGGGCCGAATTATAGCTTATTCCTCCCAACTTAAAAAAAATGAAATGCAATGCAATTAAAATTGGAACAACAATTAAGACAACTGGAAATAAAACACAAAAAGATTTGCCGCATCTGGTCTGGCAACAGATGGGGAAAACTAGAAAAGAATTACAAGACCTCTTAGATATCCACCTGGAAGGAAAACTTAGATATTTAAATAAGTCTTACTATGAACATGGAAATAAGGAGGGTAAGTTACATGCCTTTAGATTACGGAAAGCACAAACAGATAGACACATCAAACACATTCACTCCCAAGAAAATGGCCAAACAATTAACAATTATACCCCTAAAAAATAGCTGAAGCATTTCAAAAATACTACGCCAATTTGCATGCATCAGAGAGATTAGGCTTTGATCCTCAGGAGAAAATCGAAGAATTCCTTTCCCAGATACAGCTTCCACAGTTGAGCTCAGCTAATAGGACCTTATTAGATGCCCCTATTACTGAGCAGGAGATAAAACCGACCATAAAAAATTTGAAAAAAAATAAAACGCCAGAATACGGGTTCAATTTGGAATTTTACCAGATTTTTAGCAACTCCTTAAGTCCCGTTTTGGGTAATTTATACACAGCTTGCAAGGAGAGAGATGATTTGCCACATTCCTGGCATAGTGCCATAATTGCAGTGATACCAAAGGAGGGTAAACCACCAGAGACATGTTTCTCTTACTGCCCCATATCCCTGCTGAACTTAGATTCCAAGATATTTACTAAGAGCTTGGCCTCCAGGTTGAATAGTTTTCTGCTGGACCTGATACACCCCAACCAGGCCAGGTTTGTCCCGAACAGGCATATTCAGGACAATTTATGGCATGCTTGAACGTCTTACAAATAGGTAGAACTCATAAAAACAACAAATTGCCATATCAATCGATGCTGAGAAGGCGTCGATCACCTGCAATGGGAGTTTTAAAGGCTACTTTGGTTAAATTTAGATTTGGCTCTCAATTCGGGTCTGGATAGAAGCGTTGTATCAGAGTCCTCAGGCTAGAGTGAAGTTTAATGGCACAGTCTCAAGTCCCTTAGAGATTTTCAAAGAGGCACAGGCAAGGGTCCCCTCTTCCCTTTACTTTTTGCGTTGAGTATTGAGCCCCTAGCAGAACATATTCGTTCAAACCCGCAGGTTGAGGGAATAAGAATGGGGGGGGTGGAAAATAAAATATCTCTTTACGCAGATAACACAGTGATCTAGCTAGGTAACCCTCAACAGTCCTTCCCTACATTAATGCAAATTCTAGAAACCTATGGCCAAATCTCTGGGTTTAAAATAAACATAGATAAGACTGAGGTTTTGCAAATCAGTGGCCCTACAGTCCCATCCTTAACTCAGATCATACCCTTTAAATGGGCAACAACGAGTATTAGATACCTGGGCATCTATATCCCCACTCAGTTGAATAAGTTATATAGCTGTAACTATGGGAAACTTTTACAAGAGGTCTTTACGGATTTAAAAAGGTGGGGAGGTACTGCCCCTGCCGTTAATGGGTAGAGTTGAGACAGTGAGGATGAATGTCCTCCCGAGGTTTCTGTTTCTGTTCACCTCCCTGTCTCTACACATCCCAGCATCGGAGTGGAAAAAAAATAACATGGCTATTAGACAGTTTATATGAGGGAAAAGTAGAGCTAGAATAGCCTGGATGGACTTAATGAGACCGAAAATACAAGGGGGGTCTAGGATTACCTAATTTAAAAACTTATTACTTAATGGCCCAACTAACAGCATGGGTGACATATTGGTCAAAGGAAGACAATAGCGTCTGGAAAGAAATGGAACTCTGTTCCGTCCCAGCAGCTGGTCCTCTGTTGGATTTTGACTACCCTCCAGCTAAACTAACCCTCTATAAATCAAACAACCCATTGCAGACACAGAGATATAGAATATGGGGTAGAGTGAAAAATAGACTCAAACTGGAACATTCTTTTTCCAGGGAATCAAAGATAGCCTCATACGTGCTATTTACTCCACCGAGACTAGATGATACATTCCGGAGGTGGACACATACGGGTTTGGTATATTTTAGACAGTTCATAGCACAAGGGAAGGTGAAGACATTTCAAGAAATACAAAAAGAGTATCACATTCCGAATTCACATTTCTTTAGGTATCTCCAGGTGGTCTCTTTTTTAGTTCAGGGGGCCAACCTGGAAAAAGCACAGCAGGACCCTCATCCGGTGGATGGATTATCCTGAATGCAGCTAATAATCCAGGAGAAAACATATAATCTTATGATTGGTAGAAACCTACCAAGGCCTTATAGTTACAGAAAACTTGAGATGTCAAATGAAATGGCAACAAGAAGCAACATTACAACTAGACCAGAAACAAAGGCAATTAATCTGGGAAGGTGTTTTTAAAACTTCAGCCTCCAACACATGGA
This sequence comes from Neoceratodus forsteri, assembly GCA_016271365.2. Taxonomy (NCBI): domain Eukaryota; kingdom Metazoa; phylum Chordata; order Ceratodontiformes; family Ceratodontidae; genus Neoceratodus; species Neoceratodus forsteri. Next base: position 1,094,682,680 of record CM028133.1, read on the forward strand.
AAGAATTTAGGTGGAAAATAATTAGCAGATACTTCCTTACCCTGACCAGAACCAAGCACTACGGAACTACTGGCTCAGATCTTGTTGGAGGGTGTAGGAGAGGTAGTCTGTATCATATATTTTGGGGGTGCCCTAAATTGCTTGCCGTCTGGTCGGAAGTAAAGGAACACTATGGGAAATTGATGGGCTACTCGGGCCATTTAGACTTTGAACATTTGGTTCTGGGGCTGCCCATCAGGAAAAAAAATATCTAATAAAACAAAAAGTTTCTCAGGGATACTATTGGCAGCCGCCAGTAAGGCTATCACAAAGAGATGGTGGTCCCCCACCCCACCGACACTAAAAGAGTGGATAGACATAGTGAAGGGAATAGAAAGAATGGAAAGAGTCACAGCATGTCTGCATTTACAAAAAGACAAGTTTAATGGGGTATGGTTACCCTTCATGCAACTGCTCGAGAGTAATGAAGGTATCTCAGTGCTATCCCAACAGGCCTATATGTAACACATGAAATTAAAGTAGTAGGTCAGAAAGACAAAATACATCAGCTTAAGCCCTATTTGATTAGACAGTTATGTGGTTATGCATGTTATAATGTCTATGTTTAACATTAGAGCAAATTGTTACATGGATAAACTCTGTATATTAACGATGCAGGGAACATATTATTTTAAGGAAAAAAAAACTATAAATGACAGTCCAAGAAACGGACACTGTATATGAAGTACTTGTCATCTCTGAAGGCATAAATTCCAGAAAGAAAGAGAAGAAAGGAAAGAAACAGAATGGGATGACTATAATTAAGGACTGATTCTTTCACTAAAGGACTTTAAGAGGGGAAGGGAAGGGAAGGGAGGGAGAGAATCTCTTTTTCCTCTTTTTATTTTATGTATTGATTAATCAGTCAAATTGTAACTGTCATAGCCTAGAAGGCGGATCTGTGCAGATAAACAATAAATACAAAGTTAAAAAAAAAATAACACAATAACATAGTGGTAGTATATATAGGTAATACAGATATTTATACAACAGGCATCTACATAAATGGAGTGTGATAAATCCGTTTATCTGAGTTACTGTGTAGGTAAATTTATTGATCTACACAGTTACTATGTCACACTCTGTTTATCTACATAGTTACTACATCACTCCTCCCTCCTCACTGGCACTACCTCCAGCTGCAGCACGAACTTTCACTTTCTCAACACTGCCTTACATGTTACTGCACAGTTCAACTCACTACAGCAACGTAATATTTTGAAACACTGCTACACAATAAAAAAACCTTACAGAATCACACTCTAATGTTCAGTTTAATGGAAAAAAAAACACTGTAACCTTCAGGAAAATGTTGTCTTTTGTCCTCCCTCCCTGCCAGATGCAGAGTAGTTTAATTTTGCCTGCAAACTTCCAGCGAAGTCACAAATTTGACTTCCACGGATCAATTTGTGAAATTGCAGCTGTCGCGAAAATTTGCAATTTGTTACTTCATCTTGCTTTTGGGATTTTTTAAGTGCAAATTGCACTTAAAAAAAAAACAGGCAAGATGTTATTTATCCTAAATCTCTGTGTCCAGTGGACCCCCGCTGATTGCTAGCCACCCCATCTCATTGCTGGCCAGTCGGCCACAATGTGAACATTTTTTACAATTAGATCCCTGAGTGTTTAGTGGTCCTCCCTCCGCTGATCGCAGGCCACAGTTTAAATAAAGAACTCACCCAGGCCCATTGGCCACAATGTAAAAATATAAAATATTTTTTTAAATTCAATACCTGGAGTTTAGTGGGACCTCCCACCCCATCAGGGAGTGCCTCACCACACACCCCATCCTGATCCTACCTGACTGGGCCACCGGCCTGCCCTTCCACTCACCTCCGGCCGACAACCTGACTGAGCTCCTAATGAATGAGTGCATGCTTGTACTGGCATGCGCTCATTCACTGACATCTCACAGTCATCTTAGGCAGTTTTTCAGGGGTGGTGGAGAATGGGAGGGGGATGTTCCGGTCATCATCAGGGGAAGTGGGATGGGGTAACAGCATTGTTGACCCCTCCAATACCCTGAAAAACTCCTTAAAAGAACTGTGAGCTGACAGTGAATAAGCGTGTGCTTGTACAAGCACATGCTTATTCATTAAGAGCTCAGTCAGGCTGCCAGCTGTGGAGGTGAGAGGAGGGCTGTGCTGGTGGCATGGTCGGGGTGGGATCAGGATGGTGGGAGTGGAGTGGTGTGGTGGGGCACTCCCTGATGGGGTGGAGGGTCAACTAGACACCAGGGATTGAATTAAAAAAATGTATTTTATATTTTTACATTGTGGCCAACTGGCCAGCTATCGGTGGGGGGGGGGCCTGGGGTGAGTTTCTTTATTTCAGCTGTGGGTGGCTCGCAATCAGTGTGGGAGGGACCACTGGGGATTTAATTGAAAAAATAATATATTTTATTTTTGTATTGTGGCTAACTGGCCAGCAGTGGGGGGGCGGAGGGCTGGTGATCAGCAGGGCGTGGGACCACTAGACACCAGGCATTTGTATTTGTTTTTTGTACATGTGGGCAAAGTTTGTGTGTGAAGTGTGGAATTTCACCCACACAATTCCACACTTTGCATTTGAGCCTATGCTCTGCGAATCTGCAAAGTTCATGGATTGCACTTCGCATACTGAGTGCAATCCATGAAATTTTTCACAGAGCGAAGTCTGTGGACTTTTCACGTCTCTAACCCTGCAGCCAATGCTGCTATGTCTATCTCCCTCTGCCTCTCACACCTATTCTTTCCAATTTGGCACACTTAAGAAGGCTAAAAACACCACATGTTCAGTAAAACATCCCCCCGTTTTCCTACATTACAGTTGTCCCCCTTACGCTCATCACTCACTCACTCTCTTACCTTGCTGCACAGTTGTTACTTGGCACTTGGTACTCACTCCCGAAAACTCTACTCATCTTCCAGGACCAAATGGATGATGTTGGTACTTTAACTAACAACGATGGCAAAAAATAATAAAATATTTAACTTTACGAGTACACGATCTCTCCGTCACACTCCCATATCTAAACCCAACTGAAATGAGCTCTGACACATTATGATGCCACCTCCACAGTAACACCCATGACAACAGAGTTCACAAGAAGCGGAGCAGCTCCTTATTGCAATCGACCCAGGTGCGAACGTTTAAAACCGCGGAGCAAAGAGTACGTTGTAAAACAATGAAAATAAACCAAAATACATCTCCAATTTACATAAAAACAATGTTAACCAAGAAGAGCTTGGCTTGTTGTATAAATATAATATGCTGGGGTGGCTGTTTGATACCTCATTTATCTGATACAGTCATCTGTGACCTTTTGTAACCCTCACTTGTGGCTTCGAGACTCATGAGGTTACTTGAAGTCACAGGCAACTGTGCCACATAAATGAGTTATCACACAGTCATTCCCACATATTCCTTATATACACAAAGTGCTTGTTAGGTATTAATATGTTCTTACATTAATATAGTGATTGTATATATATATATATATATATATAAATATATATATATATATATATAGTGCTTGTTAGATATTAATATGCTCTTAAAGTGTTTGTAACACATTAATACAGTGTAATTAGCTAACTGGCATCACAATACACAAATTGGCTGCCATCATATATGTAAATGTTGTAGAATAGACAATATTCATAGTTCTTTATGTTTTGCTCTGTTTAGTGCAGCCCAGAGGCACTAAATAAAAAGAACTGTGAAGTTTTATTTATGTATGCTACCTGTCTGCTTACATGGCTTTGGCGTGTGAGAAACAATGTAAAAAGTAAAGAACTGTCCTCCCCGACTGCCGTGAGCAACGTAAATGTAACATTTAATCTGCTGCACATGCGAAGCACAGTTAACAAATTCTGATCAGATCCACCACGGCTACATAATGAAGTTAGTGAATTTGTGTGAAATTGTTAAGGAGGTATGGAGAAACAACACAATGATTTATAAGTAATAAGATTTGTTTTAGTTCCTGTTCTAAGGAAGGCATATACATTATTAGGAAAATATATTTTAATGGAAGGAATAGGAAGCTTACAAAAGAACCCCACAGCAAATGTCACTGATGTATGTGTTATCCCAGATGATATTGGCCAGACAGACAAATTTTAAAGAAAACAAATTGCACATATCCCAATAATGCAAAGCATCAAGGAAACATATGCAAATCCCAGGATGGTACAGAAGGTGGCAGTACATGAAAAGTAATGGCTGGCATATATTCAGCCTTGGGATTATTTACACATTTGTTTTTATTTTTTATTTTTAAGAGAAACAGGGTTTTTGTCCATGAGGTGATGTAAGTTATATTTAAGCAATGTGTTGATGTCAAGAAGTCAGGTGTAATGATGATGGACTGTTAGAGAAAATGTGATAGTAACTTTCAGAAGGGGCACTTTGATAAGGACAAGGTAGTTATGCGTGTGATAATGGGAATATTAGGAAAGTATGAGGTCTACGCAGAAGTGGAGCACAAATATGCACATTCATAAGTATGTGCTCAGAGTGCAGGCAAATGTGATATGCAGATTTGTTTTAGAAATAGGTAAAAATAGCGATACGTACAATTAATAGAAAGATAGATAATCACATAGACATAAAGACAGAGAGCGAGAGAGACAGACAAACAGGCAGAATAGGAATGGCAGTGAAGTACTGAAGTGACACCAACCCCCCCCCACCCCGCCGACATGGACAGGTATTGAGGTGTGCCTTTGAGTCATTGGCTGTAACGCTCACACCATTTCACCTCACCCTACCCTGCAAACACAGACAAGAGTCGAGGTGTGCCTTGGGGTTTTCAAACTTTACACTCACCCCATTCCATACAGAAATATGCTGAAATGGGTACAGTATAAGAAAATGGAGTTAACTTGGGCTGAAGAGTCAAAGGCACACCTTGATACCTGTCACTGGCTGCAGAGTGGGGGTGGGGGTGGAAAGGTGTGAGCATTACTGTTGACAATCCCAAGTCACACGCTGATGCCTGTCAGTCCTTACAGTGCAGGGTGTTATGGTCAGAAACCCTAATGCCCTGGGTGTTTCCTGGTATTTTCACTCCAAGTTTTCAACATGGGCTTTTTGTGACCTCACTGCATGAACAGTGACACTATCAGTTCATTAGCTGAAAGAAGATTTTGCACAGAGACTGTGCCATTTGGCATCACAGGTACAAAAACACATTTTGAACAGGATGTAAAAAATGACAGCTATACATTTCTTGCTTCAGTAACTGCTCAGCACATCTGTTGCATGACCTGCTTATTGGCATTTTATATCTGCTATGCAATGTACTGCTGCTATGGCTGTATGGCTGAGAGGGACCTGGGGGTGGTGGTGGATGTCAAGATGAACAACTCAGAGACTTGTAGGAGGGCAGCAGCCAAGGCCATGATGCTGTGATGCATTGCTAGGGGATCACTCCAGAAGGAGGGATGAGATACTCCCTCTGTATAACTGCTTGGTGGGGCCGCACCTCGAGTACTGCATGCAGTTTTGGAGGCCACACTTAAAGAGGAACATTGAACTCCTGGAGAGGGTCCAGAGAAAGGCAACCAAAATTATCTGGGGCTTGGGGGAAAGGACCTAAGGGGAGAGGCTCGAAGAGCTGAATATATACACGTTGGAAGAGAGAAGGGACAGGGAGACATGATAGAGGTCTTCAAGTACATGAAGGAGGTAAACAGGGATGGTGAAGTCATGGTGCTCCAAAGGAAGGAGGGGGGCAAGTACAGTGCATGGGTGGAAGCTGGAGGGTGGATACTCGGGAGAAAGAAGGAGGAGGTCCTACATCAGTGAGAGGGTGGTAGAACCATGGAATGCACTGCCCGGAGGACTGGTGGAGGTAGAGACTGTGGAGGGGTTCAAGAGGGGTGGGACAGGTACAGGGGAAGGGTTGTGGAAGCAAAGTCCAATGAAGTGGGAATACCTTGGACTGGGAAGGGAGAAGCCCGAGAGGGCGGGGGAGCAGCAAGGTCAGCTCCCAGGGTGGGGACTGACCAAATGAGCAGACACAAAAGCCCACTAGGCCTATTCTGCTGGCATTTTGTATGTTAATAGGTTGGTATGCTCACTACACCAACATCATGAACCATAAAACAGATAACTGCCAAAACTAGGGAGGCAGTATAGTACAGTTATTTAAGGCTGTTAATTGCAAATCTGGAGATCTGGGTTTGAATCCCACAGCCCCCACAAAAAAGAACAATTTTTCTTACACAGCAAATCAGCACAAACTGCTCATAGAATGCTGATACCTACATTTATAAGCTTAGCAAATACTTGAAATATATCTGAGTGGGGTTTCTGTAAGAAAACAGCTAGAGTTTTATTAATTTTATCATTGACGATCTGGGCAGTTTCTGTGCTTTTATGGTTGTGTATAGTTTGATAAAAATACAAGTTTTAAAATTGAAACATCTCTGCTAGCTAGATCTGACACACATAGAAAAGCAAAATAGTGAATTGCAGCTATTTGTAGCTGTTGTCTTACAGAAACCCCAGTTAGCTAGCTCCCCTGGACTGGGAAGGAGAAGCCAAGGGAGGGGCAGCGAGGTCAGCTCCCAGGGTGGGACTGACCAAACAAGCAGACATGAAAGCCAGCTAGGCCTATTCTGCTGGCATTTTTGTATGTTAGTATGTTGGTATGCTCACTACACCAACATCATGAACCATGAAACAGATGACTGCCATAACTAGGGAGGCAGTATAGCCCAGCACAGTGGTTTAAGGCTCTTCACTACAAATCTGGAGATCTCAGTTTAAATCCAACAGCCCCCACAAAAAAAAATGAAAATCTTGTCACAGAGGAAAATTATCACTAACTGCTAATAGAATGCTGATACCTACATTTACAGTTCAGCAAGACTTGACATCTAACTGAGTGGAGTTTCTGTAAGAAAACAGCTAGAGTCTTTATTAATTATAGCATTGATGATCTGGGCAGTTTCTGTGCTTTTATGGTTGTGTATAGTTTAAAAAAATTAAAAGTTTTAGAATTAAAACACTCCTGCTAGCTAGACCTAATGCACATAGAAAACAAAAATAGTGAATTAGAACTATTTAGTAGCTGTTGTCTTACAGAAACCCCAGTTAGCTAGTTCTCAGGTATCTGCTAAACTTAACTGTTGATGTGTCTGTGACCAGCAAAACTACACTTAAAATCTCACAAATAAATAAATAAAATATCAGAACAGCATTTATTATGTTGCTTGCATGCATGTGCAAGAAACATAGTGCCATCATCCGAGTTTTCGGAGGTGTGTCAGCCCGTCTTCCAATGCAGTCAGTGTGCTTGCAGGCGCGGCCCCAGTTCCTCAATCACTGCTGCAGCTGTCTATGACAAGCTGAAAATGCAGTGGCATACAGTTGAAAGGGAGAGCTCCGCTTGAGTTAGCAGAGCTCTCCCGCTCCCACACACACACACACACACACACACGCACACTGCGTGTCATGCGCCTTCCTCCCCCCACACTGTACAGCCGATGGGGTGCCCAACCCCTGTTGGCTCCCACGCCTAAAGCATCCAGGTGCCATGCTGGGAGCCCACCCCAGCGTGGCAAAATGATGTTATGGCCGACGGGGTGCCCAACCTCGCTGGCTCCACTGTCTCTCCCCATGCTGTCGCTGACGGGGTGCCCAATCCCCGCCGGCTCCACTGTCTCTCCCCAAGATCCAGGTGCACGCTGGGAGCCCACCCGAGCATGGCAAAATGTGTTATAGCCGATCGGGTGCCTAATCCCCCGTTGGCTCCAGCCCCTGAACAGCCTCTTCAGCTGTCAGTAAACGCCCCTCGTCGTCTCTAAATAAAAAAACACCTGTAAATAGAAAAACTGTCCCTCGGCGCTTCTCCCTGCCCCCCTCCTACATCCCGCACCCACCCACTGCACACCCTGCCTCCCCACACCCCTCTCACCCCATACTTACCTCTGGAGCTCAGCGCGACAATCTTCGGCGGACCGGGAACACGTCTGCACTCTTCAAAGCCGACCGCGAATGGAGGAAATGCCGGTAAGCTGTATAATGGAATAGATAGGGTTTTTTCAACTTTATTGCATATCTCAGGCATTTTTTGGAATTTTTGCACCAAATTTTCAACATGGGGTTTTGGGACCCTTCTCATGAATGCTGTCACTGTCATGGCTATTATCAGGTCCAAAGGGTGATTTCGCAGCCACCGCGTGAAATCACCTTTCGCAATGATTAACTAAATGACACTGCAGTGTTCATAAGGTGGGCTGTCAAAAGCCTATTTTTGAAAATTTGGTGGAAAATTCCAAAATGACTGTTTTATGAGCCGCATGCTATAGTTCCTATGCACCAGTGAAGTTCACGAATATTCAATATTTTCACTCCAAATTTTCAACATTGACATTTTATCATACCTCCTTATTAGCAGTACAGCTGTCATTTTTCACATCCTGCCCAAAATGTGTTTCTGCCCATGTAGCGCACAATGGCACAGTCGGTGTGTGAAATCAATGTATGGGACACATTAAGAAAATCACAGTGACACTGTTCATGAGCAGAGGTCTTAAAATGGCTGTGTTGAAAATTTGGTGAAAAAATTCCTAAAAATGACTGTTTTACAAGTGTGGCTATGCAGTTCCTACGCATGCTCAGAGGTCTATGAATTTCAATATTTTCACTCCAGATTTTCAACATTGCCATTTTGCCACACCTCCTTATGAGCAGTACAGCTGTCATTTTTACGTCCTGCTCAAAATGTGTTTCTGCCCATGTAGCTACAATGGCACAGTCAGTGCGAACTCAATGTATGGGACACATTAAGAATATCACAGTGACACTGTTCATGAGCAGAGGTCTTAAAATGGCTATGTTGAAAATTTGGTGAAAAAATTCTAAAATGACTGTTTATTTGAGCGCATGCTATGCAGTTCCTACGCACGCTCGTAAGTTCACGAATTGTCAATATTTGCACTCCAATGACTTCCAAATTCCTAAACAGCACATAGAAGAAGCAACATTCGGCATTGACAAATGCTTGTTTTAGTAGTATCTTCTTTCTTTCAGGTGCCCATGACACTAGGTCTATATATATAAAGGATATGCAGCGTTCAGTGTGTGATAATGCATTTATCTTAGTACAGTTTCCAGTGACCTCGTACCTCAGCGAGTGCCGGCACGAGTGAGAGTTACGAGAGGTCACTGGAAACTGTACAAAATAAATGCATTATCACACACTGAACCGCTGCATATTCCATTTATGCAACAGGTTTAGATGTTGTGTGAACATTTTGATTTTGGTAGGTGTAAATAATTTGTCAAAAAAGGGAAAAGAAAATTGAATTTTATGCTCTTTTTGCTAATTATAAAAAAACAAAATGGTATCTATAAATGAAACACCACTCATTTTGTAGATATTTTTGAGCTGAACATTTTTTGTGCTCACAGTACCATGCTATCATTTTTTGTTTTAAAGTTATTTATATTTGTTTGTCAAAAAAGTGAACAAAAAATTACATTTTATTCTGTTTTCTTGCTAATCATATACAATATACAGGGTTTATATAAATGAAACAGTATTCATTTTGCAGATAATTTTGTGCTGAACAATTTTCGTGCTCACAGTACCATGTTATCTTTTTTCGTTTTTAAGTTATTGACATTTAAATATGGTTAGTACTGCTTCTGAGGCCGAACATTCTAGTTGAATTCTGAAGAGAACTGTGTAGATAAATGAGCTAGTGATGTAGTTACTGTGTGAATAAATGAGTGATGATGTAGTTACATAGAGAATAATGGATAGGCAAGTGTGTGTTATGAATATTTTTTTCACCTGAGGTTTATGTAGTCATCACACACCAAGGGTGTGAAAAAATATTCATAGGCACACACTTTCTATCTTTATTTTTATAATTACTGGTGACCCTTTAATAACCTGAACCCTGGTGCAGAACAACATGCAGAGTACTGTTTTTCTTTGATAAAATAAAATTTTGAACTTTCATATAAGAGTTTACATTTTTTGAACTGAGTTTGTCATACTTTTTAAATGTTGCAAGTTGCAAAATGAGGAACATGCTGTATGATGAGATTTAAGTCTTTAAATACCAGTTGTAACATCCTTCTGAAGTCCAGTGAAGTATCATGCAGAATCCGGGAAAATGTCAGCACAACACGATGAAAGAGTAAAACTAAACATTTAATTAACTGTGCATAAATATCGTATTTTTAGATGCTGATATAGTTGTTTTAGTCATGGCTTTCCGAGCGCTGAGAAGGAAGTTATACTGCGCCAATTAAGATCTTCCGTTGCTATGGTGACCTAGGGACCGTGTTCAAATAGTGGAAGTTGGCAGTGTTTCCGTTATGTAGAATTCAAGAAAACTGAGGGCTTTGGGGCATTTTTTTGTTAGGGAGATGTGCTGCAGAAGACACAGAACGAATGAAGCCTGCTTCGGTGAAGGTAGCGGTGGTAGGTAGAAGGGCTTTGCGGGCAGAAGTGATTGTTTTGCTGCTTGGACTGTCTCGAGCGCAGCTATCACTCGAGAGACGTGTCAGTGAATGTGGATGTTTTGAAATGCCGTAATAACTCGATTTCGGGTTGTTACGGCATTTCTGCCGTGACTGAATTCAGGTTATTAAAAGGGGTCACCAGTAATTATTATGTGGATAAATAAATTTATTACCATAGCAGCTAAGATAAATGGTTTTATTCCACAGTTTTATCCTGACCCATTGCATAAATATTTATATCTTTTAACTTCAAAGCACTAAATCTGTTCAAATGCTAAAAACACATGACTTTATTCTCTTCGCACATTACTGTTAAACTTTAAATCCCAGAATGGCCAAGAAACAATTTAGACTTCACTCTTGCATGCCACTGTCATGCCCACTTCTCATGCAAACAACATTAACAGAAACCCTTTCATTTCTATGCTATGCACTCTTATTTCAGAGAGACATAAATCTTATAGAACTGCTAAAAAGACAAATTTATCAAGACTGGATTTCTGTAAGAAAACAGCTGCTAAATAGTTCTAATTCATTATTTGTGTTTTTGGTGTGTGTCAGGTCTAGCTAGCAGTAGTGTTTTCATTTTAAAATGTTATTTCATTAAACCACTCACAACAATAAAAAGCATAGAAATTGTCCCAGATCATCAGTGCTATAAATAGCAAAGATTGTAGCTGTTTTCTTACAGAACACCTACTCAGCTTTCAAGCATTTGCTAAACTGTAAATGTAGGTACCATCATTCTACTAGAAGGAACTGGGAGTTAGGGCTGACTTTGCTCTGTGACATGCTTTTCATTTATTTATTTATTTTTTGTTTGTTTTTTGTTACAAATGTGGAGTATCTTTTTAATAAAGTATAAAATATGTATGTGTGAGTTATTTAGTTTGGAGAATATTTGTTTCAGTATTTGAAAAAGTGTGATACACTAAATGTGTAGTGCAGTGAACCATTGTAATATGGAATCAAATGTGTAGCTGGAATAACTGTGACTATTGCCATTTATGCTCACTGGATAAGAACAGGTACACAGCTTGGTGCAGACAGTGTTGTGGTTTGGACAGTATACTGGTGGTGGTGGGGCAGTGCTGTGACTGTGATATGGACAGTATACTGCTTGTTGTGGAGGCAGTGCTGTGGTGCAGACAGAATACTGCTGCAGGTGGGGGCAATGCTGTTTTTTGCACAGTATACTGGTGGGGTGGAGAAGTGCTGTGGTGCAGACAGTATACTGGTGGTGGCAGGAGCAGTGCTGTGGTGCATACAGTATACTGCTGCAGGTGGGGGCAGTGCTGTTTTCTGTACAGTATACTGGAGGAGTGGGGACAGTGCTGTGGTACAGACAGTATACTGCTGCAGGTGGGGGCAGTGCTGTTTTTTGCACAGTATACTGGTGGGGCGGGGGGAAGTGCTGTGGTGCAGACAGTATACTGGTGGTGGCAGGGGCAGTGCTGTGGTGCATCAAGTATACTGGTGGGGTAGGGGAAGTGCTGTGATATAGACAGTATACTGTTGGTGGCAGTGACAGAGCCGTTGTGCAGACAGTATATTGGTGATGGTGGGGGCAGTGTTGTAGTGCAGACAGTATACTGGTGGTGGTGGAGGAAGAATTGTAGTGCAGACAGTATACTGGTGGTGATGGAGGAAGTGTTGTGGTGTGGACGGTATACTGGTGGTGGTGGAGACAGTGTTGTGGTTTGAATAGTATACTGGTGGTGGTGGGGCAGTGCTATGACTGTGATATGGACAGTATACTGCTTGGTGTGGGGGCAGTGCTGTGATACAGACAGTATACTGGTGGTGGCAGTGACAGAGCCGTTGTGCAGACAGTATATTGGTCATGGTGGAGACAGTGTTGTAGTGCAGACAGTATACTGGTCGTGATGGAGGAAGTGTTGTGGTGTGGACGGTATACTGGTGGTGGTGGAGACAGTGTTGTGGTGTGGACGTATACTGGTGGTGGTGGGGCAGTGCTGTGACTGTGATATGGGCAGTATACTGCTTGGTGTGGGGGCGGTGCTGTGGTGCAGACAGTATACTGCTGCAGGTGAGGGCAGTGCTGTTTTCTGGACAGTATACTGGTGGGGTGGGGGAAGTGCTGTGGTACAAACAATATACTAGTGGTGATGTGGGGCAGTGCTGTGGTGCAGACAGTATACTGCTGGTGAAGGCAGTGCTGTGGTACAGACAGTATACTGGTGGGTGTGGGTGAAGTGCTGTGGTGTAGACAGTATACTTCCTGGTGTGGGGGCAGTTCCATGGTGCCGACAGTATACTGTTGGGGAGTAGGGCAACTGCTGTGGTGTGGACAGTATACTGGTGGGTCAGTGCTGTGGTGTGGACAGTATACTGGTGGGGGTGGGGCACTGCTGTGGTGCAGACAGTATACTGGTGGTGGCAGGGGCAGTGCTGTGGTGCAGACAGTATACTGGTGGGGATGGGGCAGTGCTGTTTTGTGTACTGTATGCTGGTGGGGTGGGGGCAGTGCTGTGGTGCAAACGGTATACTAGTGGTGATGTGGGGCGGTGCTGTGGTGCAGACAGTATACTGGTGGTGGAGGCAGTGCTGTTGTGCAGACAGTGTACTGGTCGGGGTGGGGCAGTGCTGTTTTGTGGATTGTATGCTGGTGGGTTTGGGGCAGTGCTGTGGTGCAAACAGTATACTAGTGGTGATGTGGGGCGGTGCTGTGGTGTAGACAGTATACTGGTGGTGGGGTTGTGCTGTAGTGCTGACAGTATACTGGTGGTGGGGGCTGTGCTATGGTGTGGACAGTATACTGGTGGTGGCAGTGCTATGGTGTGGACAGTAAACTGGTGGTGAAGGCAGCGCTGTGGTACAGACAGCAATGCTCGGTGTGGGGGCAGTGCTGTGGTGCAGACAGTATACCGCTGGTGGGGACAGTGCTATGGTGCCATTGTATACCGGTGGGGCCTGCGCGGTGTGTGGACAGTAATTGGTGGTGAAGGCAGTGCCAGTGGCAGACAGTATACTGCTTGGTGTGGGGGGCAGTGCTGTGGTGCAGACAGTATACTGGTGGGGGTGGGGCAGTGCTGTTTTGTGGATTGTATGCTGGTGGGGTGGGGGCAGTGCTGTGGTGCAAACAGTATACTAGTGGTGATGTGGGGCGGTGCTGTGGTGTAGACAGTATACTGGTGGTGGGGTAGTGCTGTGGTGCAGACAGTATACTGGTGATGGGGGTCAGTGCTATGGTGTGGGCAGCATACTGGTGGGGCAGTGCTATGGTGTGACAGTATACTAGTGGTGGGGCAGTGCTGTGGTGTAGACAGTATACTAGTGGTGGGGTAGTGCTGTGGTGTAGACAGTATACTGGTAGTGGGGTAGTGCTGTGGTGCAGACAGTATACTGGTGGTGGGGTAGTGCTGTGGTGCAGACAATATACTGGTGGTGGGGGCAGTGCTATGGTGTGGACAGTATACTAGTGGGGCAGTGCTATGGTGTGGATAGTATACTAGTGGTGGAGGCAGTGCTGTGGTACAGACAGTATACTGGTGGTGCACGTAGTGCTGTGGTGCAGACAGTATACTGGTGGGTGTGGGGAAGTGCTGTGGTGTAGACAGTATACTTCCTGATGTGGGGGCAGTGCCGTGGTGCCGACAGTATACTCATGGGGGTAGCGCAGTGCTGTGGTGTGGACAGTATATCGGTGGGGGGAGGTGGAATGCTGTGGTGTGAACCATATACTGGTGGGGCATTGTTGTGATGTGGACAGAATACAGGTGAGGGAGAGGGTAGTGCTGTGGTGTGGACAGTATACTGGTGGGGGTGGGGCAGTGCTGTGGTACAAACAGTATCCTGCTGGGTGTGGGACAGTGCTATGGTATGGACTGTACACTAATGGTGATGCAGGGCAGTGCTGTGGTGCAGACAGTATCCTGTTGGGGGAGGGGCAGTGCCGTGGTGCAGACAGTACACTAATGGTGATGCAGGGCAGTGCTGTGGTGCAGACAGTATACTGTTGGTGGTGGTGGGGGGTCAGTGTTGTGGTACACATAGTGTATTGGTGGGGGTGAGGACAGTGCTGTGATGCACACAGTACACTGAGTGGTGAGAGACAGTGTTGTGGTGAGGACAGTATTTTTGGTGGGAGTGGGGCAGTGCTGTGGTGAGGACAGTATTCTGGTGGGTTTGGGGGCAGTGCTGTGGTGCAGACAGTTATAGTGGTGGTGAGAGCAGTACTGTGGTGAGGACAGTATTCTGGTGGGGGTGGGGCAGTGCCGTGGTGCCGACAGTATAGTGGTGGTGGGGGACAGTGCTGTGGTGAGGACAGTATTTTGTGGGGGTGGGGCAGTGCTGTGGTACAGATAGTATAGCGTTCATGGGGGATAGTACTGTGGTAAGGACAGTATTTTGGTGGGGATGGGGGCAGTGCTGTGGTGAGGACAGTATTCTGGTGAGTGTGGGGCTCTGCCGTGGTGCAGACAGTATAGTGGTGGTGGGGACAGTACTTGATTGAGAGAGTATAGTGGTGGGGGTGGGGCAGTGCCATGGTGCAGACAGTATAGTGGGGCAGGGGGACAGTGCTGTGGTGAAGACAGTATTTTGGTGGGGTGGGGCAGTGCTGTGGTGAGGACAGTATTTTGGTGGGGGTGGGGGCAGTGCTGTGGTGCACACTGTACACTGGTGGTGGGGACAGTGCTGTGGTAGGAGACAGTATTATTTTTGGTGAGGTGGGGGCAGTGCTGTGGTGCAGACAGTATACTGGTGGTGGGGACAGTACTGTGGTGAGGACAGTATTCTGGTGGGGGTGGGTTCAGTGCTTGGTGCAGACTGAATACTGGTGGTGGGGACAGTGCTGTGGTGAGGACAGTATACTAGTGGGGTGGGGGCAGTGCTGTGGAGCAGACAGTATACTGGTGGGGTGGGGGCAGTGCTGTGATGCAGACAGTATACTGGTGGTGGGGACAGTGCTGTGGTGAGGACAGTATACTAGTGGGGGTGGGGCAGTGCTTTGGAGCAGACAGTATACTGGTGGGGGTGAGGCAGTGCCGTGGTGCAGACAGTACACTAATGGTGATGCAGGGCAGTGCTGTGGTGCAGACAGTATCCTGCTGGGGGAGGGGCAGTGCCATGGTGCAGACAGTACACTAATGGTGATGCAGGGCAGTGCTGTGGTGCAGACAGTATACTGTTGGGGGTGGGGCAGTGCCGTGGTGCAGACAGTACACTAATGGTGATGCAGGGCAGTGCTGTGGTGCAGACAGTATCCTGCTGGGGGAAGGGCAGTGCCATGGTGCAGACAGTACACTAATGGTGATGCAGGGCAGTGCTGTGGTGCAGACAGTATACTGTTGGTGGTGGGGGGGTCAGTGTTGTGGTACACATAGTGTATTGGTGGGGGTGAGGACAGTGCTGTGGTGCACACAGTACACTGGTGGTGGGACAGTGTTGTGGTGAGGACAGTATTTTGGTGGGGTGGGGGCAGTGCTGTGGTGAGGACAGTATTCTTGTGGGTTTGGGGCAGTGCTGTGGTGCAGACAGTATAGTGGTGGTGGGGAGCAGTACTGTGGTGAGGACAGTATTCTGGTGGGGGTGGGGCAGTGCCGTGGTGCCGACAGTATAGTGGTGGTGGGGGACAGTGCTGTGGTGAGGACAGTATTTTGGTGGGAGTGGGGCAGTGCTGTGGTACAGATAGTATAGCGTTTATGGGGGATAGTACTGTGGTGAGGACAGTATTTTGGTGGGGATTGGGGCAGTGCTGTGGTGAGGACAGTATTCTGCTGGGTGTGGGGCTCTGCCATGGTGCAGACAGTATAGTGGTGGTGGGGTTGGGCTACTTGGGTGAGGACAGTATGAGTGGTGGGGGTGGGGCAGTGCCGTGGTGCAGACAATTATAGTGGGGGTGGGGGACAGTGCTGTGGTGAAGACGGTATTTTGGTGGGGTAGAGCAGTGCTGTGGTGAGGACAGTATTTTGGTGGGGGTGGGGGCAGTGCTGTGGTGCACACAGTACACTGGTGGTGGGGACAGTGCTGTGGTGAGGACGGTATTTTGGTGGGGGTGGGGCAGTGCTGTGGTGAGACGGTATTTTGGTGGGGTGAGGGAGGTGCTGTGGTGCACACTGCACACTGGTGGTGGGGACAGTGCTGTGGTGGGGACAGTATTTTGGTGGGGGTGGGGGCAGTGCTGTGGTGCAGACAGTATACTGGTGGTGGGGACAGTACTGTGGTGGGAGGACAGTATTCTGGTGGGGTGGGTTCAGTGCTGGTGCAGACTGGAATACTGGTGGTGGGGACAGTGCTGTGGTGAGGACAGTATACTAGTGGGGTGGGGCAGTGCTGTGGAGCAGACTGTATATCTACGGTGGGGTGGGGGCAGTGCTGTGGTGGGCAGACAGTATACTGGTGGTGGGGACAGTGCTGTGGTGAGGACAATGTACTAGTGGGGGTGGAGCAGTGCTTTGGAGCAGACAGTACACTACTGGTGGGGGTGGAGCAGTGCTGTGGTGCAGACAGTATAGTGGGGGTGGGGGACAGTACTGTGGTGCAGACAGTATAGTGGGGGTGAGGACAGTACTGTGGTGAGAACAGTATTCTGGTGGGGGTGGTTTCAGTGCTTTAGTGCGGACAGTACACTGGTTGTGGGGACAGTGCTGTGGTGAGGACAGTATTTTAGTGGAGGTGGGGACAGTGCTGTGGTGAGGACAGTATACTGGTGGGTGTGGGGGAAGTGCTGTGGTGTAGACAGTATACTTCCTGATGTGGGGGCAGTGCCGTGGTGCTGACAGTATACTCATGGGGGTAGCGCAGTGCTGTGGTGTGGACAGTATACCAGTGGGGGAGAGGGTAGTGCTGTGGTGTGTACAGTATACTGGTGATGGGGCAGTGCTGTGGTGTGGACAGTATACTGGTGGGGGTGGGGCAGTGCTGTGGTACAAACAGTATCCTGCTGGGTGTGGGACAGTTCTGTGGTATGGACAGTATACTGGTGGTGGGGGACAGTGCTGTGATGAGGATAGTATCCTTTTGGGGGAGGGGCAGTGCCGTGGTGCAGACAGTATACTACTGGTGATGCAGGGCAGTGCTGTGGTGCAGACAGTATAGTGGTGGTGGGGACAGTGCTGTGGTGAGGACAGTATACTGGTGGGGTGGGGGCAGTGCTGTGGTGCAGACAGTATAATAGTGGAGGTGGGGGCAGTACTGTGGTGAGGACAGTATTCTGGTGGGGGTGGGGCAGTGCCGTGGTGCAGACAGTATAGTGAGTGGTGGGGGACAATAAGTACTGTAGTGAGACAGTATACTGGTGGGGGTTGGGGGCAGTGCTGCTGATTGCAGACAGTATACTGGTAGTGGGGACCAGTATTTTAGTGGGGGTGGGGGCAGTGCCGTGGGTGCAGACAGTATACTACTGGTGATAGGGGCGAGTGCTGTGGTGCAGGCAGTATACTGTTGGTGGGGGTCAGTGTTGTGGTACACATAGTATATTGGTGGGGGTGGGGCAGTGCTGTGGTACAAACAGTATCCTGCTGGGTGTGGGACAGTGCTGTGGTATGGACAGTATACTGGTGGTGGGGGACAGTGCTGTGATGAGGATAGTATACTGGTGGGGGAGGGGCAGTGCCGTGGTGCAGACAGTATACTACTGGTGATGCAGGGCAGTGCTGTGGTGCAGGCAGTATACTGTTGGTGGGGGGTCAGTGTTGTGGTACACATAGTATATTGGTGGGGGTGAGGACAGTGCTGTGGTGCAGACAGTATTCTGGTTTGGGTGGGGGCAGTGCTGTGGTGCAGACAGTATAGGTGGGGGTGGGGACAGTACTGTGGTGCAGACAGTATAGTGGGGTGAGGACTGATGCTGTGGTGAGAACAGTATTCTGGTGGGGTGGTTTCCAGTGCTTTGAGTGCGGACAATTATACTGGTGTGGGGACAGTGCTGTGGTGAGGACAGTATTTTGGTGGAGGTGGGGCAGTGCTGTGGTGAGGACAGTATACTGGTGGGTGTGGGGAAGTGCTGTGGTGTGAGACAGTATGCTTCCTGATGTGGGGGCAGTGCCCGTGGTGCTGACAGTATACTCATGGGGGTAGCGCAGTGCTGTGGTGTGGACAGTATACCGGTGGGGAGGGTGGGTGCTGTGGTGTGTACAGTATACTGGTGATGGGGGCAGTGCTGTGGTGTGGACAGTATACTGGTGGGGGTGGGGCAGTGCTGTGGGCACAAACAGTATCCTGCTGAGTGTGGGACAGTGCTGTGGTATGGACAGTATACTGGTGGTGGGGGACAGTGCTGTGATGAGGATAGTATACTGGTGGGGAGGGCAGTGGTGCGAACAGTATACTACTGGTGATACAGGGCGGTGCTTGTGGTGCAGGACAGTATACTGTTGGTGGGGGTCGAGTGTTGTGGTGAGGGATAGTGTATTGGTGGGGGGGGGACAGTGCTGTGGTGCACACAGTACTACTGGTGAGGGACAGTGCTGTGGTGAGGACAGTATACTGGTGGGGGTGGGGGCAGTGCTGTGGTGCAGACGGTATGGTGGAGGTGGGGGCAGTACTGTGGTGAGGACAATATTCTGGTGGGGGTGGGGCAGTGCCGTGGTGCCGACAGTATAGTGGTGGTGGGGGACAGTACTGTGGTGAGGACAGTTATACTGGTGGGGTGGGGGCAGTGCTGCGGTGCAGACAGTATACTGGTGGTGGGGGACAGTGCTGTGGTGAGGACAGTATTTTTAGTGGAGTTGGGGGCAGATTGCTGTGGTGCAGACAGTATACTACTGGGTGATGAGGGCAGTGCTGTGGTGCAGACAGTATACTGTGGTGGTGGGGGTCAGTGTTGTGGTACACATAGTGTATTGGTGGGGGTGGGGACAGTGCTGTGGTGCAGACAGTATGACTGGTGGGGGTGAGGACAGTGCTGTGGTGCACACAGTACACTGGTGGTGGGGACAGTGCTGTGGTGTGGGCAGTATTTTGGTGGGGGTGGGGGCAGTGCTGTGGTGAGGACAGTATACTGGTGGGGTGGGGTGGGGACAGTGCTGTGGTGCACACAGTACACTGGTGGTGGGGACAGTGCTGTGGTGAGGACAGTATTTTGGTGCGGGTGGGGGCAGTGCTGTGGTGCAGACAGTATTCTGGTTTGGGTGGGGGCAGTGCTGTGGTGCAGACAGTATACTGGTGGGGGTGAGGACAGTGCTGTGGTGCACACAGTACACTGGTGGTGGGGACAGTGCTGTGGTGTGGGCAGTATTTTGGTGGTGGTGGGGCAGTGCTGTGGTGAGGACAGTATACTGGCAGGGGTGGGGACAGTGCTGTGGTGCACACAGTACACTGGTGATGGGGACAGTGCTGTGGTGAGGACAGTATTTTGGTGGGGGTGGGGGCAGCGCTGTGGTACAGACAGTATAGTGGGGTTGGGGGACAGTACTGTGGTGAGGACAGTATTTTGGTGAGGTGGGAGACAGCTGTGGTGCAGACAGTATACTGGTGGGTGTGGGAGACAGTACTGTGGTGCAGACAGTATAGTGGTGGGGGTAGGGCAGTACTGTGGTGAGGACAGTATTTTTGGTGGAGGGTGGGGGCAGTGCTGTGGTGCAGACAGTATAGTGGTGGGGTGGGGGCAGTGCCGTGGTGCAGACAGTATGGTGGTGGGGGACACTACTGCGGTGAGGACAGTATTCTGGTGGGGTGGGGCAGTGCTGTGGTACAGACAGTATAGTGTTGGTGAGGGGCAGTACTGTGGTGAGGAACAGTATTTTTGGTGGGGTGGGTGGGCAGTGCTGTGGTGAGGACAGTATTCGTGGTGGGGGTGGGGGCAGTGCTCTGGTGCAGACAGTATAGTGGTGGTTGGGGACAGTACTGTGGTGAGAGACAGTATTTTTGGTGGGGAGTGGGTGGGCAGTGCTGTGGTGAGGACAGTATTTTGGTGAGGGTGGGTGGGCAGTGCTGTGGTGTGACAGTATTTGGTGGGGTGGGGGCAGTGCTGTGGTGCAGACAGTATGGTGGTGGTGGGGACAGTACTGTGACTGGGACAGTATTCTGGTGGGGGTGGGGCGGTGCTGTGGTGCAGGACAGTATAGTGGGGGTGGAGACGGTACTGTGGTGAGGACAGTATTCTGGTGGGGGTGGGTTCAGTGCTGGTGCAGACAGAATACTGGTGGTGGGGACAGGGCTGTGGTGCAGACAGTATAATGGTGGTGGGGGCAGTGCTGTGGTACAGACAGTATAGTGGTGGTGGGGGCAGCGCTGTGGTACAGACAGTATAGTGGTGGTGGGAGACAGTACTGTGGTGAGGACAGTATTCTGGTCGGTGTGGGCAGTGCCGTGGTGTAGACAGTATAGTGGTGTTGGGGGACAGTACTGTGGTGAGGACAGTATTTTGGTTGGGTGGGGGCAGTACTGTGGTGAGGACAGTATTCTGGTGGGTGTGGGGCAGTGCCGTGATGCAGACAGTATAGTGGTGGTGGGGGACAGTACTGTGGTGGGGACAGTATTCTGGTGGGGGTGGGTTCATGCTGGTGCACACAGAATACTGGTGGTGGGGACAGTGCTGTGGTGAGGGAAAGTATAGTGGTGGGGGTGGGAGCAGTGCTGTGGTGCAGACAGTATACTGGTGGTGGGGGACAGTACTGTGATGAGGACAGTATTTTGGTGGGGGTGGGGCAGTGCCGTGGTGCAGACAGTATAGTGGGGGTGGGGGACACTACTGTAGTGAGGACAGTATACTGGTGGGGGTGGGGGACAGTGCTGTGGTAAGGACAGTAATTTGGTGGTGGTGGGGGACAGTACTGTGGTGAGGACAGTATTCTGGTGGGTGTGGGGCAGTGCCATGGTGCAGACAGTATAGTGGTGGTGGGGGACAGTGCTGTGGTGAGGACGGTATTTTGTTGGGGGTGGTGGCAGTGCTGTGGTGAGGACAGTATTTTGGTGGGGGGTGGGGGCAGGTGCTCTGGTGAGGACCGTATTCTGGTGGGTGTGGGGCTGTGCCGTGGTGCAGATAGTATCGTGGTGGTGGGGACAGTACTGTGGTGAGAACAGTATACTGGTGGGTGTGGGGCAGTGCCGTGGTACAGACAGTATAGTGGTGGTGGGGGACAGTACTGTGGTGAGGACAGTATTCTGGTGGGGGTGGGTTCAGAGCTTTGGTGCAGACAGAATACTGGTGGTGGGGACAGTGCTGTGGTGAGGACAGTATACTGGTGGGGGTGGAGCAGTGCTGTGGAGCAGACAGTATACTGGTGGGGGACAGTGCTGTGGTGAGGACAGTATACTGGTGGTGGTAGGGGTAGTGCTATGGTGTGGACAGTATACTGGTGCGACAGTCCTGTGGTGTGGACAGTATACTCGTGGGGTTGGGGCAGTGCTGTGGTGTGGACAGTATACTCATGGGTCAGTGCTGTGGCGTAGAGTGTATACTGGTGATGGTGGGAACAGTGCTGTGGTGCATACAATATACTGGTGGTGGCATGGGACCTGCTGGCAAATTATGGACCAGCGTATACTGGTGGGGGCGGTGCTCTGGTATGAACTGATATATGCTGGTGGGGGTGGGGCAGGTGCTGTGGTGTTAACAGTATACTGGTGGTGGCATGGGACCTGCTGTGGTGTGGACAATATACTGGTAGGGCTGGGGCAGTGCTGTTGTGTAGACAGTATACTTGTGGGGGTGAGGGCAGTGGTGTGGTGTGGTGTTGACAGTATACTAGTGGGGGTGGGGCAGTGCTGTGGTGTGAACAGTATACTGGTGGGGGTGAGGGCAGTGCTGTCTTGTGGGCAGTATACTGATGGGGCAGTTCTGCGGTGTGGACCATATACTGGTGGGGGTGGGACAGTGCTGTGGTGCAGACAGTATACTGGTTGGTGTGGAGATAGTGCTGTGGTGTGGAGAGTATACTGCTTGGTGTGGGGCAGTGCTGTGGTGTGGACCGCATACTGGTGGGGCAATGCTGTGGTGTGGACAGTATACTGGTGGGGGTGGGGCAGTGCTGTGGTGCAGACAGTATACCGGGGGGTGGGGGCAGTGCTGTGGTATGGACAGTACACTGGTGGTGGGGACAGTGCTGTGGTGAGGACAGTATTTTGGTGGTGGTGGGGGACAGTACTGTGGTGAAAACAGTATACTGGTGGATGTGGGGCAGTGCCGTGGTACAGACAGTATAGTGGTGGTGGGGGACACTACTGTGGTGAGGACAGTGTTTTGGTGGGTGTGGGGCAGTGCCGTGGTGCAGACAGTATAGTGGTGGTGGGGGACAGTGCTGTGGTGAGGACAGTATTTTGGTGGGGGTGGGGGCAGTGCTGTGGTGCAGACAGTATTTTGGTGGGGGTGGGGGCAGTGCTGTGGTGAGGACAGTATTCTGGTGGGTGTGGGGCAGTGCCGTGGTACAGACAGTATAGTGGTGGTGGGGGACAGTACTGTGGTGAGAACAGTATACTGGTGGGTGTGGGGCAGTGCTGTGGTGCAGACAGTATACTGGTGGGTGTGGAGACAGTGCTGTGGTGTGGAGAGTATACAGCTTGGTGTGGGGGCAGTGCTGTGGTGCAGACTGTATACTGGTTGAGTTGGGTAGTGCTGCGGTGTGGACAGCATACTGGTGGGGTGGGGGGTGCTGCGGTGTGGACCCTATACTGGTGGGAGTGGGGGCAGTGCTGTCA
Organism: Neoceratodus forsteri; assembly: GCA_016271365.2. Taxonomy (NCBI): domain Eukaryota; kingdom Metazoa; phylum Chordata; order Ceratodontiformes; family Ceratodontidae; genus Neoceratodus; species Neoceratodus forsteri. The sequence goes on from CM028133.1 coordinate 1,094,705,795, forward strand.
TATGGACAATATACTGACTGGGTTGGGAGTAGTGCTGTGGTGTGGACAGTATACTGGTGGGGGTGGGGGTGGGGGCAGTGCTGTGGTGCAGACAGTATACTGGTGGGGGTGGGGGCAGTGCTGTTTTGTGTTCTGTATGCTGGTGGGGTGGGGCAGTGCTGTGGTTCAGACAGTATACTGGTAATGGGGCAATGCTGTGGTGTGGACAGTATACTGGTAATGGGGCAGTGCTGTGGTGTGGACAGTATACTGGTAATGGGGCAGTACTGTGGTGGTGGACAGTATACTGGTGGGGTTGGGGCAGTGCTGTGGTTGAGACAGTATACTGGTAATGGGGCATTGCTGTGGTTCAGACAGTATACTGGTAATGGGGCAGTACTGTGGTGTGGACAGTATACTGGTGGGGTGGGGGCAGTGCTGTGGTTCAGACAGTATACTGGTAATGGGGCAGTACTGTGGTGTGGACAGTATACTGGTGGGGTGGGAGCAGTGCTGTGGTTCAGACAGTATACTGGTAATGGGGCATTGCTGTGGTGCAGACAGTATACTGGTAATGGGGCAGTGCTGTGGTGTGGACAGTATACTGGTGGGGTGGGGGCAGTGCTGTGGTGTGGACAGTATACTGGTGGGGTGGGGGCAGTGCTGTGGTTCAGACAGTATACTGGTAATGGGGCAGTGCTGTGGTGTGGACAGTATACTGGTGGGGTGGGGCAGTGCTGTGGTTCAGACAGTATACTGGTAATGGGGCATTGCTGTGGTGCAGACAGTATACTCTTGTGGGGTTGGGGCAGTGCTGTTTTGTGTTCTGTATGCTGGTGGGGTGGGACAGTGCTGTGGTTCAGACAGTATACTGGTAATGGGGCATTGCTGTGGTGCAGACAGTATACTGGTAATGGGGCAGTGCTGTGGTGTGGACAGTATACTGGTGGTGGAGGCAGTGCTGTGGTGCAAACAGTATACTGGCAGGTGTGGGGGAAGTGCTGTGGTGCAGACAGTATACTGGTGGGGTGGGGCAGTGCTGTGGTGCAGACAGTATACTGGTGGGGGTGGGGCAGTGCTGTTTTGTGTACAGTATGCTGGTGGGGTAGGGCAGTGCTGTGATGCAAACAGTATACTGGTGGAGTGGGGTAGTGCTGTTGTGTGGACAGTATACTGGTGGGGTTGGGCAGTGTTGTGGTGCAAACAGTATACTATAGGTGATGTTGGGCAGTGCTGTGGTGCAAGGGGTATACTGGTGGTTTTTTGGGGTACAGAACTGTTGCTGACTAGCAATCTCGTTCTATGAAATACAGCCTCCACCTCTTCATGCCATCAACTAGTACTTCAATATGTTTAATGGCTGTAAAGGTACCTTCGGTGCCTTATAAATTTTGTGTGGAGAAACTATGGGGTAAGACAGTAGTGGGTACTGCCCTCTGAGGGCAAAGCTGAAAGTATGTGGTTCATGAAAGGGGGAAGCCACTGTGGGAAGAGGAAGGCTGGGGAATCAAAAATGGGGTGAAGATACCAGAAACATGAAAATGAACAAGTTATGTGCCTGTATGTTGACTTTGATTTACTGGAACACATTAAGATCAGTAAACCGTCCCTCCTGTATTTTGTAAATAGAGCATATGATATGGGTGAGCGTGTCACACAATTTTTATCTTCATGAGAGATCTGTGTCCTTTTGACCCCTTACTTGTGGCATAGCCACGAGTGAGGGATCAAGAGGTCGTAAATCTCGAATGAAGATAAAAAAAATGTATGACACGCTCACCCATACCACGTCCGGTTTATACAACTAGCATGTTGCCAAAATCAGATCAGAGATTTAGTAGATAGATTTTTTTTTAAATTTCTTTATGTCCGTGTGACTCTCTCCGTCATTCGCCAGATGCTCCGTTGGACTGGAACAATTGGTCCGTGATTATGACGAACCAGAGTGTGGAGATAGCTGGAGTAGCGCACCTGATTCATAAGACAGAATTGCTATCTTATGAATCTTTTGAGTCAGGTTCATCATCAACTGGGATATCATTTTTATCTCAGTCCTTTTGGCAACATGCTCATTGTATAATTCCTTTACATCTTTCTGTATCGTGTTACAACCTGAACGGATAACTAGATTGTATGACGGAGTGGTCTCTGTCATTGTACTGATGACATGCTGCCCTATTGTACGTTATTAACTGATTACAATACTAATGCTTTTATGATGCTGCTACACATCTTTTGACTACTGTTATTGATTGAAATGTCTAGTCAGACAATATTCACACTCATAAGTTGTTGTTTTAATACAGTTTTCGTTTATTGCATGCTTATTTCAGAAATAAATCATCTGCCCCCACTAGGCTCATTAGACCTAACATCATGAACACAAACCATCTCGTATTTCATTGTTGCACAAATGTGAATAGAAAACAAAAAAAATTAGAGAATGATAGCTTTTAATCCCAGCTCAATATCATTACACTATTTATTCATTTGTCAAACTTAATAGTTTGCTGCCTTTCCGTATCTTTGTTTTTTTGATTTAAAATGCAGAGGAAATGGCCAGAAGGTGTAACATGTTTCCTCGTTTCAAGAGTCGTACGTTGAAAACCGACAGGTACCACATAGTCCTAAGGAACATTTCCAGGAAGTCAGTGTAATTTTCTTTTAAGCATTTTTGTTTGTTCTGAAATAACTCAAACACAGTGCAGAATGTTAATATGTCTTTGTGGAGCAAATGGAAATGTAACTGTAAAATCTGTAGGGGGTATATGATATACGCAGCACTTGAGCGGTCTAAGACTGCTAAGAGACTGTGGTCTGCCGACCATGCGGTGTGAAAGGAGGGCGGAACGGCAGAAGGGTGAAATCATTCACTGCTGTTGGGACATCAGGACAGTTCTTGCCTGACATGAGTGAGCGCTGTGTGGAGACTGACATCACAGGCCAGTTGGGAGGACAATGGGATAACAAGTGTTGCTGAGACATGAGAATAAGCATTTACCTGGCATGACCGTTGTGTGGAAATGACATCAGCAACCAGTAGGGGAAGCAGCAGGGTACCAAAGAGTAAAAAAGACAAGGAAGGGGGGCCTAATGGTTAGTACACTGAACTGTGACACAGGAAAGTCTGTGTCTGAATACTGCCACCACATTCACTGGCCCACCTGTGTGACTTTAAGCCTTTCACTTGACCTTCCTTTTCTTTTGCTCTCCCAGCTGTAAAACTGGAAAGAACCAGAACCCAGAAAAAATGACATTCTGCATCTGTGACTATGTCCAGTAATTATGAGTACCTAAAATTGTAACCAAAAAAAGATCTTTTTTTTTTATTGAGAAAATTAATGAAAAACATTTTAAAATATTTTTTCTTTACAATTTATTTCTCTGGGAAAGCCCACTTGAGCTGCAACATTTTGTTTTTGCTGGGGTCCTGCTCTGACTCATTTTTACAGCTGGGCAGACTGAAACACTGACAGGTTAACTGACTTGCTTAGGGTCACACAGCATGCAAGTGGCTCTGGTGGGATTTCAACCTAGGTCATCTGGTTCTCAAGCCTATATTCAGTTTATTTACGGAGAACTGGTAACCAGGAAAAGCACTCTGAGCCAAGACTCATTTCTAGGTGTGACCTGGGGGAAGAGGAAGGGAAGTGCAATAATTCAGCATACACAGCATCAAGGAAATGGTACAAAGCAAAGTGCAAAAACTGTACTAGTTAACATGCAAATGCAATAATGGGAGGAGCCAAACAGTGGTGCTGCACGGAGCAGCACTGTTGTGCAAATAAAGTGAAGGTGCAGGTGGAAAAAAAATAGCAGTGGACTAGTTGACTAGGAGGGGTCTAATTTAAGCAGGGGCAAAACTCAGATGGGAGCCGAACACAGGGAGGGTATGACCTCACAGGAGAGGGTCAGATAGAGGGCTGGCAGGAGCAAGTGGAAGCAGGAAGAATTTTTAGCAGGTGCCTAAAGGAGAGGGGAGAGGCGGTGGGAGGAGGGGAGAAGCTTCCAGTGGAAGGGAGGACAGTAGGAGAAAGCAGACTGTCCAGTAGAGGAGTGCAGGTGAGGAAGGAAGAAGGTGCGAGGGTCCCTGCAGCAGAGGGTATACAGTATGAGGCAAAGGGGATTGGAGAGAGAGGAGTGAAGAGAGTTATGAAGGAAGGGACACAGACCAGTATTTGGAGATGAAGGAGGCACACTGGGACTGGCAACATGGGGGAGGAGTGGATGGATAGGGAGAAGTAGACTAAACAGTGGTAAGTTCGAGGTGAGAGTAACTAGCAACGTGACAAAAGGCATTACAGAGAGTGTCCTTTCTGGCAAGGAAGAGGTGGGGCTGTGCCATAGACCACAACTGCATAGTCCAAAAATGGCCATTTTCGTAACCAGCTCCCGGTGGACCTGGGGAGACAGGCAGCCTTTGTTGCAGTACAGGGCACCAAGTTTGGGATGGAGCTAGGAGTGGATACTACTGATGCAGGCAGAGAAGTCAAGCATACTATCCAGCCACACACCGAGATACTTGAAGGAAGAAACCACTTTGAGGGGACTGCCATCCAGGGTGGTAAAGGCGGGGAAGGGGGGTGAGCCTGACCAGTTTCTAGCTGATCATGGACATTTTTTTTAGTGTTGACCCAGAGTTGGTTGGAGTGGAACCAGTGCAGGATGTTGTGGAATCTTGCTGGAACAAGCCTTCCACAGCCATGGTCAAAGGGCCCAGAAGTGTACATAAGAGAGTTGTCTGCAGACATATGGATATGTGAGTTGGCACAGGCAGATGGGAGGTCATTCAGGAAAATGAAGAAAAGGATGGGACCCAGGATGGAGTCCTGTGGGACCCCAGCCTGGATAGGAAGGGGAGGTGAAGGGGCACTGCCACCGCCTACCTGTACTGATTGTTTACAGCCTGTGAGGTAGGAATAGAACCAGTCGACAGTGGGAGCTGAGAGGCAAACAGAGCTCAGCTTGTCCAGGAGGAGTGGGTGGGCCACCGAGTCAAAGGCTCTGGTCAGATCACTGAAAATCACTGTGACATGCCCCTGATCCATCCCAGTGAGGATGGAATCAGTGACATGCAGCAGGGAGAAGATGGTGGAGTGTTGCTTCTGAAATCCAGACTGGAAGGGGGAGAGGAAGTTGGAAGAGTAAAGTCAGCAGACCTGGAGTAGACTAGTTTCTCTTGCAGTTTTGCAAGAGAAGGGAGAAGGAGATAGGGTGCAAGTTTCCAAGGGATGGGGGTTACCCCCTTTATGAAGGGGAGAACTTTGGCAATCTTCCACACCTAGGGAATGGAGCAGATGGAGAAGAAGAGGTTGAGAAGGTGAGTAAGGGGGGAGGTGATGGCGGGACCTGAAAGTTGGAGAAGTTTAAGGTTCAGTCTGTCAGGACTAGATTTGGACAAAATGAGTGCAGAAAGGAGAAGCACGATTTCCTGAGGAGTAACAGGGGGAAGTGAAACCCCAGGGAAGGGTGGGGTGGAGAGGAGGAGGAGGAAAGAGGGGGAGAGGAGACAAACCAGGAAGAGGGGTGAGAGGGGTTGGGAGGGCACAAGTAGTAAACAAAAATGGTTAACAAATGCAGTAACAGAGGGAGGGTCAGAGACAGATGAACCATTAGCCATGAGGACTTGGAGAGTGGATGGACAGGGGATCAAAAAGAGAGTGGATTACCTTCCAGAATTTGGATGGGGGAGTTAAAGTTATTCTGGAGGTTGGCTTTAAAATAATGGAATTTGGTGATACAAACAGCCTTCATGCATGAATTTCTATGCATCCTGTAATAAAGAAGGTCAGGCAGGATTGGGATAATTTTAAGCAGCCCCATGCCTGATCATGGGACTTGTACTGATCAATGAGATCAGGTGTAATCGGGGTGATGGGAAGATTTAACCTTGGTGTTTTGAAAGGGGCATAGAAACATAGAATTTGACGGCAGATAAGGACCGCTTGACCCACCTAGTCTGCCCATTTCCCTACCCAGCATGTGTGTGTAACCCCTAGATGGCGCTATCCCAGGGGCTACTACCCCTGCCTGATTTGCCACTAACAGGTTGAGGGGCCGGGATCCAATGGCGGGTGCCTCCACCCAGAGGTCAGGGTTTGCAATAGTTAAACTTACTTGGTCACAGCCCTCTGGGACACTGCAACCCCTTTCTTCCCACTAGTGGCCACACAATATATCAGAATTACCTTCACAGTATACACTTACCCCCAGGACTAGTTCCGGCACTGGGACCTCCTGTGAAATAAGATACAGTGCAACAATCACAGTACAGTACTTTAACCTAGACAAATACCTCAGGCAGTATAACTTTGCTGAAACAAGCAGCTCTGATTTATTTAGGGGGATATAACAAGGACAGGGGGAAATCAGGTTAATTAGCTTATCACTTTACTATCTACCTATGGCTCTGTGCACAGGCCTATGCCTACCAGTTACTGTCCCTGGGTACCCAAGCCCTAGTGGCTAATCCAAATCGTGGCAGCTGGTAGGGGCCCTTTCACACAGAGAAAAGGAAAATTAGTTTAAACAGTCAGCAGTACAGTGATTCCATTTGGATTTAATGTGGCAATTCAACAGGGAGCGACCCTGAAGTAGTACTCACGACCTCCAAACAAGATAGGGTCCTTCAACGTCAGCAGGGCTACTCTTGAGCTCCAAGAGACTCCTCACACATTTATATGGTAAACAGTCACAGGCAAAAGTCACTTAATGGCAGCATGATTCACTTGAGGTACACAAACCTCCTCACACATTATATGGTAAAAAGAAAGTACTATACCAGGCAGGCTGCTTCTCTATCGACGCAATTACTGCACAATACCCGGAGAACACACAGCAGATTCAGTTCCTGACAGATCGAGTGCAATTCAGCAATTTCTCCAGTCTTCTACAGGGTGAGCCTGGTTTCTACTCTTCAGATATCCTTTGATTCTCTTCACAGGACGGATTCAGTCCTAACAAGCAGTTACACAAGCTGCAGACCGGAACTCTGGGCCTTACACCGTTTTTGACTGAAACTGTGCACTGAAGGAGCACAGGGTTCTTTCCCTCACTCCAGAGCTAAACTGAAACTCCAACAGACAAAACCGGGCACTTCCTTTGAGTTCCTCCCAGTTCTTGACTGGATTGGCTGTCACTCACAATAGACTGCTGCTGTTGGTCCAAAAAGGCGCTGAAGTCTAAAATACATCTCCCAGAGTCACTGCCCATACAATCCTCTTGTGGCTGGCTCAGATTATGAGTCCAAGTTCTGATTCGTCCAAGGCACCATTTTAGAGCTAGCTTACCCCACACTGATTGGTCCAGTTCAGCAGTTCAAAACCAGAATGGGGAACTAGGCAGACACAGTTCTGACTGCAAAAGAAACAGGTTAGACAAACTGTAATTTCATTATTACTGTAAATGATTTCTGGCAAACAGTTACATCTTTCAGATAGGTTCCCTTGCACTCTAGTGACTGCAAAATGGAGTGAATTGGCAGCAGCTCGAGTGGTACTCAAACAGAGAAGCACACAGTCCCCCCATACAAACTAATTATGTCTGCAAGCAGACAGCTCTTAAAGAGACAGTACCAGAGGCTCTAAAAACACTCACTGATAAATGGCTTAAACGCTAAACACCATTCAGGCTTGGAGCATTCAAGCAAGCTCCTGGAAGTCTTTTGGGAACCCCCATTTGCAGGGGGTTACATGTGTCTGAGTACATTTGTTATGAAACAGGGAGAGGGCCATGTCAATGTCAGGTGCAGAGGGGATGGGGGATCAGTTAGTTGTACCAAGATCATTTAGGCAGGTGCTGATGTTAAGCAACTGGAGGGACCTAAACCAGATGTATTTTGTGGAGGAGGGAGGGAGACGGACTTTCCTGACACAGAAGGTCTTGCTGTGGTGGCTCAAGGTGTCTGGCAGAATACCTGCTACAATGATGCGATGGGGATGGGAGGAGAGAACCAACCCAGAAGGGAGTGAGGATTGAGCTTGGTGGGTTCAGTAATGAGTTAGGTAAGATTGAGAAACTTAATTTTATGAGAGGTCAGCCTGGAGGTCAGGAAGGGACAGTTGATATGGAAGTCCCCAAGGAGGATGAGTGCAGCGGAGGAGTGCGAGGTAAGAACAGAAAGGGGATCAGCCAGTGAAGGAGGGAGATTTTAAGGGAGGCATTAAAAAACCCAGATGGAGCTAGGTAAAGTGTTGGGAAAGGAGAGCATAGCAATGAGAAACTCGTGGCAGGAGGGCACTGACTCCCTGAGAGTAATGATGCAGGAGGCGATCTAGCAGACATAGAGAACAACAGAACTGCCCTGTTTGCCATGGTCCTGCCTGAAAAGTTGGCATACAGGAACAGCAAAGCTAGAGTCAGGTGTTCTGGAGGAGAACCAGGATTCAGAAATGCAGAGGAGGTCAGGAGAGTGCTGGGAGATCCAGATATGAAGGAGATCAATTTTAGGGAGAAGGCTCCTAGCATTGAGATGGAAAATGCTAAGGCCTTTGGAAGCTGAGGGGGGGGAAGGAGAAGGGGAAGAACCTGGACTGGTTTCAATGTCACCAACCAGGAGGAGAAGCAGGATAAAGAGCAAGAGGATAGAGTAGGACTTACTTACATCCCCTAGGACAGGGAGGAGAACACGGAAGGGGAAAGGATGGCTCAGTGGAGAAACTTCAGGTTCAGAGATGGGGAAGAGATGAGACCAGGGTGAATGGGGAAGGGTGGAGAAAAGTGGGCGGGGGGGGAGAGAGAAAGTGAGAGGACACAGGGGGAGGTAGAATGAGGGGATGGGCTAGAAGAAGAAGGCAGAGGAAGGAGGCAAGGTGGATAGTTGACAGGTATGCGAAATGAGAAATTACCAACAAAGCTAGTAACAGAGATTAACTAGCATGGCAGCAACTGCAGTGACTGGCTAGGTGAAGCAGGCTTACAAGTCAATGTACTGTATCACAAACAGGACTAGGGCTAACTATAAATTGTAGAACAGACACTGTACGTACGATAGTATAATCCCAAGCTGGGAGCACCAGCCATGCAGAAGAGCTAAACCTTAAAATGAATACCACTAGCTGGCAGACATACACTGGAAAAAGTACTTTGTATCACAAAAAAAAAAAAGTTAAGTAATGTAATTAGAAATAAGCATTTGTCAAAGTCGAATGTTTCCTTGCATGGTGTATGTTGTAGGGATGCACTAAAGTTATGAGTCTGCGTTTGCAAACTGCAATGTAGCCTCATAACTTTGTTGTTTGTTTAATATTTGTATGCCAGATTTTCAACATAGCCTTCTTATGACCCCAGCTCATGAAGAATGGTGGAGAAAATGTTCAACTCCTGCCCGAAAGGTGATTTCGCGCAGTGACTGCAAAATCACCTTTGGGCATGCGAGAGCACATTTTGACCAGGATGTGAAAAATGGCAGCTGTCATATTCATGAGGTGCTGAGAAGAAATGGATTTGTTGAAAATTTGGGGTCAAGATATTGAAAATTAGCAAAGTTACGAGCCTGTGTTCGCGAACTTTAGTGTAGCCTCATAACTTAGTTGTATTTTAATATCTGTATGCCACATTTTCAACATTGCCTTCCACCTACAGTACTGTGTCCAGTTCTGGAGACCACATCTCAGAAACAACATACAGTAGACATAGTGAAAGTGTCCAGAGGGGGGCAGATAAAATGGTGCAGTTTCTGCATCTGAAGTCCTATGAGGAGAGAGAGATTAAAGGACCTAAATATGTGCAGCCTGGAAGAGAGGAGGGGGATATGACAGAGACCTTTAAATACCTCATGGGGGTAAACAAGGTACAAGAAGGAAATCATTTTCAGAAAAAAAGATGCTGAAGGACAAGAGGGTATGATAAGAATCTGGAGGGGGTAGATTCAGGAGAGATGTGACGAAGTACTTCTTCACAAAAAGAGAAGTGGATTCCTGGAACAACCTTCCAGTGGAGGTGGTAGGGAAGAAAACAGTGGTGAGGTTCAAAAATACATTGGATAAGCATAAGGGACTCTTGGGGGTTGGGGGTGAATGGGCTACAGATTAAGTAAGGTCTGTGGAAATACTGTAGGCAGGGAAAAATGGACAGACTAGGTGGGCCAAGCGGTCCATATCTGCTGGCAATTTTTGTTTCTAAGTTTCAAATTTCACATGTTGCTTATTGTGGCTAAGGTACTTTCTAAACCAGGACAGTGCAGTAGGGGAGACTCCTGTAATTCATTGAGCTAGTACATACCTGGTGATCCACACGGTTGAAAGCGTTAGGGAAATCTACAGATACAGCCCTAGTCAGTTATCTTTATCCATGGCCAATGAAATATTGTTGGTAAGCTTGACCATGAGAGTAGAAGTACTGTGCCCCAGCTAAAGCCTTGCTATGGTGAAGACAGGACTGGACAGTAAATCTCATGGCCCACTTGTAGATTTCATAACAAAGCCTGTACTGTATATGCACGGTACTGGTAGCAATCCGCTTTCAATTAGTATGCAGTTGTATGCATGTTCACTGCAAAAATGTGTGAGATCAGGTTTACAAAACATGAATTTAGAGTGGAAAATGGAGCTCCTTGCAAACTCTCTCTGGCTTCGGCACTTGCAATGGTCAAGGATTGTGATTCTGTCTGCAGATGAAACTGAAGTGCAGTTCACATTTAGCTGTAACTTGATGAAATTATATTTTCTGAACTGTAGTTTCACTAACTCATGAACAGTTTGAAGTAAATTCTATTGGTGAAGTAGGAAGGGGTAGTATTATTTCACCTGCCTTCAAACCCACAACAGGTAATCACATCTAAAGCTCTGATATGTTTTAAAGGCCATTACTCTCCTTCTCATTTACTGTTACTATCAGATTAAAACCACTTCCTCCAGCAATGTAACCCTTTAACAAAAAGTCATGAATTCCATAACAGCTGATGTCATTATTTCTAGGTAACTCACTTGTTGCCTTTTAGCACTAATTAGGATAGTGGTTTTAGTAATGTCTTGCTTTTGTTCCTGTGGTCTTTTCTTAATGTTTAAGATAAAGCTGAGTCATTACAACCATTTATATAACTTCTTCATCATTTCCAAACCTTCAAAAACAATTCTGGTTCATCATATTTATCACTTGTCTCCTGTCATAGAAACATACATAGAAGTTGACGGCAGATAAGGACCGCAAGGCCCATCCAGTCTGCCCATTTCTTTTTCTACTTTATAAATGCGCCATCGGCCTTTGCTCTGGCAGTGGCCTATCTATTCATAGTCACATGTATTGCTCCCTTATGCCTATCCCATGCCTGTTTGAAGCCCTGCACTGTATTCATAGCCACCACTTCTTGTGGTAAGCCATTCCATGCATCCACCACCCTTTCTGTGAAAAAGAATTTCCTCACATTCCCCCTTAATCGGCCCCCCTCTAATCTCATGCTGTGTCCTCTTGTCCTACTATTTTTCTTATATTTAAACATGTTAGACTCTTTCACCTTGTTAATGCCCTTAAGGTGTTTGAATGCCTCGATCATATCACCTCTCTCCTCCTTTGCTCAAGGGTATACATATTGAGCTCTGTTAATCTGTCCTCATATGTCTTCTGATGCAGTCCCTGCACCATTTTGGTTGCCCTTCTCTGGACTGCCTCAATTTGGTTAATGTCCTTGTGAAGATGTGGCCTCCAATACTGCCAGTACTCAGATGGGGCCTAACCAGTGACTTGTAAAGGATTATTACCTCCTCTTCCCGACTTGTGAAACCCACTAATACCACCCTAACACCCCCTAGGCATACCTACTGCTTTAGAGGTCTGCTTGGATGATTTCAGGTCATCAGTGATGATGATGCCCAAGTCTCTTTCTTCCTTTGTGACTGCTAGCAACTCCTCCCAGCCTATGGGTGGCTTCAGGGTTTCTCTTCCCTATGTTCATGATTTTGCACTTCTTTGCATTAAATCCCAGTTGCCACTCTTCTGACCATTTTGCTAGTTTATCAAGATCTCTTCTCATTCTGCCCACCCATCTGGATCATCTACTCTGTTGCAGATCTTGGTGTCATCTGCAAACAGACAAGCCTTACCCTCTAGTCCATCTGCAAGGTCACTAATGAAGATGTTGAAGAGGACTGGCCCCAGGACTGATCCCTGAGGTACCCCACTTGTGACTTGCATCTCTTCTGACTGTATACCATTTACCACCACTCTCTGTTTTCTGCCCGTCAACCAGTTTGCCACCCAGTTGACCAACTTCTGACCCACCCCTGTCCTTGTTTAGGTAAGGATTTTTGTTTATTGAATTCCTTTCAAGCTGCAATTTGTGCTTTCAGGGAAGGTCACCCCCTAAGTAGCACCAACGGTGTTTCCAGAGTGGTCGTGTTACGTGTGTTTCCTGATAGTTGTAACAGTACAAGCCTGCTAAGGGACCGTCTGCTATTGGCATTGCTCTAAGTCACATTTGCACAGGTAACACCATTTGTCTGTTTTAACCCACACGCCAGCATCTGCTTAAAGATCATCTGCAAAGGACGAATTTTAGAAAAGCGAGTGCTACGTAGTAATGGCAATGACTCCCCAAGATATCATTTCCAAGTTTCATTTACTTTGTCACTTGTATTTTGCAGTAATTTGGTATTTTCTGTGTTGCGATCTTAGCCCTGAATCGGCATGTTCTCACTGTGCCTGCAATGGGGGTGTGGCCAGCGGTGACGTATTGTTGGATCGTGGTGTCTCAGCACTATGCTGTCACTACTTATCTCAGTGTTGTTCCTTAGTTTGCACGTGAGCTTCTGTTGAAATTAAATCCTGTGATCTCTTTGATGCACACTAGTTTTATTTCCCACGATAAAGCATAGGTGAAGCTAATGACAACCTATGTTGTCCACTGAGGGTCAAATTGAAAGTGGAGTGTTCCCCGTCCGCACCTCACCCCCCGCTCCTGCATCTCAATCGCAGTGCAGTAAGAACTTACTAACTTTTCTTCTGTGCCCCTGAAGGGCCATTTCACAAATGGATCATATGTGCTAACTCCTACCCTTGAACATATAGAAATCCCAATCATGGAGATCCACACGTCCATGCCCATGTACATCAGATGGCATGCACTGTCCCTGCTACTACTGCCAGCAAATGCGTAGCAGTGCATATGTAAAGGGTGCTGCCTGAGTTCAACTGTGAGCCTCCAGTTTTATCTCATGCTGGTTTTGCGGCACATCCCCAGTCCCGAATGTATCTGGTGAGAGCGACCACCAGATATCATTTGTCTGATCTGCCAAAAAATAAAGTTTGATCACAACCCAAATAAGGAAGCAGTGCAATCTATATGAAGCCCTGTTACCCGTGCCTGACAAGACGGAACACACTGAAACCTGTGGCTGCACCACATGTATAACCAGCATAGTCACAGTCCACAAAGCCCACATAAAGAGGGATTATTCACGGGCAATATGCAAAGCTGTTCAAAGTAACCACGAGGTCACTTCATTGTTCTTGGTCCAGTACAGATGCATCTCACGCCACCCACCGCAGCAGTGCTGTAGCTTCCAACACCGTTATATTGAGGTGTTCAATGCGGGTGAGGGTGAAGGCATACCAAGTGACCAAGTGTACATGCACAGCTAATGAAACACCCCTTCATAACTGTGTTTTACTGTTCCCTAACTCCAGCATTCATCTTTCATGTATGAGAACTGTGCATCTTGTAAGTAAATAACTGCATTTTACGCTCATTGCAAATAGTGCCCACCAACGCAAGTTGTTCACATCAGTGCAGTATTTCTTTACACTTAGCTGGCTGAAAATAATGACACATTAAGAGTCGCTAGCATGGTGCCTTCATGATTGGTTTGTTCACCTTTACTGATGCACAGTGCTCATAAATGCCTACAGTACCTGTTCAATGACTACCTTTTCAATGCACCTTCTGCCTCCCCCCCCACCCCACACAAAAAAGGATCACAAATGTGGTCTGTCATGGCCGCAGCTTCGACATAACATGATCCTGGTTTCACACTGTGGCAACTGCCATTTGTTCATTGTGCATGGCCCTTCACCAAATACAACTTTCCTATTTTTGGCATTGTCCTTCCTCAAGTGTTTACTTGCTATGCCATTGGTACTTGTTTGGACCCTGATAGCCATTTGACGGATAAAATGTTGTAACAGCTTGGCTGTTGAGGTACGCACACTCATTGCAATCTGCATCAAGTCCCATGCTAGTGCATCTCTGGAATAGGCTAGTTGTGGGGCACCCTAGCCAGACAAGTCCGATTATATGGCGTATACAGCTGTGGTCATTGGATTGCATGCTGAGTGATGCTTGATTCATGGCTGGACCCAGCTGCTGTGTCTTTGTGTGCTATGTTACTGGTATGGATGCGGTTCAGAAACACTGCAGTGCAATCACAAGGGATGCCATCGGAGTGGTATGGACTGGCATCACACCGAGTCCACAGTCACTGTGTGCTATGAAGCAGCCACCACACCATGTCAGTGGCACCACGGCTGCCTGTTTATTCAGTTCTGTGTGGCGCTTTGCCACTTTTGTCCACTGATAGTTATCCACTGTCAGCGTAGTAGGCAAGGCTTCATGCAGTGACACTTTTTGTGGCACCACGTGCCTGACATTCCAAGTAATATGGAACCAGGTACCACAGCGGCAGGATTTAGGAGGCATCGTGCGTTACTGGGGAATGCTGTCACCATATGATTGATCTTTGTCAATGGCTGACAGCTGCCATAAATTGTACACCCTGGTTGGCTAGTGCCATAGCTGGCACACACTTTGTGGGCACTATTGCATATTTCGGATGGAGGGGCGCACATGCACAATAAAAAACATTTCCTGAGCATCCATGTAACACCACCATTCTAATTACAAGCATCACTAGCTGCGCATTTGCTTGAGGTGTTGTGTACTGGTGGCAATGGTGGGCTTGAACATAACAGTGTTCACTGATATTCGTATATCTGTAATCATTTTCAGCTCAGCCATGTGTGCTTGCATTTACATGTCCATCAGATGTGCCCCCAGGATGCAGAAGGAGCACCCTCAGGATGCAGGCTGACCAATGAGATGGCTGTAAGGACACCGCTTGCAGTTAGTCATATATAGAGCACAGCACTGAATGTGGTGCGGTATAGGGAATGCGTCCCATGCCATGTAAGGGTAGTAAATCCACAAGTTGCAAAACCAGTCATGTGTGCTGCATCATGACAAGCATCGCTCAAACGGCACCAACAGCAAGGGATGTCTTCCAGACAGGTAGCACAATGAGTGCTGATATTGCATTTCTGTGTCACACTGAGAAGAAGGGCAGGCTACTGTGGCCACAGTGCAGATTGCACATGGTGATAATTGAATACAACACAGGGTGGTGCAGACAGGCACACCCGTGTTAGAGGGATGGCTTATGGTGGTTTTTAGCCCATCAGGGGAGGAGCAGTGTAATCGTTTTCCTATGCAGCTATCAGGGATGTGCACCGGTTCAATGAAGAGAGTAGATTGCACTTCACAGGGCAGTGCACAGGTGAACAGGTGCACCGCAAGTAAGGGGAAGACAAAGCCATCAAGGCCAATGAAGTATTCATCAATAGATTTGGGGAGGGGGGGAATTGAACAGGCAGGGCACCGGCAAAACGAAAAGTCAAGCAGACTCATACAGGCACCAGCAATGTGCCTCAGTTCATAAAGCATCGGACAGCTAGATACAAATACTGCATATGAAGTGAGATCTCAGAAAGGTACCCGACGAGTCAGATAGCAAGTTGGTAATCATCAGTGGGATTTACAAGGAAGAAAAGTGATAATTACCAGCTTGTAGTCAGACTCATCTGGTACCTTTCTGAGACCTGACTTACAGTATCTAGATATCCAATGCTTTTACACATTGCTGATTCCTGTATGAGTCTGCCTGACTTTGCGTCTTGCCAGTGCCCTGCCTGTTCGACCCTCCCCCCCCAAAATCTATTGATGGACTACTTCATTGGCCCTGACAGCTCTGCCTTCCCAGTACTGCCGGTGCACCTGTTCACCTGTGCACCTCGGGGGGGGGGGGATGCACAAAATTTATCCATACAGTATTGGGCACCACACAAAATAAAAGCAATGTGTGGTGGCCTGCAAAACGGGTGATCATAAAATAATTTGAATAGCAGAATTATTTTTGAAGGGGAGGAGTTGTTTTTGCAGGCTGTGAGAAACAATGCCAGTACCCCTGCACTGGCAGATATCACAAGTATGGATTCTGCAAAAACTTACACGCACCTTGGAAGCAAACAATTACAGGCACTTTCCGAGCCGTCATCCAATATGACCCGCAGCATGGGGAATGGAAGAAAACCGGCAACCAGACGGCATTGGACATGGGTTTGGGGCAATGGGGATGACTCAGGAGGTAGCGGTGGGTTTGGGGCTGGCCCGCACAAGGGCTGGATGCTTAGCAGTAATAGGGATTTCAACAATTATGCGGTCCAGCAACAGTGGGTTTTGAGAGTATCTGCTGAGGCTGAAATAAATTGGCTGCTGCGGCAAATGCGAACAGCTATACAGGAGGTTGGCAAGCTATAATAAAGATTACTTGACATTTTATGACTGCCTCAAATTGAACATGGCATAGATAGGATGCTGCGGTTCATGAAGTGAATGGACATCATTCATACAGAAACAAACTACTGGTATCCCCCAGGGCTCCATCTTGGGCCCACTTCTTTTTGGCCTCTTAATAATACACCACATTAACAGATACATTAGCAGATCTCAGTAGTTGTATAGTTCTGTTACACATGATTCGTACAAAAGTTAAAGTATGATCGGTAGCTTTTTTTTTTGTTTGTTTTTAAGTCTTTGGTAACCAGGTAAGGTCCACTAGGCACAAGTGCCTGTTTTCAGTGGCGACCTGGGAGCACTGGGTGGTTAAGTGACTTGCTTAGAGTCACACAGTTTGCAAGTGGAGGCTGTGAGAATCAAACCAAGGTCTGGTCTGCTGGATGTACCAAGCTCGTTCACAGCTCATTACTCTAACATCTAGGCTATACTGCCAGCCCAATTTTAGAATTGTAAGGCTATGCCTGTGGTTCAATGGATCAAGCGACAACATCACTCCCCCATCAGACCTTAAAAGGCCACTCCTCCTGGCCTGTTCCAGGATTCGTTTCTTCGTTGCAGCTGGAGGCACTGCCTTCCTCTCTCTAGGCTTTCATCCTGTTTCCCTGTACCTCCAGCTGCTCATCTCTGATTCTTTGTTTATTCCTGTCAGCAGCTCTTCTGCGGCTGCTTTCCTCATCTCCGACTCACCTCCCACATGCCGCTTGCCCCGTGGTGTTTGCTTGTTCTCTTTGCTGCTCGCTTGCGGCCCTTCATCCATTCCCTGCCTCACTTCCTCCCATTTCTTCCTGTCCTCTTCTCCCTCCCTTATTTCTGTATAACCCATCCTCTCCAACTCCTTGCTTCGTCACCCAGCCGCTTGCAGCAGCCGCCTTGTCCTGTCTCTCATTTTCCTTCGTTCGTCCTTTTCCCATCTTGTCTCCCTCTGCTGCTAGCTGCATGCACTGGGCTGGGGCTTGGTTTTCCCTGCTTCCTACCAGATCCTCCCCATGCTTTGTAGTGCAGTCCAGCTGCTTTGCCACTGCTTTGGACCCTCGCCAGGGACTTGCCTTGCCTTTTGTTTGTTCCGCCTTCCCCTTTTAGTGTGCTGCTCCACTGTTTCTGGTCTAACCACCCGTGCTCCAGGCCTGCCTTCATTCTTGGCTTTCTTTTGGAGGGTTCCTATCCTATCACTGCATTTTACCTACTCGTTTCTGCATCATCCAATCCTACATTTTGGATTCCCATCTCATTTCTCCTTTGTCATTACCTTCCAGTATGTTGTACTGGCATTAGTGGGAAATGTCAGCTGTGGTATTTTGGCCTTAGTATATATTATCACTCTGCCTACTTCACTCAGTTCCTTCATTATCCGCTGTTTCCTCCACTCATTTTTCCATTGCAAATCTACCTGGTCACAGCTGCTAGTCCTTCATTACTTTAAATTCTTTCACTAGCATTGTTATCGCTCTTGTCAGTTGCCTCAACATTCCAGCCTCCCTTGCATTATCGCAACTTGCCTACCTCCTCTGTTCTTTCTCGACCCTTACTTCTCCTCTTCCTGACTTCGCCACTCCTTCTCCCTTCCGTTTGCCTAGCTTTATCCATTTCATATCGCCGGCAACCAGCCTTCTATCATCTCTTCCTCTCACACTGTTTCCTCCTTTTTCCTGATCCTCGTTGCATCAATCTTCTTCTGCCCCCCCCCCCATCCTTCGGGTCATCTCGTTCTCCTCAGTGTCTCAGTCTCTGTTCTTCTCAAACCTCGTCCTTCCCATAGAATCTCACAGTTCTGCATACCACCATCATGCCTCATTTTTCTCCTGGTTCTCTGTACTCTGACTGTGGGCCATGGGCTTTGCTCCCCATTCTCGTCTCTGACTCGTGCCCATCACATCTTCTCCTTCCTCATCCTGTGTTTTCTTTTGGGGGTGTTTCCCTATTCCACCATCACCATGCCTATTCATATCACCCTCTTACCCTAGTTCTGTGTTCTTGGATCACTCAACTCATATATTCTCCACTCCATGTCCAACATCCATCATTATCGAACCGCATCCTTCCTATACCCTGCTTGCCCTCTTTCATACCCTACCAGTACCGGCCTTCAAGGCTCACTCCATTATCATACTTCATCCTTTCATACCTCACCTTCACCATACCGGCCTCCAAGGCTTCACTCCATCATTGTACATTGTCCATTTCATACTTCACCTTAACCATTCCAGCCTTCAAGGCTTCTCTCTGTCATCGTACAGCATCCATTTCATGTTTCACCTTAACCGTACTTGCCTTCTAGGCCTCATTTCATAATCGTACATTGTCCATTTCATTCCTCACCTTAAACCGTTCCGGCCTTCAAGGCTTCCCTCAATCATCGTACATTGTCCATTTCATATTTTACCTTAACTGTACCAGCCTTCTAGGCTTCATTTCATAATCATACATCGTCCATTTCATTTCTCATCTTAAACCATTCAGCTCTTCAAGGCTTCTCTCCATCATCGTACATCATCCATTTCATACCTCACCTTAACCGTTCTGGCCTTCAAGGCTTCCCTCTATCATTGTACATCGTCCATCTCATATTTCACCATAACCATGCTGGCCTTCCAGGCTTTATTTCATCATCATACATCGTCCATTTCATTCTTTGCCTTACACTGTTCAGGCCTTCAAGGCTTTCATTCCACCATCATTTATCGCTCATTTGTTCTCGTCCATTTTTGTCCTCCGGCATCAACTTCTAATCTCATCATAGGCTGCGGGCTTCACCCGACCATCTTCGTTTCTCCCCTTTATATACTTTGTTCCCATTCGGCGGTCCTTGCCAACCTTCTAGGCTTCCTTCTGTCAGCGAACTTTGTATATTCATCTTGATCCTCCACCCCGTCCATTTCAACTTCACAGCTAGATGTCACTCGCAACCCTTATCAGCATTCCTGTTAGAAGGACAGGGCAGGAGCTTCATTTAATTTGGAATCTTTTCCTCTTCTCTCAGTATCGACTCTAAATTGCAGTAGCTGAACCATCGCTAACTAAAACATCCTTCAGCCTGGAGGGAAGGTGACCTAGGCCTTGGATCCCCAGAGGTTTTCTCCTTAAAGGGAGTGTTTCCTCTCCTCTGTGTCGATGGTCATAATATTAGACAGGGTTGGTGCTTTCATAGGTTCCATAGTTAGGTTCTGCTGTTAGGATGGAGTCGGATGGTGGCCCCGGCTGTTCCCTCTCTCCTTAGGAAGTCCACCCTTCTGCATTTTGTCAGATTTCCCTTCGTTCATCGTCCTCGTCATATATCATTCTTCTCCTGTCCTTCCGTTCTATGTCTATCACCCTAATTTCTGGTCTCAATATATTCTGATTTCCCATCTCTGCAATGCTTGACACCCTTTTGAGTATTCTTTTTGGGCTTCTTCCTAACACTGACACTTATCAAGTTGTGTAAGCACATTGAGATGTAAGGCTATGCCGGTGGTTCAATGGGCAGAGCAACAATGTCACTCCCCCATCAGGCCTTAAAAGGCCACTCCTCCTGAACTGTTCCAGGATTCGTTTCTTCATTGCCCCATCATCCTCCCCTCCTCCTCCAATGGCATGTCTCTCTTTCTGTGGGCTTCTTCCTAAGCTACCTTTAGCCAAAGGAATCATTTCTGCGGAACCTATAGGGGTGGAACCCTCCTCTAGGATTCCCCACTGTCGTACCCCTATAGGGTGGTGTATCTCATGGATAGAGAGGTGAACAAGCACAACGTATCTAAGTCACACAAGCATACATCTTATCAAGGTGCATAAACACATTGAACTGTCTCTGATAGGTTTCATGTCAGTTTGGTATATGCTTAACATCACTGAGCTGAAACGTCCTTTGGCTAATCATAGAACAAAATTCCCTGTTGTTCCCTCAACTGAATCTCATGCCAAGCAAATCTTATTGTGATTGCACATGGACAGGTGTAGCCAGCTGCCAACAGCTGGAATAAAGTTAGAGGCTATCACTGGGAGAAACTACAAATTCAAACAAACATTATCCACTTAACTATCTTTAATTATTTAGAAATAGAAATGTCTGCTGTTTGCATTGTTTTACTCTGGTAGCACTGAAAGAAATCCCACAACAAAAGACATACTAAACTAACAATGCATAATTGCTCAAATAATAGACCTCCAGCCTTCGTTCCATTAAACCATATGTTTAGAAGTAAAACTAACCATTACCCCTGTCAAAGTATACCTTTCTAAATTGCGGTTAAGGAGCACTCTCTCTCTCTCTCTCTCTCTCTTTTCTCTCTCTCTCTCTCTCTCTCTCTAGCACATTTGACATTATTCCCATTAAAGTGTGCAGCAAGTGTATATCCACTGATATTATTCATGTACAAGTTTTATTATTTATGAATTAGAATAAATATTATTCATCTTTATGTTTTACTGTGTGTCATTATTCCTATGAATTTAGACAGACAGACAAACAGATATCACAGGACGTGAAAGTGCACTTTGCTACGGGGACAGTGCAATTGCTAGAGCAACTACAATTATTCCGCTCCAGTGACAAGGGGACAGACAGACAGGATGACAGCTGTTCAGGGCTCTAATACTCTGTATCTTGGGTCAGAACTGCTAAGAATGGAGCAAAGGGCTGAGGGAAAAGTAACAGGCACAAGATCACGAGAAACAGAGAGATGAATACAAATACCACAAAATAGGTAGGGAACGGCTGTTAAACAACTATTCTGTCATTTCCACATTCAAAACGTGAACAATGTTTCAAGATCATACACAGTGCAAAAAGGGAATTATCTCAGCCTAGCCCCCAGCACCATCCTGGCCAACAGGAACAACGGTTCTGCCCTCAAAACAACTCCAGACTGACAGTACTGGCAGAGTCGAGTTTTTCTGTGAAAACTCGAGATATCTGTTTTTTTTTTTTTGTTAGAGACTGATTTTTAAATATTGTTTTATGCTCGTATGGGAACAGAGCTTCTCAACGGGACCTGGGTGCTCTGTGACAACAATCAGTATCAGTATATGTTACGTATTGTATTGTTTGTATGTTTTGTACAATACTGTGTAAACTTTATGTGACATCAAGACTGTTTCATATGGTCCCAGGTCGCACATGAAAAAGGGCCATTGGCTCATTGTGCTCACCCGGTGAACAAAAGTTTAAATAAATAAACAAAAGTTTAAATAAATAAACAAAAGTTTAAATAAATAAATAAAATAAAAGAATTAAGCAGTCATGTCACTCTCACCTTTCAGTTACTTTGATTGAGAGGTAAGAGTGCCGTGACTGCTCGACTCTTTGATTCCTTACTGCTCCTCCACACAACAACTAAAAGAAGCAATACAAAATCCTCACTGTCAGCCACCACAGTGGCGCAAAGCAGCCTTTCCCAGAAAAGGTCCTATCTGTCTCTGGAGAGTAGCGGGGAACTTGCCTTATTTATTTATTTTTTTTCCAATTGTTTAACCAGGAGTAGCACACTAAGCTGAAAGCTTGTTTACAGGTGCAACCTGGGAGCACAGGGAAGTTCAGTGACTTGCTCAGGGTCACACAGTATGCAAGTGGGGGCTGTAGGATTCAAACCTAGGTCTCCATATTTGCAGCGCAGAGTGTTAAACTGCTGCGCTTTACTGCCTCCCTGCCTTATGTAGACCAGAGCACAGAAAAAAAAACATAAGCCTTATAACTCAAAGAAAAGCTAGTCCAGCTACTTGAAAGCTCCCCCCTCCCATAAAGAGGAGAGAGTTTGTGCCCCCAGGTCTCCGTCCCACAGCAGGAAGGCAAGCAGCTCTCCCCCAAATCTGGGGCTCTGTGGAAGAAGACAGATGACCAAGCCTGTTGGCCTATACTTTGGGAAGTGTGTCCGACATGACAGCAGGACAGTAGCGATGGGGGGTGGGAGAGTCCTCTGTGTTTAGAAGTACTCACCTAGGCTCAGGAGAGGTTCTTTCCATGTCATGGCTCCCACTTGATGGAACAGTTACTGGATGTTTCTCTACTTTACAAGCTCAGGGCTGCTGTATTGGAGCTGTTAAGGATGTTCAGAGATCCCGGTGGTGAACTCAATGTGCATCTGGGCTGCACAATAATACAAACATGGAACCAGAGGGCAGAGAGGGACTGCAAGTCCTGAGAGATGGAGAAAGGAGGATGTCACATCACACTCGCTCAGAACCTCTGCTAGGATGTTTTTACCTGTTCTACCATTGCTCGTGTTTACTTTCTCTCTCTCTCTCTCCCTCCCTCCCTCTCTCTCTCTCTCTCTCTCTCTCGCTGTTGTATTGCACTTTGCATTTGGCTCTGAGCTCCCAAGTGGGGTTGACCTCCTAAATGAAAATGTACTGAGGTACTACGTAAGCAATAACCCATGACAGGGTGTGCTGTTATTGGGGATTAATGCACACCTGTGTGAAGTGTGAGGCACAAGGCTGCAGGCCAAGTGTCCTCACAGCACCCGGGAGTGCGTTAATCCCCAATAACAGCACATCCTGGAGTGTGTTATTGCATTTATAACATGGGCTATGTGCAAAACAGGAAGAAAACAAGATAAAAGGGGGTTTCTCCCCATTTAAAACCAAAAAACTGACTGTATCCTGCCACCTTAAAAAATAGTTCCAAACAAACACTCTACCTCTGAGTGCTTTAATGCACATATAAATGTCACAAATCCATTACTATGATGATTTCTAACATTTGCTGGGCATGACAGCCTTTCTGACAATGGCAACACGGTGCACTTTTGTTCCCCCCCCTCACAGGACACAGAGACACAGAGAAGGAGGATGTCCCCACTGAAGACTTCTGCTGCTGCTTTTAACCTGACCACAGAAACACACAGAGACTCTCTCACAACTGGCACGCTGTGTCTCTGTGACAGTCTCTCGCGGTTGCTGTCACATCACACAGATGGGTCAGGTCACTGTATCCCTCAGAGCGACAGACATGAATGCAGAACATAATCATTGCATGAACTGTGCTGTTCAGTGTATCTCTCTGCTCTGTGTGTGTGTGTGTCTCTCTCTCTCTCTCTCTGTTTTTCCGAATGCTGCACAGTCTGTCCACTCTGTGCCTCTCTCAATCGCCACACTGCACAGTGTACAAATGTGCTGTGGGTGTCAGTGCTGTATGCTGTGTTTTCTGTTGCACTGCCAGCTGCTGTGCAGGGACATAGAAGCCCCAGCACATTGGGGGGGAGAGAGAGAGACGCAAGGGCTAATCAACAGACAACCTTCTCCAGCACCGTATGGAGGGGGGACATAGAGGGAAAAATTCAGCTGTGGGACACTCACGGCACACTACCTATCTTCGAAGTGCATGATAGCTACTGACAGAGACCAGAGAGGAGTCAGACAGTGTAGCCCTGCTACAGTGTGCCGCTGACACTTCCCTGCCCCCCCCCTTGAGGCAGGACACAGATAACATGCCACCTTCTCTTGTGCCTGTTGGGACCCAATCACAGAACAAAAGACCCAGTAACACCTCCCCCTGTTTGTCTGTCACTGTGGGAGCCAGGGTCGCATCACCAGTGCTTGCATTGCTGGGGGAGCAGTGAATGCTGCTGACTGCTGCGGTCCCTCGGTTTCTCGCCATCTGCCCTGGAGCTTGTCCCTATGCTGTGCTCTCTTACAGTGTTGCAGTTGGCAACTGTGTGCATGGCACCACAATCAATGCCACCTGGATCCTCACTGAGGGAGAGATACAAAGACAGATGGAGTGAATGTCACTCCTTGTGCCCCATTACGGAACTTCAAAGTCTGCAATACAGTGTTTTTGGGGGGTGGGGTGGAGGGGAGCTACAAACTTTCATCTTGCCCACTAAGTATTGACTAGTGACATGTGCAGTGATCTCACATCTGCTAACTAAGCAGCATCTTGTATTTAGCGTTCTTCTCTGGCCTACCGAATGGGAATAAGGTGAGGTGAAACTGAGAGGGAGATAAGCATCATGTTGTGGCACTTGTCTTGTGTTTAACCTCCATAATGAAAGTTTAGCGAGATGGAGAGAAAGAGAATTGATAGAGCTGTCTGCCTGCTGGCCGGCTTACTTATGTAAATGAAAACACTGAAGCGCTCTCATTGGAGCACTTCATTTCTTTCAACTAGAGAATAGCTTCCAGCTGTGAAACTCTGACTAGTGTCACAATCTGGTTGCATGCTCATTGGTCTGTCAGGGATGAGCCCACTGTAGACTACTCTGCATTGGACTCGTCCCTGACACACTTCCGAAATGTCATTCTACTACAAGACATTTCTTATGCAGGCACAAGAAAACATAAAAAGGATATATCCAGATAAGATGTAGTTAGGATATCAGAACTTTAGGTGTTTTAATACATGACATGGGGACTAGCCTGGCAAACAATTTAAAGTGGTAGCAGTTCAATAGTGACAGTAGCAAGTGGAGAACTCCTATAAGCTCTGTAAGGCATAAGCAGGAAGGGGAGAACAAAACCTACGGTTGCAGGAGCAGTCCAGAGGGAGGCTTGAGGACGGAAGACCAGGAGAGCAGCATGACCGGTCAATGGCTGACTCATGGCTGACTCCAGGCAGACTGCTTTCTGTAGATGCCCTTTGCGCTGCAACCCTTAGCACAGAGGACTGCAGTGCGGAGGACGACTAGAGAAGTTTGATTTAGAGAGGTTTCAGGGGTCTCGACCACACTGCCTGCCAATGCTGGTGAAATCAGAGGATCATGTAAGTAAATAACATGTTTAGTTTGGGGGATCTGAGGGTAGCAAAACACATTATCATGCAGGAGACCTGGGTTTGTATCTCATGCCTGACTCTCACACCCAGGCAGGTGGAGACTAGGGTGTATTGTAGAAGCATTATTTAGACTCTGGGAAAGGGAGTCTCTCATCCCACTACCTGATTACCTCATTCGGTGGGGATTTAAAGCGATACTGACATTGTAGATAACCACATGAAGCCATTCCTCCCCCTCCCTCAATCATCACGTATACTGTGGCAGTGTGTCACAGCAATTAGGTGGGAAATGGCACAAATGGGGGAAGGGGAATCCAGGAGGAGAGCAGCAGAAGAACAGCCCCCTGTTGCCCACATCCCAATGGCCTGACAGTTGGTCTCACCAATGACCTGTATAGTGGGATGATAACCTCTGCACAATTTCTCCCCACATAGGTACCTGGAGGGAGAAAAGGTCCCACTGCAGGGGGAGGGGCATGAGTCGAAGGGAAAAGTAACGAGGATGCATCTGATGGACTTGTGTGTCAGTGAAAAGTCTGTGAGTGGGGGAAAGTAGCACCACAAAGGGATAAAAATAGAATGAAAAACATTGTTTACTTTTGTTCACAAATTTACTAACCTGCTAAATCTCTTAGTTCATTCTACAGCATCTTAACTGCAATTCTGCAGTTGTTGACTTTTTATAATGTGTTGACCTTAACGGCACACTGAGCCAAGGTTCATTTCTATGGCAAGTGTGATGGTCGGGGGGAAGGGGGAATAGATACACTTGGGACAAGTACAAAGCAAAAAGAAGTGCAGCACACTGCAGTGTGACATAAAAAATACATTTACATTTAGGGAGAAGGGCCAACAGAAGTAGGGAGGTTAACATCCCACTATACAGGTCATTGGTGAGACCGCATCCTGAGTACTGTGCAAGGTACGGGAGTCCACCCATGAGGAAAGACTGCGACAAAGGGGATGCAGTACAGTGCAGGGCAAGCAAAACGGTTCAGGATCTGAGGAGCATGTCATATGAGGACAGACTGCAAGACTTGCACGTGTACATTCTCAAGAAGACAAGGTAAAGAGATGACATCACAGAAATGTACAAGAACCTGCACGTGATAAACAGTCTGGATGCAAGGAAATGTTTTGTTTGTTTGTTTTTAGTTCAAATACACGGAAGAGGAGGAATGTGATCAAACTAGAGGGGGAGGATTCAAGAGAGATGTCTGGAAACAGCATTTTCAAGGAAAGAAGGTTGGAAATGTAGAACAAGCTACTGGACAAGTGGCAAGGGCCAAATTGGAGAAAGCAGTTTAATGAGAGATAGGTCAAGCATATGGGCTTAGTCAGAAGAGGGAGAAGGCAGACAGTAAGGGGCAGAATGACCACAAAGGCCAGAGCAGAGAAGCTAGGTAGGGTGGGCAGACTGGATGGGCCAGTAAGCTTTTATCTGCCAACAACGTAGCTATGATTCATGTATGTGAGATATGAGTATGAGTTGTGTTTTAATAAATACCTTGGGTGCCTTCTTACCTGCATAAGAGGTCTTATGTGCATTCTTCCAGTGTGAGAACGGCAAAGCAGTGCTGTTCTGTCACACACAGAATGTGTGTGGGGCCACTCTTATAGTGGGTAACAAGGCCTACCACATATTAGAGTCATGAATGATTATTTTTTTTTTATTACATTTTATCTTTTAAAACTAGTGGTGTTTCCCTCTCAAGCGCTCTTATCACTATGGCAACCATGCAGAAAGCATAAGACACTTTTCTCAAAATAAGAGCAGGCAGTTCGGCCTAGAGGTTAGAGCTCCAAGCTCGGAACCTGGAAACCTTGTTGAGTTGGGTCTGAGTCCCTCGCCTGCCACTTGTAAGACCCTGAACAAGTCACTTAACCTCCCTGTGCTCCTGGGTCACGACTATTTATTTACTTATTTATTTAGCTTTTGTTGATCAGGTAGGCACACTAGACAAAAACAGATGCCTATTTTCAGGTTCGACCCTGGAGGTTACAAGGAAATATGACGGCAATTACTAGAAATGAGCTTCAGCTCAATGTGCTTTTCCTAGCCAAAACTTACAAAAATAAATCTTCAAATTCTTTAACACTGAAAACTAAGTTACATTTTTCTCCCCCTGATGTTTTACAGCACCGTTACTTTAATTAGATTTGTGTATGTGCATTGTTACTGCTGCTATATTCTATGAGGCTCTAAGGATCATAACCTGAATTTACTATGCAGAGCACATCTTTGACATTTCAGCACTGCATACAGGATGAATCAATATAATCTATTTATTACGAGTAGCTGAGTTTTGATGATGAGGAGGAAAAGGAATAGGTGATAGCCAATTGAATATGTCTTTGTGTATGATGGGGAGAGAGAGGAGATGTAAATAAGGCTGGTTGTTCCTGAAGAACAGTCACTCACAGCTGAGCATGTGTATTTCACAGAATGTAGTCAATATGAATTTCAAACATTTTTTTAATTAATTTGGTTAGCCATTTTTCTGTATGAAAATCAGCCGGGTCAAAATACTTACAGTATATGGTGGAATGTTGTTCTGCATGTTGGCGTCAGCGCATAGCTTTGAGGATCTTGTTCCTACATACTTGTTAATGCAGTACATTGTTGTAGTGTTGTCCGTCTGGATTGGACAGACTGACCCTGGATGTCAGAGAAGAATACCTGCATTGCTAATGTAACCCCCCCCCTTGGTGGGTTAGAGCCTGGGGTGAGGGCACAGAGTAGTATATGGATAATTATTGATACTGTTCATACCTTGGTAAGTACTTAACTGGGGCTAAAAGGCATAGTAAGGAAAGGATTAATCCTGGACTGCCCTCCTGGGACCTGCTGCTGATATGAGGTTGCCCTGGCGGGCAGGATATAAGTGTAGGCACATAGGGAGAGGGGAGATCAGTAGAAGAGGAGGGTTGGCATGGGGGCGATTGCCCACTCCGCACAGCTGTAGAATTTCTTGGCCCAAGTGTGTAGCGAGAGAGAGAGCTTGTGGGAGGACAAGGTGGCAGCCACAGTCTCGAGCCCTGTCTGAGACCCCAGTCATGCTACCTGGTGGGATTGGAGCAAGATGCCCTGTTGGCCTAAATATGAGGCATGAGGTTAAGCCAGGTGAAGAGGCACTGGGAATGGTTCTGCCGAGAGCTTCCAGCCCTGAAGCCCCATGGAGAGTGACAGTAGCTCAAGTAAAGATGAAGTGCTGTTTGCCACAGTTTGGGGACATGTTGCCCATAAGTCGTGGGGACAGTCACCCAATGAGAGCTGTACAAAGCCATCATGGGAGTTTGAAGGGAGCTTGTGGCCCTGATTTCAAAGGCCAGCCTGCTCCATGTAGAGAAGTCCCAGTCAGCCAGTTAAGATGGGACTTAGGATGGAGGTGGTGGCCCAGAGTTAAAAGACCAGCCCATTCAATGGCAACAGATGCCTGTGAGTACAAGTAAAGAGGAGAAGCGGGATCATAATGGCCCACAATGAATCTGGGGAGTAAAGCTGCCTGTATTTCGGGACATCAGATTCACTCTCCATGGGAATTTGTGAACTGTCTGCTCATGTGAACTATTTGCAATGTGAAATATGAGATCACAGCAGTCCAGGATATATGTACTGTCTACCTCATCCCAATTATATTCTGCTCCATGGAGTGTTCATTAACTTTGCCATTAAATGGGATCTCCACCATTTGTTCTATAAAGTTGTGGTCTTCAATTATTTAATCGAATGTTAGTGTGCTAGCTTTGCTTGCCTTTCAGCCCAGCACCCGAAGAGCCTTGTGCCCCGGTGTGACTGTAACACCTGGTAAATGCAAGCTAGCATACCCCTAGACATCGGGGAGGGGTGGGTTTACAATTGGGGCCTCATCCAGGATGTGTTTTTGGGGTGCTTGGATGACATTTGTGGTCCCCAAAGGTGCTGGGCAAAAAGATTCCTTGTACAAACTTTTTGAACTGCTGTTTGGAACTGTACAATATGGCACTGGAGGGCCATGAAAATCCGTGCCTCAGGATGGAGTTTGGGTGCCTGAAAGTCTCTGAAAAAAGGGTCTTTCACGTCTGGTCTATGGGAAGGATATGTAAATGGATTGATACCAAAACTGAATGATTGGATTGCCTGTACTGTTTGGGGCAGAGAGACATTTCCCCCGTGCATGAGTCCCTGTTGTTGCAGGGCAGAACTGTTCGGAGGAGGAGAGAGAACAGTGTTCTGTGCATCTGTGGTTTCCAAAACCTTTTGGTGAGCGATTAAATGATACAAAATGGCTCAGGCATCAGCAGCATCGGATGTTCCTATGTCAGCACCAGTGTTCCATTGGATGTGTGAGATGGTGGCTAAATTTTCCACTTCTGGTGAAGGTGCAATATGCCAAAATAATGGGTGTGAGATTGAGCTGTGCCCAGTTTGTCACCAGTGCTACAGAAATCACTCCAGAGGCTGATGGTATCAGTTGTCTTCACCAACCTGCCATTGGACCAGCACATCCATTGCCTCCCTGGAGTCCGAGGGATGGGAGGATTTTTTGCTGCCTGCAAGTCACAAAGAGAGAGCAGAAGCCACAGTTTTGAGTGCCCCAACGGAGTAACCCTTGGTTCCAGCCCAGCCAAGCAGCCCCATTGCACAGCCACTGGAGCCATCATGACCTATGACCCCAGAGGACTTTTATTTGCCTTTGCAACTCACTGATAAGGAGCAGGCCAGGGACATTGGAGGCAGCTAAAGCTCAGTCGCCTGAACTGCAAGAGCCATCTATTATTTATTTATTTAAAAGTTTCACCAGGAAAAGCATACTGAGCAGTGTTGCTTATTTCCAGATGCATCCCGGGGGTAAGGGGAAGGGACAGAACAAAAGTACACAGAACAGTCAGTAATATACATGGTACAATATACCAGGTCGTAAACACAATATACAGCCGAAGCAGTCCAAACAATGCAGATACAACATACTAGGAATAAGAACTGAAAATAGTCCATCCCTACAAAACAAAACCAAAATTATAAGGAAGCACATCCATTGCTTTTCTGGAGGGCCCTGTGCTTCAACACCCACGTACACATGTGGATAAATGGAGGCACAGAAGTGCCACAGGGCCCTGCGCCTCAACACCCACATACACATGTGGATAAATGGAGGCACAGAAGTGCCACAGGGCCCTACGCCTCAACACCCACGTACACATGTGGGTAAATGGAGGCACAGAAGTGCCACAGGGCCCTGCGCCTCAACACCCACGTACACATGTGGATAAATGGAGGCACAGAAGTGCCACAGGGCCCTGTGCTTTTGTAATCACATGAATGTGTTCACACAGGTCCCAAAGAGACCTGCGTGAATGACAATGCAATTCTACCATCGCAGAAAGTATGGAAATTCATTGCAAGAAAACTTTGTTAATGCACCAGTTAGAGTTAAATTGACAAAAGCAGGGAAATGTGGCATTAGGATTTCCAACCCTAACACCCCACCACCACCCTGAAAGCAACAAAAAGAAAAACTTTACGGTTTTGTCTCTCTTGAGTCTTGGCAAATAAGTGGTGGGGTCCTCCTTGGGGTTATCAACCCTAACTCTCACCCCATTCTCATATAGTCTGAATATCTGAGTTTATTTGCTGGTAGAATAGGGTGAGTGCTTGGGTTAACAACCCCAAAGAAGACCCCACCATTGATTTGCCAAGACTCTGGAGACCCAAAACCCTAATGTTTTTTCCTTTTGCTGCTTGGAGGTTGGGAGTTAGAGCTGGAAACCCTTATGCCACATTTCCTTACCTTTGTGGTATTAAGTTACCCTAACTGGTGCATTAATTACATTTTTTGCAAAGCATTTCCTTTCTTTTTGAGATAGTGGAATTGTATCTTCATTTGGGACCCGCGTGAACAGATGCAGATGTGCAGGTCCATTTGGGCAGTGCTCCATGGAAAGACTCTGTCTGCCTGCAGAAGTGCAGGGCCTGGTACATTCATTCTTTACACATTCACTTTTTACATCTTCAGTCTTTACACATTTACTTTTTACTAGGGATGGGCGAACCGGTTTGTCAAAAATACAAACTGGCCTGATGTAACCCCTAGGTGGCGCTATCCCAAGGGCTACTACCCCGCCTGCTTGGCTAGTAGCAGGTTAAGGGGCCTGAGTTCTGAAACAGGTGCCTCCACCCGGAGGTCAGGGTTGGTAGTGGTCAAGCAAAATCTGGGCACAGCCCTCCGGAACACTGTAACCCCCCTCTTTCCTTACTAGAGGCCGGAACAATACACAATAATCACTTTCACAATACCCCTGATACACCACACAAGTACCCACACTGTTTGCACTTACCACCAGGGCTTTCCTCTGGCTTGGCCCTGGGGACCCCCTTTAAAACAAGGTTATACACAGAAAATAACAGCAGTACAGTACTCTTGCACAAACTGGAACCACAGTCAGGGTAAATGCAAAAAAGAGTTAGATCTAATTTATTTAAGGGACATGAACAAGGGAAGGGCGTAATCAGGTTAATTTGCTTAAAGGCTGTATCAATCAAACAGTTATGCATGCACTTCAGGGTCCATAAACAGTCACACACTCTGGGTACCCAGATGAAGAATGGTGGGCTAGCCAGGGATGTTGCAGCTGGTTGGAGCCCTGTGATGGAAGAAAATAACATGCACAACACGCACTATTTGTAATCCAGAGCTGGAGGGCTCAGTTCGTGAAAAGAAAACAACAAGACAATCAGATGACCCACTTTTAGATTAGGCTGTTGTTGCAGGGAGCTACCCTGATGATTACTCATGATACCCAAGACTGGACACAGGCTGGACAAACATCGAGACAGCAGGTGGTTAATCTGGAGCGCCAGGAGAAGTAGGGCCCACACGAATCACCGAGGTGTCATTCCTGTTCAAACATGGAGCAGGGGGCTGATCCCCAGGCAGGTCTCTTGTCGATGGCTTTCTCTGTGTAGCGGGTAGTCTGGCTGGGCCAGTGTGGCAAGGCCCTGGCCAAATGGAGACAAATTCGGATACAGTCCATTTTGGGCTGGACACAGCTTCCAGCAAGCAGAACACAGTTCACACAGAGGGGAATCAAATCACGACCCACTAACAACTCACAGCACATTTACATGTAAGGAAATTCTACTGTACCAGGCAAACCGCTCTCCGGTCACGATTGCAAAGTCTCTGCACAAACCAGGGATTCAAAATCAGCTGGAAATCCTGACAAGCCAATTGCATTCAGCAAAATCTTTGGTCTTCTTTAGGTATGAGCCTGGTAAAAAATCAGTGGCTAACTTCGCTCTCACAAACTTGGATTTAGTCCGAAATAATTCTCTTCTCTCCCTCTCAGGGGCAGCAGGCAGACATGCAGGCTACAACTCATGCCTTCCACAGTTCTCCCATGTAAAACTACACAGAACTCTTGCCCAAATCACTTGAGCTCTTACTTCTTCACTTCTCAGCCCATAACTAACTGAAAATTGCAAGCAGTCTGAGAAATCCCCCAAGATCCAAAAGGTTCGGTTGGCTGATCTGTCTGTCAGTCACAACAAAGACTTCCCCTTCAGGTGCAAAAAGGCTCCAAAAGCCCAAAATTACAATTCCTACAGATTTTGACTCCAGACAGCTCCTGTAGTCTGGCTCCATTTTAGGTCACACCAGAACTGATTGGTCCAATATGCAGTCCCGGGCCAAATGGTGGGGATAAACAAGACAGTCCTTGCTGCAAAGAAGGCAGGTTAGACAAACTACTTTATCATTATCACTCTAAATGATTTTCAGCAAATAGTTACATCTTTCAACAGAGCTCCCTCTCAGATTACTTATGACTGCAATCCAGGCAGCTGTTAAAGAGACAGTACACAGAGGCTATACAGGCACTCTCTGGCAATCTCATTTAAACTGCTAAAACGCAGGACACCAGCCTGGCAGTGAGCATTTAGGCAACCTCAAGGAAGACTTTTTGGGAACCCCCATTTGTAGGGGGGTTACATTGAACATTCCAAAGTGTTCAGAAATGAATGGCTACCGAACACTTTCAGCTGTTCAGATTGGTTTGGACGGCTCCTATTGCGGGAACTGCAGTGCCAGAAGCGCCAGAGCAGGAGGAACCCAAAGGAGGGACCATAGACAAGACTCTGGTCCCTCATTGGATGGCCAAGCTGACAATCTCTCTAAGGTGTTACTTGATTGGATTGCTGCTCTAGCAACCCTTGTAGTCCACCTTAGAGCTACTCAGAGGAATCAGGAGGATGGAGAAGGAGCAGCAGCTTCTGTTGGCTGCTCCTTGTGTTGCAGCTCACTGAATCAATTGTTTTCTTCTGTGCTTGTGCTGCTTGCATTTTTTCCCCCCCTTGGGCAAGCAAAGAAGTCCAATGCCAATCCCCAAAAAAAACAAAAGCAGAATTTTTTTAACCTAAAAGAAGAACTTAAGGGAGGAAGGTATTGGGAACTTGGGGAAGTTGGGGGTGAGGAGTCATGGACTGGGAGTCGGGGACTCAGGAGGGGAATGCCAGCAAGGACTGGGTGTGGGACTTGGGAGGGAGTTTGGGATTGGGGTGGGGACTGGACTGGTGACTGGGGAGTACAATGTATGGGAGAGGAGACTTGGGCAGAGGATCTTCATGAACATGAACATTGAATGATGAGCCAGGATGGAAATTGAAGAGAGAGACTGAGGGCAACTTGTGAGAACTAGAGTGCTGTGTGTATAAAATCTGCCAGCCAGTCGTCAGTGCACTAGTGCCACTTCTTGCAAACTGTCTATGTGACTCCCCTCCTGTGTCAGAGAGGATTAGGCCAGGCAGGGTCCCCCAGAATCTCTGTGGGTATACTAGTAGCAGTGCCTGCAGCATCACCCTTAGCATAGGTGGTGTGTGAAATAAAATCTGCCAAGACTGCCAGCCAGTCTTCAGTGCACCAGTGCCACTTCTTGCATACTGTCTGTGAGACCCCCCCTCAAGAATTCAGTCATCTGTCATCTTCCTCCCTGTGTTCACTCAGTGGGGTATAAGCTTTGGCTCAGTGGGCAGGGCATTCTGTCATATCACATGGAATAAAGAAAAAAAAGAAAGAAATCCTTAAAGAGGAAAGTTATTGTGTCAGAGAGGGTTGGGCCAGGCAGGGTCTCCCAGTATCTCTGTGGGAATACTAACAGCAGTGCCTGCAGCATTGCCCTTAGCATAGGTGGTGTGTGAAATAAAATCTGCCAAGACTGCCAGCCAGTCGTCAGTGCACCAGTGCCACTTCTTGCATACTGTCTGTGTGACCCCCCCCCCAAGAAGTCAGTCATCTGTCGTCTTCCTTCCTGTGCTCACTCAGTGGGGTATAAGCTTTGGCTCAGTGGGCAGGGCATTCCATCACATCACGTGAAATAAAGAAAAAAAATAATAACCACTTTTTAACCCTGAACAAGTGACAGATTGGCATTATTAGTGCTCCAGAAAACAGTAAAGCAAAAGCTGGGGGCAAAGGAAGTAATAAACGTAAAAAAAAGTTTATTCAAGAGTCCAGAATGAAGCGGCCCAAAAAGTAAAGTACAACAACAACAAGCAGCACCACAGTCTGTTGAAGGGGCTGAACTAAATGCTGCTACTATCCATGTGCAGCTTAACTCTCAAAATACTGAAAACCCAGCAGGGGTTGGTGGACTGTCTATGTCAGAAGGGCTCAGTAGTACAGCCAACAAAATGTCGAAAGACAGTGGCAATAGCAAGTCATCTGAGAAAAAAAGTGCAAAAACAAAGAGTATTCCATCTGTACATAAAGTTAAAACACTTACTGGTACAACTCGCAGTGGAGTTGCTCGATTTGCAACATAGGCATATCGAATAAATCAATCTGTGACTGCAAGTGTTAGCTCTACTGAGGATGATGATGATGATGATGAGGACCATGGTCATGGTGAGACTGATGCTTGTGACCTTACCTTTAGCTATGTCTTATGCTGGTTCT
Source organism: Neoceratodus forsteri (assembly GCA_016271365.2). NCBI lineage: Eukaryota > Metazoa > Chordata > Ceratodontiformes > Ceratodontidae > Neoceratodus > Neoceratodus forsteri. Next base: position 1,094,740,953 of record CM028133.1, read on the forward strand.
GACAGTGACAATGTGGATGAAAATAATGACAGTAGTAGAGTATCAGAAGGGAAAAAGAAAAAGTCAAAGGCACAAGCCACACAAAGTGAAACAAAGTCTGACAGTAGTGATGATGATGATGGCAAGGGTGCTGCAGAGGATTCCATGATTGTCTCACCTGATGAACCTGAATCCTCTGATGATATGTCTTCCCCACGTAAACCCAGCCACTTGACTCCTAGTCCTACTGAGGTCATTACTAGACAAGCAAGGCAAATTTTATTTTAAGATGCCCAATCCCAGAGGCTCTGGGCACTGTACATAAAAACACAATCAGGGGATAAATAAAACAACATACCAATAAATAGAACAGAATTAAATAGACTGCTATAATAAATAAAATCAGAAAACAGATAAACAGGTGGCCTGGGACAAAAGCTGTTACACGTTATGTCACTACCTAAACAGTAATTCAGAACAAAACAAAACACAGACAGTCCACCTCTACTGTTTGGAATCATTTTTACGTAAACTCCAGAGATGCTTGCCAAGCTATATGTATGCATTGCAACACATGTATTAGTAGGGGAAAAAATAAAGGGCATCTTGGAACCACAACAATGTTGCAACATCTTTCGTGAATTCACCCTGTCGTTGTATATGGTTCTGGTTCTGACAGTGATATTGTGGAGGAAATTAATGGCAGTAGTAGAGTGTCAGAAGGGAAAAAGAAAAAGTCAAAGGTGCAAGCCACACAAAGTGAGGCCCTGAAAGCTTATGTATTATTCCATCTTTGTAAAGACACTTGCTGGTCCAATTAAAGGTATCAACCCTTCCATCATTTCCTGTTATATGGTTCAAACAAACAGTCTAACATTGCTGGCTGAAAATCTAGCAGAGCTCTCGGTGAACAGAACATTCCGCTGAAACAGTGGAAGACAAGCACCAGGCAAAATCTAAAAGTCCGCTTTCACCTCATGGTTACGGCCATGATAATTCTATAAGGTCCTCTGTTTTACCAGGCACAGCATGTAGTCATGCAACACCCCAAGCCAAGAGTAGCTTTACCCCCCTGATAAGAGGCAGTTGAAGTTAAAAGAAGTTTTTGAAAGAAAGTCTGAATATTCACAAAATCATCCCATAGCACAGGCAATAAATCATAAAATAGCAGAAATGATTGTACATGATTTACAGCCATACTCTATTTTGGAAGATGTGGGTTTCAGAAAGCTTATAGAATACCTAGAGCCACAATTTAAAATGTATTTGCTTGAATTTTGGTAACTGGGCTCTGAGAGCATACAGTCCCTTTTTCAGGGGTGACCCAGGTCAGGTACATAATATACAAGAATGTAAATCTATGAGCCGGCCCAGTGGCACTGAGGGTTGAGGCTGGGTGCCACACCTTTTACTATGCCAGTGACCGGGTTTGGGAATGGACTCGGGCTGCCAGGGGCTCCGCCAGGGAAGGAGGATCCAGCATCCCAGGGTGGGTTATCAGGATGCAGTAGCCCGACACTCCTCAGAGAGGCCGGGTGGAAGCACCGCCCTTGAAGGGATTGACAGTCTACATACCAGAGTCAGGGAGGGGGACGCCGCACGGCACATGAGAGGCAGACGTGCACCCACACATCGCCTCTCTGGATGTCTGTCCTAAGCGCTGGCATCCTAAGGGGGTTTGGATTGGGAGAACACAGAACAACAGGTAAAAACACCCTCACGGTCCTAGATGATGACTGCCCCAGCCGCCCAGACCACCAGTACCAGGACAGACCCCGCTATGCAGCTGGAGGGAGGGGGTACTCTAGGGGCAGACCCTGGATCTGGGGTCCGGACATGATGGGAGGTCCGAAGGAGTGAACCGTGAGGACAGGAAAAAAGGAGGATAAAAAAGAGAAAGTAAAAAAAAAAAAAACTATGTAAATCTATGGATTATACAGTGTAGGTAGGAAAAATATATACATACAAACAATAATATACATAATGATACAGAGCTGAGGAGACATACTGTATATACAGCATTTAGACAGATTCATACTTTGAGTACCATATTACCCAGTGTGAGATTTAAAAGAGAAGAGCAAAGAGTTAGACAAGGCATGTGCATGGTTTAGGCTGCAAAAGGTGCTCCGAGAGGGAGTGCTTGAACAAGGCAAGAGAGGCAAGAGAGAGAGTAGAAAAGGGGAGTGTGTTCCAAGAGGAGGGACAATATTTAATGCCAAGTAGAAAATGCATCTCAGTAACTGCTGTGCTGTGTGACGGCTTAGTAGTTCAAGTAAGGCATGCTATCCGAGAGGCTGAGGATAAGGTAGTTCACTTCACTACTAACATGTGGACCAGCAGCCAAACCATTGCCTGTCTTTCTCTTACTGCACACTGGGTCAGTTTTGCAGGCAACTCATCATCATCCTCACATACTACTAGTTTGTCTGCTACCAATTCAACCAGTACTACTATTACTACCACAACTATCTCTCAGAGCCCAAAAAAACACATCATGTTTCAGAAAAGGGCAGTTCTCCGTGTATGTCACTTTCAAGACACACACAGCACAGCACATTCAGCAAGAACTGGAAAGACTACTTGCTGCTTGGGTCACTTCACAGGGTTTGGAATTTCTCTTTTGTTGTTGCCGACAATGGTTCAAATATTAAAAAAGCACTTCACGATGGCAGCGGTGTACATACATACTGTTTTGCCCATTGTCTTCACCTAATCATTCTAAGCTTCCTGGATAATGACTGGCAAGTCTGAATCACTGTGAGTACAATGTGCAAAGTGTGTGACTACTTCAGCCATTCAATAAAAGCCCGTGGCATCCTTGCTGATATCCAGAAGGACAAAGGTCTTCCTCATCTCCAACTTGTTCAGGATGTAGCAACAAGGTGGAATTCAACTTACTTTATGATTGAACGCATCCTCGAACAAAAGGTAGCAATCAATGAGTATATCATATACAATGATATCGGGGAAGGCATTGTACTCCATTCTACTCAACGGTCTCTGCTGGAACAGTTGTGTCACATTCTGAAACCATTCATGAGCGCTACAAAAGAGGTCAGTGCAGAAAAGGCATCCTTTAGCCAAGTTATTCCACTCATTCTACTTCTCAAAAAAGGTTGGAGAAAATGAGGAGCAACTTAGATATGAACCGATCTCTAGTCAATAACATGCTTACCAGAGTTAGCAGAGATGAGAAATTATCAGCCATGACACGGAGCAAGGAGTATCTCTTAGCAACATTGCTAGAGCCTAAATCCCTGGATGCCCATTGCACAGACCCTAAGCATTGGTTGAAGGCCTTCCCTCAATTTCAAGGAAAATGGGACTGCATCTAGAAGAATTTACATATTTATATTCCCCAAGACAGACTTAGGTTAACACAGTACCAAATCCTTAATGACATGTATTGGTACCCGATGAAATTACAAAAGCTGGGCCATACACTGTTGTCACTGTGTACCAGATGTGGGCAGCATGAGGGAACCTTATATATTTTGGGAATGTCCTACCATCAGAAAAGCTCTGTGACATAATCAAAACCAATGCTGACCCCCTATTAGGCCTTGAGGATTTGTTCACCCCGGAAGTCTGCGATTTGGGCGCTTTCTCCTCTATCCCAGTGGGGAACCGTAGATACCATATGACTTTAATGTCACTAACCTTGAAAAAAACTAGTACTGTGCCACTGGATTGATAGCCAGGAAATATCCTACACAGAATGGCTCCAGGGCCTATTGTTTAATCTCAGAGCAGAACAGTTGAGGGCTAGTCTATGGGGCTCCTTGCCACGCTATAAAAAAGTACGGGATGGTTTCCACTCTCTCTACACCTTGCAACGAGGCGTGTCCACAGGTTAAGACCTCCAGTCTGTGAGTAATGAGAGCACACATGGATTTGAATTGATGAAAACAGGTGCCAGGGCACTTAAGGTGTACATACGATTTGACAGTGTGAAGCCATAGGGGTGGGGCATGACTGGTAACTGATTTGCTTTCTCCCATGTATGTATGTATGTTATGTAACCTTGTCATGCTGTACTTTGAAAACTTGAATAAAGTTCAAAATTAAAAAAAAACATTGCTAGAGCCACGTTTCCAGAACACCTTCCTGGTGTGGTTTCTGACGATATGGAGGAGTTGAACTACAGCAACTTTTGATTAATGCAGTAGATGAGGCTTCATTAGGAGGATTGGCAAGCAATACTACAAGACTGCTCCAAAAACCAGTTCAGAAGCAGATAGTGAGGAAGATGACATTTGGAGCTAGTTGCAGGACATTGAAATTCCACAAGGAGAAAATGCATGCTTAGTAGTAAGCATGGTAGATGCATATCTGTCTGAGCCCAACATTAGTATTAAGGATGACCCTTTAGCTTACTGGCAAGAGAAAAACTCATGCTGGCCAAGGCTGACTGCCTTGGCTTGTAAGTATATTGGATGTCCACCCTCCAGTGTCGGTTACGAGCATTTATTTAGCTCTGCTGAGGATGTTGTGACTGAGAAACAAACAAGATTAACACCAGACAATGTGGAGAAACTAACAATCTTGAAGGTTAACTTGCCAAACTTTGCCTATATATGTGATGCTGATCTTGAAGAAGATGACACTGACAGCAGTACGTGTGCTGCAGCTGTGAAGTGACACATCAGCTTTCAATATTGAGACTCACTGGATTGCTTAAAAGTAGAGATCTGGGACTTGCCTGCCTTTCTACCATGTCATCATCATCATCATCATCATCCTGGGGGTGGGCTGAAGGTGCAGCCAGTACATTACATTCACATCATCGCATACTGGTAGCAACTGAGGCAGACAAGTCCCTGATCTCACACAAGTCGCTTTCTCATTCTAGCAAGATTTTGTTACCTAATGCACCTAAGAATAATTATTTCTTATATAACCATAGCTTTGTTTTTCCCACTGATAGTAGTAGCAGTGGTGAAGTGGTCACTTTGGACTGCCTGGTGCTCTTGTTCTTTCAAACTGCTTTGCGTTGTGTTCCATACCGAGATCCGTTGCTATGCTAAAATAATTGGTGTTGTACAAAAACTACACCGACCCCTTCTGCAAAAAGTCAGACTCCAGAGACTGGTTAAAAAAAAACAGAGATCTGGGACTTGCCTGCCTTTTGACTGCATCATCGTCATCCTGGGGGTGGGTGGGTGGAAGGTGCAGCCAGTACATCACGTTCACGTCCTCATGTACTGGTAGCAACTGTGGCAGGCAAGTCCCTGATGTCACACACAGTCGCTTTCTCAATCTGACAAGATCATTTGTTTTATTACCTAATGCACCTAAGAATAGTTATTTCTTATATAACCATAGCTCTCTTTTTCCCTCTGATAGTAGTGGTAGTAGTAGCAGTGGTGAAGTGGTCACTGTGGACTGCCTGGTGCTCTTGTCCTTTCACATTGCTTCACGTTGCGTTCCATACCGAGACCTGTTGCTATGCTAAAATAATTGGTGACATACAAAAACAACACTGGCCCCTTCTACAAAAAATCAGACTCAGGAGACTGGTTTAAAAAAAATAGAGATCTGGGACTTACCTGCCTTTCAACCGCATCATCGTCATCCTGGGGGTGGGTGGGATGTACAGCCAGTACATCACGTTCACGTCATCAAGCACTGGTAGCAACTGTGGCGGACAAGTCTCTGTTCTCACACACACAGTCGCTTTGTCATTTTAATGCCTACCTAAATGCATAGAATTAAATAACCACATTGCTGCTAGCTTTGTTTTTTCCCCCTGGTAGTAGTGGTAGTACTACTACAAAGTACAATTATTTAAACAGACTATTGGCTGGCTCCATGGCACCAGGTGATAAGGGTTTGCTTGTCATGCTGGTGACCCAAGTTCACATTCTGAGCCCAGGGCAGCGGAAGCCAGCAGGGAGGCCTCTGATCATCATTTTTACACTCTCCTCCCCGGGGCGGGGAGTAGGGATGCACCGCTCTTGAGTGGCTCCAGGTGGCTGAGTCCAGCACTATGCAATGCACCGTGGGTGACCACACGGCATCTGCACGGTTAACCAGGACACTGCGGTATGTGCCCAATCAGGGGAGGGCAGAGAAAACCAGGAAAAATGGCTACTTTGTCACTGGATGACAGCGGCCCCTATCCTCCCTATGCCGCAGTAGCTGAGATGTCCCCGATGCTGCACCCCTCACTGCTCCGGCCTACATGGTGAACGGCATCTCTGGGCACTGAAGTCTCCTCTCCCGGCTACCCCCATGGGTAGGGGGGGCTCTCTCATCAAAGGGATATGGCAGAACAACCAGAGCGGCATGATGAGGGGGAAGCAGACAGTAGATCAGAGGATCGAGGTGGCATGTGCAGGAGATTGGGAGGTGGAGGTAAACAGATAATGCAAAAAAAAAAAAAGACTATTATCCTCTTCTAAAAAAATCAGACTTAGGAGGAGACCATTTATTTACAAACTAGAGATCTGGTCTGCAACTTTCTTGTCATCACAGTCATTTTCTCATTCTTTTCTAAGCATTTTTGGTAAATGTGCCATAACCATACTGATTTTAGTGCTGGTAGACTACTTCTGGTTTTCCCCTGATTGCAGTAGGCGGGGGTAGTAGCAGACAGCAGTCTTGAAGTGGTAGCTGACTGACTGGCTCTCTCCAACTGGCTGCCCTCTGCTCTGGCCTGGTGCTATTTTTGTGTTCCTGGCTTCTTCTTCATCACTTAACTGTCTAAAACACATCTGGTGCCTGCCTGTACCTGTTGAGAAAGAGAAATCACTACTGTTAATAATATAACTTATACACACCATTAGTATTGCTTTCTTAAATGTCAGAAACAGAAGTGATTAGACAGCATTCTCTACTACTAAACAGTTTAATTGTTTTTTTCTACAGATATGTTGATTAAAAGCAGTTTAAAATGATTTTTTAAACATTTGGCTACCATGAAACAATAAAGGTCATAAACGGTTCAGATAAGGATCCAAACCTTATATGGCTTATCAGAAACTTTTAGAACCTCAGAACCTTTTGAGGTTCTCCCATCTTTACACATTCACTCTTCACACAGTCATTCTTTGTTCATTTAATCTTGTCCCCGAGTTTTCAAGATAGTCATTTTATGACTGCCCTTATAAACATGACATGTAGAGTTTATAATATCTGGGCTGAAATGTCATTTCACACCAGGGGCGAGATATTCAAAAGTTTGCCCCTGCGCAAACTGGATTTTGTGCAGAAGTCCCATATTCAAAGCCCAGTTTGTCTGGGCATAGTGGAATAGCATCGAGACAGCCAGTGGAGGGGTGCACAAGGCAAAACTATGCAAATCTGAGGGCGCAGACCTAAATGTTGGCATAGTCCAATATTCAGAGTATTTGCATGCACGAGGGTGCTTTGTGTGGTCCCTTGTGGAGAGAAAATACCACTGACCAAAACCAACTCTTAATCCAGCGCAACCTTGGCAGTTGCTGGAAGTAGTGCACTGGTGACCCCCACCCCAACACAGTACTCCCTGGTGGCAAGTGGTGTCCCCTGCCCTCCAATCCCAATTCCAGTAGTTACATAGTAAGTCCCTGGTGTCTAGCAGTGCCCCCCCATCCTCTGATCCCAATCTCGGTAGTGTAAGTATAAGCCCCTGTTGTACAGTAGTCCCTCCACCCTCTCGACACCCATCCCTATGTTGATATAATACATCCTTGGTGTCCCGTGGTCCCTCTTCCCACCCAACACCCATCCTCTTATCTGTATAATACATCCCTGGTGTCCAGTTGTTCCCTCTCCCCTCCTGAAACCTGTTCCCATAATGTTAAAATATGTCCCAGGTGTCTAATGGTCCCTTCCCTCACCCAGTCCCCATCCCCATACATACATATGCCCCTCACCCCTGTATGTCAGAGCTCCCCCACACACAGCCACAGCTGGCCCGCCACAGCCGTGATACTCCGTTGTTAAGTAGCCCCCCAAACAACAAAGCCCTGGTCCTGTTTCCATTATATAGTGGTGTCTGCAGCCCCAGCCAACCCCCCATTGGTGGTAGTCATCCCCCCACCCACCCGTGGCATTGACAACCCATCCCACAGTACCCCTTACCGTAAGGCAGTGCTGTGCTGAAACAATGGCGGTGGACACACAGCCTCACCACACACCTCCCCAGCCACCCGCAGTCTAACAGTAGCAGAGAGCCTGCTGCTTATTTATTTATTTGCTTTTGGTAACTGGGTAAGTGCACTAAGCAAACGCCTGCCTATTGTCAGGCATGACCTGTGAGAGTACACGTCAGATACAGAGGTACAGGTACAGGGATTAACAAATACTTAGCACATCAGGTGAATACATTAAAGTCTCAGGGAACAATGGATGGCTACAAGGTACTAGAGATACACAGTTGACATAAAGCAAATAAACACCATCATTGCCTACAGTAATTGACATTTGGTAGGTTACAGTCAGCACTGAATTATCACAGGCATGGCACACAATCAGTTAAACAACGTGGCATAAGTGCATGTCATGCAGCCCATATGAAACGTTGCAAGGGGGGCAGAAACAGGAGAGAGATCAGTAAGTACCAGGAAGGGAAGGGAAGCTGGAGAGCCAGGGTGAATTAGTAACATCTGCAAGTTTCGGAGGCCACGAGGTAATTGAAAAGGTCATACTTGAGAGAGGCCTGAGATTTGAAGAGCCTAAGGTGTTGTGGAAGGGAGTTCCAGAATTTGGGGGCATAGTAGGTGAAGGCTTGTTCACCCATTTTAGTGGAGCACAATGGAATGGAGAGGAGAGCTGAAGTCTGAGAATGCAGGTGACGAGGGTGGAAAGCCGGGGTAAACATGTCCGCCAGAGAGGCTGGTATGGAAGAGTGAATTACGTTGTCAGCCAAGCAACCAAGGAAAAATAAGCACCTAGAGGAAAGGGATAGCCAGTGGAGGTCAGCATACAGGGTGCAATGGTGGGTAAGTCGAGGGGCAGACAAGGCAAACCTACAAACATTATTGTAGGAGCCACTTTTGAAGGGAGCTTACATGAACCTGCGTGAGGATAGGTAGGGCATAGCAGAGACCAGGGAATAGTAGCCCCTGAGCCACAGAGGTCATGGCTGCAGCAGTGAGGTAGTGTCAGACATGGTAAGCCAGCCCAGTTTTAGCATTGACTGACTTGAAGATTGTGTTATAGTATGCATTGCCCTATAAATAAACAGCGTGCTGCTTGCTGCTGTCAGATGGTGGGTGGCTGAGGAGGTATGTGGTGGGGCTATGTGTCACCCACCATCGATTTGGCATGGCACTAACTTACGGTAAGAGGGACTGGGGGTGGGTCGTCGATGCCATGGATGGGTGGGGGACCACTACCACTAATGGGGGTTGGCTGGGGCTGCAGCTGCCACTATGTATTGGAAATGGGGCCAGGGCTTTGTTGTTTCAGGGGCTACTTGACAAGGAGGTTCACAGCTGGTGGGCCAGCCATGGCCTTGTGGGGGTTGTGACACACCAGGGTGGGGTGCATATGTATGTACAGGGACGGGGATCGGGGGGGAGGGACCTCTGGAAACAAGGGATGTATTATACTGATACAGAGATGGGTATCGGGGGGGAGCAGGAACCACTGGACACCACGGACTTATTATTACACTAACGGGAGTGGGATCAGAGGGCATGGGGCACCGCTAGACACCAGAGACATATTGTTACTATAGGAAGTGGGATCAGAGTATAGGGGAGGCCACTAGCACCATGCATATTTCCCTGAACTAGGCTATTTGCAGCACTAAAGGGCCTCCATCACTATGCAAATGAGCCCATAATGGCATGCAAATGGCCTCTTAGTGCCTTGCATGCACAATGGACTCATTTGCATGGGAACATTTAAAAATTGCAAATTTTGCCTTGGCACTAGCCATTGTGGAGGCCTTATTTTGGGGGTGCTAGTGGGTGGGGCTAAGTGGTTTAGCGCTGAGCAACAATGGATGTATATTCAGATGAATAGCTCCCTGCACTGTTCATCTGAATGTAGCATATTTGCCCAACAGCGCTATTGCAAGACGGAGTGCAAATATTTGCGCTCCATTTTGCACTTTTTTCAATATCTGCCCCAAGTACAAAAAGACGTCTTTTACAGGATTTGAAAAATGTCACCTGTCACATTTATAAGGTGGTCTGGAAAAATGTCTGGTGAAAGTTTTGAGTCAAAGTACTGAAAATTAGTGAAGTTATGAGCAAACATTGAAATATTGCAACATTCAGTCATAACCTGGGCATTTTACCATATTTGTGCACCAAATTTTCAGCATACCCTTCTTATTATCCTACCTCAAGAACGAGGTAGGTGAATATTTTCAAATCTCTGTTGAAACGTCATTGGGCGCCACTGAAATATCATTCTACACCATAAAACAACTCACGTTGACTGGTCAGGATGATCAAGTGATGATCAGTGATTATATTAGTTCAGTAATATAAGATTGCAAGTCACAGAAGTGATACTTAAAGTTTTATTCGTTAATTATGAAAATATGAATGTCACATATCAGCAAAGACAAATGAATTATGAATTATAATGTAAATCATGTGGAGTCAAGTTTTAATCCCATTAGGAAGAGTACATGCAATATCTGGTACAGGATACATATTTGCATACTCTGTTTATGCTCCCACCTGTCGGAGCATCTCTCAGGAATCCACTCTCGGCATTAAGTACCTGACCGCCCCCCGTCTGAACCGTGTCCGCCCAACTCCGGTCTCGCCGGGCCCCTTGAGAGGCCCAGAGTTGCCAAGGGAGCTGCCGGGTATCTGTGGCCGACATTGGTCATGTGGGCCTAGGCCACTGGTGGTTCCATCGCCTCCCTGAAGGTGGGTATTTTTCTTATATGTCCCTTGGCCCGCCGCCTACCCCCGAGCTTGGTCGCATTGATGTCTGGGGACGCCCCGCTGCAGCGCCGCCTAATACGCTGTGCCCCTGATATGCACACATCCCACTGGCTTCCACCGGGGGCCACTGTTGCACCAGGCAGACCCCAGAACCCTCCCCAGAGAGAGGAGAGCAGTCTACAGATCCTCAATCCTCTCTCTCCCCTGCCAACCCCAGATGACTCGGACTCGTCCCTGATCCTGGGTCACCGTCGTGGCACGAGGTGTGGCTTCCAGCACCTCAACTCTCTGCGCCACCGGGCCGGCCATATTTGCATACTTAATTTGCATATTTCAGCAGCACAGTTTATCAGAACCAAAATTTCAGATCCTTATAACTTGGGAACAGGTTGATATTTTTTCACCAGAGCAATGAAAGACACCATTCTGGGACAAGTTCTTTCTATCTTGAAAATTTCAAACCAAAATTCTAAATTATCTGGGTGCTAAGCAATAACAAACCCTGATTTTTCCTAAAAAAGCAATATTTGGATCTCAGAATTTACACAGAATTTACACATCCAACTCAAACAAAACTTGGCACATCAAGATACTTTGCCCCGGCCCCACCCCAAACAATGCATGCAAACTTTTGTGCAACTCCATTGAACGGTGACAAAGCTATTAAAGAGCAAAAGTCAGGGGTTTAATATTAAACAGCCTACTCAACCCTAACTGTAGCAGCATTACTGTGCCACATCTTCAAATACAGGAGATCTTCACTCTCGAGGTTCCTGGTTGCCATAGAAACCTCTTGATGCAGACACAAGCTTGTTGTGTATGGTTGTCCATACACTATCCTCTATATAGTCTATAATGAGGGTTTGTTCTGCGTGGATTTCCATGGCAACTGAAAACTTGTTGTATCACAATTCAAATGTCATGAACGCGGTTGTATCCTTCTGAGGTACAATGACATTCCAGCTGATTGGAAATCCTCGAGGCAGCTAGTGCTTTTCACAGCACTGTCACACACATACAAGAATCAGTTCATGTTCTGGACTGAAACCACCAGCACATTCACTGATGCTATGAAGCACTGTGAAAACACTTGTTTTAGAAGAAAAAAAACTAAAACAAAAAGCTATACTGTATAAAAAAATGCTGGTTGAGCAATCGCATGCCCAACCAGCTTGTGCTACCACTTTAGGCTTCCGATTACATCAGATCTCTTGAGCTTCGCTCTTGAGGTCTTATGTAATCAGAGCCACTCTGTGGCAACAAGGGCTGGTGGTGTATGGTTGCCCAACCAGTATTCTCTATGTTGTGTGTTGTGTGCATTCTGAAGTGTTGTTATGCACATTCTAAACAGTAGTTCTACACAGTTCACAGGTTATAAAATTGTGAATTCCCTGTTCACGCAACATCCTGCTGTTTTCTAACCATTTGGTTCCCAAAGTTGTACCTTTAGATCATGGAACACTTCCCACCAGGTGACTGAGACGGCCATGTTATGTCCTTCAATTTCAATCAGCATTATTGAAATATTTCTGTTCCTCTGTTCGCACTATTGAAATGGAAGCATTTAATATCACAGGACTGCCACCTAGTACTGATCTGTTCTCTGAAAGAAATTCTATTTTCAAATTTCTACAAGTTAAAAGGTACAGCTCTGCGCATTAAGTGGGTATTAAGCAGCTGGAGGTGGTGTGAGGGTTCTTCATAAAGAAATGGCAAGGTTTGTTTTTTTAACAGGGAATGGGGCCAATGCTTCTGGGACTCCTCTGTAAACAAACTCTGGTCAGAGCCAAAATAGCTGCTAATGAATTGATGTGATAACGGCTTTAATTTATTTGTTATATTATTGTGATATAAAAATTCCAAACTTATATCACAATAATGGAAAAAAAAAAGAAAACCTTAAAAGTGTAGATAACACAGAAGCAGGTGCTGTTGGCTCTGGACAGACAGTACACCCCCCACAGTACAGCCAAATGTGTGAACACAGACACACACAGAGAGACAACCACACATGCTTGTGCACGCACAGACACAAACGCACACACAAGCAGCTGTTACAGCAGCTGGGCACACACAAAGAGCACCGGATTAATTAGAGTTCTAGCATATAGGGTATTATTGTCAATCAATCAATCAATCAAAATCTTTATTTACCCATTTGATCACCATTGAGCAAGCTCATTTACAAGGTGGACCTGTACTTTGCAAGGGCAAGGGTACAGAATAGAGTACAAGTAAAATATACATAAAACAACAGTAGCAAGACGTATACAACAAAATATATACAGTGTAGAAATAAAGGTAAATAATATATACAGAGATGCCTTTATAATCCTATCCATCAATAACATGTTCATAGCCTGTAAAGGAGTCCCTGGGATATGGAAAAGTGCAAGCGTAGGAGGCAGGGACGCTGGCAGAAAGATTCTAGGATACTAAGCAGGTGGTATCAGGGCATAAGAGTGGGCGATGGGGGTGTGTTGCAGTGAGTACTTAGTACCGGTGGGACTGGAATGGACTGAGGTGAACCGGTAGTACTGGTGGGACTAGAATGGACTGAAGGAGGGGGGGAGTAATCTTGGTAAGGGAACACTTAGTTTGAACGGGAAGGACTTAGACTGAGTGGAAATGTCAGCTGGACAACTAAGAAAGGTGGAAACAGTTACAGAGCTCCACAAATGTTTTGGCATACAGAGTCTTGAACATAGCAAGACTAACAGGGGAGCTAAGTCTCAGCGATTTCTGTATCCTATTCCAAAGCGCGGGCAGGACAAAGCTTATGGCTGCCCTTCCAAAGCGGGTACTGACCCGAGGTACTGTCAGGGAAACCAGCGGGTGACTTCTCAAGGCATAATTCCCAATCAGGCTTAGTGGGAGACAGTCAGCATGGTATTGTGGTAGTTTGTTGGTGATGGCTCGGAGCGTCCAGAGGGCTGCATTTCTACATACAGTATGTCCAATTTAGCAAGGTGTGAGGCTGGGCACTGGTCATATATGAAGTCAGCATAGTCAATCAGTGAGATGAACGTGGATTGGATGAGCTGTCTTTTGACGTCTGTGGTCAGCAGGTGATTTATTCTGAAGAAGAGTCCAAGCCTCTGCCTCAGCTTTTTCAGCAGTTCTTCTATATGTTCCACAGAGGAGAGTTTATTGTCTATCCAGACACCCAAATACTTGAATTTCGGTATGTATTCAAGATGTTCACCTAGTAAGGTGGAGATAGAAGGTAATGGACCAGCAGCGGCAGAATATGCCCCCTTGTCAGTTGGCGAGAATAGCATTGCCTTGGTTTTCTTGGCATTAACATACTGAGGAGCTGGTGCTGCAGGATGTTAAAGTCAGTTTGCAGGTCGCCACATGCAGCTTCAGGAGATTCACAGCTTATGTAGAGCACCGTGTCATCTGCAAACAGGTGAATGCTTGCTTCCTTAATGCCTACATCCAGGCTGTTGATATAGATAGCAAACAGTAATGGTCCCAATATGGACCCCTGAGGGACACCTCTTTTTATCAGTTTAAGCGAAGAAAGCTCCCCTTCAGCCTTGATTTGTTGTTGCCTACCAGTGAGTTACTCATGGAACCAACACAAGGAGGTTCGGTCTAGGCCTGTTGTTTGTAAAGTGGAGAGGAGCAAACAGTGGTCGACGGTGTCGAAGGCCTTACTGAGATCCAGGAAAACTGCATAGATGAATTTTTTGTTGTCTAAGTCCCGTTGCCAGTCGTTAGTTACTTTTGCCAGGGCCGTAATGGTACTGTGCTTTGCTCTGAAACCTGACTGCATAGGGTTTAGTAAGTTCGAGTTGTCTATGAAAGATCTCAGCTGGGTGTCCACAATTTTTTCTAGAAGCTTGGAGAGTATGAGGAGGAGGGAGATCGACCTATAGTTATTTAGGTCACAGGGATGCCCTGATTTAAACAGGGGGATGACATGAACAACTTTCCACAGCTGAGGGAGGGAACCTTGTGATAGGGACAGGTTGAATAAGTGAGAGATAGGTGTGGCAAGGATGTGATTAGCAATTTTCAAGTAATATGGGTCGAAGAAGTCAGCCCCAGCACTTTTTTTAGTGTCCAATTTTAGGAGAAGATCTTCAACTTCCTTTATGGAGGTGGGTAAGAATGATAAGGTTACGATATTGTTACTCGGTTCTGGGAGCTTAGTGTTGATCTGTGGGTGTAGTCTGCTTACTGGTGCGTTATCGAATGCTAGGTCTGCAGTGGCAAAATGATTGTTGAAGGCCTGCAGGATGTCGTCTCTGTCATTGATTATAGCATTGTCAGTGGTAATTTTGGAGGGAAGCACATTTCCTGGAGAATGACCAGTTAGTTCTTTTAGTGTGGACCAGAACTTGGTAGGGCATTTCGACGCAGAATCTAGCTCAGATCAGTAAAAATTGGCCTTGGCCTCTCTGACCATCTTAGTGCAGGCATTTCTAGCTGTCCTGAAGAGATACCAGTCTTCGTCTGTGTGTGATTTACGAGCCTTTTTCCAGAATTGATCTCTTTTTAGTAAGGCAGCCTTGAGGTCCGCTGAGAACCAATGACATGTTCTAGCTTTTATACGTGCTTTTACCAGAGGAGCATGGTTATTTAGGGCACTGGTTATAATTTCATGGAAGATGTTGTAGGCATTACTCACCAATTTAGCAAGGTAAAAACTCTGCCAGTGCAAAGAGTTTTTTAATTCATTGAAGTATGCGAGAGGATCGAAGTTCGTTCTGGACCTTTTAGTGGAAAATTTAGATGTTGGCGAGGGTTTAGCGTCAGTTCTTATACCAGCAATAATGCAGTGGTCAATAACATCAGCTGAAAAAATTCTGGCATGGGAAAATGAATATGGTTTGCTTATGGGAAGGACATCCAATAGGGTACTGTTCATTGGGTTTTTCTTGTTAATGCGAGTTGGCTCAGTAATAAGTTGTGTGAACCCATGGGAGTCACAGAATTGCTTCAGGGGTAATGAGACCTTAGTCAACCAATCATAATTAAGGTCTCCTAGAATAATTGTTTCAATGGGGACAGAGCCCATAATAGATGACAGATGGGACAGGAGCTGAGGCCCCGCGGCTGATGGTCTATAACAGCCTATGACACAGAAAACCATTGATGGGGAAAGTTCAACTTTAAGGGACAAACATTCGAATCCACCTGCAATAGAGGTAGAGTCTAGGATGGACACTGAAAATTTGTTTTTGAAGTAGATGACTACTCTGCCTCCCCTGGTCTGCCTATCGGCTCTAAATAGGAGGTTGTTAGGGATGTTAACCTCTCTATCTGGGGTGGATGCCCGAAACCAGGATTCAGAGAGCACAAGTACGTCTAGTGCGGTATGAGTAATCCATGCCTGGACTGATGTAAATTTCCTTAAAAGACTGCAAACATTTGCGTGCATAAAGCTGACTCCTTTCAGTCTTGTAAGGTCGGATGGAGATGAGAGAGCTTTTGTGGGACCAGGGTTGAGTTCAACATTACCTGAACACAAAAGTAGTAGGAACACAATTTTCCTTAGGGCAGCGAGGAGTAGTTTGAAACATGAATCTTTCTGCATCTAGTATAAGTTTGAGTGTGGGGGTCCGCAGTCCAAAGTTTCCCCTTGTGCTGACCTAGGGATGCGTAGCCTATGGTCCATCCAGTACAGCACCAAGACATGTAGGTTTTGGGTGGGTGGGGTGAGGGGCCACATATTGGTAACAAGGTAGTGGTCCCACCTCGAGGAGATTCCACAAAGTGAGAAGGGTGCAGAGTCATGTGGTGGCAGCATAAGTTATACGTAGTATTAATATAAAGGCAGTCTAGCAGTGGTAGGCATGACTCTATGTTGGGGTCAATTCTGCTCGAATAGTCTGTCACGTGGGGTACCATACATAAGCAGGTAAGTAACTGAAACCACACGAGGACTGCCACGATTGCCCAATGTGTTAACAGGGTGCGAGTTGCACCAAGACTCACTAGCTAGGTTCTATAAGTCTCAAGGATCACTGCTCCGTGATAGACTAGCTAAAAGAGACAGGGATCAATGGTACACAAAGATACATGAAAACAGCCTGTCGGCACAGATGTCTTAAGGATTTATCTTCAACAGGCAGAGGTATCCTACCGATTACGCTTCATGAAGAATATTGGGGAATTGCTTAGAGGAGACAAGTGAGCTCAAGAGAGGATCACCCCTTTAAGAAGTTACAGAAAGGAGAGCCCCTTTAAGCAGTTGCTGTAATTGACCAGTGTGAGGCCTCGGGGGGACGTGGATCACTGGGGAAGTGTACTTAATAAAGGAGGGAGGAAGGGGTTGGGGCATGGGCGAAAAAAATTGTCCAGAGAGCAGTACAGCAAGGCAGTGGCCGAGCTGTGTTTTGAAAATATAAACATCAGGCAGTCAGTTAAAGTTCGCTACAACTCTGCTAGGCAATTCCTACATACACAGTGCAATAGTTTAAAGGTAAAATGTTTAAGCAATAGAAATGTTCAGTAGTGCAAGACATAAGCTATATAGAAGTCAGGCCTAGCTAATACAGCAGGCTAAACAGCCGAAAATTCCAGGAGGAGAGAAAAAAAAAATATATATATATATCCACATGAGCAGTAAATTCAGCAGAAAAAATTATCCAGAGAGCAGTACAGCAAGGCAGTGGCCGAGCTGTGTTTTGAAAAAGGTGCCTTGTGTGCTTCCTTTCTCAGTGGGGATCTGCAGCATCCAATTGGGAAGCAGCCACAGTCCCCAGGAGCCAGTCCGATCACGGGGATTGAAGCCTGACAGCTCCGAGCTAGGAACTGACCAAACGTACTTGCTTTCCTTGGTCGGGGGTGGCGGGCTGGATGCAGAGGTCCTGCCGCCAGCAGGTAGCAGCGCCATGGCCACTCGGCTGAAGTGGAGAGCCTTGTTTGGGCTTGTGTCTGCTTTCCTTGGTCAGGGGGTGGCGGGCTGGATGCAGAGGTCCTGCTGCCAGCAGGTAGCAGCGCCAGGGCCACTCAGTTGAAGTGGAGAGCCTTGTTTGGGCTTGTGTCTGCTTTCCTTGGTCAGGGGGTGGCGGGCTGTATGCAGAGGTCCTGCCGCCAGTAGGTAGCAGTGCCAGGGCCACTCAGTTGAAGTGGAGAGCCTTGTTTGGGCTTGTGTCTGCTTTCCTTGGTCAGGGGGTGGTGGGCTGGATGCAGAGGTCCTGCCGCCAGCAGGTAGCAGAGCCAGGGCCACTCAGCTGAAGTGGAGAGCCTTGTTTGGGCTTGTGTCTGCTTTCCTTGGTCAGGGGGTGGCGGGCTGTATGCAGAGGTCCTGCCGCCAGTAGGTAGCAGCGCCAGGGTCACTCAGCTGAAGTGGAGAGCCTTGTTTGGGCTTGTGTCTGCTTTCCTTGGTCAGGGGGTGGCGGGCTGGATGCAGAGGTCCTGCTGCCAGCAGGTAGCAGCGCCAGGGCCGCTCAGCTGAAGTGGAGAGCCTTGTTTGGGCTTGTGTCTGCTTTCCTTGGTCAGGGGGTGGCGGACTGGATGCCGAGGTCCTGCTGCCAGCAGGTAGCAGCGCCAGGGCCACTGAGCTGAAGTGGAGAGCCTTGTTTGAGCTTGTGTCTGCTTTCCTTGGTCAGGGGGTGGCGGGCTGGATGCAGAGGTCCTGCTGCCAGCAGGTAGCAGGTAGCAGTGCCAGGGCCACTGAGCTGAAGTGGAGAGCCTTGTTTGGGCTTGTGTCTGCTTTCCTTGGTCAGGGGGTGGTGGGCTGGATGCAGAGGTCCTGCCACCAGCAGGTAGCAGTGCCAGGGCCACTCAGCTGAAGTGGAGAGCCTTGTTTGGGCTTGTGACACACACACACACACAAAGACGACCACACATGCTTGTGCACGCAGAGACACAAACGCACACACAAGCAGCTGTTACAGCAGCTGGGCACACACAAAGAGCATTGGATTAATTAGCGTTCTAGCATGTAGGGTATTATTGTAGTTGCTTGTACAGCAATACAGGACTTCTATGCAGCAGACGGTGCATGGCTGTTGAGGTCAGTAGAGAACATGTGCCAGTGGTATTCTGGGACTGGGGCTACCATCAGGTACTAGAGATATTGGCAGAGGGACAGATAGGGGTGGCATGCCAGCAGACACCAGAGTAAAGTTACTGGAGGATCAGGGAAGGGGTAGTACCTGAGGCAGGGAAATCACTGGGAGATTAATCAGGATAGAACAGCTGAATATAGGATTGCCCAGCTAAGAAGCAAAATCTTATTTTTCACAGCCACAAAGGGGGTTCCAGATATGAGGCAGCCAGCATTTATATGCAAAAGGGTCTGGAAAGGGCTAGCAGCCCTGAAGATAGATAAGGCTCTGGAACCAGATTTGAAGCATCCCAGTGTGCCCAGGGAACTCACAGCAAAACGGGCTGAACTCCCAGTAGGACTATTCAATAGCTCATTACAGACAGGGAAGTTCCAAAGACTGGAGGGTGGTGGATGTAGTTCCGGTCCATAAGGAGGGGACAAGAAACAAGCAGGGAATTACAGACCTGTCAGGCTTACCTCTGTAGTCAGGAAACTGATGGAGTCACTAGTCAAAGAGGCCCTCGTGGACTACCTGGAGAGCAATGATCACTAGGATAGTAAACTGCATGGGTTCATAGCAGGGTAGTCTTGTCAGACTAACCTGATACTTTTCTTTGAGTGGGTGATGAGTGCGTTGGATAAGGACCACTCAGTGGATTTACTCTACTTTGACTTAAGCATGGCTTTCAACTCAGTGCCTCACAGATAATTCTTGAAGAAGATGGGGAGCCTGGGTGTGGCTAGGGATATAGTAAGATGAGTAGGTAACTAGTTAAAGGGGAGGCAACAGAGGATTGTGGCTAGTGGGGTCAAATCAGAAAAGAGGAAGGTCATGAGTGGAGTACCACAGGGATCTGTCCTGGGCCCAGTCATCTTCAGTATGTTCATCAGCAATATTGGAGAAGGAATCCAGGGCAGGTTGTGTCTCTTCAAAGATAACATGTCTCTGCAGATAACATTAAGCTGTGTTGGAAAGTGGATAGCAGTGATTGAATTGAGGAAATGCAGAGTGTCCTGCAAAGATTAGAGAGTCGGTCCAGGGTTTGGCAGTTGAAATTCAGCACCAGAAAGTGAAAGGTGATGCACCTAGGGAAAAAGAACCCCAGGACTGAGTACTGGATGGGTGACGTAAGACTTAGCACTATGACTGAGGAACAAGACTCAGGAGTTATCATCAGTGATGCCCTCAAACAATTGAGCCAGTGCAACAAGACCTATAGTAAGGCAAACAGGATGCTGGGATGTATCAGGAGGGGTATTGACAGCAGAAAAATTAAGGTAATACTACCTCTATACAGATCTTTGGTGAGGCAACTCCTGGAGTACTGTCCTCAGGAAAGATAAAGACAGGCTGGAGATGGTGCAGCAAAGGGTGACACAGATGATTCAGGGCCAGCAGGGCAGGTCTGACGAGGATTGCCCCAAGGTACTGAACATGTACTCACTGGAGACCAGATGGGATGGGGAGATACGATAGAGATCTTCAAGTACCTGAAAGGAATAAAGAAAGTGAACAGTTCAAGGTCAGGAGGGCATGGGTGGAAACTGACAGCAGGGAGGTTCAAGAGGGATACACGGAGGTATTATTTTACAGAAAGGGTGGTGGAACCATAGTACAGTCTACCAGCTGAGGTCATGGGTGCAAAAACATTAATGGTTTCAAGCACGGTTGGAACAGAGTGAAGGGTATCGTGGTTACTCAGGGCAACAGTAACAGTGAGGGGAATAGGGAGGTGGCTAGAGAGTGCTAGAACCCTGTATGGACAAAAAGTACCAGGGTTACATAGGGAACCATGAGCAGACTGCAAGGACCATCAGTCTTTTTCTGGTGTACTTGACTATGTCTCTGTTTTCAGTGAAGTCTTGCTTGTTGACCAGTTTGTGCAATGCATGTATGTACAATAGCCCAGCAGTATGAGGCTGAAAATAGGTAGTATTGTCTCACCTTCGTTTTCTGATCAACAAAAGCTAAATAAATAGGTACAATATGTTCCTCTTATTTGTATGATTTACTTTTAATTACTTTGTAATTGTAATGTCCTACTCCTCCCACTTGGTGAAGTCAGTTGCTAATAATCATCTAGTGAAATGCATGGGCTTATCAGGCGGGCAACCATGTAAATTGGTACCTTAGGCTAAACTTGCTATCAAGAGCAGGAAAGTTTGGGTTTAAGCTAAAGGGTAATTGACAAGCAGAATTACAAAGCGTAGTCCTGGTACTCCAGCAGTTACTGTATATAAGGAGACAGTGACTGTATGGAGCATAGGTGTAGTCAGCTGCAGGGACTGTGCCCCGGAAGAAAATAACACCAATTTCCTAGACACAGGGTGGGGGAAGAAGTCTTACATTATATTGGAGATAGAACAAAAAAAAATTCTTAATGATAGCCTTTATCCCACATTAAAAATATCATTGTTAATCAAATGTTGTTCAAGGTTAGTTTATTTTTTTTTATTTATTGTATTTATTGAAATGTTTCACCAGGAAGGCACACTGAGCAACAGGTTGCTCATCTCCCGGTGTGACCTGGGGGGAAGGGGTACAATAGGGATGAGACATTTTACATTTAAGTTACAAAGATCAACATAGCATACAAATAATTAAGGTAGTTGTTACAAACAGTGTTGCAGACATATGTAATTTGTGAGAACAATTAATAAGTGCAATGGTAATAAGTGAACAAGTGCTATCGTGAAATAAGGGGTGAAGGAGAGAGAGGACGAGATGACAGTGCAGAGTCGTGTTCCAGAGAGATCCCTTCAGGATGTGGGGAACCCTGCAATGGGACAGAGGACTGGAGTAGGGATTAGAGAGGGAGTGAGAGAGAGGGAGTAAGTGTGATTAACACCTAGGAGGGGAAAAAAGGCCTGACCCAAAAAGGAGAATCTTTCAGGATGCGATGAACCCTGCAAAGGGCAAGGAAGTTTAGACGATTGTAAACCCTCCTGCGGTTAGGTGTTGTAATTATAGAGGGATAATGAGAGGGAAAGAATGAGAAATAATACCTGAGAGGGGATGAGGTCTGATCCAAGGAACCCTCCTGGATGCAAGGGAACCTGTAAGGGGACCTGGAAGATGAAGGACAGGTAGATGGGGGAAGAAAAGGTGGCATGCCTAGGCACTATAGGACCCCTTCAGCATGTTGAGAACCCTGCAAGGGGAGTGTGAAGGCTAGGGGGAAAAGGGTGAGAGAGTAAGGGAAGGGAAGGGAGAAAGGTATGAGAACTAACACCTAGGAGGGGCTAGGGGCAGTAGAGGCAGTAGAGTCGGTAGATGCATTCAGTAAATTCCGAAGTGGGAAGAACTGTAAGATGAAGGAAATTAAGGTGGGTCATGACAGGAACAGTTAGATGCAAGACAGTTGGAGAGGGCAGTGTTGATGGAGCAGAGGGAGGAGGAGTGGTGTCAGATTTGGAGAGGTAGACAGTTCCATATTTTAGGGAAATGGTGAGAGTACCCTGACTGTCCAGAGAGGGTGTAACAGAGGGGAACAGTTAGCATGCGAGTGTCAGTAGATCTGAGGGAGTGGGAAGGAGAAGGGGTGTTATAAATGATGGGAAGCGGTAGGAAGGGAGTTCACAGAGCCAGTGTTTAGTGGTGAATTTAGCGCAGTGTGAGAGGCATCTATTTGTAAGGGAGGGGAAGTGAAGGAAAGGGCTCGATAAAGGTCACGGTGGAGGAGGTGTGAGAGGGAGCATCAAGAGCAAAGTGGCAGAAGGGTTGAAGAGAGGTGTCAATCTGGTCAGGAGGACTTAGGAGCAGCACCATAGACGTGTGTCATGAGTAGTCAAAAAGGGAGGATCATCTTCAGGACAAGCTCACCCTAGTCTTGGGAGGGATGCAAATGTGGTTCCTGAACAAGGCACTAAGCTTAGGGCGCAATTTTTTCTGGATGGCCTCAATGTGTCCAGAGAAGCTGAGGTGTTGGTCTAACCAAATCCCAAGGTATCTGAAGGATGAGGTGTCTTCAAGTAAAGTCCCGTGAAGTGTGCGGAAAGTGGGCAGGTAGGGAAGCCTAGAGAGTCTCTGCCTTGTGCCAAAGGTCATGGAGATGTCTTCTTGGCATTGAGGAATAAGTGATGGTTTGCAAACCAGAGCTGGACCTTGTTGGAGTCATGCTGCAAGCTGGATGTAACCTCAGCTGGGCTTGAGCCTGATGCATACAGGACTGTATCATCAGCATACATGTGTGTGGCAGAGGAGGGGGAGCAGACAGATAGCAGGTTGTTAAGTTTAAGCCCAAACTATGCATGTAGTTTGTTTCACTATATAAGGCATATAAATACATCTTACAGTGGGACAAGCCAAACCTCCTATCTCCTTTGTTAAGTAAAGCAAATTCCTGGTTTTTTTTGTATTTCACATTTTATTGATTTTTAATGATTAAAAACAGACAATTTACATTATGGTCCCTGGCTGGGGCAAACCCTTTGGAGTTACAACACTAAATAAAAGTGAATAATATATAACAATGTGCATCAGTGGCTCAGCAGGTTACACACTAGCCTCTGAGGCTGAAAGATCAGAAAGTTGTGGGTTCTAGCCCCACAGCAGGAACTTGGGGTAAAACCCAATACATAGATACACAGACACTGTCAACAGATAAGTAAGTAAGTAAAATGTTCATTCATAAATTACGTTATGAATTGGATACACTCAATTGAGCATTTACAGTGAGGTCCATGTGTCAAAACATATTACAGTAAATTCAAAAAACAAATACAAAAATACAAAATTCTACTTAAAAGAACGCAGCCTGAGTACAATACCCCACTAACTCTTGGATTCTATTTCTTTTCAAGTACAGCATTCTAGTACAATACGTGTTGAACATTTATTTAATTTAAAGTGCAACAATGCCTAGTATTTTCATTAAATACCCCTAACCAGAGTTTTATATTCCACCACTTTGTAATGTTTCCCACAGTTCTTAAGTTTTTAGGCAGGCCATGCCACAGCAGTGGTCCTCTAACAAATACGGATTGTTTCCTTATTTTCGTGTTGTACCTTGGTATAGCAAGATCCAAAGTGACCGCTGATCTCAAAGAATCAACTTTTACCCTTGGAACCATTTTTTCCGTGATATAATTGGGTAATTTGCCCAATAGCCCTTTTTTCACAAAACCCAATAGATGTTCACTACGGCTGTCTTGTAAATACTTCCACCCAAGCTGTCTATACAACAAACATTTGTGTGTTAGACGAGGGACTCCTAATATAAAGCAGGCCAGCTTACTAAGGCAGATGTCCAGCTTATGCAGATCTTTTTTTAAACCTGTGGAGTATAGGATATAGAGGATAATGGATGGAGATTTATCGGTAACCACGCTGAAATCGCTTCGAGAGGTTACCGTGACAATCAAACCTCAAGAGCGAAGCTCGAGAGGTTTGCAGTTGTCATGGTAACCTCAAGAAGCAGTTTCAGTGAGTTTACCAATAAATCCCCATCCATTATATTTTATAGTGTATGGGCTGAAAAATGTAGATGTTTCTTACTAAGTTTTCTGTGGTGCCTCTCCAGATTAGAGCCAGCTCTCACCACCACGCCATCCGTTGTGCGCCGCTTGTGTAAAGGACCCACGCATGAGCAGATCCATTCCTGTTGTTATGGTATCGATGTGATGTACTCAAGAGGGGTTAACAACCTCTTGATGTCACATCAATACCATGACAACACTATAAACTTGCCAAATTTAGACAATAATAAGGGCTTTCCATACATTATATCTCCATAATTAAACAAGGGGAGAATAATATAGTCCATTACCTGCTTCCTTACCTCTGAACTCATGCAATCTTTGATTCTATAAAGGACACCTAACCTTTTCCTGATGTTCACGGCCAAGTTGTTTATATGGATGGTCCAGCTCAGGGAAGTGTCCAGCCATAGTCCCAGATAAGGGCCTATGGCCCACCTAGTCTGCCAATTTGAGCTTGTAAGTACTGATAAATACTTGTAAGTACCGGTACATTTTTTCTTTTTTGTTAGTTGTTTAACCAGGACTAGCACACTAAGCTGAAAGCTTTTTTACAGGTGCAACCTGGAAGCACAGGGAAGTTAAGTGTCTTGCTCAGGGTCACACAGTCTGCAAGTGGAAGCTGTGGGATTCAAAACCAGGTCTGGTCTACTGGATGTCACCAGATTTGCAGTTCAGAGCCTTAAACCACTGCGCTATACTGCCTCCCTAAATTGATGCTGTAGTGCAGCATGAGGGGGATGCTGTAGTCCTGAGGTGCTGTCTTTCAGATAAGACATTAAATCGAGAATCCAAGGTCCTATCTGCATGTTCTAGTGGTTGTTCAGGTAGACATTAAATATCCCATAGCACATCACCCTTTTTAGCACTTACTACCCCGCTTCACTCAACCTACCCCTATCCCTGCCCTTTCCCCCTCATACCCTACCACCCCTCACCTCATCTCCCTCCACAGTCACCCACCTCCAACCACTAATTCACCCCCCACTGCTACCCCCTGCTAATACCTTCTAACGTAACAGCCCATTTCCCTTTCATTTCTCCTTCCTCGGTATCCATCCCCCTTCTCCTCCCTCATCTTGTTTCCGACATCTCCCATCTGCCTGTCCCCCTATTCTGATAATGCTCTAGCTCAGAGCTGCTCTTGTCTACTGCACTGTTCACTCTCTGGCCCAGGGACAAATTGTTATATGTTTTAATCTCTCACTTGGTTTGGTTTACTGGAATCATTTGTTCTATTGTCTGTTCACTGTTTTATGTATTTTGACTACTTGACTTGGAACCTTTGTAAAAGAGCATGTTGCTCAAAGGTTGTTTCCAAATATTCAAATAAATAAATAAATGAATAAAATTAAAACACCTCAGAAAGAGTAAGGGAATGTCAACAATGTTATGGCCAAATTCCCCCCATTCACAAAAAAAATCTACAGTTTAATATTGTCATAATACACTATAAAGATCAAGTTTTCATAACGGTAACATAGCCATTTGAAGAGCAACTCTACATTTTTGCATGTGCATTCATAAATAAGAAGTTTCAGCTGTTGCAATTTACTAGAGAATACGTTTTCTTTTTCATTTTCAAAGTTCTTTTCCAAGATTTACAGTATATCTTGGTAGTCCATCTAAAAAGTCTGCATAGAAAACATTTGAAAACATTTGCCTCTTCCCTGTTAACCTCACAGTGCCTTTGTTTTTGACACCACAGTGCTGATCATGACAGCAGACTGTGATGTTACAAACAGCAATTATGGGGATAGCAGAGGGGAGTCAGATTCATTCTGAAAGACCCAGTGAAATAATTGGTGCATTATTTACAATATTTAGTGGACCGGCAGCAGGAGAAAAATAAAAACAATAGCAAACAACTAGAAAACAAAGTTACAACATAACTGGTGTAAATCTAGTGTTTTAAAGCTTTTTGTTATAATAGAGAGTTGCTCTTTAAGGGCACAATAGTATACTGATTATAAACACATATCTCTATGGGAAGGCCTATAGACAATAACCCTCTACTGTAGATAGATAATAGATAATTTATTTAAAAATGCCTTGCTAAAAATCAAGTCGCTGTACATAATGTAGTCGTAATATAAAAATTAACATAAATAACAGCACTGGCAGTAATAGAGCAAACCTGCAAATTGAAAAACAGTGCAGATATCCATAACTGTTTCAGTCTCCTACAAAAGCCTGTCTAAACATCATTGTCTTGAGTCTGCTTTTGAACTTTGTGACAGATGGGACAGAGTAAATGTTTGTGGGTAAACCTTTCCAAAGCAAAGGGGCAGCTACAGAGAATGTTCTGTCCTTGATCAATTTTAACCTTGATTTCAGAGTGACCAGAAGGGCAGTCCCAGTGGAACACAACTCATGGACTACTAGGCAGGTTACAGAAAGGTCACCTAGATACTGGGGTCCTAATCTCACAAGGGCCTTAAAAGTAAGTAAAAGGATGTGAAAGTCAGTCCACTATCTCACAGGAAGCCAGTGCAGAGAGCGTATCGCTGAAGGGATGTGGTCACTTCTCTTTACTGAGGTGACTGCAGCATTCTGTACCAGCTGGAGATGGCAGACCTGACCAGTTGGAAGGTCCCGGTAGAGTGCAGTGCAGTAATAAAGACAGGAGATGACAAAAGCATGCAGCACTGCGAAGATTGTCACAGTCAAGGCAATCCAGTATTCTTTAAATGACATAAGTGATTACTGACCACAGCCAATGCCTGAGGAACAAGTGACAGCTGTTGGTCAAGAGTTGCCCCTAGATTGCAAACCACTTGCCTAGCCTGGAGTTTATCTCCCTCAAAAATAGTGGTATAGAGACTATCCAAAATGGATGACCTAAGACGATCTTCTCCCACCAGTAGCAACTCAGTTTTGCCAGGATTAAGCTTCTACCCACTGTGAGCCATCAGCCATCTGATCTGAAATAGAGCATTCTCAAGCATCATCATCAAGGAATCCTGTCTGAGTTTAAATGAAATATATAGCTGGGTATCATCACTGTAGAAATGAAAACCGGAATATACAGTACTTTTAGATCACATCTCTAAGTAGAAGGATGAACACTATGAATAAAAAAGGACACAGAATAGAACCCTGAGGTATGCCACAGTCAGTGACAGAGGAGTAAGATCAAAATTTATCTAAAACAGGCCAGCCCCCCTGGCACAGCAGTAGTGCTACCACTTGCAACACTGGCTACCCGGGTTTGGTAGCATGCCCAGGTCAACAGAGGGCTGGCCGGTGGGAGGAGGCCTGAGTACCTGACAGGCTTGCTTTCCTTCTCCAGGTGGGGTGGGTTGCTCTCCTCACTGCCATACTGCTACCTGGGTGATCACGGGTGGTGGTGCAGCTGAAGAGGCAGAATGGCAGAGAAGGGCAGGCATCAGCTGAGGACTGGAGTGGAGGTACATCTTTATGTGTCTCTGTCTCATTAGTCCTCCCCAAGTGCTGATGTTCACAGCGGGAAGGGACCAGAACACAGAAAAGACCCCACATCTGGGCCAGGCAATGGGCTCCCACACCAAGCGACTGAAGAGGAACCGGGGGGACTCCAGCTGCATGCTACCCTGAAGTTTGGAGCGGGTAAGGAGGGGCCTCCTCTGCCACACCTGATGGGGCATTAACAGAGTAAACCCCGATCCTCTTGGCATAGCCTTGGTGGTGCCTTGGGAGCCCAGAGAGGGACTGGACATGACAAAGGACAGAGACTAAAAATAGAAAGTAAACAAAAAGAAAAAAATTCTCTAAAATCACCAACTGATGGCAATCGCTCAGGAAGGATTGGAACCAATCCAATACAGTCCCTACAGCCCAAACGATCCTCCTCATATGCTTCACTAGCTCCTCATATTCTACTATTTTGTGATGGTGGCAAAGAAGAAGACTCTTTTGCAGTGAGCAAAGAAGAGGAGGAAGAAGAAGAAGAAGAAGCAACAACTGGAACACCCGAGGCGGGGCTGCCCAATGCTGTACTGTGTTGTGAAGAAGATTGCTCTGAATCTGATTCTGTACTCCATTCTACAATAGTATGGACTTCATAAATTATTTCTTGTCTGTTTAATGCAAATGAAGTGTCATCACCATTCAGCAGTTGCTTTAATCTGTATCATGAGTCCTGGATTGTTGCTTTAATGTAGTGGTCAGACTGAGGAATTTTACATAGTTTTTCATCTTCATCAACTTTTTTTATCATTCATTCGGTGAGACCTTTTTGTATTCTGATGGGCAACCTGTTGCTGTCAGCAGTGAAGGCAGCATGTAGGATGGGATTTCTGCATACTCTAAATGGTCCCTAATCAGACCCAAGCAGTATTTTATGAAGTATGGCATAGTGCTCCTGTGAATGACTAATAAAAAGTAAGTTTAAAATTTTTATTAAGGGTACCACCAGGCTCAGAATTGCTGTGTTTGCACTCACCTCTCTGATCATTTCCCCAAATGGGTGGAGAAGTAAAATGACAAATTCCAGCATGGCTCACTGTGGTGTAGTGCTATAAACATTTATATCATCAATGTTATTTTACAAGGTATGCTATATGGAAGCTTTCTTTTGTTCTTGCAGCCTTTGGAACATAAGAATGGTCAAATTCTATCTAGTAGAAATGTCTTGGATCAGTCTGTGCAAAGGTAGTTTGTGCTCCTCTTGTATTTTTTCAAACAAATGGCAGGTTTTGTTTGAGTGTTTGAAATGAGTGCAGATTCTTTTAGCGCTGCTGACAAGAGCCTTAATATCCCTGTCCTCCTCAAGAAAACTGTGAACTGTTAAATTCAAGCAATGTGTAAAGCAGTGATTGCGAACAAAGTCCCCCTCCTCCAAGGCCTTCCTTATGTTTGATCCATTATCTGCAACTATAAAGCCAACTGACAGCCCCTGGGATGTGAGCCATTACTGTATTGGTTGCTTGAGCTCCTCATTCAGGTTGTATGAGTCGTGCTCAGATGGAAAATAAAATGTTCTTAGAACAGCAAACTCTGTTTCACTGTCCCCACCAGTAATCAGCAATACATGCCCAATCTGCAGTGACAGACATGAAGGGTTTAGGCTGACAGCTTCTTGTCCAGATATCCATTGCTAGATGTACCACCCTCCCAACAGCATTGGCCAAAACTCATCTGAATCTTTTACATATGACACCATAGAGAGCTGGAATCGCTGTTGAGGAGAAATATTTTCCCAATGGTATATTATAGTACTCTAGCAGATGCCTGAATCCCATATGTTCTACCATGTTATATGACAGCAAGTCAATGGCTATCATCTTGGAAAGTTCCTTTGTTATTGTAACAGCAACAGGGTGGTTTGGGGGATATTTGTCTTTGCATTCATGTTTCAGAGATAGTAAGCTTTGTCCTTGATGGAGGGAGGCTTTTGAACACATGGCCGCTTTCAGTATTAGTAACGTTAGGTGCATGATTTTCAAACATAAAACTATGACGCAAGGTGCCCACGCCAAATGGGTATGATGCAAGTGGCACCTTCTGTTTGCATCGATCCCAATTTTCAAACAATGACTGTGGCAAAATTGGGATGCCATGCCGCAAAGCCCTCTTGTGCCACCCTTGCAGCAAAAGCACCATTGCACCAGGTCACAGGGGGGCTTGTGCCACGGTGGGGCTGCACCATCCCCTTGTGTGCTATTCTAAAAAAAGCCCTTCCATCATTGCAACAGGGGGGGCTGCCTTTAGATCAGCCAGAAGGTGGTCTAAGGTGTATACCATTGCTGCAGAGACTCCCAGATCGCGAAGACCACCACAGCGAAAGGAATCAGGCAAAATCCATCTGTATGGTGATCGGGAATGCCTCGCTGGAAGTTTGCCCTCCCCCCATCCAACTCTGACTCAGAGTTAGAATCCTAGAGACCAGGGGATGTGGGGGGGTGGAGCCCCCAACATGGGGGTGTTCAGGGGCACAGTTCCCCAATGAATACACTGAGGCATCCCCGACACTGGAATCCTGACAGTCAGCACTGCGGCTGTCACTGTTGGGGATGTCTCTGTGATGATTGTCACTGCAGCATGGGTAAACCGTCTAAGGAGCATGTGCCACAACCTGGAAGGGTGGAGATTGGGGGGAAGGCAAAGAGTGAACTGGGGGCATAAGGAGCACGGGGGTGCCCTAGGAAGCAACAGAGCATGGCAGTGATGTGCAAGCAGTTGAGGTGGCACACAGAAAGGGTGTCCCTTAGAGACAGCTGATCAGTCTGGGTAAAAGTGGCTGGCAGATAAGGTCTGGGACCCAACTTCCTGAAGGATACAGCCCTGGCACCTGCCCCATAGGTGCCACTGACCCTAGCACCATCGGTGGGCAGCAGTGACTGCAGGTTGTGGGGTGTCAGTGGTTGCTGGGAGTGGTCCCCGGGCACCACAGCAGTTCTCTTGTACTTGGTCCCCCCACATGGAGGCAGGTTGCTGCCCGCTGGAGTCAGTGGCACCTATGGGTCAGATGCCAGGGCCATATCCTTCGATGGGCCAGGTCCCGACCTCTGTCTGCCAGCCCCCTTTACATAGGCTTATCATCAACCTACAGGGTGCCGCCTCAACCCCCTCCTCCACACTGCGGCTGTGTCCCATCTCCCCTAGGGCACCCCTGTGCTCCTTATGCCCCTGGTTCCCTTCTGGTAGATATATTTACCCTGCCCTCCACACCTTTACAGCCCTATGATTATTCCTCTGGGCAGGGAGGTTGACAGAGCCTTCCACCAAACTTCACAGGTGTGCCACCTGTCCAGTGCAACCTTGTAGATGAGACATATCTTAGGTCATGGGTGCAGGGACCCTCATTTTTGTGAAATATGGTTCCTAACTCACCCAGAGATTGCTGCAGCCTTAGACTGCCACAAATTATGGTAATATAAAGGCTCTTTGAAAATCAAGCCCTAGGAGCCATTCACATGGAAGGAAGAGCTGGAGGTGTTACTTTATTGCTGCAGGGACTAATACTGCCATCATCTATCTGAGATACCCCTGGGTGTAGTCTGCTGGTAGCATCACTGTCACTTTCTTGTCTATTCCCAAAAATAGATTTCTTACTAATGTTATGACATTTGTTAAGGTGCCTTTTCAGTGCTGAAGTTCTCAACAGTCCTTTCTTTTTACCCCAACTGGTCACCCATTTACAAATACAGCATGTTGCCACCAAGTGCAACCAATGCAAAAAAGAGATTTGCTCTGCCAAGAATAGCTTCTTCAGAGGACTTCTGCAGGCCTCCGCCCAGAACCCCAGAGCCTACTGGTCACAAATTAACCATATAATGAGCAACTCCCTTACCCAAGCCTCCTGGGATGTGCTAATTGAGAACACCTCCTACAATAATCCCACTACCATTGCCAACCACCTTAACTCCATCTTCACCTCCCACCCCGAGTGCAACAGCCCTAGTTCCCCCCTGGTTGATCCTACTACTGACGACCATCCTTCCTCTATCCCCCCTTTTGATCCTGCCCCCATTAGTAGGGAAGATGTCCTACTGTTCCTCAGGCAGATCCCTTCCCATGGCTGTGCGGGTCCCGATGGGTTGGAACCTAGGATCCTCAAGCTGGGTGCATCCCTCCTGGCCACACCCCTCACTCACTTATTTGACCTCTCCAATAGTTTGTCCACTGTCCCCCACTTCTGGAAGATGGCAAAAGTCATTCTCGACTTTAAAAAAGGTGACCCCAGAAACCCTGTGAACTACTGCCCCATAGCTCTTCTACTCACACTCAGCAAGCTCCTGGAGAAACTCATACAACTGTCAGTTGTCTGCCTTCCTGCTCAAACACAACCTCCTCTCACCTGCTCAACATGGCTTTTGTGCAAGCCATAGCACCACCGCAGCCCTAGCCCAATTTAAGAATGACATCAGAACCGGCATGGACCACGGTCATCTTACCAGGGCAGTCTTCATTGATTTGTCCAAGGCCTTCGACTCAGTTGACCACTCCCTGCTCCTGCTATGTCTCAGCTTCCTTGGAGCCTCTAGGTCCACTCTTGCCTGGTTTCCTAGCTGCCTGCATGACTGCTCCCAAGCTGTTTCCTTTCACAAAGTCCTCTCCTCCTCCTCCTCCTCCCATTGATGTGGGTGTCCCCCAGGGTTCCATACTCGGGCTACTGCTCTACTCCATTTCCATTAATAATCGGCCCACCATCTCCTCTTGCTGTTGTACCCTAGTATATGGCGATGATCTGGTCCTCTATGTCTCATCCAGCTCAGTACCTGAGATCAACTCACTTCTCTCCTCGGACCTTCACCTCCCCCAAAAATTACTCTCTTCCAGTCACCTGGTCCTTAATGTGGCCAAGATGGAGGCCATGCTTTTTGGTTCTCTTTGGAAATGTTCCTCTTCTACTGCCACACTATATGTTGCCTGTCTTGATGGGTCCCCTGTCCATGCAACCCCATCTTTCAAAGACCTCGGGGTTACACATGACCCTGCCCTTGACTTCCGCCTACATGTTAATGCCATTTGTAAATCATGCAATGCTAAACTGGGCCTAGCCTACCATGTTCAACACACCCTCACCCCTGCAGCTAGGGTCTCAGTGACCCAAGGTCTCCTACTACCTGGGCTCTGCTGTGCCCTGCCTATCTTTGGATGGAGCCAAGCGGGCATCCTTCAAAAGTGGATGTCATGTACAAAAGTATTTGTAGATTTGCTCTGTCTGCCCCTCGCCTTACACACCATTGCACTTTATACGCAGACCGACGATGGTGCTCCCCCTCATTGAAGCCTGCATTTGCCTTTGGTTGCCTAGTCAACAACATTTTTCGATCTTCCCAGCCTGCCCCCCCTCGCTGGGCTCTTCATCCCGGTGTCTCAGCCTCGTCAACTTCAGTCCACTACCTCGGCCCTACTCTCTGTGCTCCCCTGCCTCACTAAAATGGGGGAACAATCCTTTGGCTACTATGCGCCCAAACTCTGGAACTCCCTTCCTCTAGACCTCAGGTGTACCAAATCGCATGCCACATTTAAACAAGCCCTGTTCACTAACTTCACCTGCCTTGATGCCTGTACATGTTAACTTTCCACCCTTCCTTCTTCCATTACCCACTGACCTTACTTTCCCTTAGCACTTAATTAACCTTACTTGACACCCTGGCAATACTCGCTGCTGGTCTTGTTCCTGACTTGCACTATCTGTTACTTGTTACTGCAAATAATTGCCTGCTCCTGATTACTGCACTTATTGTCTAAGTCATTTTTTTGCCATACGGATTGTTGCGAAGTTCTGTGTCCTAATTACTACAGTGCCGGCTCCATTGTACTTATAACTCCTTTGTATTTCATTTTGATGTCCTTGTAGCTATTGATCTGATCACTGTACTTGTTTTGTTCTCTCCTGGGTCATACCTGAAAATAGGCAGGTCCTGCCTAGTGCACCTACCCGGTTACCAAAAGCAAATAAATAAACAAATAAACTCATTAAAAGCACTAATCGAAAAGTATGACCAAACAAAAGATGTTATTGTTTTAGTTTTTTGCCCAGTAGGTACTGCAGCTCAATCTCCTTTTCAGGAGTTTTATTTAATGGATTTTTCTTGTGCCTGTTCTTGTTATACTTTATTTCCTTCCTCTAACCTATCGTCTTTTTTCACCATAGAAACATTTGCTTCCAAGTCTTCCTCATTTGCAATTTCCATTCCCTTATCCTCTACTGGTACACCTTGTGCCTGGTCACTGTTTTTATCCTCTTCAGGCTCAGTCTCAGAGGGATCGGACGTTTGTGATGACTAACACTAGCATAGTATATAATTGTTCAAAACCTTGGAGTGCCTCTGCAGGAGGTACCCACCAATGTTTTAGTTTTAACTTAAAAAACTTTTTTTTAATTGGGACTGATCTGACAGATGCACCTTTATTAGATTCAAGCATTCACTTGGAAAATGATGCTTTAGAGTTACTAGAATCACATTTTGGAGGATTGATTTTATTTCCCATGTGCAGGAGGACGACTCCTTAACCTAGTCCTTGAAACTCGCTTCTGGTTGCCTGAAGCTACAGTGTCTACCTGAGACTCAGAACTAGTCCGAGTCTATACACTTTGATCCACTTTTTTTTTTTTTTAGTATTTTTTATGTTTTAAAAATATCCCTCCCAGGTCCCAAGGGTCTTGACTCCCACTCCCATCCCTACAGGGCCCAATCTGTGCAAAGCACAGCCAGCTACATAACAATGATGATGACCACCACCACTTTCTTCCGGAGAAGATGAAGAAGAGGGAGTCCTAGTGTTACTGTTCAGTGACTTTATTCAGTAGCTCAACAGCGTAATGCTACTACGGCCTTGGAATTCAAATTGGTGGTGTAGATATTTAATTTATAAGTTTATATGAGCCACACTGGTACATTGGTGATGACAAAAATAAGGAGAACAGAGATTCGGGGATCATGATTGATGATGATATTGCTTTATACCTAAGCAGACTGGCACACTCAGCTCAGTAAATTAATGAATGTCAAGAATACCTGGCTTGCTGTTTCCTCCTTCTTTGCATTAACAAATTTTAAAAAGTCTGCTGTGAGTCAGGTCAGGACAGGATGAGTTTGTTAACTCACTGATCTCTCAATCTGTCTGTCTGTCTCTTTCTCTCTCTCACTCTCTCACTGTCTCACTCTCTCTCTGTCTTCTTCTTCTAGTTTCCTTCTTTTTTTAAAGCAGTTTTTATATTGGGGTCTTGAAGATGGGGTAATTTTTTGTGAGCCCCAACACAATTGCCTCCATGTCTTTCTCTTGCTCCCCAACTCCGTCCTCAGCAGCTGAAAGACATGGGGTATTTCTTTTTTTAAATGGCAACTTTTGTTAAGGGGCATTTTTTTGTAAAATGGTACATTTTCTTTTTCTTATAAAATGGTACATTTTCATGTTGTTATGTTAAAGGGAAATGTCCACCTCTGAGTGCCTCAGAACTTAGTGTGGGGCATCTCCCAATTAGCAATTTTGTATTATAATAACATTTTTTTACTTACTGGCCTTTGACTAGGTTATATTTTGTCTGGTTAATCCTCCCATCTCTCTGGCTGGCACTTTGAGTAGAGTGCCACTAACGACACATCCCACAGTCTCCTGCTCCTGTCCAGAGGCTAATGTCAGAGCCATGGGGCAGCTAGGGAAGCTTGTGTGGCGTACTTCCATGGTTGCAGCCACCAGTGATCACTGTACAGTGTGGTTCAATACAA
This sequence comes from Neoceratodus forsteri, assembly GCA_016271365.2. NCBI lineage: Eukaryota > Metazoa > Chordata > Ceratodontiformes > Ceratodontidae > Neoceratodus > Neoceratodus forsteri. Next base: position 1,094,776,424 of record CM028133.1, read on the forward strand.
GGACGACTGTGGAATTAAACCACACAAAGCCAAGGGTTCTGGAATTCAGGAGGGCAGATTTTAAAAAGATGGGTGAATGGGTGAATGCCTCAGGGATGACCTTACAGGGGTGCATGGCCTGGGTGGGGTGGAGGAACAGTGGAAGAAGATAAAAGGGAGCATAGTAAAGGCACTAAACCTCTGAACCTCTGCATCAAACAAGTGAGCAAAACCAAGAGGAAAAAGAGACTGCTATGGTTATCGAAAGAGGGGGGTGAAAAGGTAAAGGCTAAAAGGGTAGCACTCATAAGGTACAGTACTACATAAGGAGCTACAGAGGGAGGATGATAGGGAGGTATGTCAGGGGAAACAGGGAAAGCAGTAAGAAGAAAGGCAGAAACTGAAGAGAGAGTAGTCCAGGAGGTATCGAAAGAGGACAAGACATTTTTTAGATATGTAACTGAAAAAAAAGAAGACCAGGGGTGGAATTGTAAGGTTAAAAAGGCAAGGGAGGAACTGTGCAAAGGGAGAGCAGGAAAAGGTAGACATTCAAAACAAAATACTTTTGTTTAGTGTTCACAGAACAATAAGAAGGAGAGGGGGCCCTAAAAAGGTAACAAAAGCTTTGGAGATAGGAAGGTGGACACAAGTCTTTTTTTGGAGGTGAGAGTACTGAGGGGACTTGATAATTTGAATGTGGACAAAGCTATGGGGCCAGGTGGGGTGCATCCAAAGGTATTGAGAGAGCTCAGGGAATTACTGGCTGCACCTCTAACAGTTCTGTTTAATGGCTCGATGGAAGTAGGAGTGGTTCTGGAGGGCTGGAGGAGGGTAGATGTAGTCCCACTACACAAACATTCTAGCAGGGAGGAGGATAGCAATTATAGGCCAGTTAGCCTCACTTCTGTATTGGGAAAGTTAATGGAATCACTACTGAAGGAAAGGATTGTGGACTATCTTGAATCCAGTGGGTTACAAGATCTGAGGTAACATGGTTTCACAGGGTGATAGGTCATGTCAAATGAATCTGATAGATTTCTTTCCCTGGGTGACCAAGGAACTAAACCAGGGTGGAGCAGTGGACATGGCCTACCAAGATTTCAGTAAGACGTTAAACACTGTTCCACATAGGAGTCAAGTAAGAAAGCTGGGTAGCTTAGGAGTGGGTCCAAAGCTAGTAAACTGGATAAGAAATAGATTATAGAGGGCAATGGTAAACATAATTAACTCCAAGGAAGGGAGGGTGACCAGCAGGGTGCCTCAAGGATATGTGCTGGGACCAGTCCTCTTTAATGCCCTTATAAGTGACATTGCAGAAGAGCTGGAAGGGAAGGTCTGCCTTTTTGTGGATGGCATAAAATTCTGCAATAGGGTGGACACTCCAAGGGGGGTTGGGTGAAAAGGATAAGCAGGGACCTGAGAAAACTAAAATAGTTGGCAAGGGTATGGCAGCTGGGTTTCAGTGTGAAAAAGTACAAAATAATTCAGTTAGGGCACAGAAACCCAGGGATGGAGTAAAAAATTGGTGGAGTGGTACTGACAACCACCAAATAGGAAAGAGACCTGGGGTAATCATATTGGATGAACTAAAGGTGGCCAGGCAGTGTGACAAGGCAGTAGGGAGGGCACGTGGGATGCTGGGGTGCATAGAGAGGGGTATCACCAGCAGAAAGAGAGAGGTGGTGTTGTCTCTGTATTGATCACTGGTAGACTCTACCTAGCGTACTGTGTCCAGTTCTAGAGACCACATCTCCAGAAGGGCATAGAAAGAGTGGAGGTAGTCCAGAGGAGGGCAACCAAAATGTTGCAGGGTCTGCATCAAAAGCCCTATGAGGAGATACTAAAGAACCTCAAAATGTACACCCTGGAACAGAGGAGGGAGAGAGGAGATATGTTACAGACCTCTAAATACCCAACGTGGGTAAATAAGGTATAGGATGGGGAGTATTTTCCAGAAGAAAAGGTGCTCAAGAACAAGGGGACATGGTATGAAGCTGAACAGGAATAGATTCAGGAGAGACAGGAGGAAGTACTTTCTTCACAGAAAGAGTGGTGGATTCCTGGAAGAGCCTACCAATGGAGTTGGCAAGGGTGAAAACAGTGGTAAGGTTCAAGAATGCATGGGATGAGCACAAGGGGATCATAGTTGAAAGGAAGGGGCAGATTTCTCATTATAAATATCTAGGATACTAGGTGGACACATCGGCAACAGGCAATACTCATGTAGATAAACCTATTGGGGCTATAGGTAAAAGAGTGGGGTTAATATATCGTAATAAAAATTGTTTAGGGAGTAGTGTGATAAAGAAAATAGTCAAAACACAGGTGTTTCCACTATTTGATGTAAGTGATGTTCTCTATGATTATACCAGTTTGGTTAAATGATAGACGTTGGAGGTCATCATCATCATCATCAAATCTTTATTTATTCAGGCATACATCATTGAGCAAGGCTCATTTACAAGATGGACCTGATAAGGTCAAGGTTCAACAGTTGATACACAACAGATCCATCTTACACTTATATAAAACAGTTATACATACAGGGGAAAAAAGTTTATAAACACAGTGATGTACAGTAACATTCACATGATAAAAATCGGTTACAGGAAAGTTAAGCTAATATTTACAGTATATACAGTATATACATATCCCAGTGGAGGGGCCATGGCAAACACACAGCATAATGTAATACTAGGATGGTGAAGGTGTTACTGGGTGCCATAAGGTGGGGTGTCTGCCTGGAAGGATTTATGCCATATATGGTTAATTTTTGGGAGGGAGATTGTGAGGTGACAAAGCTAGCTCTAGCGGTAGCAAACTGCATTTCTCTGTGAAGAAGACTGTGCAATGCTGTTTAAAGGATGCAAATGGAATAATATTGGACAGTTTTAGGGATTTTTGTAGGGTGTTCCATGCTATAGCTAGAGAATAGCTGTTTGCTGCCCTCCCTAGCCTGGTGTTGAATTTGGGCAATTTGAGCAGGATGATGTTGTTGCTTCTTAGGACATAGGAGCTAGAAGAGGTCTGGGTGAAGCAGTCCAGGATATAGTTTGGAAGTTTTTTTGATAACGCTCTGTAAATCCATAGGGCTGCATTTCTGTTCCTTCTGAGGTGAAGGGAAACCCATCCAACTGCAGCATAAAGAGAGCAATGATGGATATTAGATGGCAGATCTGTAATGAATCTTATTGCTCTATGGTATAAGGTATCCAACTTGTGTAGGTAGGAGATGGGGCAGTGACTATAAAGGAAGTCTGCATAGTCAACAACTGATAGAAAAATGGCCTGGATTAACCTCATCTTTGAATCTCTGTTTAGGAAGGGTTTTAATCTATAGAGAAGGCCAAGCCTTTGGCAAAGTTTTTTTAGCAGTTCTAAATGATGAGTGAAGTCGAGTCTGTTGTCAATCCACACACCTAGGTATTTGAAGTTTTCTACATATTCCAGATTTTCTCCAAGTACAGTGCATAGCTGGGGGAGGATGATTGAAGATGAGGTGCTGGTGGAGCTTTGATTTGTGAACATCATTGCTTTAGTTTTCTTTGCATTTAACAGAAGCTTTTTCTCAAGTAGCTGATATTGTAACAAGGAGAATTCTGTTTGTAGGATTTCTGAGCAGCTGCAGGGAAGAGTTGCTGACATACAAAACAGTGTCATCAGCAAAAAGGTGTACAGAGGAATTGGTGATGGTTGAATCAATATTATTTATATAAATGGCAAAAAGGATAGGACCCAGGATAGAACTTTGGGGACTCCTCTTAACAGTGGTTTTAATGGGGATAGGTCACCTTCAGCTTTTACCTGCTGTGACCTACCGGTGAGATAACATCTGAACCATTTAAGGGAGGGTGGATCTAGGCCAAGGGAGTGCAGGGATGATAGTAGAAGCTTGTGGTCCACAGTATCAAATGCTTTGCTCAGATCCAGAAATACTGCACAGACATTATTCTTTTTATCTAATTCGGTTTGCCAGTCATTTGTGACCTTGGCTAGTGCAGTGATAGTGCTATGCTTGGCCCTGAATCCAGATTGAGCTGGATTCAAGAGGTTAGCATTGTCAAGATACTCCCTTAACTGGTTACTCACTAATTTCTCCAGCATCTTGGATAGCACTGGTAGAATGGAAATGGGCCTGTAATTATTAAGTTCCATAGGGTCCCCTGATTTTAGAAGGGGAACCACTTGGGCTGTCTTCCACAGTGTGGGAATAGAACCAGAGTTTAGAGATAGGTTAAAGAGATGTGTTAGGGGGACTGCAAGTACATGGGACGCAATCTTTAGAAAGGAGGTTATGTACAATGGGCTAACAAGGCTAATTCTTCAGTGTCCAAGAGACACTCACCACTGCTTGGTTTGGGATGGTTTTCTCTAGTTGACGGGAGACAATTACATAAGGTGTTTTTTTGCTTATGACAGTGTTCAGGGTGATATTCTAGATTACCTCTCAGAAAAGCTAACATTTAAACCCAATTCTGAGGAAAGCAGTAAATAGAGAGTTAGTTGTTCTTATATCAACAACTAAAAGATCTAAGCATTCCTTTAGCTATATGATTCCCCAGCTGTGGAACAACCTTCCATCAAAGTTCTATGTGGCAAATGTAAACCCCCATCTATAAAAATACTTAAACAATAGTTCATGGATGCTATAAATTCTCAAACTAAGTCCTGCTGTGCCTAAGTTGACTTTTTATTTATCTATTAAAGAATCAGAATTACAAACCTTTGAGCTGAGAGCTCATTTACAGAGGGTTCTCATCAATCAAAGGAGGGGAACAATTATATGAGTTGGGGATAGCAAATGCAGCTAACAGGCATTGCCATAAACATATTAGCAACACATTAACAAACTATTATAATACAGGAAATTGAGTACTAAAGACAGAGGCAAATTGTAAAGCACAGTCTTAATACAGAGTACATAAACAAAACACCAGTAGTATAAATAAGGTGCCAACAGTTCAGTTAGGTACTCACAAATGGCAGCTAAGAAGCCTTGTCATAGGCAAGAGGATGCCAAGGTAGAAACATCTCAGTGAATGTGTAGCGGGCAATAGGCAAGAGAGTGGGAAGGCTGACTCAGCAGAGTATGTATGGATATAGTCTAGTAGGGTACACAGGTAATGCCCTGGGGGTTAGGTAGAGCAGTAGCTGTGTATAGGTGGGGTGATGGAATTCCGAAGTTCGGATTTGAGGTGACTAATGCTGGCGAGGCTTGTGATGGCTTGAGGGAGCTTGTTTAGCCAGGTGGGTGTCCTGACTGCAAAGGCACAACTTGCTAGGGCAGTTCTTCTGAATGGCACCACATGCATGTGTTTTGTAACCCTTCTCATAACATGTTTAGAAGGGGCAGGGCAGAATAAAGCCTGTAAAGAAGGTGGTGCAAGTCCAAGCAGGGCTTTCATCCCCAGGAGGCAGGAGTGGAGTCAGATCCGGCCCTTGAGAGGAAACCATTTTGTTCTAATGTACAGATCACAAGTGTGCGTCAGGTGATCAGCATCTAAGACAAGTTTACAGGCTTTGTTTAGGTTGGTGTGGACTCTGTGTAGGCTGCTGTTGGAGGCTGCACCATAGACCACAATTCCATAGTCTAGGGATTGGTAGGATTGTACCTCTGATGGCCTGATGTCTGGCCTCTGGAGTGAGGCAGGACTGAAGCCTGTAGAAGGCCTCTAACTTTCTATTAGCGGTGGTGGATGTAATAGTACAAATATGTTAATCGAAGTCAAGGGACTCACCGATAGTGATCCCCAGGTACCTGAAGGAGGACACTTGCTCAGGGGCGGAATGACAGCTGTCATTTATGATGAAGGGTGCAGTAGTTCTTCTCTTTTGATGCCCAGCAAAGAGCATTGTCTTTGTTTTTTTGCTGTTGGGCACCAATAGGCTGTCCTTAAACCAGTCCTGCAGCATGTCAAAGTTGTGCTGCAGGCACCTGGTGACAGTCTCTTGGCACAAATCCCTCAGAAAGACAACCATGTTATCTGCATATAGCAGGATCCTACCTGAAGGGCATGCCTCTGGGAGATTGTACACAAAGAGGCTGAACAAGAGCGGGTCCAGTATAGAGCCTTGGGGGACCCCTACGGTGACTTCACAAGCCTGGGAGACCGCTCCATTAATTTTTACCCTCAGGGAGCATCCAGTTAGGTAGCTAGCAAACCACTTGACTGTGCTCGAGGACAGCCCCAGGCAACCTAACCTATGTAACAGCAGCTGATTATCCACAAGATCGAAAGCCTTGGTAAGATCTATATAGATAGCTCCAACTAGCTGGCCTTGGTCAAGTGCTTCATGCACGTAGCCTTTGAAATCAACTATGGCAGTATTTGTGCTATGCATCTTGCGAAAGCCATGTTGCTGTGGGCAGAGGAGGTTGTATTTGTGCAGATGGTCCATGAGTGGGTCAACTATAATTCTCTCTAGTGCTTTGGAGAGTGGGGACAGTATGGAGATAAGTCTGTAATTAGACACAGTTGCCTTATCACCTCCTTTAAGCACTGGGGTTACAAGAGTGGATTTCCAGGTAGAAGGGAAAGCGGGCAAGTGAAGAGACAGATTAAACAACTTTGTTTTGGTATGATGACCTCAGGTAGAGCAATGGCTACCAGTTTCATATTGACACCATTGCTGCCCATCCTGGTTTTGCCCAGCATTCTAGATAGGTATTTTTTGTCTCCTGAGCAGTTACATGTTAGAAGTAGAAGTTTGGGCTTGTACTGACGTTGGGTCTGGTTTTAGGAAAGGAGGTAGCTGATACTCCAGTGGGGTACATAGTCGATCTGGGGGGGAGGACTGAGCTGTAATCTGAGAATGCTGTGTTAAAGATATTGGCCATGGTATCGTCATCTGGTTTTACCTCACCATTATGCTGAAGCATGATGGGGGGACCCTGTCACCTGACCCGAGGAGGTTTTTTACCAAAGTCCAGAACTTCTTATGCTCTATTATATATGTAACCCCCCTACAAATGGGGGTTCCCAAAAAGTCTTCCTTGAGCTTGCCTAAATGTTCACTGCCAGGCTGGTGTCCTGTGTTTTAGCAGTTTAAATGTGATTGCCAGAGAGTGCCCGTATAGCCTCTGTGCACTGTCTCTTTAAGAGCTGCCTGAATTGCAGTCATAATTAATCTGAGAGGGAGCTCTGTTGAAAGATGTAACTATTTGCTGAAAATCATTTAGAGTGATAATGATAATGTAGTTTGTCTAACCTGCCTTCTTTGCAGCAAGGACTGTTTTGTTTATCTCCACAATCTTGGCCCTGGACTGCGAATTGGACCAATCAGTCCTGGTGGGACCTAAAATGTAGCCGGACTACAGGAGCTATCTGGAGTCAAAATCTGAAGGAATTGTAGTTTTGGGCTTTTGGCGCCTTTTTGCACCTAAAAGGGGAGACTTTGTTGTGACTCACAGATCAGCCAATGAAACCTTTTGGATTCTGAGGAAAGTCCCTGGCTTGCTGGCAGTTAAATCAGATCTCAGCTAGGAGATGAAGTAGCAAGAGCTTGAAACAGTCAAGCAGCCGTCTGAGTAGTTTCGTGTGGGAGAACTGTGGAAAGACCTGAGTTGTGGCCTGCATGTCTGCCTGCTGCCCCTGAGAGGGAGAGAAGAGAATTATTTCGGACTAAATCCAAGTTTGTGAGAACGAAGTAAGCCACTGATTTTTTACCAGGCTCATACCCGAAGAAGACCGAAGATTTTGCTGAATGCGATCAGCCTGTCAGGTTTTAAGCTGCTTTTGAATCCACGGTTTGTGAAAAGACTTTGCGATTGTGACTGGAGAGCGGTTTGCCTGGTACAGTAGAATTTCTGCACGTGTAAATGTACTGTGTATTGAAAGTGGGTCGTGATTTTGGTTCCCCACTGTGTGAACTGTGTTCTGCTTGCTGCTACCACAGAATCCTTTACATGTAAATGTGCTGTGTATTGAAAGTGGGTCGTGATTTGGTTCCCCACTGTGTGAACTGTGTTCTGCGTGTTGGAAGCTTTATCCAGCCTAATTGGACTGAATCCGCCTTCATCTCCATTCAGCCTGGGCCATGCCATGCTGGCCCTGCCAGACTACCCCACTGCGCAGAGAAAGCCACAGATGAGAGACCTGCCTGGGGATCAGCCCCCTGCTCCACACTTGAACAGGAATGACACCTCGGCGAATCATGTGGGCCCTGCTTCTCCTGGCACTACAGATCAACCACCCACTGTCTCGATTTTCGTCCAGCCTGTGTCCGATCTTGGGTATCATGAGTAATCATCAGGGTAGCTCCCTGCAACAACAGCCTAATCTACAAGTGTGTCATCTGATTGTCTTGCTGTTTTTCTTTTCACGGACTGAGCCCTCCAGCTCCAGATTACAAATAGTGTGTGTTGTGCATGTTGTTTTCTTCCATCACAGGGCCCCAACCAGCTGCAACATTCCTGGCTAGCCCACCATTCTCCATCTGGGTACCCAGAGTGTGTGACTGTTTATGGACCCTGAAGTGCATGCATAACTGTTTGATTAATAGAGACTTGAAGCAAATTAACCTGATTACGCCCCTCCCTTGTTCAAGTCCCTTAAATAAATCAGATCGAACTCTTTTTTGCAGTTACCCTGACTGTGGTTCCAGTTTGTGCAAGAGTACTGTACTGCTGTTATTTTCTGTGTATAACCTTGTTTTAAAGAGGGTCCCCAGGGCCGAGCCAGAGGAAAACCCTGGTGGTAAGTGCAAACAGTGTGGGTACTTATGTGGTGTATCAGGGGTATTGTGAAAGTGATTATTGTGTATTGTTCTGGCCACTAGTAAGGAAAGAGGGGGGTTACAGTGTCCCGAGGGCTGTGCCCAGGTTAACTTGACCACTACCAACCCTGCCCTCCGGGTGGAGGCACCTGTTTCAGAACTCAGGCCCCTTAACCTGCAACTAGCCAAGCAGGCAGGGGTAGTAGCCCTTGGGATAGCGCCACTTAGGGGTTACATATAAGATGTCTTTTAGAATGTTATTTCTTCATGCTGTGAAATGTATTTATATGTGATGTGTATTTATTGTATTTGTGGTTTTTGTATATTTTGTAATGTTGTAATCTTGATCTGTGTTATGCCATGGGTCACCATTTTAAATGAGTTCATTCTCAATGGTCTAACCCTTCAATAAAATGAAATGAAATGAAGGTGGGGGAGGGAGAAAGAGCTTTAGATCAGGCACAGTCTGTAAGGATTAACCCATGACAGAGCGTGGGTCTGTTGGGAATTGATCCATGGCTGGCGGGGGGGGGGTGGAGGTCGAGTGGTTCCAACCAACCAGCCACAAATTCATTCCCAAATAGACCAACGCTCTGGAGTGGGTTAATTTACTTGTAACATGGGGAAGAGAAAGGGTTTGGCTCCCTTTTTGCTTGTGCCTCTTCCCCATGTGAAAGTGTTCAAAAAGTAATTTAAAGTTGTGAAAACTGCAGGGTTTAAAGGGTTCCAGGAGGACATTTAAGTTCCTATCTGTAACATGGGGAAGAAAAAAGGAGTGCACCTATTTGGAAAAACTGCATGCTAAACAGGCTGAATTTTTATTTTTAATACTGTGAGTGTAACAGTGAACAATTACTGATTACATGCAGATGTGATCAACATTTCAGAATATGTGCTCATTTTGGCTGACTTACTTTTGTGAACTGTGGAATCATCTGTTTTTCTGCTGTGTTTGCTGTTTGAGGTTTGGCTGCTGTGCAATATGGGAAATGCATATATTTAACTGCAGTGGAGATCCGAGATCTGGTGTTGTTACTGCAATTCTCTTGGCCGGCCAACAGATGGTACACTGAGGCTTACATCCTTTTTATCTGCAAATTTTACAGCCAGGTTTGCACATTAATAACTTTGCCCCCTTTCAACTGATTTACATGGAATTTAGAAAGCACAGCCTCTGCGGCAGGAACTCTTGAGCCTGTAAATTCCATGTAGATTGGTTCAGGGGAAACAAAGTTACAGAGGTGCAAACAAATGCAAAAGTCTCAGTTTTTGATAATGTTAAGACTTTTTTTGCCACCCGATAACTCAAAAAATAGGAGACTCTGAAACCTGTAACTTTCACGTTTGATAGAGATTGGTCCAAGGTATGTGTTTTTATGGTTTTTAGGTCCCACTGTTAAAGCAGTTGTTTTTAAATATTTAATAAAAGACATGGATGTATTACTGTGCAGTTACTACGAGCACACGAAATTGCCAGCAGAAACAGACCTCATGGTCTATTGAGGTCTGCTCAAGTGTGCAGCTAGCCCCTCATCTCGCAGCTGCCCCTCCCGCCCCTTGCAGTATCCCTACCCTACCCTGTACCAACACCTCTTGAAACTGCCCACCATCTTACAGGACACTATCTCATCTGGTAAGGTGTTCCATTTGTCCACCTCTCTTTCCGTGAAAAATGTCTCATCTCCTCTTGAATCTTCCCCCTCCAATCTCAGTCCATGCCCTTTGTGTCCCTCCTCCCTCCCTCCCTCTTCTTATCTGAAAAATTCCTTCTGTGTTGGTCTTGTTTATCCCCTTCAGATACTTAAAGATCTTGATCATATCCCCCCCATCCCTCCTCTCCTCCAGTGAATACATATTTAGCTCTACCAGCCTGTCCTCATAGGGCTTGCTCTCCAATCCCAGGATCATCTTTGTGGCTCTTCACTGCACCCCCTCCAACAATCTGATGTCCTTCTTCAGGAATGGGCACCAGTACTGCATGCAGTACTCTAGGTGGAGCCTGACCAAAGACCTATACAGGGGCAGGATAACCTCCCTCATTCTGGAGGAGATCCCTCTCACAATACACCCCAGAATTTTGTTGGCTTTTGCTGCTGCCTTCCTGCACTGAGCAGAGTTGTTCATGCTCCCTGCAATGATCACTCCTAAGTCCTCCTCCTCTGTGGAGCTCCCCAACTGTACCCTCAATTAAGTGATAATCCCTCCCCTGGTTCCTGGCTCTGAAGTGCAGAACCTTGCACTTGTTGGCATTGAACCCCTAACTGTCATGTTTCCACCCACTCCTGCAGCTTAGTCAGGTCCTCCTGCAGCCCCTTCCACCCCTCCACGTCATCAACAACAGCTCCCATTTTGGTATTGTCTGCGAACAGACTGATTTTGCTTAGGATTCCATGTGAGACATCTGCAATAAAAATTCCAAACAGCACCAGTCCCAGTACCAATCCCTTTGGTATTCCACTCATCACCGCCGTAGTGACGAGAGGTCCACCACCACCACCACCCTTTGCTGCCTTCCCTTTAGCCACTTTGTGATCCATTTCACCATTTTTGGTCCTGCCCCCACATATTCCAGTCCCCCCCCAAAAACCTCCCATGCAGCACTGAATCAGAGGCCTTGCTGAAGTCCAATTACAGGGCATCCACTGCATGGCCTTTATCCAGTTCCCGCGTCACCCAGTTGTAGTACTCTACAAGGTTTGTCTAGCAGGATCTGCCCGCTATAAATCTGTGCTGTTGACCATCCTGGAGACCATTTTCCTCCAAGAAGCTCACTAGCCTCTCTTTTAGCATGATCCCCATGAGCGTTCCCATGATCGATGTGAGGCTCACTGGTCTATAGTTTCCTGGTTCATCCTTTGGGCCACTTTTGTGAATGGGCACCACATGGGCCATTCTCTTAGTCCTGTGGTACACATCCTGTGTCCAGGGAGGTATTGAACAGGTCAGCCAGTGTCCCCGCCAGGACCTCTGCCAACTCCCTTAGTACCCTAGGGTGAATGCCATCAGGTCCATGTACTTTGTCCACCCTTAATGCCCTCAACTTATCTAGTACCCTGCTCTCTGTAATCCCTACATCTGTCATCCCCTTCCCCACCCACCCACCCCCACTCACCTGGGTATCTTCCCCACTTCTCCTGCATTAATACAGAGCAGAAGTATTGCTCAGTGCCCCTGCCTGCTCCACCCCTTTCTCCACCCACCCCCATCCTTCTTAATCCTCACCAGTTGATTCTTGCTCTTTGTTCTCTCTCTGATGTAGCAGAAGGAGTCTTTTTCTCCACTTTTGATTCCCTGTTCCAGTCTCAGCTCCCTGGACACCTTGGCCACCCTGACCAGTCTGGTAACCTCCTTGGACTTCCCCATGTTCATATCCTTATCTTTACCCCTCCTTGATTTCCTGTACTTTCGAAACACTGCACTCTTGGCCCTCATCCCTTCCATAACCTCCTGTGTCAACCAACTGGGTTCCTTTGCCCTTCACTTCTTGCTTTTCTTCCTAGTGCAAGACTTCGGAGCCTCCGCCAGCCCTTCCTTTATGGTGCCCCATTTCTGGTCTGCATCCATGTGTGATTGCATACCTGCCAGGTGCCTGCCCCAAATTTCCCCCATCTTCTTAAAGTCCACCCCTAAACTCAATCACCCTTGTACCCTTTCCCCCTGTTTCCCTCCCCATGTTGAGAATGAACCACACCGAATAGTGGTCACTCCCAGCCAGTGGTTCCTCCATTTGCAGATTCCTTACAGCTTCCCTGTTATCCAGTAAAAAGTCCAGAGTCCTTTCTAACTGAGTTGGCCCCTGGACCAGCTGTGTCATAAAGCTGTCTTGAAATGCTTCTAGCAGGACCCACTTCCTTGCACTCATGGTGGATAGGGTGACCCACTCCACCCCAGGTAGATTGAAGTCCCCCATCACTACTGTGCTCCCCTTCCTGCAGACCCTCCTAATTTGTTCAGCTAATTCCCTGTCCAGGTCAATCCCCTGAGCCAATGGCCTGTACACCACACCCTTCCTCAGTGTCCTATTCTTTGCATCTTGGAACTGCATTCATAGTGCTTCTGTCCTCCCCCTCCTCCCCTTCCTCCCTTATGCACTTTATCCTCTCCCTTCCATAGATCGCCACTCCTCCCATTCCCCTTAGCCCTATCCTTTCTGAATAACCTGAACCCCGGGATCATCATATCCCAGTCCTGGTACTGGGTGGCCCATGTTCCCATGATTGCCGCAATGTCCACTCCCTCCACCACTAAGAGAACCTGTAACTCCGCTATTCTATTCCCTAGGCTACTTGCATTCAGTGAGACCACCCTTCAGCCTGTCTCCTCCCCGTCCCTACCCCTATTCTTCCCCCTTTATCCCTCCCTGTGCAACATCCCCACTGCCTTTACCCATAACTAGGGGTGTGAGCTCACTAGGCTCTCCTTCCTGGACCCTTTTCCTATCAGCGATCCCTTCGTCACCCCCCCTCCTAGTTTAAATCCACTTTTGTTGATATATACCCCTCTATTCCCCATTTTAGTACTCCCTTCTCCTCCCTGCTCAAATGTCCCCTGTCCCCTGTGTATAGGTCACTACTGCCCCAGGTCCTACCCCAGTCTGACACTAATCCCTACCCCCAGGTATGGCACCAATCCCTCAGCCACTCATTGAACTCTTCTATCCTTTTATTCCTCACTATACTCACACATGGTACTGGGAGTATCTCAGAGAACACCACCGACCCCCCCACCTCCTCACACTGCCTACCCAACTCCTCGAACCTCCCCTTTACCACCTCTACCATCTCCCTCGCCAAATCGTTTGTACCCATGTGCATCACTATGTGAGGTTTCTCCCTTCCCCTCTGTACGCACTTATTTATTTATTGAGAAATCGGAATTACAACCCTTTGAGTCATAGACTCTTTTGCAAGGGCTCCTTGTCAGTTCACATGGTATACAAACAATAACACAAGGTGGATTAAATAAAGGGGCATCACTAACAATCAGTCAATATGTTGAATCAGGAGTGGTGGAAAGAAAATAACATAACAAAGTAATTATTACATACACAGGGCAGAGACAGCCCAGAGTTGAGTTCAAAACAGAAAATACAGAAATAAGGCAAATGTTCAACCATATACATTATTACAATGCAGAGAATCACTTGGTAGATTAACAGAGACAGGGTGCTTAATAACGTAGATAACACAGTACAATTAATACAACATACTAAGAGTTGGATGGAGGGCGAAGGAGGATGGTAGGGTTGATTTGTGAAGTATACTAGCGAAAGACTAGGATTCCTGCATCCTGTACTCTCCTAAGTGAGCTCTCCAACACAGCCCAGAAGTGTCCAACGTCAGGATCTGGGTAGTGGGAGGGGGCTGGAAAAGGATGCCTCTGTTGAGGTTGTCCAAGTTCTGCCACCAGAGGCGTTCTCAGATCATGGGGTTGGAGACTAAAATCGTGTGATCCAAGTTGTCCAACCTCTGATCCCACTGTACCCGAAGTATCCACTGTGTGACCTGCATGTGGAGTCTGGCTAGATAGATTGCCGGGATGGCTGCTGTCATGAGGCCTAGATAGTGGAGGACAGTCATTGGCAAGGTCCGACGCTGGGATACCATGATGGCGGTTTCCCTTCTCAGAGTTTCCGCCCTGTCCTGGGGGAGAAATACCTGTCCCTAGACACAGCATGTGATTAGAGGGAGGCCGATTAAGGGGCAATGTGAGGAAGCTCTTTTTCACAGAAAGGGTGGTAAATGCATGGAATGGCCCGCCTCAGGAAGTGGTGGATATGAATACAGTGCAGGGCTTCAAACAGGCATGGGATAGGCATAAGGAGCAATACAGATGAGTGTGAATAGATAGGCCATTGGCAGAGCAAAGGACGATGGTACATTCATAAGATAGAAAAAGAAATGGGCAGACCGGATGGGCCTTGCAGTCCTTATCTGCCATCAACTTCTATGTTTCTATGCTTCTATGAGTTTTTAGTGAGAAAATCCTTGAGTGAGGTTTTGAAAAGGCCTATCTTAGTACCAGCAGAAAGAGCAACAGGTAGGCCATTTAGCCAGCGGGAGGCTTTGTGATAAAAGGCTCTTTGACCCAGAGATGTCCTGCAGCTGGGGACCAGCAAGGGGCATCAGAGGTACTCCTGGAGACTCTCTGGGGGAGGAAGGGCCAGATGAGACAATGCAGGCTAAGAGGGGTGAGTTTCCACCGAATTTTCTTGGCAAGGAGGCAAGTATGATATTTAAGACTGCATTCAAAATTTAGCCAGTTTGAGTGACTGTAGAGGTCACACATATGAGTCATTCTATCGCTACCTGTCACCAGGCAACAGGCTTTGTTAAGAGCTGTCCTTATGCAACAGAGAGCAGTGTTATCTGCTGAGCTGTGGAACACAATTCTGTAATCCAGCACGGAGTGGACCGAGGATGACACAAGCAAGGTGGAGCACTTCAAAGGGCAGACAGTGTTTGAGCCAATAAAGGTGGCCAATTCTGGAGTCCATGGTGGAACAGAGGAGGTGGATGTGTGCATGATAGGTGAGGGAGGAGTCAAGGGTGATGCCCAGGTATTTAAAAAGAGTTGACTTGCTCAAGTGGGGAGCCTTGGGAGGTGTGGACAAGCAAAGAAGAGCCATTGTAGGGGTTTTGACGGTGAGCAAAAATCATTGTTTTAGTTTTTTTATAGTTTAATACAAGCCTGTACTCCGTAAACCGGACTTCAGCTACAGCGAAAGACTTCTAGAGGGCATCCTGCAAGGGTAGAGGCTGAGGGTCGCTCCAGAAAATGACAGCATTGTCAGCATAAAGAAGTAACCAACCAGAACAGGCCCTAGGCAAGGAGTTTATTTATTTATTTATTTAGCTTTTGTTAACCAGGTAAGTACACTAGACAAGACACATTGCCTATTTTCAGATATGACCCGGGACAGTACAGGAAATACAATATGGCACAACAAGATACACTTAGGACATAGTACAACATGATACACTTTAGGCTATTACACAGTGTCTGGGGAAACAGAAACAACACCTAGTCAGGAGGTACAGTGGTCATAACAAAATACAACTGAACACCAAGCTGCAAGCAGCACATTATATATGGTTCATTATACAGTACAAGTTCATTTATATACAAAAATATATTAGAAAGAGGCTAAATAGAAGAGGACCCAGGATGAAGCCTTGAGGGACTCTGAAGCGAATTGGGAGGCAGGAGGAGAGGTTAGAGTCAATTTTGGCCTGTTGTGACCTGTTAGTTAGATGGCTCTCCAACCAGGTCATAGTATCGGCGGTCAGCCCCAAGGAGGTCAGGGATTTAAGGAGAAGGGCATAACGGACAGTATCAAATGCCTTAGTTAGGTCAATGTAGACCGACTCAACTAAGTGTCCCTGATCAAGGGCCTTGTGGATATGGGAGGTATATTCAAGTAAGGCTGTGGTAGTAGTACTGTGGCCCCTATGGAACCCATGCTGTTCAGGACACAGGAGGTCATATTTTGATTAGTGTTCAGTGAGCTGGTCGGCTACTATTTTTTCCAGGGCCTTGGAGAGAGGGGGCAAAACAGAGATAAGCTGGTAGTTAGAAGAGGTGGCGCATTCATCACCTTTTAGAAGTGGGATGATGACAGCCCGCTTCCAGAGGGTGGGGAACTCCCACAAACAGAGGGAGCAGTTAAGGATTTTAGTAAGGGGGACCAGGACAGCGTCTAGAGAGAGGTGGAGGAGTTTTAAATCCAGGGAGTCTCCACTGTGGCGGCTCTTACCCAGGACACTACAGATGTAAGTATTGGCCTCTCTGAGTGATATAACTCAAAACCTGAAAGGTGGGGAACTAGCAGGGAGGGGGCAGATGGGCGAGAGGGACATGTGGGGGGTAGGGGCTGAAAAAGTTTGGGGAGCACACTGCTGAGGTCAGTGAATGAGAAGTTTAAGATATTGGCAATTCCACAGCGGGTCCTGGGTAATGGTCCCTTTACTAGGAGCTGGGAGGGTGGGGGGATAAGGATTTACCATTTAGTTCTTTGATAGTATCCCAGACTTTATGCCCAGAACCCCCAGCAGAGGTGAGGGCATTCCGATAATCAATGTCCTTAGCCCGTCGCAGGGCATGGTACATTTGTTCCTTGCTTCCCTCTATCGTTGTTTATCCGGGGGCAGCCCTAGAGCAATGGCACTATGCCAGAGGCTATCCCGATGGCGCACAAAGTCGAGAAGTGCTTGAGATAACCAGGGAGTAACACGTTTTTTAACAACCTGTTTCGAAACTGGGGCAAAGAGGTCACATGCAGAACTGAAGGAGGTTATGAAATAGGCAAGGGCACTATCTGTGCACCCTGCTGTATCTATGGGTGACCAGTCACAGTTAGAGAGGTGGTTTTTAAGCCAGGCTAGTGCATCTCGCCTTAGTCACTGACAATAAATAGTTTTGGGGGTGGGTTAGGAGTCTTACAGGACCACCAGCACAGAACAGGGGAGTGGTCACTGATGACACCAGGGAGCACTAAGACCTTTGAGACTCTTTTAGGGCAGTTTGTGAAGATTAGGTCCAGCAATGTTGCAGTCCCAGTCATGTGATTAAGTCTTGTGGGGGATTGGACTACTTGAGTCAGATCCGTGGCATCTTTATAGGGGGCAGCTGACGGAGATAGCCAGTTTGTATTAAAGTCACCCATAACTAGGATCTCACTATTGCGGGGAGAAATGAGAAGCAATTGAGAACTACAGAGAAGGCCAATTTCTGATTATGTGGGGGAATATATATCACCATAACATAGAGGGCTTTACCAGGGTTAGCCAGAGAAAGCTTTATTGTGAGTACCTGGGCCCCAAATGTGGGAAGGGGGGTGGGGATGACCATGGCCTGGAGGGAGTTCCGAATATAGAGCACTCAACCACCACCCCATTTGCCCTGATGATCTGACCGAAAAATAGAGTAGCCATTCAGGGCCACATAGTAATCCCTGGTGACAGTGGAGAGCCAGGTTTCAGTTAAAGCCAGGATGTCAGGCTTATGCTGTGCAATCCATCCTTGAAGGGAACTAGAGAAGTGCCTGCCACGCCCTGCCCACGGTCTACCCTGGAATAGCCTCTACCCAGATACGACTGTGCCTTTCTCTCCTTCCGCCCCATCGGATCCCTTTCAGTATAGAATCCCCCAGCACTGGTATCACTCATCTTTTCATCCCATACCCCATCTCCTGTATTTGCTGTCCACATTTCCAGAGTCCACACTGCCCTGCTCCTTATTACCTCTATCCGCACCATTTGTGACTCCTTCATCTCCCCCCCCCCCATTTCCACCTCTCCCTCCGCCTCTACGCTGCTCTTCTACTCCCCCCTTCTTCCTTTCCCCGCTTGACTCCTGACTCCTGGGCCTTCACTACCCATCACCTCCCCTTCCCCAATGACCTCCGACATCTCGACTACCACCTCCGATGCCAACACTGCAAACCTATTACTTGCTAGCCCTGCAGTGGTGCCTATCTCCTCCTTCCCCCTGTCCTGAGCCTTCCCTCCACTTACTGCCCCTCTGCTCTCCTCATCCCCACCCCCTCCCTACATCCTCATGGGATTTAGCCCACTGTTCCTCTCTGCTTCTCCCAGCTACTCCTCCTCGGGGTCCCTCCTGCCCCAGCCCCCCTGTCTTACCCTCACCAGCTCCCTCCAGAACCCCTGTACCTCCTCTTCCAGTCTCCTCAGCCTGTAACAAATTGGGCAACCTCCCAGCTTCCATAGTATTTTCATCCAAACAGCTGCCTCACAACCATTGCACCCCACTATCCTCCCTGTGCCTGCCCCCTCACTCCATGGTGCCCACCATTCCATCCACAATTCCAATGTCTCCCACCACCCTTATTCATGCCCCTCCACTGCAGTGCGATCCCCCCATAATGCCCCATTTTCCTTCCCTCCATTATTCACATTTAACTTCAACGTAACCTCAGTTCCTCATCACACAGTCTGTACAGCAATAGATGGATACCATGTGACCCTACTAACTTGCTTCCGAGTCCTTCTTTACCCAATTCTCCTAGCTTGCTAGCTCCGAAACTCTAGTTAACACATTTATACATGACCTTGCCAGTCTGAACTTTAGACTTTCAACTTTAAAATATGCAGTTACCCTTCCTTACCCCAAGCTTGTCAGTTTCAAACTTGCAACTATAAAACATTTAAACTTTTAAATGCAATTAGTAAAAGCTTGAGTGTCTGAACTTTTCACAACCTTACTATTAGCTTTAAGAGTTAGTGTGGGCAGCCTTCATCCCCAATCTCCAGTGGCTTTCCAGTATTTAAGAAAGGCTGGCGGAGGGCGGAGGTGGGAGGGCTTTTCCAGCCAGCAACAGTCCTCCAGTTAAAGAAAGATTTGAGCTACTCCCAAACCAACAGCAAACTCACAAAAAATCAGTTACAGAGTTAAACCCACCCTCCTACCTCTCCCCACAACAAGCAAAATGAGCAGACAAAATGGCTCTGTTCTACTCTGCTCAACTCTACTGAAAGGGTATGTGTTTCTGAGCCAATAGACCAAGTAAAAAAAACACCTTACATACTGTAGTCATATAGAAGCTTTCAAGCGAAGAATATGCTGTTAATTCTGCTAAGTCACAGAAATATTACACTTCTGTGATATGTGTAACTGTTGTGGTACTTTGAGGAAAACAAAATATGTCCACTACTAGTACTGCAGCTAGGGACGTGAAACAGACATGGGGAAGACAAAGTGTGTGCACTGTACCATTGATTAATTCTCCAGCAACCGTGAATTACTGGAGAATTAATCAACGGTCACCTAATGCTATTGGACCAATCCTGTGCAATCTTTTGTTTTCCCATGTTACAAGTAGTCATAGTGTAGGTAGACAGAAATGGGCAGATTGAATGGAACAAGTGGTCCCTATCTGCCATCAGAGTCTATGTTTCTATGTTAATAGCTCTGGTTTATGATGTGCGGGCCCTGGTGCTATACTGAGACCCCAGTATAGACTAACAGTCTTTGTTTATAAAGGGCGAGTGGCAGACAGGAAAAACAAGCCCAAATTTCTGCCTGCAGGAGCCTTGCCACAGTGTATGTGTTTACTTACAGTAAAAAAACACAAATCCAGGCACTCACCACCATAAAATCACTGGCCAACGAGAGAAAATCATTTTAAAAGTTTATTAAATCGACTGACACGTTTCTGGTCCCACTGGACCCTTTATCAAAGGCTCTAAGTGGGACCAGAAACGCGTCAGGCGATTTATGATTTTCTCTCATTGGCCAGTGATTTCGTGGTGGTGAGTGCCTGGATTTGTGTTTTTTACCTCGGATGTTTTCCATGGCACCCCATCCTAGTGCGAGCTCCTTTTGGTTTTATGTGTTTACTTACAGCAGACTGGAAGGCTAGCCACAGGCAGTAGCAATTATTCTTCCTCTGAAGGCTTTGTGTTTAACAGTATTTGCTGCCCTAGCTTTGCAGGCTGTGTGTGTGTGTGTGTGTGTGTGTGTGTGTGTGGCATATAGTGTTCATGGAGGGGTACTTAATAGTGTAGGAAGGACAGGCAATCCATCATCTCTAAGTGGATCAGGGGGGCTTTGGCACAGAGACAGAAAAGAGGATGTTTAAGTGAGCCAGGCAAAGCAGTCCGACAGTGAGCCTACAAAATATCCATCTCATTCCTGTAAAACTAGTCATCACTCCACATGCTGTCCCACCAGGGAAGTCATCATGAGGGAAGAATCAGTGACCTACATCTCTGAAACAGTTCTTTAAAAAACTGCATGACACAAAGTCACAGAAATCTAATGAGCCCGTCAGTGACAGAATTCACCAGTCCCCCTGTTAGCAAGGCATTCTGAGCATCCATTCAAACTCTGTTGTGTTCACAAAACATAGAAACATAAATAAACAATGACAGCAGAAAAAGGCCCTTAAGACCTATCTAGTCTACGCAACTCTACCTGCAGTATGGTATGTTGTGAGTATCCTGGCAGGCACTCATTAACCCTTCCCTTATGACCTCCTCCCCACCCGCCTTTAAAGAGCAACTGACGTGATGCAGGCGGACAATCCATAAAGTAGAGTTGCCTGCCACAGGAGCTACTCTAGCCATAGTTTACATTTTTTTATCTCATTTCAAAGATTATAGGCTCCATAAAGCCCAGCACATAACTTCTGTGTATGAGCTGAGTAGCTCTCGAGCGCTGCAGCCCTACCCCTAAAGCTTGCATAATTATGATGTGTGGTAGGGAATACTGGTGCAGATGCTCTATGGAGCACATAATAGGATCGGGGGGGGGGCACCCACATGTACTTAGATTATCTTTCCTGGCAGGTATATATGTATGTTGTAGCACAAATCACCTCCCTCAGCAGCTTACTCCACTTTTCCACCACCCTCTCTGTAAAGAAATTCTTTCAGACATCTTTAAATTTCCTGCTTGCCAGTTTTATGGGAGTTTCCCCCTTGTGCCTGTGTTCACAATCTTGGTGATTATGCACTATCTGGGGTTGGGTACTCAAAAGAATCACATACTCAGCCCGCACAGTTCCGTATCTGTGGCAGGCATGCGGTGGCCAGCATTTACAATTGCCAGCAACCACAGGGTGCCTGTCTGTGGACCTGCCCTCCTTATGTGCCGATACATGGTGGCAGATCTGAGGACACAGGCAAGCATCCAATCAGATGCCCGACCTGGTCTAATAGTGGATCTGCTACTCCTCAAAAATGGCAGCCCCAGCCCTCCCTCCCTGACCTGAGGGCTGTGCAGCATGGTAAGGGATTGTTTCATCCTGACACAGCTGGTGGGTGTTATCGGGGGGACATGCAACATATATAGCAGGGTCCCTGTTTCTGTATCTTGCACCCCCTCACCTAGCACTCCGCACCTTCATGAATGGTGTGGAGTGTGGACTTGCTCCTGACACTCCCCCAGACTGTGCATGCACACGGCTGCATGAATGGATGGGAGATCGAGTGCAGAAGGGGTGTACACCCCTTCTGTGAATGCCACCAGATGGTCTCCAGAACTCCCAGTGCACGTCATTCCAAGTTAGGGTTGCCTAGGTGTCACAGACACACGGCGCATAGGCCATTCCCTTTTTTGTACATAGCCCCCTATTGTGAAAAATTCCCTGGTGTCTGCCCTGTTTACGCCATGTAGAGCCTTGTCAGTCTCTACCATGTCACCCTCCTGTCCTCCAACTTGTACATGCTAACGTTCTCAAGCCTTTTCTTACAGGGCTTCTGTTGTTGTCCCTGAATCATCTTCGTGACCCTCCTCTGCACTGCCTCTGCCTTTATCTCTGTTCTTCCTCAAGTGCTGACTCTGGAACTGCAGTATTCCAAGTGTGGTCTCGCCAAGGATCTGTTCAGGGGCAGAATCCCTTCGCTTCTGGTGCTGATGCCCCTGCCTGTGCACCCCAGTATTCGATTCCTCTCCCTTTGCTATGGGTATTTGTGAAACTTAAACACTTCTACATGTCCTGGTAAAATAATAAAAAAAGGCATTTCCTGTATTGGTTTTCCTGTTACTCAACAAACTTTGCAACTTACAAAATATTATCAAAGCTTAAACTTCTTTCTCTGTGTCCCTTTGTACCTGTTTCCTTGGACGTGATTTTTAAACCGCACAGGCACAGGTGTCTGTGGCTTCAGATTTTCTATTTTAGTTTTTGTTGACTGGGTAAGTGCACTAGACAAATTCTGCCTATTTTCAGGCATGACCCAGGTGGAAGGTGAATGCCAACTGACTTTGAACCAGATTAAGCTGTTGGTGGTATTTTAGTGAATGGGGGAAATTTGGCCAGGACATTCCCCTACTCTTTTCGGGAAGTGCCATGGGATCTTTAACATCCACCTGAACTACCACCAGAACAGGCAGATGGGACCTCGGTTTAACATCTCAACCGAGAGACAGCACCTCAGGAGTGCAGCACCCCCCTCATGCTGCACTGCAGTGTCAGTATTGGGATATTAACCCAAGTGCCTGGTGTGGGGCTAGAACCCACAGCCTTCTGATCTCCCAGCCTCAGAGGTGAGTGTGCTACCTGCTGAGCCACTGGCACTGCCCCAGTGGCTGGAGTTGCAAGCCACCAGCAAGATCCTGGGTCTGAGGAGACAGGTACAAAGGGACATAGAGAAAGGAGTTTAAGCTTTGATAATATCTGGTAAGTTGCCAAGTGTTTGTTAAGTAACACACATAGCAAAGGAGAGCCACAGACTGCTAGGAATCTCCGCCGTCTGAGTTATTAGGTAAGCATTCAAAATCAAAAATGCACAGTATATTTTATGACACTGGGTGACAAATGATAACATGGCATAACAAAAAGTTAAAATAAGCTTAAATAGTTCATCGGAATAATACTGATTAAGAGGTACTGATTTAAGCTATAACGTGTGTAGCAAGTTTCATGAACTGTGGTAACAGGAAAGGTCACGATGTGTCGAGGAATCAAATCGGCCTTTTGTTTTTTCTTTTTAAGGAACAGGGTAATTGGCAGTATACAGCTGCAAATACAATCCCTTTAAAAAGCCTGACAAAATGAGAGTGGGAGTTGTAAATTGATTCTTATAAGGTGAAATAATATATATTTATACGTCCCTCGGAGCCACTCATTGCTGAAAATGAGTGGGTTTCACGCGCCTTCAGCTGGAGTGAGAACAGTGAAGTGAAGCTGAGCTGTTCTGGCTCCAGCTGAAGGCAAGCGAAACCACTTGTTTTTAGCAACGAGTGGCGATGGGGGACGTATTAATATATTATTGATTGAGAGCGATCAATAATATATTTTTTTTCAAAATAAACTTCCCAGAATGTGCCCTTTTCCAGGGTATCTGCGCGTGAGATGCTCTTCATGGAATAAGAGTGCCTCACACGCAGAGGAAAGGAGCGCTCCGATTGATCGGGGGAGCTCCCTCGATCTACAATAGAATCCAACAAATTACACACAGAAGGAAAAAGGGCTAGTTAGTATGTGCCCGACTAAATTAGAATAAAAAATATTATCTCATTGTTTTTTTTTTATTACACTATTAAAAGATATAAAAAAAAAGATATTGAGAACAGATGTAGCAGCAGTCACTGAGACCTGGGCCACTCAAAGGCACTAGTGGGACCTAAATCTGGAGGGCTACACTATGTTTAGAAAAGATAGATGGGAGGGAAGGGGTGGTAGTGTAGCACTGTTAGTCAGAAATGGCGTGGGTATTGGAGGGGTAGAGAAGGCAGAGAGGAATGTGCAGGCTATTTGGTTCACCTTGCTGACGCAGGGAGGTAAGAGTGTAAAGGTTGGAGTGGTATAAAGACCACCAGCACTGGCGGAGGTCCTAGAAGAAAGTTTGGTGGCAAATCTCGAGGGACACTGTAGATTAGGAAGGGGAAGGGTAATAGCAATGGAGGACCTCAACATGCCAGGAAGAGACTGGGGGACTATGACATCACCAGTGGCCAGAGAGCAGAGGCTTCTGGATGTCTTCCAGGATGCGTTTCTGACACAACAGGTGAGTGAGCCAGCTAGGGAGGCCCGGACACTGGACGTGGTCCTGGGGGACAGTGATCAGATTAGGGGCCTAGAGGTGAGGGACCCGTTGGCTGGAAGTGATCACGCCACAGTCTGGTTCTTCCTGGACCGGGGGGGGGGGAGAGATCTGAACAAGGACGGTAGTAACCAACTTTAGGGGTGTAGACTTCAGGGAGATGGGAAGGATCCTTAAAAATCATCTAGACAGGATAAGACTGGATATGGATGCTGACAGCAGGTGGGGGATCTTTAGAAGGGGAATACAGGAGGTTACTAGATCCTGTGCAAGGGAAAGGCATAAGTTCGGTAGGGCCAGAAAACCCTGCTGGTGGACCTGGGAGGTACAGGAGGTGGTGAGGGAAAAGAAGGCGGCCTATAGGCGCTTCAAGTGGTCAAGGAGTGAAAGGGATCAGGAGGAATATGAGCTGACAGCCAAGAGAGTCACCAGGGTAGTGAGAGCAGCTAAGGCAAAATAGGAGCAGTCTTTGGACAGTGGGATCCGGAGGGACAAGGGTTCTTTAGATACATGGGGAAAAGGAAAGTGAGGGGCAGGATCAGATAAGGAGTAGGATGGTTTGGGCACAGGAGGCGGGGGAACAGGCAGAAGTCCTAAATGGTACTTTGCCTCAGTTTATCACGAGGATATGGAGGGGCTATGTCTTACTAGGGGAGCAGGAGCAAACGGAGCAAGGGGTGAGACCAGTAGAGACTAAGGGCCCTGATGGGTCTGGGGAAAGGGAGTGGCCACCACAGACAGGTGGGGGCCCAGCAGTGCATGGTGAAAAGGGGGAGGACAAGGTTGAAATCCCAGTAGAGAGAGTAAGGGAAGCCCTCAGGTCCCTTTGGATGGAGAAAGCACCTGGGCCAGATGAGATACATCCCAGGGTGCTGAGGGAACTGGCAGATGTCCTGGCAGTCCCTCTAGTGGAGCTTTTCAACATCTCTCTGAGGACTGGGTGGGTGCCCTAAGACTGGAGGGTGGCCCATGTCGTGCCGATCCACAAGGGGGGATCAAGAGAGGAGGCAGGAAATTACAGGTCTGTTAGCCTGACATCGGTGGTCGGCAAGGTGATGGAGGGTATTGTCAAGAAAAGGCTAGAGGGGTTACTGGAGCAAACTGGGCACTTGGACGATAGGCAGCATAGCTTTGTCACGGGAAGATCATGCCAGACAAATCTTGTTGAGTTCTATGACTGGGTGACGAGGGCCCTGGACCAGGGTAGGCCAGTGGATGTCCTCTTTCTGGATTTTAGCAAGGCATTTGATTCGGTACCCCACAGTGGCCTGCTGGCTAAGTTGAAGGAAATGGGTGTAGGGAGACAGTTGCTAAGATGGATAGGAAATTGGATCTCTGAGCATACCCAGAAGGTGGTGGTTGGAAGGTTAGCCTCATCCCCAAGGTGGGTTACTAGTGGGGTTCCCCAGGGATCAGTGCTGGGGTCAATCCTGTTCAGCACCTATATCTCAGACATCAGGAGGGGTATCAGGAGTGAGATGAGTCTCTTTGCAGATGACTCAAAGCTAGGTGCGGTGTTGGATGGGGAGGAGGGGAGGGTGGCCTTGCAAGAGGATCTGGAGGCTCTGGAAAGGTGGTCGGGAAAATGGAAACTGAAATTCAATGTGGGGAAGTGCAAGGTTCTGCACCTAGGAGTCAGAAATCCAGGCATGAGGTATACCCTGGGAGGAGGCATGATTTAAGTCACGGAGGGTGAGAGGGACCTGGGGGTAGTGGTAGATGTCAAAATGAACAACTCAGAGACCAGTAGGAGGGCAGCAGCAAGAGCAAATAGGATGCTGGGATGCATCGCCAGGGGGATTACCTCCAGAAAGGTGGAAGTGATCCTTCCACTGTACAACTGCTTGGTTAGGCTACACCTCGAGTATTGTGTACAATTTTGGAGACCACATTTAAAGAGGGACATTACACTCCTAGAGAGGGTCCAAAGGAGGGCAACCAAAATGATCTGGGGCTTGGGGGAGAGGACCTATCAGGACAGGCTCAAGGAGCTCGACATGTACATGCTGGAGGAGAGGAGGGACGGGGGGACATGATAGAAGTCTTTAAGTACATGAAAGGGATCAATAAAGGAGGCCCAGTCAGGACGCTCCAAAGGAAGGAGGGTGGGGAACAAGAGGTCATGGGTGTTAGCTGAAAGGGGGCAGACTCAGAGGGGAGAGGAGGAGATGTTATTTCACTGAAAGGGTGGTGGAGCCATGGAATGCACTGCCCAGGGAGCTGGTAGAGGTGGAGACTGTGGATGGGTTTAAGAGGGGATGGGACAGGTACAGGGGGAGGGTAAATCTGACCAGTCCCAATACAGGTGGAACATCTGGGACTGGGGACAGTATAACCCAAAGGGGAGGAGGGGGCACCAAAATCGGCCCTCAGTGGCGGGTGCTGAAAATCGAGCAGACTCGAGAGACCGTTAGGCCTATTCTGCTGGCATTTTAGTATGTTAGTATGTTAATTGAATGATGTTCATCCCTCTTCATTTTTTAGTTCGTGGACAGTCCTTTTTGTGAATGACACAAGACTTGATACAATCACCTCATGTGAGGAAGGGCAGCCTGGACCAATATTGGAGGTTTGTGGAGGCAGTAGGACATGCTGATGAACTGGATAGGTATGTGAGGGGTGGTGGATGTTGAGGGGTGGGGACATGGGGAGCAGAAGTTATCGCTGGATCCTTTTCTTTTTTCAGGTATTATACACAGAGTACCTGGGGGGAAGTGATCAGGAGGTGGCGGGCTATGGAAGGAGGTAGGATTCTTTTGTTACACACAGGGCACCAGGGAAAGTGATAGGAGGTGGCGGGCTATGGAAAGAGGTGGGATTCTTTTGTTACACACAGGGCACCAGGGGAAGTGATCAGGAGGTGGTGGGCTATGGCAGGAGGAGGAATTCTGCACCAGGGGAAGTGATCAGGAGGTGGCGGGCTATGGCAGGAGGAGGGATTCTTTTGTTACACACAGGGCACCAGGGGAAGTGATCAGGAGGTGGCGGGCTATGGCAGGAGGAGGGAATCTTTTACTACACACAGGGCACCAGCGGAAGTGATCAGGAGGTAGCGGGCTATGGCAGGAGGAGGGATTCTTTTACTACACACAGGGCACCAGGGGAAGTGATCAGGAGGTGGCAGGGTATGGCAGGAGGAGGGATTCTTTTAATACACACAGAGCACCAGGGGAAGTGATCAGGAGGTGGCAGGCTATGGCAGGAGGAGGGATTTTTTTACTACACACACGGCACCAGGGAAGTGATCAGGATGGAAGCTGGCTATGGCAGGAGGAGGGATTCTTTTGTTACACACAGGGCACCAGGGGAAGTGATCAGGAGGTGGCAGGCTATGGCAGGAGGAGGGATTTTTTTACTACACACACGGCACCAGGGGAAGTGATCAGGATGTAGCGGGCTATGGCAGGAGGAGGGATTCTTTTGTTACATACAGGGCACCAGGGGAAGTGATCCGGAGGTGGCGGGCTATGGCAGGAGGAGGGATTCTTTTACTACACACAGGGCACCAGGGGAAGTGATCAGGAGGTGGCGGGCTATGGCAGAGGGTTGGATTCTTTTGTTATGCACAGGGCACCAAGGGAAGTGATCAGGAGGTGACTGGCTATTGCAGGAGGAGGGATTCTTTTACTACTACACAGGGCACCAGAGGAAGTGATCAGCAGGTGGTGGGCTATGGCAGGAAGTGGGATTCTTTTACTACACACAGAGCACAGGGGGAAGTGATCAGGAGGTGGCAGGCTATGGCAGGAGGAGGGATTCTTTTACTACACACAGAGCACAGGGGGAAGTGATCAGGAGGAGTAGGCTATTGCAGTGGGTGGGATTGTTTTCCTACAAAGGGAGCACTGAGGAAGCCCTTGGGATGGGGGGATGAGCAGCAGGCTGATTGTGATGTGTGTCGTAGGCAAAAGCATGCAGCTACACTCTGATAGGTGCAGCTCCATCCTTTCACCTACACAAAGTTTTTGCCCATCAGCTAGACATGATACAGTCATAAGCAGCCTGTTCCTGTTAAGCTGTCAGTGGCGAGCCTCTGGCAGCCTGACCTGCACCGGACGCTACACTAACACACCTTTACAACCCCAACTCTCCCAAGTAGCCACAATATGTTTGCTTCGCACGTGCATGCAAGAAAACACAGAAAAGGAAATACAGAGCCAAAGGAGGGGACAAGAGGTGCTTGGACAGATTATCTGAGGATCTAATTATTCTCTGCTGGGTAGTAATGTTATCTATCTCTAAACCTGATATTTAGCCAACAAAATTCGGATTTCAGATACTAGGTTGAATTTTAGATTTAAGGGCAGACTCTTTAGATCTGAGGTCAGATTTTTTGGATCCAATGTTGAATCCTTCGATCAGAGGTCAGATTCACAGGTCAGATCAATAGATCCAGCCAAATTTGAAGACTCAGTCTGCCATGATACTGACTTGTACTTAGCCTTAGTGTTCCTGTATCAGTACTTTCATTTTTATTGTATTGTATTTATTGCTTAATTATTGTATTTTTGCTGCACTTTGCATTTTTCTACCATATATCTTTTATATATTTTGTCTTCCTATTTACCTTCCCCCGGGTCAAAACTAGAAATGAGCTCGGGCTCTGTAGGCCTTTCCCGGTTACCAATTCTTTAATAAATAAATATAAATTGGATTAACAACCCATTTGGAATTAGCTCCCACGCGGTTAGGTGGGATTCGCTAAAGGCGGCGCTCCATGGCACAATCATCCAATTGCCTCAGATTTAAGAAGGCGAAGGGAAGACAGGCAAAGAGAATTGGAGAGCCCCATTTCAAATCTGGAATTTCAGCATAAAATTGCCCTGAATTCCACAGTCAAAAAAGAACTGACTGATAGGAAAGAGGTCCTAGATAAATTCGTGACAGCCCAATTAGATGGCACCTATAGGCAAGTAAGGCAGAACTACTTCAAGAACGACAACAGGGCAGGCAAATTGCTGGCATCTTCACTGTGGGTGCAGCAGAGTTCTAGACTGGTGTTACAACTTAAAAACCCTGGGGAAGGAGGTGCCTTAACTAGCCACACGGGATCTATCATACAAATCTTTGTAGACTATTAAAGGTCCCTATCTACACAGGAGGCCATACCAGATTACCCTGAGAAGGTCTCACAGTTCTTTGAGGCAGGTGTGCTGCAGCTGGGGGGGAAGGGGCATGGCCCTCCTACTTTAAGGGTGAGGGGGCATGGCACCCTCACTTGTTTCTTGGCAAATTTTAAATAAAAAAGCCGTTCTGGGCATTACTGATACACCTGAGCCCCCACACTGACAGTGTCGGTGAACAACATACCATGCAGCACAGCAGCCAGCAGGTGGCAGCAGAGTCCTCACTCAGATCAGTCTGGTGAGAGACAGAGTGGGAGTCGGGAGGAGAGAAGAGTCGGGACTCGAGATGGGGGAACACTAAGGCCCTGTCCACACTGCACTGAAAATCTGTAATGTTTTGAAACCATTATAGACTGAAAGGCCCTGTCTACACTACCCTTGGAAATCTCCTCTGTAAGGTTACAGAGGGTCCAAACAGTTACCGTAATGGTTTGCATTTATACTAGTAACGTTACAGAAAGTGTTTTTGTAACCGTTACAGAAACCTGTTGAGAGGTGGTTTCAACAACGGTTTCTGTAATGGTTTCGAAGCTCTGTTTAACCCTGTCCACACTACACAAGTAAAATCCTGTAACGTTTTCAAAACGTTTTCAGTGGTAGTGTGGATGCACTGTAACGTTTTCAGTCTGTACCGGTTTCAAAATGTTACAGATTTTCAGTGCAGTGTAGACAGGGCCAAAATGTTACAGTGCATCCACCCTACCACTGATAACATTACAGGATTTTACTGATGTAGTGTAGACAGACCCAAAATATCAGTTTTCAACAATGGTTTTGAAAATGCTTTCTGTGACGTTACCAGTGTAAATGCAAACCATTACAGTAACGGTTTGGACCCTCTGTAACATTACAGGGGAATTTTTCTGCTGTAGTGTGGACAGGGCCTAACTGCACTCAGGCAGCATGGTGGTCAGCATGAGAGAAGAGTCAGGACCTGGGATGGGGAGCGCTACGCTAACAGCACCCCGTGTGTGCAGGTTGGCGCAGCACATTTTAAAACTTACTTGTTTCTTTGGCTCTTCTCTTCTTGCTGACTGACTGTCCTGGCTCCTTGAGTCACTGAGTGACAGAGTCGGTGGCTGGCTGAGTGTCTTCTCCATGGCTGCGCCTCTTGGTCGGGTCAGGTGGGTCTCTCAGGTGGGATTACACTGTCAGGAGACTGCAAGGCATGGAACTCGGGAGGGTCAGGGAGGATTGACTTCACTGCACCCCAGTTTAAGCCTATGCATCCCTTACTTAAGCTGTGCGTATCCCTCAGTGCTGTCCATCACAATTTTGAACACCAGAATAGACACACTTTGAATACCCTTTTTATGTTGCTTGCACACATGTGCAAGAAACATAGTGCCATCATCAGAGATTTCGGAGGTGTGTCACCTCCTCCTCCAGTTCAGTCAGTGTGCTGGCAGGCGCAGCCCCTGTAAGCCAATGCATTTTGGAGCTGTCTCATGACATGCTCCAAAATGCAGTGCATAGTTGAAGGGGGGATACGCTTCAGTGAGCACCGATAAGACATCGCTGCTCACGCCGCAGTAGCCTCCCACACAGACACACACGTAGGCATGCATGCCTCAAGACGACTGTATAGCCGACGGGTGCCCAACCGGCCGGGCTGAGCCCGCCCCCCAGTAGTAGGTGCCACGTTGGGAGCCCACCCCAGTGTGGCAAGCGTCCTTGTCCAACGGGGTGCCCTAATCCCATTGGCTGAACGCCTCTATCTCTGTGCCACGCTGGAGCCCACCCCAGCGTGGCAACAATGCCATAGCCGACGGGTGCCCAATGTCCCGTCAGCTGAATGCCCCCCAACGCCCTTGTCCAGCTGGGGCAAACGTCCCATGACGCCTTTTTTTTTTTTTTTAAACCTGTAAAACAAAACGGTCCCGTGGCATCTCCAAACCCCTCCCACAACCCGCACCACCCACTGCGACTCCAGTTTCACCCCCTCACCCCATACTTCCACCTCCGGACTCCGGCGCGATGATCTTCGTGGACCAGGAACACATCTGCACTCTTCAAAGCCGACCATGAACTGAGGGAAATGCAGGTAAGCTGTAGTATCGGGCTAGATGGGGGTTCAACTTTGTTGTATATCTGTAGGTATTTTTGGTTTTTTTTAGATTTTTCAACATGTTTTGGGACTTCTTCAGATTTATGTCATGTCTTGGCATATTCGGCGGTGATTTCGCAGGACTGCAAAATCACCTTCGGCCCGAATACGCATGACAGTGACATCATTCATGAGAAGGGGTCCTAAAACCTCATGTTGAAAATTTGGTGCCAAAATTCCAAAATGATTGTTTTACGAGCGCAGGCGTTGAGCAGTTCCTACGCACGCTCGTAAGATCGCGAATTTTCAATATTTTCACTCCAGATTTCCAACATTGCCATTTTATCATACCTTCTTATGAGTAGTATAGCTGCCATTTTCACATCTCACCCAAAACGTGTTTCTGCCCATGTAGCACACAATGGCTTAGTCGGAAAGTAGATCAATGCATGGACAAATTAAGAAATCACAGTGATACTGTTCATGAGCTCAGGTGTTAAAATGGCTATGTTGAAAATTTGGTGAAAAAATTCCAAAAATGACTGTTTTATGAGCGTCAGGTTGTACAGTTCCTATGCACGTCGTAAGTTCGCGAATTTTCAATATTTTCACTCCAGATTTCCAACATTGCCATTTTCCCACATCTTCTTATAAATAGTATAGCTGTCATTTCACATCACACCCAAAACGTGTTTCCACTCATGTAGCATTACAATGCAGTTGAAAGCTTGAAATCAATGTACGGATAAATTAAGAAAATCACAGTGACATTGTTCATGAGCAAAGGTCTTAAATGACTATGTTGAAAATTTGGTGAAAAATTCCAAAATGACTGTTTTACAAGCGCAGCATTGTACAGTTCCTACGCACACTCGTAAGTTCGCGAATTTTCAATATTTTCACTCCAGATTTTCAACATTGCCATTTTACCACACCTTCTTATGAGTAGTACAGCTGTCATTTTTCACATCTCACCCAAAAGCGTGTTTCCACCCATGTAGCGCACAATGGCGTAGTCGGTAGCGTAAATCAATGTACGGGACAATTAAGAAAATCACAGTGACACTGTTCATGAGCAGAGGTCTTAAATGGCTATGTTGAAAATTTGGTGAAAAATTCCTTCAGATGTTCTGCAATATTACTAATGAAGACATTGAACAGAACTGGCCCCAGGACCGATCCCTGCAGCACCCACTGGTCGCCCCCTCTCCCTAGACTGCATACCATTTACCACCACTCTCTGCCTCCTGTCTGTTAGCCAGTTTCTCACCCAGTTTACCACCCTTTCCCCCATGTCCAGCCAACCCAGCTAGTTTATCAGCCTCCTATATGGGATGGTGTCAAAGGCTTTGCTGAAATCAGAGTAGCGTTGTCCGCTGCCCCACCCTGATTCACTTCTTTGTCACCCAGTCAAATAAATCAACCAGATTTATGTGACATGATGTCCCCACTGTGAATCCATGTTGTCTATGGTCCTGTTCCATGGCATCTAGATGCCCCACTATCCTTTCTTTAAGCAATGTCTCCATGATCTTCCCCAGTACTGAGGTGAGGCTGAATGGCCTATTGTTCCGCCTCCTCCCTGCTGCGGACTTGTGTAGAGGGACCACATGTGCCCTCCTCCAATTCACTCATGTTGAATGACTCAGTGAACATGGCTGCCAGAGGTACTGCTATCTCCTTCGCAGTTCTGTTAATATCCTTGGCGTATGCCATCTGGTTCCATCGCTTTGTCTACCTTCAATTTAGTGAGCTCCTGCAGGACTCTTTTGTCCACCTCTTCACCCACTTGGCAACTGCTGTACTGCTGTGGCCCTTGCCCCTCCCACTCTTCTGTGAATACTGAACGGAAAGACACAGTGGATGTCTTGGGAGGAAGGCATGAAACTGTCACTTCCAAATACCTAAACAGCACATACAAGCAAGCAACATTCGGCATTGACAAATGCTTGTTTAAGAGAGTCCCATGGAGGACTGTTACAGCAGGCTGATAATATCTCCACTAAAATAGCATTTGCAATAGGCAGCAGCTAATTACAGTACATGGCAAGATGGCATGCACATTTACAGGGTTAATATTTAAGGGAAAAGGTGCCAGGGCCGGACTCAGCCTTATGGGACTTGGACTAGGAAGTTGGAACACCAAGGATTTGGGGCAGATGCAGTTGCAGGGGGTGTAGAGGTGGGCACAAACATGATGTGTTTAAAGGTGTTGACACTGTGGCTAGTATCTTCTTTGGGATTGGGAGGGAGGTTATTCCAAATAGTATGTGTAACCCCTCACCCCTGCCTTTTTACTAAAACGACAGGTGGCATGCTGTTGGCGTTGGCAGCAATACCTGGTGGGGACCTGGGTTCAGGGAGGATGAGGTTACCTGGCACAAGGGACCTAGGTTTGGCTACTCTGCACAGGGGCACCCAAGTAAATCCAACTACAGGAAGCAATAACTGTAATGTCCAGAACCAGGATTGTGATTTTTCAGTGTGGCTTTATTCAAATCTAGTTGATACATGACAAAGCATTGAATGGTCCCCCAAGGGGCTACGTTCACTGTATATGCAGATAGAGACTAAAGGTGGTCCATTTGAAGAATGAACACAATTTTACAAATGTCTGGTTCTGGACCCACCAGGCACTCAGCCCGGACTTTGCATGCGCTTTGGATACACAGCCCAACTGGCCCGGCTCCCCTACCGGCCACTTGACTGACGGTCCATTTGAAGAATGAACCCAAACTTTAACTTGGAGAGACTCCCATCACACAAGGAGTATATTTTCCCAAGCTGTGGCTCCCCACACCACTTAGAGTCTGCGACTCCTAGAGAGATTTGTTTTCTTACATCCATCGAACTCCCATCAAACAAGGAGAATATTTCCCATCCTGTGGCTCCCCACACCACATAGAGTCTGCGACTCCTAGAGAGATTTTCAAGTTGCGACCCACGTCTGGGTACCCACCTCATCATTGGCCAGGCGCATGAGGCAAGTAGCAAATCACAGAAGAAATCCGTAGAGGTGGACCTGGTCACTAAAGATGGGGGGTGTTCCCACCTCCAGCTCCCACAGCCCATACCGGCCATTTCTCTGGACAAACATAAACTTAAACTGTGAAAATGTAGATTAAACGGTGGATGACCTGAAGCACCCCCTCTACAGCATTACTTGAAATCCATTAAAACGTTAGACTTTTTGACTGCTCCATTTGTTTGTCCTAGTTGAAATAGTCCTCCCAAATAGCAGTCCACATTCCAACTCCCTTTATATTTCCAAACTGATGAAACAATTGATTTGCCCCTTCAAATGGGGCAAAACACTCACCCATTTGTTGCAGGTGCCCCACAGGCGAAGTATCACATCCTTTTACTGTTATACAAAAACAGAACTGAAAACAGGCAGCTTTCTTCCATAGTGGAAATAGGGGATTGCCCCTGGCATCCACAGAGGGACTTTTCTTCCATCCCCCCCCCCCGGAGGGAGGGGGCACTGAGACCTGGACAGCGGTCTCCACCACTTTCAAAAGGTAAACACAGAATCACACTTCCTTCCAGCTTTAAAACAAACCGAAGACTGCTTTGAAAACGCTAAAGTTCTAAACTCACTCCCTGAGCTGCAGATTCCAATGTGGCTAATGCAGCTGCGACAGTTCTATGGTGATGTCATCTCTCAAGTCTCAGCTGTGAATGAGAACAGAGTGAGACAGTGTGAAACCCATTTAACTGGAGTTTCACAAGCTGCCTTCCCTGCCTACCACTAGGTCTTACTGGGATTCTAGTAACCCCAGGTAACAAGGGGGTTACACTCGCCCTTGACCAGGAAAATGACTGTCCCCAGTCATTATGCACCCGGCCTTAGGCCATCCCACCCTATGTGCTACCTGCGGAGGGGGGTGATCAGGCCCCCTCCTATCATGTGCAAGCACAGGCAGGCAACACTAAGGGCCTAGAGGCCTATAGCTGACGTGTCAGCCTCTACACTATCCACTTACTATGGACACCTAGTGGCTCTGGTAGAACCATCCAGAGCATAGCCCTGATAGATCAGCACTGCGGCCCCTACTGCAGGTCAGGGCCACAGCCTGTCCATCCCCACTAACCCTCTAGGGAAAACCTATCTGCCTCTAACATAACATCCCAAACAAAAAAAAAACCCAGGGACCTCCCTGACCTTGGGCAACCTGCAACTACAAAACAGCACTTTAAATTCTAACACAATAAAGCACTGAACGAGGAACTCCGATGAGTCCCTCCTCCTCTTCTTGTCTTCTCTTCTGTCTTCCCAGGAACACCTGTAAGAAAAAGACAAAACAAAACACACTCCTAATCTGCATACACAGTCTACCTAAACAACAACAACAACTCCTACCATACAGAAAAAACACTGAACAATCCCAAAGAAGAATTTTTTAATTTTTTTTTAGAAAAAAGTAGAAAAACAGTATGTACATTAGAGTACAATAATGACATTGGTTACAATACACATTTGGGGGGATGGAGTGCCCTAAAAGTCCCAACTAGTGACCACAAAGCCCGAAGGCTAGTCCACTAAAGAGTCTCTCCTGGGCTGGAGCCCCGTGAAACACAGTTATAGAAGGCCAAAATCCCAAAGGGGAGAGTCTTTGCAGACAGTTCACACATTTTTGAAGTCTGTAGTGTAGGGTGTGTACTGCAATGTCATAAAGATAGAAAAAGGGTTTTTTGGACTTACCAGCCTCTTGAAGTATAAGACTAGGCACCGACCTGCACCGCAGCCAAAGACTCTCCCTGGCAGCATTTCTTCTGATACAGCTGGGCGGACATCTTCCGGGAACCACAGGAGTGCACATCTGGAAACAGCTGGGCTGATGTCATCTCTGAAGAAGGAACCTTAGAACAGGAACAAAAAGAAAACAGCTGGTCCGACGTCATCCAATTACCAGGCGATGAACAGGAAACAGCAGGGTTGGTGTCCTCTCTGGATCTGAAGTCATCTGGTGGGCCAGTAGATGGTTGCTGAACAAGACAGTACACTGTAGACTGAAGAATGTGAAGCACCTGAGTCCTTGGTTATTCATATTGGCGGATCAATAAGGGCACTTCACAGTCTAGATGTGGCAGTATTGACTACCACTGCTCAGCTCTCCATTTTGTAGGCACGGGCTTAATTACTGGGAGGTCCTTACACTAAGGCCAATAGTACCGGGGGTCAGGGGCTTGAATTATTACCCCGTCTGGGTGCACATAATTCACACAGTGGGAGACTTCATGTCCCTCTCCATCCACTATTCTCACTCTGTCCATAAACAGTGTTCTGCCTCTCTTCCACTCTGTATACTTTTCGTGGAACAGTCTATTTTTTACATGCTGGTTGGCCCCAGGATGCACATGTTTCATTGCTTCATCCCAGATCCAGGATTTCCTGCAGTCCTCAATCTCCTCCCAGACTCTCCGAGGAAAGGTAGGAAAGGTCATGCCAAAGATTTCATTGGCCTTTCTACAAACCAGTCTCTCCTCTTTACTTGCTTTGGTCAATCTGAGACCGCTGGCCTGGCTTGGGGGTGGCCAGTCCTGGTTCTGCCAGCTTCGCATCCTCAAAGAAATTAAAAACGGATCCCTGACTACTTCTTCTTGTAAAGCCAGGGCAGTGGCATCACCACCTTCTTGAACACATTCATCCGAATCAAGATCTTGAGGCTGTGTACCCGTTCCTTTCTCACAAGGCCACATAGGTTCCCCCTCATCTTCCTCTTCACTGAGGATCTGAGCCCAGGAGTGAGCAGTTGTTCTCACCCCTGAGACTATCCATTCATCACTAGGAGCGGAAGTCGACACCTCCCATTCAACAGCCTCCCGCATCTCATCTTCACCTGCGAGACTTGGGCTAGGCCCCCCCAACCAGGGGTCTATTGATGCTTTATCCAAACTTTCCTTCTGAGATCCAGCATCCAAAACTTCAGTTTCAGATTCAGTCTCTAATTCTGCACCCTCTAACTTTGTGCCACACTCCCCAGAGGGACCTTCCTCCACAGGCTCTGCCTGATGCTGTGTGCTGCCAACTGCAGATTCTTGAATTTTTGTCCATGTGGGAGCCAAACGAATTGGAGGTGCTTTATACAAGCCATATTTTTGTAGACATCCAGCATAGTGAGGAATCATGAAGACATCCCTTCCAGCACTCAAGCACATCTGGCATACACGCACTGGATAATTAGGAATTGCCACATCAGGAGGGAGTTGCACTCCATAGCGCCACTTTTCAATATCTCTCAGTCTATTTACTGCTGCTGTTACTGCAACCCGGGCATGATCCGGGTAACGAGCTGGTCCTGAGGCCATAACTGCAGAAAAATAAACAAAAGTTCACTGTAACTGAAAGTCCCACTTTAAATGAACACACTCTGTAGCTTTAAAATGGCTCCTCTGCTACTGTGTTTACTTTACTACCCCACCCTGTAATGGCGGCGGCAGCACTCCTGTGCATCAACATTTAGACTCTGGGTCAAGCCACTGCGCACCCGATTTACATCAGCTACTGATAACTTTTACTCAAACTGCACAACTTGCTCTGATCTGGCTGTTCACACATTTACAGGATTTTCCTTGGACTTTTCACTTGCTGGCAACATTCACTTTATTTACAGTCCCTTAAAACTTCAGGTTTCAGCACAGGATTGCCTGCTTCTACTAGTGTTGCACCTTTTTACAACCCACAGTCTCTCTCTGGCTGCAAACTTTAAACTGAGGCTACTTTCATTGCTATGCACACCTTCAATGGCTTTACAGACTTGCACTTGCCAGCAGGACATCACACAATCGCTGCTTGCAAAGCGACTATACAGCTGCACACACATTTTATATGGCATTTCTGAAAATCACTGTTTGAGCAGTTTTTTAATTGTTTACTCAGTGTTATTGTAGCAACTTGCTGCGATGGAGTAAAACGGCCTGCAGCCAGATTTTTGAAGGCCTCAGAATGCAAACGGGCGGGCAGTCTCCGCGATCGTCGTTTTAACCACAAAATTTACTAATCCCACGATCGATTTGCGGGTTGAGCCTGATTTTAAACTTAAAAGTCACTTTTTGAACTATTTCACAGCGCTTTGAATCCTCGCAACGCTCCTCCACTGCCAGTACATGCACTACTCTCTGTCTCCCTCTCGAATGCTGCGGCAATCACGGAAGAGCTGGCTGAGGGGCGGGACTAATGGCAAACTGACCAACCACACAACACCATGCAAATGAGCCTCTTCTTCCTCGCGAGGGCTCCTCTCCTCACGGCGATCGTCGAGCAGTCAAATTTAAACTGTAAAATGCACTTTTTTTTTTCAACTGACTCCACAGCGGGAGCCCATTTCAACCATGTAACATTGCCATTAACTCTGCAGTCTCTTACTTTGCACAGAAAGCATTTCCAACATCCAGGGCATAATTTCTCTGTTGCTACCCCTAGTTTTCCACACTTTCCTTCACAGAAATTCATTTAAAAATGACAAAAACGCTGTAAACTTTTTTGATGATGCAGGACGAGGGCACACTCTTTGGCTTTACAGCTCATTGGTAAACAGTTGGCATTTTTTAAACAGCAGCACAAGATTCACAGTACACAGCAACACACTAGGGAAATTGCTTCAACTTTTTTGGGCTACCCACTGCCAGATAGCCAAAACGCTAGCCTACTTGCCGAAGCACCTTCCTTCCAGAACAAATCCAAAGCGGTGCCTCCATTTTTGTAACCCCTCACCCCTGCCTTTTTACTAAAATGACAGATGGCATGCTGTTGGCGTTGGCAGCAATACCTGGTGGGGACCTGGGTTCGGGGAGGATGAGGTTACCTGGCACAAGGGACCTAGGTTTGGCTACTCTGCACAGGGGCACCCAAGTAAATCCAACTACAGGAAGCAATAACTGTAATGTCCAGAATCAGGATTGTGATTTTTCAGTGTGGCTTTATTCAAATTTAGTTGATACATGATAAAGCATTGAATGGTCCCCCAAGGGGTTACGTTCACTGTATATGCAGATAGAGACTAAAGGTGGTCCATTTGAAGAATGAACACAATTTTACAAATGTCTGGCTCTGGACCCAACAGGCACTCAGCCCAGACTTTGCATGCGCTTTGGATACACAGCCCGACTTGCCCGGCTCCCCTGCCGGCCACTTGACTGACGGTCCATTTGAAGAATGAACCCAAACTTTAACTTGGAGAGACTCCCATCACACAAGGAGTATATTTTCCCAAGCTGTGGCTCCCCACACCACTTAGAGTCTACGACTCCTAGAGAGATTTGTTTTCTTACATCCATCGAACTCCCATCAAACAAGGAGAATATTTCCCATCCTGTGGCTCCCCACACCACATAGAGTCTGTGACTCCTAGAGAGATTTTCAAGTTGCGACCCACGTCTGGGTACCCACCTCATCATTGGCCAGGCGCATGAGGCAAGTAGCAAATCACAGAAGAAATCCGTAGAGGTGGACCTGGTCACTAAAGATGGGGGGTGTTCCCACCTCCAGCTCCCACAGCCCATACCCGGCCATTTCTCTGGACAAACATAAACTTAAACTGTGAAAATGTAGATTAAACGGTGGATGACCTGAAGCACCCCCTCTACAGCATTACTTGAAATCCATTAAAACGTTAGACTTTTTGACTGCTCCATTTGTTTGTCCTAGTTGAAATAGTCCTCCCAAATAGCAGTCCACATTCCAACTCCCTTTATATTTCCAAACTGATTAAACAATTTATTTGCCCCTTCAAATGGGGCAAAACACTCACCCATTTGTTGCAGGTGCCCCACAGGCGAAGCATCATATCCTTTTACTGTTATACAAGAACAGAACTGAAAACAGGCAGCTTTCTTCCATAGTGGAAATAGGGGCTTGCCCCTGGCATCCACAGAGGGACTTTTCTTCCATCCCCCCCAGAGGGAGGGGGCACTGAGACCTGGACAGTGGTCTCCACCACTTTCAAAAGGTAAACACAGAATCACACTTCCTTCCAGCTTTAAAACAAACCGAAGGCTGCTTTGAAAACTCTAAAGTTCTAAACTCACTCCCTGAGCTGCAGATTCCAATGTGGCTTTTGCAGCTGCGACAGTTCTATGGTGATGTCATCTCTTAAGTCTCAGCTGTGACTGAGAACAGAGTGAGACAGTGTGAAACCCATTTAACTGGAGTTTCACAAGCTGTCTTCCCTGCCTACCACTAGGTCTTACTGGGATTCTAGTAACCCCGGGTAACAAGGGGGTTACATATGTATTATGAAAGATTTTTATACAGTATAAAGGCAGAGGGTCTGGCTGGGGACTGCTAGGGCCTAGCAGCCCCCAGACCCTCAGCCTTTACATGAAAATCTTTCACAGTACATTACACTAATGCCTATGGGTGGGTTGTCGATGACATTGGTCAGGCAGCTGCCCACCCCAGTTATGGCTGCAGGCTTAGTCAGCCAGAGTCTCCCACATCCCTGACTCCATGGGAAAAATATTTTTTTTC
The DNA here is from genome assembly GCA_016271365.2 of Neoceratodus forsteri. NCBI lineage: Eukaryota > Metazoa > Chordata > Ceratodontiformes > Ceratodontidae > Neoceratodus > Neoceratodus forsteri. The sequence goes on from CM028133.1 coordinate 1,094,817,272, forward strand.
CTGGAGTTAGGGGTAGGCAAGCTGTGACAAAAATGTGTTTTATCTTCAATAAAAGCCCCAAAACTCACCACAGAGCACCTAAAGCGGCCCTAGACCCCCAGCTTTTTATAAAAAATGTTCATGGCTACCCACTGACCCCAGCATCTTGCCCCCCCCCCACACACACACTTTTAGAAAGGTGCTGGCACCCCTGCTTTGAAGGCTTAGACCTTCAACAGCTTCCTACACAAACTTTGAAATTGTTAGATCAAAGGATCTCCATGGAGGAGCTGCAGGGCCAGCTGGCATACTTAAAGAAGAGCAAATCTCTGGGGCTGGGTGGTTTTCCACCAGAATTTTATAAAACGTTTTTAGATCTGCTTTTGCCTGTTTTCCCGGAGGTTTTGTAAGGGAGGGGGAGGTGCCCGAGTCAAGGCAAGTGGCTCAAGCTATAGTATTACACAAACCAGGGAAGGACCCTTTGGAATGTGGGTCATATAGACCCATCTCACTTTTGAATGTTGATTTAAAACTGTTTGCCGGTATATAGCTGAGGAGGGTTCAGGCAGTGATCCCTCAGTTAGTACATGAAGACCACATGGGGTTCATATCAGGCAGATGTTTACAGGATTATACCAGGCAATTGCTTAATATAATTTCAACCCAGAAACATCAGAAAGTATTCCAGATTGCCATTTCCATGAATGCTGAAAAAGCATTTGATATAATTATTTGGCAATTTCTAAAAACATCCATGGAAAAGATGAACTTCGGCCCCAAATTTATGCGAGATATCACTCAACTTTACATCAGTCCCAAGGCATTAGTAAGGGTGCATGGCATTAGTTCGGAACTGTTTCTCCTAACTCATGGAACCCAACTGGGCTGCCTTCTATCCCCACTTCTCTTTGCCCTGAGTCTGGAGCCCTTAGCAGTTAAGGTGAGACAAGATTCGGAACTAAAGGGTATTATGACTTTATCGTTATATGCGGACGATTCTATTTTTTTCTTATCCTCCCCTGAAACTTCTTTATTCCATTTAACATCATTATTACAATCTTTCAGCCATCTTTCAGAATATAAAATACATTTTTCAAAATCGGTGGCGATTTTTTTCTCAATTGTTTAACCAAGTGAGGCACACTAAGCTGAAAGCTCGTTTACAGGTGCAATCTGGGAGCACAGGGAAGTTAAGTGACTTGCTCAGGGTCACACAGTATGCAAGTGGGTGCTGTGGGATTCAAACACAGGTCTCCAGATTTGCAGCTCAGAGCTTTAAACCACTGCACTATACTGCCTCCCTTTTGATTTGTGAATGATGCCCTTCCTGGTTCTGATAGTCCTTTCCTTTTCAATAGGCCCCTAAAAATCAGATTAGGGATTTGGCCATTCAGATTACCATGGATTTATCAAAACTCTTTTCCCTAAAGCATGAAAAACTGTGGACTGTGTTACAGTCAGACCTGGCAAGATGGCGCTTGCTTCCTTTAGCACTGGTGGGGAGGGTGGACATGGTGAAAATGAATGTTTTGCCTTGTCTTCTCTTCCTATTTCAGTGCCTGCTCCTGAGGATTCTGCTTTCTGTTTGGAATAAGCTAACCAGCGCACTCCATCAATTTGTTTGGAATTATAAATGCCCATGTGCTGCTTGGTGCCTACTATGCCTTTCTAAAGAGTAGGGTGGTTTGGCTCTCCCAAATTTAACCCTTTATTATCTGGTGGCTCAAATGACAGCCATGTTTACTTGGGTAAAACAGAGAGAACCTTCTTGATGGTATCAGATTGAGAATGCAGACGCGGGTGGCTGACCGTTGTTTACCCTAGCCCTGACCTCAGTCACTCCAGAGTATAAGAAGGCTATTGAGAACCGGTGGTTTGTATGTGTTGGCTAAAGTTAGGAAACTGATGGCCACTTCCCCTAGGGTTGGGCTGCTATTTCTGATAAGATATCATTCTGATTTCTTCCCCCTCCACCCTAGACTTGGGATTTGTGAGATGGGAAGGACAGGGAATAATTAGATTTGCTCAGCTGGTGGAAAATGGATGATGTATTATTTTTCAAAGCACTAAAGAGAAGTTTGGGTGGTCTAATACTGAATTCTTAAGATACATGCAGGAGAGGCATTTTATCAGCTCTGCAGACCACATTATGCAGCTGACCAGACCATACAAAGAATAGTAAAACTATCTGTTTGGATTGGTGACAGTTGCAGGTCCCAGCAGATACATTTCAGGCATGTACAGCCTACTTTCTCAAGCTGTTGGGGGCTCATTGCTTACTGTACTTATAAGCAGACCTGGGAAAAGCAGGCTGCTGTGACTATTAGTGATTCTGACTGGATGCACAGGCTGAAGTGGGGATGGAAGGTAACATCTTCCCCAGTGTGGCGGAAGTTCTTTTGGAAAGTTTTAACATGATATTTTCACACACCAACTATTACAAAGCACTATAGCTCCAGAAGGTTGGATACTTGCTGGAGAGGATACAGCCAAATAGGAAACTAGTGGCACATTTTTTGGGGTTGTCACTTACTGTTGGAATTTTGAAATAGTCTGCAGATGGCTATTTTAGCCATTACAGGGATAAATATCCTGCTGACTTTTGAAGATTGGGTTTTAGGGACCCCTACGGACATTCACCAAAAAGGTGACACACATAAAGTGTTACTGATCTTAATTGTAGTAGCTTTAAAATGCATTATGGCATACTGGCTCCAGCAAAAGCCACCAATGCTAGGTGAGTGGGTTGGGAGAGTTAAAGAGGTGGTACAAATGGAACCCCTGACAGCTCGACCCCATCTTCAATTTGAAAAATATGCGGCTAGATGGAGAGGCTGGGAGGCATGGCTGTTTGGAAGGTGAAAATAGTGTCCCTGCTCCTATTCTGGCAGGCATTTGGTGGTGGGTAAGCTTGGCAAGGGAACTCTGACATAGTTTTGAGTGGCTGGTTGGACAAGGAAGTTGTTTTGCCCCCAAACCCTCTCTGATTAACACATTATAGGGAGTAGATGTTATGTTATAGACAGCGGCAATCTTTTGTTACACACCATCGACAGTAAAATGAATAAGGTGGATAACTGAAGTGGGGATAGATGTACAGTCAAAAGTTGGGTCTTTTTAGGCCAGTGTTTCCCTTTTCTTTTTTCTTCTTTTTTTTCTTCTTCTTTGCTATTTATTGTTGTAACAGTTTCCTCAAGGTTCCAGAAATAAGATTTAATGTCGGCGTATTTGTTGGACATTGCTCTATATTAGCTACATTATTTACGTGCAGCAGTTTTAACAACTGTGTACTCTGGTACAACAAAAAAAATTCAGCATTTTATCCCAGAAACTAGATAATGATTCTTCATGTTTAGAGATGGATCAGATTGTATATGTGTACTGTACTGCAGAGAGCCGTGTAGTTGGGATCAAACAGTTTGTTTAGAACAGCTTTTTGTGCACTAATGTAACAAGCTGCTATATCACTTTGCAGAATAAAGCAGAGTTTAAAAAATATGTATTTATTTTATTTATTTAGTTTTTGTTAACCGGGTAGGTGCGCTTGCCAAGACTGACTATTTTCAGGCACGACCTGGGAGAGTACATACATACATTGAGAAATACATACATTGCATTAATACAGGTAAGTTAGATACAGATCAGATCAGACAGTACTTGAGAAAATACATACAGCCAGGCAGTGAAACATAAGGTAAACTTAGTACATGAAATTAGTACCAGTACTGGGCTAAGGGACAAATAAAGTAACATTTATAAAATATAGCTTTGCACAAGTGCTGTGGTGCGGTAAGTCAAGGGAAAGAGTTAGGAGGGAAAAGTAGAGAAAAGAGATCAGGGGAGAATAGGAGTACTGGAGGTGGACAGGTTGAGATTTAAGCAGCAGCTATCTAGCCCAGATGTGTAGCATGGGAGGCAAGAGATTGCCAGTAGGGATGGGAGGGAGGCAGCATTGGAGAGAGGGAGGAGTAGAGTAGTGGACTGTGTTATATGAGGAGGTAGAGAGTAGCATTAAGTGGGATCGAAGCATGTACAGGAGTCCCAGGATAGATGGCGACAAAGTTATTTTTTGAAGATTGGATGGGAGTTAGCTTGCCACAGAGCAAGAGAGGGGAGTTCCAGGTGGCAGGGGCAGTGCAATGAAATGTTCCATAGCCTTTTGAAGTGATACACCTAGGTACAGTAAGTAGAAACTTGTTTGCTGAGCGTAGTCCATAGGCAGGTGTCTGTGGTACAAGTAGTGCCACAAGGGAGAAAGGGGTTTGATTTTAGATTATAGGGCCTATGAGGGAGCCTGGAGAGTATAGTTGGTATGCAGATGGGGAGAGCCAGCCTAGGTCACTATACAGTTGGCAGTGGTGCTTGAGGCGATGGGAAGAGGAGGCATACCAACATACATTATTGTATGCGATGTCCCATTTATGGAGAGCAGTTTTATGGGCATTTGCAAAGGTGGAGACACCATATGTCAGTACAAGAAGCAGGACACCTGTGGCAATGGCCACTTTAGCAGATGATGTTAACATGTGACTAGTCTTGTAGGCAATTCCTAGTTTGGCATTCGCTGTTTTGCAGGTGGACTGGATGTGCATGCTGAAATCAAGGGATTGATCAAAGAGGACTCCCAGGTATTTGAAGGGTGTGACACAGTCAATGTGAGAGCCCCCCCTGAGTCACGTACCAGGAGGGGCTCCTTGCAAGCCCTGAGTTTGGGGGCAGTGCCAAATAGCATGGCTTGGGTCTTCTTTGTGTTGCGGATGAGTTTATTATCATTCAGCCATGTCTGCACATTCTTGAAATCCGAGGAGAGGGTTGTGTTTATGATGCTGACATTGTCTGGAGTAGAGGACAAGATCATCAGAGTAGAGGATGGCTGAGCAGGAGAGTAGGGCATTATCTATGTTATTGATGTACAGTGAAAGGAGAAGGGGTCCCAGGATGGAGCCCTGGGGTACTCCAATGTTAATGATGGTCTCATCCGAGAGAGGAGAGGAGAGTTGAATTTAGCAACTTGTGATCTGTTAGATAGATAGCTGTTAAACCAGGCAACTACAGTGGGTGAGAAGTTAAGTCTATGCAGGGGGGAGAGAAGCAGGGGATGATCAACAAGATCGAAAGCCTTGGTAAGATCTATGAATACTGCTCCTGTGAGCAAACCTTTGTCCATATTGCAGAGTGTATCAGTGGTGAATTTATTAAGAAGAGCAGTTGAGGTGCTGTGTCCTTTTCTGAAGCTGTGCTGAGTGTCCAAGAGAAGGTTGTTCTTTGTGAGATAGTCAATGGTTTGGGTTGCAACAAGCTTTTCCAGCAGTTTGCTTAACACAGAGAGGATGGCCATAGGCCTGTAACTGGTGATATCCTTCGGGTCTCCTTTTTTAAAGATAGGCATAACTCAAGCAGCCTTCCATAAGTCTGGGATGGTGCCAAGAAAAAGGGACAGAATGAAAATTTTAGCCAATGATGAGGCAATCAAAGGTGCTGCTGGCTTCAGGAGTCGTGGCCCTAGTGAATCTGAGCCAGGGTTAGTGTTGTCAGATATGGTTTGTAATAGTCTTAGGACCATGGACCTAGATATAGCTTTAATGTAGAAAGGAGGGGTAGTAGTTTGTTGGCAGTAGGCAGCACCAGATGCAGGTGTCTGAGGTGTACAGGAAGGCTGAGAGGCTGTGGGAGGTGAAGTGAAGAATGAAGTGTATTGAGACAGGTCCATGAACATTCGGTTAAAAGCATTGGCTATGGATCCAAGTATTCTGATCCGATTCATTGGATCTATGGATGGATTTGAGTTTGTCAGATCCATTTTCCAATGTCATCGCTATTCAATGACATCCAAAATCAGATGTTTTGCCCACTATCTGGTGGTACAGTAAAGTCCACTTAAATGAATACCTCTTCCTGCTTTGGTGCATAAGTTTCTAAAGTCCAAATTCCAGGTCCCAAGTATAATCTTCTGTCAAATTGTGAGACAGGCTTTAGGGTGGGGAGGTCAATGGACACCACATTGGAAGACTTCATTGATACTGTCTCCAATGGTTTGGAGAGGGGCGAGTCTGTCGGTTTGGTTCATCAACCTCTCAAAAGCTTTCGCTTTGATTGATTATAGTATATTATTGGAGAGACTTTCATCTGTTGGCATGTTTGACTCAGTGGTGACATGATTACTTTCCTATTTGACAGAGCACATGCAGCAGGTCTATGTTGGGGTAGTTTGTAAGAAAAAGAAGACATATATAGAGGGGTACCCCAGGGCTCGTTCCTGAGCCCCCTATTAGTTTTGATTTATGTTAATCCTTTGCTACAAATGACAAAAAGATGTGATATGTATTTATATATGGATGATAGGGTACTGATAGGCAAAGCAAAGAACAAAACCAAACTGCAAAACGTCTGGCTGCTTGATTTTGATATCTTATAGTACTGGCTAAGGGAATCAGAAATGTTGCTAAGTAAGCAAAAACTCAGGCCATGGAATATAGAGCAAAAGGTGTAAAGATGGATTTGAGAAATAGTTTGGAAATACTTACGTTATATAAACAAAGACTGGAAGTAATAACCTCCTGTAAGTATCTAGGAGTACAGATTGACAACATGCTCATGTTTAGTGAACATACAGTATAGCCAGTACTGTAAGGTCAGTTCAAGGCTAGGAGTTTTCTGTTGGTAAGCCCTGATTCTCCCAAGAGAATCAAGAAACACGATAGCCCACCAGATCTTGTTACCTATTTTGGAATATGGTAATACAATCGATCAACATGCCACTCAGGTTCAGCTAGATAAATTGGATAAGACCTACTACAGGATGGCCCAAATTGTACTGAGGTGCCGTTACAGCACTCACCATTGTAGTATGTTACGATAGTCAGAGCGGGAATCCCTTGCAATCCGAAGAAAAAACAAATTGGGGTGTAGGCCTTTATAAAATTTGGTGGAGAAAACATATCCTTATCTAAATTTTCCCAGATAAGAAATTATGGAAATAACCTGAGAGAACTAAAAAACAATAGATGTCGAATTAATGGCTCCCTTTGTAAACACCTCTTTTAGTAAAACGCAAAGGAGGTATTACTTGTCAAAAACATGGAATGAACTTGAACCTGAGGTCAGAAATGCGAAAAAGCTTAGGGAATTTTAAAGCTAGTATTGACACTGTATGGAAGAATAAATCTACCCGTTTTAGCTAGATTCCAGATTTTCATGGGCACGTTTCATGTTTTCCCAAGGATCTTTGCAGTCTGTATCATCCATTTAAATCTTTAAGATGAACATGCTTCAGATACTCTTTGCTGATGATCTGTGCTATGTGCATATATCTTTTAAATATTCTTCTATTTTGTTATTTTGTACTTATTGTATGTGTGAAAAATACATGTTTTGTATAATCTTTGTGTATGTAAATATACATCTTATTTGTAACCATTTGAATATCAGGACAGCTTTGAAAACAGGGCTATCAAGTCCTAAAAGTTAAATCCTGTTGAAAAATAATGGTTTCCATCTATCTATGGGCAGTAAGGGCTAAAATGAAATTCAGCCTGGATAAATAGAAACATCGAAACATAGAAACATAGACTTTGACGGCAGATAAGGACCACTTGGCCCTCCCAGTCTGTCCATTTCCCTACCTACTGGATAAGCTGCAGATTCTAGTTAACCAACAGCCTACTTCCTGCACCCCCCACTACAATTGCCTTATGTCTGTCCCATGCATGTTTGAATTCCCTCACTGTTTTAGACCCAACAACCTCCCCAGGAAGGCGGTTCCATGCATCCACCACTCTCTCCATGAAAAAAAATTTCCTCACATTACCCCTGAGCCTTCCCCTCCATCTTTAAATTGTGCCCCCTTGTTCTTACACATCTCTTTTTCTGAAAGATGCTACCCTCCTGGACTTTGTTGATTCCCTTGAGGTACTTGAACATTTCTATCATGTCTTCCCTCCCCCTCCTTTCATCAAGGGTATACATATTAAGCTCTCTCAGTCTCTCTTCATATGGTTTCTGATGCAGTCCCTGCGCCATTTTAGTTGCTCTCCTCTGGACTGATTCCATCCTGTCTATGTCCTTGCATAGATGAGGTCTCCAAAACTGCACACAGTATTCCAGATGGGGTCTCACAAACTGTCTGTACAGAAGGATAACCACTTCCCTTTTTCTACTTGTGTTGCCCCTTCCTATGCATCCCAGTATCCCCCTGGCTCTCCTTACTGACTTCTCACATTGCTTACCAACCTTTAGGTCATCTGATATGACTACCCCCGGGTCCCTTTCCGTTTTTGTTGTTGTTAGTACCTCCCCTGCTATTGTGTACTCTTCTCCTGGGTTTTTGTTTCCCAGGTGCATTACTTTGCACTTATTTGCATTGAATCTAAGTTGCCATATGTCTGACCATTCCTTCAACCTTGCCAAGTCCCTTCTCATCCTTTCTACCCCCCTTGTGGATCAACTCTGTTACAGATCTTTGTGTCATCTGCAAAGAGGCATACCTTTCCTTCCAGACCCTCTGCAATGTCACCTATAAAGATGTTAAAGAGGACTAGACCCAGTACTGAACCCTGAGGTACTCCACTAGTGACCCCCCTTTCTTCAGAATGTGTTCCATTCACTATTACTTTCTGTGTCCTGTTCTGCAGCCAGTTTGCTACCCAGGCTACCACCCTGGGACCCACTCCTAGGCTGGCTAACTTGATTATTAATCTTTTGTGTGGGACTGTGTCAAATGCCTTGCTAAAGTCTAGGTAGGCCATATCCACAGCCCCTCCCTGGTCTATTACTTTGGTCATCCAGTCAAAGAAATCTATTAGATTCGTTTGACATGACCTTCCTGCTGTAAATCCATGCTGCTTTGGGTCCTGTGCCCCATTGGCCTCTAGGTACTTAACAATTCTTTCTTTCAGAAGTGATTCTATCATTTCCCTACCACTGAGGTCAAACTTACAGGTCTGTAGTTTCTGCTTCTGCCTTGCTCCCACTTTTGTGAAGGGAATCACATCTGCCCTCCTCCAGTCCTCAGGTACCACCCCATCCTCCCATGATTTGTTAAAAGTGTGGTCAGTGGTGTCACTAGGTCCTCCTAGTTCTTTTAAGTTCGGGGTGAATCATCAGGCCCCATTGCTTTTATACCTTGAGTTTTAGGAGTTCTTTCAGGACTCTTTCTTCTGTAAATGGACTGGTGTCAACCCCTACCAGAGTGCTTCTATTGTCTGGTTTAGGTAACTCCTCCTCATCTTCTTTTGTGAATACTGAGCAAAGTACTCATTCAGTATCTCTGCCTTTTCACTGTCTCCCTCTGCCCACCTCCCCTCTCCCTTATTAATCTTCACTATTCCTCCCTTAACCTTTCTATGCTCCCTAATGTACCTATAAAAGGTTTTATCCCCCTTCTTAACTGAATTGGCTATTTTTTCCTCGGTTTGGGCTTTTGCTATTCTGACTGCCTTCCCCACTTCTTTCTGCTTTAATTGATACAGTTCCCTGTCGTGCTGCTTCTGTGATTCCTTATACTTTTTGAATGCAGCCTTTTTCTCCTTAACCTTCCCTGCCACCTCTTTTGAGAACCATAGTGGTTTTTTACTCTGCTTTGTTTTCTTTATCTGTTTCACACAAAGGCTTGTTACCTCTATGATGGCAGTTTTGATTTTTCTCCATTGTTCTTCCACCCCTCCTTTTTGGCCATTTGCTAGTGTATTCCTCAGCTATTCACCCATTTTGCCAAAGTCAGCCCTTCTAAAGTCCAGTATGTTTGTTTTTGTATGGCTCGTCTCCATGGTTGTGCTTATTGTGAAGCACACTGTGCAGTGGTCGCTTGTTCCCAGATGTCTACTGACTTCTAAATTTGTGATCCTCTCTCCATTTGAGAGTACCAGGTCTAGTATTGCTCCTCCTGAGTGGGTTCCACCACTAGCTGTCTAAGGCCTGCCCCCTGCAGGGCATCGAGAATGACCATGCTCTTGGATGTGGCTGCAGTACATGTCATCCAGTTAACATCTGGCATATTCAGGTCCCCCATCAACAGTATCTCCCCTTTTTCAGCCATTTTGAGAATGTCCTCTATCATTTTCTTGTCCATTTCCTCCCCTTGAGATGGGGGTCTGTATACAACCCCTGTGCGGATTGTGATGCCATTCCCTGTCTCCAAGGTGACCCAGAGTGCCTCTTGTCCTCCCCTTTACTTTTTAGTTCTGTAGCCTTGATCCCTTCCCTTATGTATAGAGCTACTCCACCTCCTCTTTCCCCTCCCTGTCCCTTCTGTAGACTGTGTACCCTGGTATGTTGACATGCCAGTCATGGTTCTCCATGTACCATGTTTCCTAGACTGCCAGAATATTTAATTGTTCATCTTCCATCAAGGCTACTAGCTCAGGAAGCTTGTTTCCCAGACTGGTGTGCAGTACCTAGCCTCACCCTGCCATGGACTTGCAGCACCTCTGAGAAGGTAAGCATGCTTGCTACCCATCTGAGGACCCTCCCCAACTCCACAATTTCATCTTGCACTGCACTGATCCCATGCCTAGCTAGGTCATTTGTCCCAAGGTGAACAATGTTATCTAGTTCCCTCTCCTGTGATGCTGCTTCTGCAATCCTCAGGATTCGCTTCTTGTCCCTCCAAGCCATGACACCAGGCAGACACTTTACTTCCCTCTCCTCTCCCTTCCCCAGGTCTACCCCTCTAACAATTGAGTCCCCTATCAGAAGCTGTTTCCTTCCCCTGTGGTGTCCCTTGCCACCCTTCTGTGGGCCTCCCTTGTGGATGACCTCAGCATTCTTCTTGGTCTCCACTGAGGGTGCCATCATAGAGGAACCTTGCTCTGCCAGACTGGCATATGGTTTGTGTAGAGGTACAACTAGGGGGCTTCGCCTCTGTTCCACCACCTGCACCCTCCCAGAACCCACTGTGGTCCAACTGCTCTTCATACTTGGCAGCCTCTGTGGCAGTGGTTGTGGCAGTGGTGCTCTTTGGGTGGGGGAGGCCTCCTTAGTCCTTGCCAGTTCAGCCTGGAGGTGGGCAACTTCCTCCCTCAGAGCTGACAGTTGCCTGCAAATAGGACAGCAATGCAGTTTCCAGAATGTCTCTGGAAAACTGCTGCCCCACAGCCAGTGCATTGCACCACTCCCCACATGTCCCTCTCCCTTATAGCATACAATATGTAACATATATATATATATATATTTTTTTTTTTTTGTGGTGTGTACTTACCCTTTATGCACTGTGCTGGGTTATTAAGAATATGACAGTTCTGCCCCAAGACCTGTTGAGGAAGTTATGTCAGAACATTGGCTATAATGGAAACGTCACAGTGATGCACTTTGGAGTCAGGAACACTACGGCAAAATACACAATATATAACATAATTTTATGTGAGAGTGAGTGCAAGAAGAATCTGGGAGTTCTGATATGCAACAAAGTGAAACAGGATTCCCAATGTGACAGTGTGATCCAAAAAAGTAATAGAGTATTAAGGTTATGTAAGGAGGAATTTTGTGAGTAGAGGCAGAAATCACTAGTCATACCCCAGATGGAATTTAGTGGTCAGTTTTGGAGTCTGCATAATAGAGCAGATATCATCAGAATGGAAGCTTTGCAGCACAGGGCAACCAGAATGATAAGAGCTCTCAGGGGGAAGGGATATAACACAAGACTCAAGGAACTGGATCTGTTCTCCTTGGAGAGGGAGGGAGAGAATGAGAGGGGCTATGACTCTGGTGTACAGAGTATCTATGGATAAGGATCTGCAAGAATGTCTTGCACTACATCCAAGCAAGGGGGAAACAATTTGAGGAGACAAAATTATCAGCTAAGGGTCAAACTATTTAAGACAGAAAGAATAAAAAATGTGGTTCTCTCAGAGAGAGTGGTGGAAACATGGAATGTCTTAGGAAGTGCTGGATAGTTGAATATTGACCACAATTTAAAAGAGGCTAGATGTAGTCATGGAACAGTCAATTTTGTATAATGACATCTGGTGAGATAGCAGTAGACAAACTTAAAGGTCCTTGCCTTACTTTTGTCTGTACCAACTATGAACTATGAGGATTATGGAGTCCCAGTGAGTACCTTAATAAAGCAATCCATTTTTATGTTGCTTGCACGCATGTGCAAGAAACATAGTACCATCATCCGAGTTTTCGGAGGTGTGGCACCCGTCTTCCAATTCAGTCAGTGTGTTTGCAGGCATGGCCCCAGTTCCCCAATCACTGCTGCAGCTGTCTGGCAGCAGTTGGCTCTGATGGTCATACAGTTGAAAAAGTAGCTCCGCTTCAGTGAGCAGAGCTCTCCCCCACACACACACACACAAGCGCAAGCACACATACTGCATGCTGATCGCTCCCCCATGCACACACTGTATGGCCAGTAGGGTGCCCAATCCCGTTGGCTCCACCCCCACAAAAGCTGTCCAGGCGCCATGCTGGGAGCCCTACCCCAGTGTGGCAAAAACTGTATGTGACGAAGTGCCCAATCCCCCACGGCTCCACGGTCCTGCCCCAAAAAGCTTTCCAGGTGCTACGCTGAGAGCCCACCCCAGCATAGCAAAGCATTATAGCCGACGGGTGCCCAACTCATGGCTCCATGGCTGCACACCCTCCCAAGTTTCCAGGTGCCACGCTGGGAGCCCACCCCAGCGTGGCAAAGCTTGTTATGGCCAACAGGGTGCCCAATCCCCCGTCAGCTCCAGCCCCCAAACAGCCTTTCCAGCTGCCATGCTGGGAGCCCACCCAGCGTGGCAAGCGTCCTGCATCGTCAATAAAAAAAAACAACCTGTAAACAAAAAGGTCCCTCATAGTCTCTCTGCCCCCACAGCCACACCCACCCCTCGCACCCTGCCTCCCCATGACCCCCTCACCCCATACTTACCTAGGAGTCAGTGCAATGATCTTCGGTGGACCGGGAACACGTCTGTACTCTTCAAAGCCGACCGCGAACTGAGGAAATGCCGGTAAGCTGTATAATGGAATAAATAGGGTTTTTTCAACTTTGTTGCATATCTCAGGCATTTTTGGGAATTTTGAGCCCAAATTTTCAACATAGGATTTTTAGGATCCCTCCTCATGAATTCTTGCACTGTCATGGGATTAATTGGGCCCAAAGGGTGATTTCACGGTCACTGTGTGAAATCACCTTTCAGGACTAATTAATGGAACAACACTGCCAGTGTTCATAAGGTGGGCTTTCAAAAAGTCTATGTTGAAAATTTGGTGAAAAATTCCTAAAAATGACTGTTTTACGAGCTTGCATTGCGCAGTTCCTACCCACGCTCGTAAGTTCGCAAATTTTTAATATTTGCACTCCAGATTTTCAAAGTTGCCATTTTACCACACCTCCTTATGAGCAGTACAGCTGTCATTTTTCACATCTTGCCCAAAACATGCTTCCACCCATGTAGCGCACAATGGCGCAGTCGGTGTGCGAAATCAATGTTTGGGACAGATTAAGAAAATCACAGTGACACTGTTCATGAGCAGAGGTCTTAAAATGGCTATGTTGAAAATTTGGTGAAAAAATTCCCTTCAGCCATTCTGCAATGTTACTAATGAAGACCCTGCAACACCCCACTGGTCTCCCCTTCTCCCTAGACTGCACCCCATTTGCCACTACTCTCTGCTTCCTGTCTGTTAGCCAGTTTCTAACCCAGTTTACCACCCTTTCCCCCATGCCCAGCCTACCCAGCTAGTTTATCAGCCTCCTATGTGGGATGGTGTCAAGGCTTTGCTGAAATCAAGGTAAGCGTTGTCCACTGCCCACCTGATTCACTTCCTTTGTCACCCAGTCAAAGAAATCAACCAGATTTGTTTGACATGATGTCCCCACTGTGAATCCATGTTGTCTATGGTCCTGGGCTCCGATGGCTTCTAGATGCCCCACTATCCTTTCTTTAAGCAATGCCTCCATGAGCTTCTTCACTACTGAGGTGAGGCTGAACAGCCTATTGTTCCCTGCCTCCTCCCTGCTGCCACATTTGTGTAGAGGGCCACATGTGCCCTCCTCCAATTCACTCATGTTGAATGACTCAGTGAACATGGCTGCCAGAGGTACTGCTATCTCCCTTCGCAGTTCTCTTAATATCCTTGGGCGTATGCCATCTGCTTCCATCGCTTTGTCCACTTTCAATTTAGTGAGCTCCTGCAGGACTCTTTTGCCTTTGAATGGACTATTGTCCACCTCTTCACCCCCTTGGCAACTGCTGTACTGCTGTGGCCCTTGACCCTCCCACTCTTCTGTGAATACTGAATGGAAAGACACAGTGGATGACTTGGGAGGAAGGCACGGAACTATCACTTCCAAATACCTAAACAGCACATACAAGCAAGCAACATTTGGCATTGACAAATGCTTGTTAACTCTGCAAATACAACTAGTTTGGCTTTTCCAATAGAAACTATACAAGATTGCCTAAATGCATACATCTTAAATGCATACTAACAGCCAACACATAGGGTATGCATTTAAGAGGGCTTCGCTTCACTGTATCTGACTTGGCCAGATAGTAGCCAGGCACCATGGGGGTGGTACAACGCCATGTGACTAGAACAAAACGAATACATCCATCTCATAACGAGCCTATATGGCACCACCAAAAACTGCTACCTAGGATGAAAGCAGTATCAGCAAGGTGCAGGCTATTGAATATTGCAATGCACTTTGAATTACTGGTCATCATTTTTTACACACAGATAACAAGAGTTTTATATTGTGTTATAGCAGCCCAGTTGACATTTTTGGTAATAACTGGGCAGTTATAATCAGTAGCTGTCAATCAAGTTCAATTAAGTTACCTCTAAAACAAGTTAATGTTTAAAAAAAGTTGAAAAATAAATGTTCTTCACTTAAAACAAAGAAAAAGTTTTACTTTCATGTTAAGCTTTACTGAAAAAAAAAACTCTTTACAGCAATTTAACACTCTCTCGCTGTTTGATTTTTAAGGACAATGTCATAAAAAATGATGACCAGTAATTAAACAAAATAATGTATCAGTGGGTATGTTGCAACCAGAATCTTACACACACCCTCACTGTGGGATGCTTGTATAAACACTTCGAGGTAGCATCCCAGACCTCGGGTGTGTGTAAAATTCTGGTTACACACACACCCACCTATACATTATTCTATATTTTATGTATTCCCTGTACACCTGTGTTTTTTACTGTCTTGCTGTATTGTATGTTTGAGCCTGAGGCACTTAGCCACTGTATGACATTCTTAGAATCCTTTGTTCTGTTCTTTGTGATATATCCATTGTAACTCTTGTTATCATTGGTCTTTTATTGCTTGTACACTCCTGGGTCATGACTAAAAATAGGTAGTTTTTGCCTTCTGCACTTACCTAGTAATAAAATAAATACATAAATACAAACATACTGTACATACATAAATATTTATTTATTTATTTATTGTATTTGTATTTGTATTTATGGTTTACCAGTTTACCAAGAAAAACTCCATGGAACAGTGCTCATTTTCAAGGAGGTCCTGGGTAGGATGAGTGCTGGTTATGGCACAGCAGAATACAATATACTCAGTAGTGCATACAAGAAAGTCAAGAAATTACATTGGGACTTTAAACATAGATAGCATACTGTATGGACATGCTAATAAGTATGCAGTAATGGAATCTAGTATGAAACAAAGCAATACAGTGAGGAACGCAACAAATAATTTGTATGGAGCAGTAAATGAGGCAGTACAATTATGGTAATACCAGTTATCGTAGACTACAGACGAAATGAAGGGGCTGAATTGTCCAGGAGGCATCAGATACTTGCGGCTCAACCATATCCCATCCCTGACACTTGCAACAGTACATTGTGCCACCTGAAAACTGGTCTAATGGATCTGCACGACAGGCACCTCTTGTGGCAAATACTGTAGCAAGCATTATCATGACGCATGTGTCAAATGTGCACCGTAAAGCAGTGGCAAGTTCTGTAAATGTGACCAAAGGTTTGAAAATAGCATTCAGATGTTTTGCTCTATTTCAGATGCAGCCCAAAATTAAGAACTGAGCACAATAAATAAGCTGGTAGGAACGGTTGCATTAATCTAGATAGCTAGATTTGTTCTGCAGTGTCGTTAAGATGTTCATCACTGTGCACTCTATAGCTCTTTAGCTTGGAGTCCTCTTCAAAATAAGAGAGCACATAAATGGGCTACCCTACTTTTCAGCAGCATGAGGACTGGAGAACCATGTCGATTGGTTAATTCAATTGAACGGTTAAGTCTCAATTATTCCCTGAGGGATAACAACATGCGGCTAAAGATTCCTAAGGTTAAAAACAGCTTTGGGGAAATGTCTTTTAAATACTGAGCAGCGAGGGCCTGGAATAGCTACCCTAGCCAATGGAGGGACTTGTCATTATCTACCCCTGTATTTAAACATCTTACAAAACCTAAGATGCATGTTTGTTGTTGCTAGAAGGGGCCTGCGGTTGCAATATTGTATACTGCACTTTATGCTGATTGTTTTGTCATTGTAAGTTTTGTACTTGTAAATTATTGTTTATTTTTTATCTACTACCTTGTGCTGCAACTGACTTTGTAATTAACAAGATTGCCATGAAAACAGGGCCTTCTTGGCTCTATGGTAAACAATTGCCTGTATAAATAAAGTTGTTTTACTACTACTACTACTGATCTATTTATTTATTGGGCTGGATATTCAAACTCCGCCCAAAAAGTGCGCAATAGCAGGAGCAAGCACAAGTCCATTGCGCCCATGTGCAATAGATGCGATATTCAAAAAAGGAGCAAGCCAAATTGCACCAACAGCCAACGTCTGAATATCGCACAACTTATGCCATAGCGCAACTAGGAAGGGGAAGCTGAGCAGATACGATGCGCTATGGCGCAACAAGAGCTGCCCAGCTGAGCAGCCCAGAGGTGCCATAGCACAAGCAGGGAGCCCCCCAGCAGCAGAGCAATGGAACTGCACAACCAGGGAGGCAGGTAGGGGCCCACCACCCATGCCACATTTGGGCACAGGAACACACTGCAGAACTGACAATGCACCCCCACACCCCAAGCACAGCACAACTGGTGGAGGGATGGAATATCCACCAGCCCATGGGGACAAGCAAACAAAGCACAGCTGGGCCATGGTGCCCCATCACACCCACCGGCAAGCTGAGACTGCCACACAAGGAGGACATACCACCCCATGGCACAGCAGCCCCCCCCCGTGCACAGCACACCCTGAACCGTGACCCAAGACACCCCCATGAGCAGTGACCACCACTGCAGGAATCCCCAAGCATACCACCCCCCCCACTGTCACACTGCAACCTCGTGTACCACAGAACCATATAAGTCAGACCCACCATGAGCACCCAGCAGTGGGTGGCAGCACATGGCAATGCAACAACAGCAGACACAGTGCCAACACGCACAATCCCCCTGAGGCACAGCTGAGAGACCGAACATGTGTCACCACAAGAGGTACCCCACACGGGAAAGGGCATGCCCCTGACACCACCGCCATTGATACAACACCCTGCACAGTAGACAAGTGTCACAGCGTGACCCACCACGAGCCACAGCAGCCAGCACAGACACCCACAGTGGTGCGTGGAAGCATGCAGCACACCGGATGCAACACAGTGCAGGGGTAAACACACACTCATACCCTCGGGGACACTAACACAGGGACGCAGTAGTGTGGCAACCAAGCCCCCAGTGTGGGCCCATGTAAACTGTGCACACACAGCCTGCAGTCCACCATGGCACAGAGGTGACACCCATCCTGTGCATGAACTGTGGCCCTGTATGCCACCAGCATATGCCTGGATCACAAGTCACAGACAGTGGTGCACAGCCCCTGCAACACACACAAGCCACAGCATGGAGGTGGGACAGCAACTGCGGAGGCCACAGTGTCACCCGAGGCAAACATGCACCACACCAGTGACAGGAGGCAACCCAGCATTGTGACGGTCACAGTAGATGACCTGCAGGGACAGCCACCACTGACAAGGCAACAGACCTCACAGGCCACAGACATGCAAGGGTGTCAGCTGCACAGGCCAAGGACAGGTTGACAGGGGTACAATGGACACAGAGCAGGCACTATGGACCACTGCACACAGTAATGCAATGCACAGAGAACAACACACACTACAGATACCAACTGATAGCCACTCCCACACCAGAGACACTTCCCCACACACACACACACACACACACACACACATACCCATGACTGAACCACCCCAGATGCCATGCACACCACTGCAACTGAGCACCTATAGCCAGCTGCAAATCAGAGACCACCACAGTATTCATATCAAAATAACTGTATTAAAAAATATATAACAACAACAACACCTATGTACAAATATTTACAAACATGGGGTGGAGGGACAGGAACAAGGTGGGGGTGGGTAAGGGGCAGGGGTGAACAAATGGGAGAGAGAAGGCGGGGTGTGAGGGTTGGTCAAAGGGGGAGGTTGTCCCTGGTCACTGGCAGCCAGCCTGGTCCTCCGCTGCCTGGGGCCATTCCCTTGGTCGCCTCCTTCTCCTCACCCCATGCCGATGGAGATCCCTCAGGATGGCAAGTGACTCTTGCGCCACCCGCACAAGATCCTGGATGGAGCACTCAATTTGCAGGAGTATCCGCACACCTAGGATAAGGGATCAGAGTCATTGGGTGTGACTGTCCATCCCCCTGCAGCCCACCCATTATGCATGGCATACAGCCATGTGCCACGCTCCTGTGATGGTGTGCACCCACCCACAGTGACCGTGTCCACAAGACATGCCCAACCAGGCAGCAACAGCCATGTGTACCACTGCACACACTCACCGCCCATGTCCAGCACAGCACAACCAAGGCCGTACAGTAACGTGGCTATGCGGTGGGCAGGCAGTGCCACAGCCATGTGCCCAGTGCACGCATGGACCACCATTGACGCACTCCCAGACATGCAGTGCCACTGGACAGTGCTGACTGTCACATGTCGCGTGCATGGCAGTGGTGTCCATGGATGGTGGCCATGACCTGCTTCCCACCCTGTCACACAGCATGCAATAGCAATCATGGTGTCATGGCACTCACCCTCATCGGGTTGTTGCTGGTGTTGGGGTTGGTCCCCGACACGCCCCAATGCAGTGTCCACCACCCTCTGCTGCTGCTCCGTAATCCTCCTCCACTTGGCCACGCCTGTGGGAGACAAAAGGAGAGAAACACATCAGTACAAACCTAAAGCATATTCCCCCTGCCCCAATGTGTGTGCCCACCCACCCAGCCAGACCCATCCATCCCATACCCTGTAAACACTGCCACAGCCAACCCTAGACCATCCCTCCCCTATGTGCTGGACACATAAGACTGTGTTACCCATATGGACCATACAAGTGCGTAGACGTATCACCCACCTGGACAAGGCACCACGCCCCTCCTGGCATGCGACCGCAGACGTGCCAGTAGCTCCAGCTCCCTCCATCTCAGGTCCCCATACCGGTGCCTGCACTGCTCAGCTGTCCTCCTGTGGCCAGTGGCCGCCTCCAGGTCAGTGGCCACCTCTTGCCAGACCTGTGTCCTGACCCTGTCCAGTGGCACCTCAGCAAACAGTGGGCCATAGTGTGGCTCTACAATGGCCACAAGGTTGGCCAGCTCAAGGGCACTCCACTGAGGGGCTCTCCTGTGTGCCATCTCTAGTGCTATAGTAGGCAATATGGCGCTCTGCAGCACGGCAACCCCACGTGGAAGTGCTGTGCAGTACATCGCCGTCATTCCCTATCGCGCTGTTGGTACAGCGCCGCCATTCCCTATCGCGCTGTCACCGAACAGCGTGATAGAACTCTTGACCATGCCAGGCGGTATAGCGTCAAGGGGGCAAAGGTTGGGCACAGGGTCATGGGTCTCTGGTGCAAGGCCACGCACAGTGCCATCAGACGTCTATGCGTCTAGCGCTATTGGTTGCCTGTGTGCCATCGCCACAGCGAACTATTGCGCAGTTGTGCCACAGTGCCATGTAGTGACCCTCGCCGTAGCGCCATTGGCACAATGGTGGCCGTGCTCTGAATTGCCTACTGCACACAGCACATCATCAGTGCAGCAGACACCTGCGTAAGCTACCTGGGCATGTGCAGTGCGGTGTACTACGCAGCCACAGAACTGCGCCATTGGCTCAGCACGTTCAACACAATTGCGCAAATCGCAACAGCGTGATATTCAGCTGTCATATGCAAATCATCCGATCAGCCATTCAATGGCGCAGCAGTGTGATTTGCATCTCATTAAAGTTGCTCCACACCTAATTTGCATGGATTGCGCTATTAAAATGCGACAGTGTTCTGCAGTGGCCATATTCAGTTACTGCAGTTTATAGGTGAGTTGCATGCTGTGTGGTGTTCTGGACTGTGGTCTCAGGGACTTGCTTTGTACTGCACAGTCACAGGTAACCACTGTCACCCATACAGGCTGAAAAATGACCGAGCGAGGACTGGGTGAGGGAGGGCGATAATGGGCGGAAGAGGAGGCCCAATTTACTAAGGCGAGGACGGAGGCACTCTTCGAGGCCTACCTGGATCAGGAGCCACTGCTCAGTGGACGGTGGGGCATCCTCAGGTCTGTGCTGCTGCATGGGAGGGGGTGGCACGTGCCGTCAACCTGCACAGCAGCCACCAGTGCTCTGTGCAGGAGTGTAAGAAGAAGATGGGTACCAACAGGAGGAGGGTGAAGGAGAAGGTGGCTGCCATCAGGGCGGCACGTGCTGCAACAGGCGGGGGCCAGCCGGAGGTAGTGCAGCTGACTCCAGCAGAGGACAGGCTCACTGCAAGCATGCAGTGCAGTGCCATTGAGGGCGTTCCAGGAGGTGGCTTCCAGACAGGTGGTAGCCCATCACTGCATGGTACGTCATGGTCTGTCGGGGGGGGAGGTAGATCACATGCACTAATGTGTCCTTACTTTCCGTTACAGATCCTGCACGTCTGCAGGGGTCAGTGGTGGAGGGACTGTCCACTGTGGACAGCCATCTGGAGTTGGAGGAGGGACCATCCACCTCTGCAGGTAGCCGGGGTGCATTGCAACAGTGGGTCTGCCTGGCTGTCAACACTGATGTCGTTGAGACAGGTGTGGGGGAGGCCCTTCCTGTGTCTCAGCAGTCTGGCGTCCAAGCATGCCAGCATGCTGTGGCTGTCGCTGTGGCACAGACCTGCACCATTGATGATGCAATGACCATTATGGGCAGTGACATGTGTGTGTCACGGAATGGACACACAGCAGGCCAGCTCACGCCCATGGACCTGGCTGGTTCTGAAGTGTGTGCCAGCATGTCGGAACAGTCCCAGGCTGCACCTGTCAGCACTGGTGGGGCAGCACCAGTGGCTGGTCAGGTCAGTGGCACTGTTGAGGCCACAGCGGTGGAACAACCAATCACTTGGGCACAGCAGGTGGAGGGGCAGCAGCAGCAGTCACCCACCGGGACTGGGGGTACAAGGTTAAGCGGTGGCGTCTGTGTACTGCCTGTTGACTTGCCCATACCTGGTCCTGGTGAGCAGCGCCCACCCTCAAGGGGTGCTGAACATCAGGCCCTTCCATACCCTGAGGGACAGGTTGCCGAGGTGGCAGACGACCTCTTTGACGAGCACACCCACCTGCTGGAGGCATCAGTACAGCAGCAGATGTGGCTTGCAACATCCATGGAGGCACTGTGTGTGGCTCTGGAGTGGGTCGAGGAGCGACACAGCAGGGACACCGATAGGATCCTGTCACAGATTGACCATTTGCAGGAGAATGTGACCGCTGCCATTGACAGGCAAACACAGGCATTGGTCGCTGTCATGGCCACAATGGGCACACAGTCAGATGCCCATGTGTCACTCACACCGCGCAGTTCACTATCCACTCCCCGTTCCCAGTGTTGTGCAACACCCACCCTGTCGACACCAGGTTCAGCTGTGGGCATCCCGAGCACGCCTGGTGCAGGTATGTTCAGTGTGCTGCAGACATCTGTGCGGGCACGGGTCGCGTTCGCACAGTGGAACCCCTGGTGGACCATCAGTGCCACCCCATGAGGCCCGTACTCAGCCTGCCAGTGCTACTGGGTCTCGGCGGGGCCGCCCATGCATCCGAGGCAAACATGGCACTGTGCCACAAGACTGACCTGTCTCCCAGTGCGGGACCTGTCTGGTGCTGCCCTGTGTGCATTGTGTGTTTTGGTGGGCAGTGCACCGGTGGGTGCCCAGCCCTACACGCAGACACACGGTCCACCTGCACACCCTCCTGACTGCTGTCCACAGGTGCATGTGCATGATGATGCCTGCATTGCGCTGTACACCAAAGTGTGATGGTGCCCAGCATCTGACACACGCACATAGACAGTCAGTGGACGTGGTGGCCTGTGGACATGTGTGTTGCTAGTGTCTGTGTTCCGGCTCTGTTTTGCACTTGACCCCTGTGCACTTTGTGCCTATTGTGTGTGCGTGTGTGTGTGTCCGTCCATGTGGCGTGTTACTGTTCACCCCTCCCTGGTTGTATGTGTGTGCTTCTGTGCCCTGCCACTTCCCTTGCCATCATGCACCCCTGGTGTGTTTCCATGTGTGTACGTGGGTTGTGCCCTAGCCACTGGTGGTTGCACATAGCCCCATGACTTACCTGTGTTGGCTGAAGTGCTCCTCTGTGATGGTGTCCCGGTGCAGCTGGGCCAGCTGGATCAGTCGGGGGTTCCGTCGTCAGGGGGGCTGCCCATCCCCATCGTCACCAGCATCACCGTCGTCCCCATCGCTGTCCCCCTCTTCGACCTGTATGGCTATCCCACAGTTTTTGGCCATGTTGTGCAGGATACAACAGGCCAGGAATTTCCCACAGGCCTTTGAGGGGCTATACTGTAGGGCACCGCCAGAGGTGTCCAGGCAATGGAAGCGCACCTTCAGCATCCCAAACACCTGCTCAATGATGTTGCATGTGGTGGCATGTGCCTCATTGAAGCGTTGCTGCGATGGGGTCGTGGGCCACCGGTAGGGTGTGAGCAGCCAGGGATGGAGTGGGTATCCACTGTCACCTGTGTGGAGATAGTGGAGGTTAGTCTCTTGTTCAGGCTCAGACTGCCCCAAACCCTGTGTGCCACACCCATGGCACCTGTGGCTTACCCCCCCTTGCCCACGATTTGTCAGTTCTACATGCATACTCACCCACTAGATGACCTGTGGGGATGTCCCCACTCTCGAATTGATGGCGCAGTGCCGACTGGTACCAGATGAAGGAATCATGTGCTCCCCCAGGGTGCATGGCACAGACATTGATGATGTGCCCACTGGCATCACACACCACCTGGCAGTCGACACTGGCATATCCCTTCCGATTCATGTAGGCGGCCCCATCGGGGCCAGGTGGCGTGCGCATGGCCACATGGGTGCAGTCTATCACCCCTAGCACGCCAGGCATACATGCTACCCTGTGGAACTCCTGTATGTTTGCTGTGCGCTCCGCCGCGGTGCTGGGGAAATGGATGTACTCCACAGCATGTGGCAGCAGTGTGCCGAGGAATTGGGTGAGGATGCATGACGTGGCTGACTGTGTTATGCCTGTGGTGTCCCCTGTTGGTCTCTGGAAGGTACCCATGGCGAGCAAGCACATGCAGGCTGTTACCTTTGTCTCCACTGACAGAGCATGACTCCGTCGTGTGGGTGCCTGCATCACATCACTGCACAGCTCACAGAGCCGCCTCAGTATTGCCCTGTTCAGCTGGTACCGGCCAACAATCTCGACATCTGAGTACAGCTCAAAGCTGGTGCGGGCTTGGTACTGCCTGTTGGGGGCATACCACCAACGGGCCCTTCCACGGCCACGTCCCCCTGCAGCATGCCTTCTCACCCCCCTCAATACAGCTTCCATGTGGAAGGTGGCACTGTCCATGTCCCTGGCTTGTGTTCCCCCCCAGCTGTTGTTGCTTTGTTCCCCCCACTGTCCTGACTGCTACCTCCACTGCACCAGGTACACCTACTGGCCTCTGCTCTCTGTGGCCCCACACACCTTCCGTTGCCCCTATTCTTCTGTCTTGTTTCCCTGGCCTGCCCTCTTTCTCCCTCTTGCTCTGTCTCTCTTCCTGCCTCATGTGGCTTCCCTGTAGCGTTCTTGCATCTCTTCCTTGCTCCTTTTTATTTTGGCTCATTTCCGCTATGGTGCAACTTCCGCCTGCTCCACTGTTGCGTATTGAGCAGAGTCTTTGAACATCGCACTGCGCACTTTATGCATGGTTTCACCCCCTTCGGTTGCACATGCCTTCATTATCATTGCGCTGTTGCTCAGCATGTTTTTAGTGGTGCAACTGCCTCCTGCTGAATACTGCAGAATGGCGCATTTTCTGACTTGCGCTGGCGCAACCATGTTGCGCATTGCGCAACCCTTTTGAATATCCGGCCCATTTTATTTATTCATTGCTAGGATTAAAAATACCTTTGAACCAGAGGTTCTTTTACAAAGGTTCTGCGTCAGATACAGAATACAGAGGTAGTAGATACAAAGATTGTTTCTTTTCAGTATAAATCAAGAAAGGTAAACAACATAGTAAGGCAACAAGGATGCAAGGACACGTAATTACATAAATTGTACAGGAAGGTGATCAGTCATTGACGAGGTACAGTGTAAGATATTTATTTTATTTGTTTTTTGTTTACCGGGTAAGTACACTAGACAACAATGTTGCCTATATTCAGGCATGACCCAGGACAGTACAGACAGGGGAGACCAGAGTCAACATTAAAGAGTATTTCATGATGCAGCATGAGGTGAGAACAAACATTTGAACAGTATACAGCCAGGTACAGTCATTATCAGTGATGACAAAGAGAAACAGATAACATTACATGAATTAGATAGAAGGGAATAGCACATGGGGCAGTCACAGGAGCAGCAAGATAGGAGATGAGAGAGTGGGGGGGGCAGTCAGCTAATTATGACTTCGTCTGCCAGGGCTAAGTGAAAAGGAAAGGCAGTAGGGGAGCAGGCAGAGAGAGCCAGTAAAGGTATAAAGAGAGCAAGAAACAGGAGAGAAGGGAGGAAAAGAAAAAGGAAGGGTAAAGCAGACAGAGAGGCGTCCTTGTTGGGTCAGGATAGAGGTAAGTGGGTGAATGTTAGGGAGTGAATGGAAGTGGGGGGTGGGCAAAGGGAAGGGGTGCTAGACAGGTAGTGGCTATAAGTACGCTGTGACTGTCAGTCATCGATTTAAAAAGATGGCAGCTTACATATTCTAACCTTAAGAAGGACAGGAAATCATTTCTAAATGGCAGCTGTTTATATATTTCTTATTCACAGAAATTACATGCATTCCCCTAAATTATCCATATCTAACTGTACCTGAATAAAAAGGGATACAAAAAATTATTTTTCATTGTTTTGTTTGCATGGGCAGCATTCTTTGTTATAGTTCTCTTCATGGAACCAGTGATTTGGAGTTTTAATCATGTCACAATTTGTGCACAGAACTCTAAACATAGTTCTGATAGGTCAACAGCTCATAATTAACATTCTGTACACTCCTGGTTAAACAATTGGATACAAAAATGACATAGTAAAAACCCAAATTACTGGTTACATAAAGAGAACCGTAACAGAGTGCTGCCCCCAAAACAAAACAATGTAAATTACAGTTTTTCATATCACTTTTTATTTTGGTACAGTTAAATATGGATAATTTTGGAGAATGCATACCATTTCTGAGAATAAGAACTTTATAAACAACTGTCAGTCAGCACAAATGGCATGTCCCCTTTAATGTGGGCTTTGCAGTTTGTTTCAGAGAGTAGCGAGAAAGGCAGATAATTCAGGATTTCTCATGGAAATATGGAGTCTAGGGATTTAGAGGAGAATGAGCAGAATGCCTCCCAACCCCTACAGACAGCCAGTTCTACTAAAGAAGCTTGTTATGTACTGCAATGGCTCTATTAGGGTGGCAATAAAAAAAACAATATTGATTTTTTATCCTCCTGTTTCTTAATGGAGTCCAGTTCAGAGTCACATAAAAAAAGTGATGGAAGGCTCTAAGACTCAGGTCCATTATTAAACTATTACATTAATTATTATATTACCATATCAGTGGTTTCAAACATAGCTGGGGCAGAGTGAAGGGCTTAGTGGTTGTTAAGGGTGATAGCAGTAGAGCGGGAAGCATTGGGCTGAATAGTGTAGGTTAGAACCCTGTATGGACAATAGGTCCCAGGTTTGTTAGAGTTTATAGGCAGACTGGATAGATCAGTGATATTTTTCTGCAGTCATTCTCTATGTTTATCTGTTTACAAACCAGAGAACTCTTTGGCTCCATGCCCAGAGTACTTAAGCACAAGGATTGTCTCTAAGTGGTTACTTCTGATAACACCCCAATAGCATGTGTGTGTACAGCTTTAAAAATCTCCTAGAATGCATCTGGACTGGAAACAAGCTGTTACCAGCTCTTTATGTCTTTCCTTGAAAAACTTTTGAAATAAATAAATAAATACATAAATATCTGGGAGTGCAACTTGACTTCTCCCTCTCCAATGCTGAACAAAAACATTCAGCTAGAAACCTGGCATGCAATATTGAGTCAGCAGCTGTCTGGCTCCTAAAGCTAGCCAGTAATTCACAGCAGATGCTACTTTGTCTAACTGAATATGGGTCCTGAGTCTGTAGTTTATCTGAAGACTCTGAGATCTACAAGAAAGTAGTGCTCCACAACCGTATTGCATGGTCCGTACTGATGGCAGATCTCCAAATGCACCATTGCAACCTGTATTCCAGACTCAACTGGTTGTCACTGGACAAAGGCTCTCAATGCCTGCTCTCTTAGAAACAGAATTTGTCAGCAGAAAAGGACCAGTAGGCCAATCTAGTCTGCCCTGTTTCCCTGCCTGTTGCTTTCCCCTGGACCCTATTCAGTATCAGGTGACCCTCCCGACTCCATTCCTGTACTTATTAAGCTCATGTGCCTATCCCATGCCTGCTTACGCTGAAGCCCCCTCTATCTTTGCCCCCACTAGCACTTCTAGCAGGCAGTTCCAGGAGTCTACCACCTTTTCTGTGAAGAAGTTATTTCCTTATATCCCTCTTAAACTCCTGCCCACAGCTTCATTGCATACCCCCTGTTGTGGTGCTCCTCCTCCTCTGAAAGAGACTCCCCTCTTGTACTTTTTTCATCCCAGTGAGGTACTTATAGGTCTCAATCATGTCCCTTCTCACTCTCCTTTCCTTCATGGGGTACATAATGAGTTCCCACAGCCTGTCCTCATATGGTTTCTCTTGGCAATCCCCACACCATTTTGGTTGCCCTCCTCAGGACCGCTTCCACCCTATCAGTGTCCTTGTGGAGGTACAGCCTCCAGAACTGGATACAGTACTCTAGGTGGGGTGTCAATAGTGAGCATTACAGTGGCAACACCACCTCCTTTCTTCTGCAAGAAATTCCCTTCCTTATGTACCCCAGCATCCTATTAGCCTTGCCAACTGCCTTGTTGCACTGCCCTGCCACCTTGAGATCATCAGATATTATTACCCCAAGCTCTCTCTTTTGCTTGATGACTGGAAGTACCAACCGCACATCTCATAGACAACCCCCGGGTTCCCCCACCCCAGAAGCATGACTTTGTACTTTTTGGCATTGAAACAGGTGGGCAGAAACTCGTTTTAATGTCTCATCCAGAAGACGGCACCTCAGGAGTACAGCATACCCCTCATGCTGACTGACACTGTAGTGGAGTATGAGGGGGATGCTGTACTCCTGAGGTGCTGTCTTTCAGGTGAGACATTAAACTGAGGTCCTGTCTGCTTGTTCTGGTGGTTGTCCATCTCTTATACATAAGAGACATCCCTCAGAGGCCCTCTTGCTAACAAGCTGATGTCATATGAGTACCTGGTCTGCCTAGGCTGCCAGTTGATATGCCCTTCTTGAACCTGTAAGTGTTGTCGGTGGCTCATCAGGTTGCACACTCACCTCTGAGGCCAGAAGATCAGAAGGTTGTAAGTTCTAGCCCCATAGCAGGAACTTGAGGTAAATCACAATACTAACACTGTAGTGCTGCATGAGGGGGATGCTGTACTCCTGAGGTGCTGTCTTTCAGATGAAACATTAAACCATGATTCCATCTGCCTGTTCTGGTGGTTGTTCAGGTGGACCTTAAAGATTCCATGGCACTTCTCAAAAAAGGTAGGGGAATTTTATTTAAGAAAATATGGTAGAGTTGAAAAGAGAAGGAAAATGTCCTCAGTGTCTTGACCAAATTACCCCGATTCACTAAAAATACTACCAACAGCTTAATCTGGTTAAATTTCAGTTGGTTTCCATATGTGTCTCCCCCCTCCACCCCCAATGAGGCTGAAAACAGGAATACTTGCTCAGCCCTCTTTTGCTGTCAACAAATTATAAATCACTAATGTGGCAGTTCCAGGGTACAACATGTTCTGGAAGGATAGGACAGGGAAAAGGGGGGGGGGAGACTTTTTTATGTGACAGAAGGCATAAAAGCTGCAGAGATACAAGGACGCAGTAGGGACAGGGAAGGGTGGAGGATCTATAGGTCAGCTTAGAGACAAGGTCTAGGGTCCTTATCAATGTGGGGGTGCTATACAGACCACCAACACAGGGGGATGAGTTAGACAGGGTTCGAGGGAGACCATAGGCAAAATGTCAAGCAAAGGGGAGGTATTGATTATGGGGGGACTTTAATCTGCTGGATGTAGACTGGATCATTCTAGCCATAGCTACAAGAAGAAGCAGAGCCACCCTGTTTTCCTTCTTCTGTATAGCTATTTGGCCAATCAACTGCCAACTGCCTCTGCCATTTGGGTCTCCCACCAATCCCTAACCCTGAATGCTGCTCCCCCTGCTGTCGTTGCCAGTGGGAATTTACATGGTGCGAGGACTGAGGAGATGGTCATATGTTGCACTTGCTACACATAGGGCTTTTCATGGTTTTTCTCCCTCTTCCCAGTTCCTGTCCACCATCCCATGACCTTGGGCATAGTCTCTGTCAACCCCAGACTTCAGCAATGCATGCTGGGCTGACACCAGCCCCCACCACAAATGGAGCCAGCTCCCTGGCTTACCACAGGGGGCTGCTGCTGCACTGGGTCCCAGCCATCTCCCTTGCCAGCTGGGTCACACTCCCCCCAGGAGAACTCCACAGCCTGGTCTCTTGATTCTGATGTACCTGGGAATGCTTCCAAACCCAGGTCACCAGCATGGAAGTGCAATGCACTTCTACTGAGCCATTGAGCAGCCTCCAAGCAGAGCCATCCTTGACTCCCTACAGGGGGAATTTCTCAGGCAGCTGGCAACAGAAACAAGGAAGGGGAAGGGAAATCATAATAACCATACAGAATGCTACTGCACTGACTCAGAGTGCCTGGTTCTTAAATAAATACTGTAGATACAGCTTACCATTTGCTGAAGTCTTCTTTATTCAGTGAGAAAAGTGCCGGAAATTGCGAAGACTTAAAGGCAAGTGCAAACACAATTAGTGGCGACTGAACTAATTTAAAATACATATAAAACATACAGACACTGGCACACCCTTAGGTGCAACCATAGCAGTTCCAACTACTGTGCCAGCAGCAAGGACATCAACATGCACAATGTGCTACAGCAAAGATCAGCTGACGTTTCACCAATACGGCTTTCTCAGAGCTCATTGGTGAAACATCAGCTGATCTTTGATGTAGCACACTGTGCACATTGATGTCCATGATGCTGGTAGTTGCAGCTGCTATTGTTGCACCTAAGGGGGTGCCGACGTGTGTATTTTTTTTATGTATTTCAAATTAGTTCAGTCACCACTACTTGTGTTTGCACTTGCCTTTATGGCTTTGTGATTTTCTCACTGAATAAAGAAGACTTCAGCAAATGGTAGGCTGTGTCTACAGTTTTTAATTGAGTCAGGTGCTCTGAGTCAGTGCAGTAGCGTTGTCTAGTGTTACTACTATGGTTTCCCTTCCTTGCTTCATGTTTATATTGCTACATGCACCAAACTGATCCCTAATAGTGATGTGAGTACCACAGTTTTGCTGTTTTCCTAGCTGATCACAGAGCCCACTAGGGGTGGGACAGTGCTGGACCTCGTTCTTACAAACAGGGACAGCACTGCAGAACTCATAGTGGGTATCCCTCTGGGTACAAGTGATCATCGTACAGTGTGCTGTAGCACACAGATTGGGCAGGAGGAAACGCACACTAGGATGAGGGCCTTGGACTTTAGGAAGGCAGATTTTAAAGAAATGGAATGCTACCTTAGTAAATACCTTGAAGGAGGGATGGCTGGGGTGAGTGGAAGAACAATGAAAAGGATTAAAGACGGAATAACTAAGGCAACGGCAAGTTGTTTGAAGGAAATAAGCTAAGATAAGAGGAAGAGAAAGAGGTCAATATGGTTATCAAAGAAGGTGGCTAAGGAGGTAAGAAGTACAAGAAAACCCAGATGAAAGGGGGCAGGGCGGTATATCTAGATAAACAAAGGGAGGCAGGAAGGAAGACGAGGGCAGCTAAGGCACAAACAGAGGAGAGAGGATAGCCAAGGAGGTCAGAAAAGGGAAAAAGACTTTCTTCAGTTATATGAGAGTAACCACCCAGTCCACTGGGGTTACTAGAATCCTATCAGTATTATTGTTAGGAAGGTAGCAGGCAGCTGGTAGGGAGTTCATTAGGGGCTCCTTACTTAATGACATTGTTATTTACTCAGCTAGCCTGAGGGAAGAATGATTAGGTCATTCAGAACTTGCAGCACATAAGCCACACTGTGTGGACAGCTACTCTGGGGAGCTTAGAATGCTCAGTAGTGATTCAGCTGGTAGTTGTCAGCTGTTGAGTGAGGAGGTGAGAGTAGCAGAAGGATTGCCAGCGGGCTCTGAGGAGAGGGCCAAGGATTTCTCACCCTAGTGGAGTGTCATTTCCAGCTTCCAGTGAAGTGGCAGCGACCAGTGCTACAGCAGGATTTCCTGATTTCTACTCCCAGTGAAGTGGAAGGAACTGCTTGTTCTCAGCGGACTCAAAGGGCAATCTCCTGAATGTTCTGTGGTGTTTTCAGCTGCCTTGGATAAGACCTGAAAGAGACTGTTTGATCAACTATCCAGGAGAGTATCTTTCTTTTCCTTTTGTTGTTCTATACCCTGTGGATGGGACAATCATTGTGAGTACTGTTTTAGAAGACCAGATCTCCACACCTTTTAGAGGAATCAGTAGTCTGGGGTGTGTGTCCCCATAGATAAGGCTGGACCGCACCTGTCAGTGCCCCTAGTTTCACCCAAGTGAGTGCAGTTTTGTTCTTTGGTCACCCCAGTGACTGACAAAGTAAAAGTTAGGGACCTCTAGCATTTCAGTGGGGAATAGGGGTTTCAATGGTGTAACCCTGAAGAATGGCAGAGACTGACAGTTGGGGCCAAGGGTTGGAGGAAAGCCATATAAGTGCTTACAAGGCAGGGCTTCCTGGTTCGTAAAGGGCACCAGTTTTACCTGAGCAAGGGTCAAGCTGCAGGTTAAGGTGTGTGACTGAGTTTCACTTGTGTGCACCTATGTTCGAAGAAGAGTTCTGAGTGTGTGGCTTAGATTCAGTAAATGACACTCATGGGAGGAAATTGTTCATGTGCATGGCCAGGTGTCTACTAAATGCACCTTTTAGGAATTTGGGAAGAAGATGTTTTCGGTTGTGTGTTCATGAACTGTACTGCGTGCAAGAAGAGCTCATGAAATGTACCTGTCCTGCCTAGACCTACCCTTGGGAGTCCACTCTTGCTTCAAATTTCCATCTATTAAATAAAAAAGTACTGCACAGTCCCAGTTACTGTTATGGACATTCCGATTATTGCTTCTGGTTATGTGGATTTACTGGGGCTTCTCAGCAGGTTAGATCTAGCATATGCCTAGCTGCCTCTACCCAGGACCTGGGTGGTGGTGTTTACACAAGGTTCATGTTGTTTTGTTTCTGTACCTCCACCCCTCTCTTCCTGTAGACATTGAGCCAGGTATACATCCTAACGCCAGGGGTGGTACCTAACCTTTTGTAAAGTAAAATGGTATGCCAGTACATGGGTACTAGTGTTCCAGATTTTAATTGGGGTGTGCTCACTAGTTGGAAAAAATTGCCTGGGGGTTACAAAAACTGGGGGATCATCTTGAGATATTTACTTTGGGGTGAGAGGCATGCTGAGGGTATGTCTAAGATCTTCCTGCCTGGTGATGGTGCCCCAAACAGAAGATGAGTTACCAGAAAGCAAAGCTGTGCCAAGTAAAATGCCCCCTGAAAGTCTTTTACTGCCTGAGTTTCTGTGGAAAGGAAAGAGGAATAAGTTGTTGCTTGTGTGCTTACTTTGAAATTGTAAACTGAGAAATAATTGCCCTTGCCTTGTGGTTAAAGCGCTTAAAAACTGTTTAAAAGTTGCAAATTTTCATAGAAAAGTATTTGTGGACTTAAATGACTGTGTTTTCTAAGTGCTCAGAAAGTTTCAAGTGTGTACAGTGTAATTTGGGAGAGTAGCTAAGGAAAATGTACCCAGTACTAAGTGAAAATGCCTTAAAATGCACGCCCAACTGAAACTTCAAGCTGAGAAAAAAATTGGCAGTTTTCAGTTAAAAATGTTGTCTTGTCGATGATCGCCATGCAGGAGTGCAGCAGAGAAAGAGAGAGAGAAAGAGCTCATTTGCATGGCATTGTGTGATTGGTCCCAGTGCACCCAAGCCCCGCCCTTGCCTGAGTCTCAGATTGTGGAACACTCGTGGAGGAGCATCCTGCAGTGTGTAGTTCGTGTGACAGGAAGGAGGAATCGCTTACAGCAGAAGCGCTTCTGTAGCAGCAGTTTTTCTAGCTTTTTCACAAATAACCCGGGCTCAACCCGTATTCTGACCGACTGTAGAGTGATCGAGGCGATTGAAGCGACGATCGGCGGGACCACCAGCCCGTTTCATCCCAGAGGCCTTCCTTGAGTTGGCAGCAGGCCGTATTCCAACGACAGTGTAAAGCATCTACTGCCTGTAAGTACCCTCTTTAAAAGAAATTGACTGTGGTGCTAAGGTCGGAAAACTGTGTAAGAACTTGAGTAAATGCAACAAAAGTACTGAAAGAGAGAGAGTTTTGTGAACTGTTAAATCTTGGACTTTGTGTGTGAAAGTGCTGTTTTCAAAAAAAGTGAACTTTAAGACAAACAATCCCTCTGGTCCAAGTGCTTGTGATATAACGGATTGAGAAAAAGTAAAGTGAACTTGTGCTTGAGGATATCAGTTGAAATGCAAAAGATCCAGACAGAGTCCTAGCAATTTTTAACTGAGTGTGGTGCAAAGCTACAGTCATCATGTTAGGGTGTAGCCAACAATGTAAACAAAGCAGCGCCATTTTAGACCAGCGTTTTCAAACCCAAAACAAAGTTTCAAATGGTTTCTGGACATTGTCTGTGCTGATGCTTTGCAAGGCCCAGAGGAAGTTAAGTGTTCCACGCTACAGAGGGTGGAGTTGGACGCTGCCAGTGCAGGTTCAGTAGATCCGTGGGTGGAAGGCCCATGTCCAAGCTTTGTGGGAGAGTCCGAAGTGGAGGAAGCATGTTTTTGGGAGGCCAGTGGAGAGTGAACAGTTGTGGGGGTTGGTGTAATCGCCAGGTCCTGGGCAGAATGTGTAGAAGAGGAAGAAACAGCAATGGCTTCACTGGGACCCCGTGAGTCACCATTGGGGTGCCTTCCATGAAGCCTCTCAAAGTCCATGTGGAGGAAGGCTCAAGAAATGTGCCCTTGAGTGTAGAGGTGGACTGCTTTTGCTCTGCACTAATAATAATATCTTTATTTTTAAGGTGCCTTTCAAAAACCAAGGCGCCATACAAATAAGATCAAACAAATCAAGTAAAACATTTAAAGTTCTAAGCACTAAGAGTTCATGACTGGCTCAACCAGGACTTGACACCCCCAAGCCATGCTTCTGGATTGGAGTTAGTTAAAAGCAGCAAAGAGGAGAGTTGTACATAGATGAGCTGATGCCAAGTATGGACAATCATACCCTTTCTACCCTTGGCAGATATGGGAAGAAATTGAGAAAGACAGGCATGCATGGTTGTGGGTGGAAGCTTGTGCTAACCTACACCCTAGAATAAACAAGTGGGTCCGAATTAAGGTGTGTAATGAGAGACTGCAATTCTGGGGGCGTGGCAGGACCTTGTTAATCAACTCAGTGAGAGTGGTGGACAAAGCTAGCCAAGAGACATTCTACAATATTCCCATGGTTCATCCATATGGAGTGACAGTCTATGCCCCAGATCCTGATTGGTACTACCCTCGAAATTGGTGCAATTCCTGAAATTGTGCCCGCTTGCCAAAAGTGAATGCAGCCATTGCCAGCACATCCATCTGCCACTGAAGAGGCAGCAACCCAGGATGGAGGTGCCTTGCTTCTGGTGATCCAGGTTCATCTGCAGCAGCATCCAGATTCGGCTCCAGCAGAATCCAGGTTCGTCTGTGGTAATATTCAGGTTCATCAGCCCAGCAGTCCAGAAAAGATTTCCAGTCCAGATCCAGTAGGAGGTCGTGGAGGCATCTGCTCCAAATATTGAATCTATCCAGCAGCCGAAGATCATCAGGCCGCAGATCCAGAGAGGTGATGTTGACATCCTTTTGTCACCAAGAACTCGTAAGAGACCTTTTTCATTTTTAATTTGACTGTTTCCTGCAAGTTTGAAGATTCCTTGGAAATACTGTATAGTCTCCAGCAGACTTTCCATCTAGACTGCAGTGCTAGCAGGCCTTGTGCCTGTTCCAGGACTGTGCTTCAGCAGACTCCGGCCTAGGAGCGACTCTTGTTGTAGTGCTTTGGCACTCTGGACTTTTCCCTAGTCTCAGACATTGCAGGGATCCCCCCCCCCCCCAAATGTTTAGTTTTCTGGTTTTGTACTTTTGTAGAAAATCATTTTAAAAAATGTTTTTGGGCTTGTGCAGTATCCAGTGGGAGGGTTTGTTTGGTCACTGTTTTTTGGCTTTACAGGTTGTAGTTGTGTGCAGAAATGTGTTTTGCAGCATTTTCTTTTTCAGGTGTTCCAGGAAGGAGACAAGAAGACCTGAAATGGACTTTTGGGACTCATATGGGTTCTCCTTTGTATAGAGTTGTTAGGCTTGTGTAACTGTGTAGTACAATGTCTAACCTTTTTTCATTTTACAGGCGTGTGGTGTAAAACGGTTTTGGGGGTTTGGGCACCTGGTAGGTAGCATAGGTCAGACAGATTTCCCATAGAGGGTTGGGGGGAAGGCAGGTTGGTGGTCCTGATTCACAGTCAGGCAGTTTCTTGGAGCCACTGAAGATCCATAGATAGTACAGTAGTAGGACAGGAATTGAAGTTTCTTCAGTGGGCCTCTATCCTTTGGTGTTACCTGCCTGTGCCTGGCACATGGTAGGGGAGGACTTGATCAACCCTCCCCATAGGGGGCATCAGAGGTAGGATGGCCTGGTGCTGGGTGGAGGTATGACTGAGGACAGTCATTTGCCTGGCAGGGGTGAATGTAACCATCTAGTCCCCTGGGGTTACTAGAATCCTATCAGTATTATTGTTAGGAAGGTAGCAGGCAGCTGGTAGGGAGTTCATTAGAGGCTCCTTACATAATGACATCATTGTTTACTCAGCTAGCCTGAGGAAGGAATGATTAGGTCATTTAGAACTCTTGCAGCAACATAAGCCACACTGTGTGGATAGCTGCTCTGGGGAGCTTAGAAAGCTCAGATGTGAGTCAGTTGGTAGTTGTCAGTTGTTGAGTGAGGAGGTGAGAGAGGCAGAAGGATTGCCAGTGGGCTCTGAGGAGAGGGCCCAGAATTTATCACACTGGTGGAGTATAATTTCCAGATTCCAGTGAAGTGGTGGAGACCAGTGCTACAGCAGGATTTCCTGATTTCTACTCCCAGTGAAGTGGAAGGAACTGCTTATTCTCAGTGAAATCAAGGGGCAATCTCCTAAATGTTCTGTGGTGTTTTCAGCTGCCTTGGATAAGACCGGAAAGAGATTGTTGGAATGGCTACACAGGAGAGTGCCTTTCTTTTCCTTTTGTTGTTCCATGCCCTGAGGATGGGACAATCTTTGTGAGTACTGTTCTAGGAGACCAGATCTCCACATCTTTTAGTGGAATCAATAGTCTGGGGTGTGTGTCCCCATAGATAAGGCTGGATCGCACCTGTCAGTGCCCCTAGTTTCACCCAAGTGAGTGAAGTACTGTTAAACTGTTCACCCAAGTGAGTACAGTTTTGTTCTTTAGTCACCCCAGTGAGTGACAAGTAAAAGTGTGGGACCTCTAGCATTTCAGTGGGGAATGGGGGTTTCAATGGTGTAATCCTGAAGAATGGTAGAGATTGTCGGCTGGGGCCAAGGGTGGGAGGAACGCCATCTAAGCACTTACAAGGCAGGGCTTCCTGATTCATAAAGAGCACCAGTTTTACCTGCACAAGGGGCAAGCTTCAGGTTAAGGTGTGTGACTGAGTTTCACTCATGTGCACCTGTGTACGAAGAAGAGTTCTGAGTGTGTAGCTTAAATTCACTAAATGACACTCATGGGAGGAAAATATTCATGCGCGTGGCCAGGTGTCCACTTAATGTACCTTTTGGGAATTTGGGAAGAAGATGTTTTCTGTTATGTGTTCGTGAACTGTACTGCATGCAAGGAGAGTTTGTGAAATGTGCCTGTCCTGCCTAGACCGACCTTTGGGGGTCCACTTCTGCTTTAAATTTCCATCTGTTGAATAAAGCCATACTGCACAATCCCAGTTACTGTTATGGACATTCTGATTATTGCTTCTGGTTGTGTGGATTTACTGGGGCCCCCCACAGCAGGTTAAATCTAGCATAGCCTAGCTGCCTCCACCCAGGACCTGGGTTGTGTTGTTTACACAAGGTTCAAGGTTCATGTTGGTTTTTTTTCTGTACCCCACCCCTCTCTTCCTGCGGACATTGAGCCAGGTATACATCCTAATGCAAAGGGTGATACCTAACCTTTTGTAAAGTAAAATGGTATGCCAGTACATGGGTACTAGTGTTCCAGATGGGGGTGTGCTCACTAGTTAAAAGTGGCCTGGGAGTTACATGAGTGAAGAGAGGAAAGCAAGGATTGGGATAGTGAGGATCAGGAGAACAGGCGGGGGGGGGTACTGTGCAGAGGAAGATCAAGAAAAGGCTAACATTTTAAATGAGTACTTCTGCTCATCTTCACAGTGGTGGGGGAGGGGATGGACCAGCATGTATCAGGAGGCATGGGGGAGGTGAGTGGACATAAGTTAATTTATGGAGGAAAGAGTATGAAGGGTTTTGGAAGCCACAAAGGAAAATAAGACCGTGGGACCCGAAGGTATCCCCCCCCAAGGGTACTAAAAGAACTGAGCATGCTGCTAGCTGACCCTCTGGCAACATTGTACAGCAACTCATTGGAGGAAGGGGTAGTTTCAGGGAACTGGTGGAGGGCCAATGTGGTCCCTCTGCACAAGAGTGGCAGCAGGGAGGATGCTAACAAATACAGACCAGTCATTCTCACATCCATGGTGGGAAGATTAATGGAAACCCTGCTGAAGGAGAGACTGATGGAGTACCTGGAGGCAAAGGGGCTTCAGGACTACTAGCAGCAGGTTTCACAGAGGTAGGTCACGGCAAACAAATCTTATAGATTTTTTTGCCTGGGTGACTAAAGAAGTGGATCAGGGAAGCATGGGCAGAGTTTGGGGGGGGGCGTTGCCTCCCCAAATGTTTTTTATCTTACTATAATTTTTTTAATTATTTTTTGCTGTTTTTTTTACAGTTTCCCCCGTTATGCATGCTGCACCTTTGAGAAGTGTTAGTGCAGTGTGCACACGCACACAGAAGCACTGTCCATCTGTCCACTCGTGCAGTCAGCACTCAAGTACCACCAGCCATGTAGAGCATGAGTTTGTTGTAAGTGGGAGCCCAGCACATCCAAATGTAAGCCACATGATTGATGGTTTCAGCCTCCCACTATCACGTGACACACACACACACGGATGCATTGCAACAGGAAGAACAACTCCTCCTCCTCCTCCTCCTCAGGACATTCATTTCTGCGCGAATTGGAGAGAGACAGTGAGAGAGCCCCATTGTCCAGTGCCAAGGCACACTGCTGATGGGAAGAATGGGACAGTCAATCAGAACTGAATCAATTAACTGCAAGTACTGTCCCTCCTGTCTTCACCACTCACTGGAGCAGTTGTGTCGTGGCAGACAGCTGCACTGGTAGTAGAGAGAGAGGTGTCTGACTGATACAGTGCGCAGTAGCTAGTTAGGCAGCTGAAGGCTTCCCATTGTGTGTGGAGTGGGAGGCCAATGGCCGTGCAGAATAATAATAACTTTATTTAATAATAACTTTATTTTTAAAGCGCTTTTCAAAATTTCAAAGCGCTTTACAAGTCAAAAAGCACAATATAAAATATCACAAAAAACATATAAATACAATAAATACATAACAACATCACATATTAAAAACCTACAATAAAACCATCCATACTATCCAAAGAATAAAATTAACACTCCAATATCAATTAATCATCCAAAAAGACGCTCCGCCACAATTAAGTTTTCAAATTTTTCTTAAATACCTCCAAGGAGGTGCACTCCCTTAACTGTCGAGGTAGAGAATTCCAAAGAATGGGCGCTACATAAGAAAAAGCTCTACCACCAGAAGATTTTAAACTCACTCTTGGAATCTCTAACAATCCCTCGTCAGCCGAGCATAGTGATCGGCCGGGGCAGGAAGGCACCAGAAGTTCTTTCAGATAGGTCGGACCCTGATCGTGAAGGGCTTTAAAAGTCAATAAAATGACTTTAAAGGTGATCCACCACCGTATAGGAAGCCAGTGCAGTTCGCGCAGTACTGGGGTGATATGACTGGATCTCCTTGTCCCAGTCAACACCCTGGCTGCAGCGTTCTGCACCAGCTGAAGGCGATGGATTTCAACCCCAGAAAGTCCAAAGTAAAGGGCGTTGCAGTAGTCCAGCCACGAGGACACAAAGGCGTGGATCAACATTGGCAAAGAGTCAGATGGAACAAGGTGACGCACCCTGGAAATGTTCCTAAGATGATAAAAGGAAGTCCTGACAACGGCCGACACTTGAGATTGAAAGGTCAGCCTGTCATCTAGGACAATCCCTAGGTTGCGCATCCATTCAGAGGTCGAAAGTGACACGCTGTCAAGAAAAATTCCAGAGGGCGAGCCATCATTTGGCCTCATTATCTGACCACCAGGATCCACCACCAATACCTCTGTCTTCTCTGAGTTCAGCTTCAACCAACTAGAATCCATCCAGTCTTGGATTTCCCCCAGACAGCTATTAAACACCAAGAGAGCTCCATCCTGGTCAGGTGCAAAAGACAGGTATAGCTGGGTATCATCTGCATAGCAGTGAAACCTCAGCCCATACCGTCTTATAATGTCTCCGAGGGGCAGCCTATACACTGTGAATAACATGGGTGACAGCACTGAACCCTGAGGCACCCCACACAACAAAGGAGTTGGGGCGGAGGAATGAACCCTCGAAACAACTCTCTGTGATCTCCCGGTAAGGAATGAAGTGAACCATTTTAAAACAGTTCCAGACATTCCACATAGTTGCCTCAGGCATGCTAACAACAGCAGGTGATCAAGCTGATGAGAGATCAAGAAGAACTAGAATAGAACATCTCTTCTGATCCCTCGCCCTCAAAAGATCATTAAGCACCCGAACCAGCGCAGTCTCGGTGCTATGTCTTTTACGAAAACCAGACTGGAGGGATTCGTAGATATTATGGATGGTTAAATGGTCTTCCAATTGGGCTGCCACTACCTTCTCAATAACCTTCCCCAAAAAGGGAAGGTTAGAGATAGGTCTGTAGTTTGAAAAACAGTCTGGGTCCAAAGTAACTTTCTTCAGTAAAGGTGTAACCACTGCTTCTTTCAGGGAGTTAGAAAACTCACCTGACACTAAGGAACACCAGACTATCTGTACCATAACTGGGCCAATGATCTCAAGACAGCCCAAATTATGGGAGCTGGTCCAGGATCTAAACTACAGCTCGTAGGCCGCACACTATGGATGATCCTCATAATATCCACGACCTCCGGTTGGCAAAAGGAACTCCAAGAAAAACTAGGCATTGTGAGCTCGCACTGTTCCACAACATTACCCTTAGAGACTGCTGGGCGCAAGCCCGCCCTGATGTCATCCACCTTATTTGCACAGAACCGAGTGAGCTCCTTGCACTCCATTTGCGAAAAGGCTCTCTGGACTTGTAGACAGACTGGGTTGCACAGTCTGTCCACAGTCCAAAACAGCTGAGCCGATCGATTCTGTGAAACTGCAATCTCCCTGGACAGAAATTCTGCCTTCTTATGGGTGATTGCAGATTGATAGACAGAATAATGTTCCATCAATCTAAGGCGGTCGGAATCAAGGGCGGACTTGCACCAGCACCACTCTAACCTTTGCCCCTGTCTCTGCAACTCCCTCAGTGTCCCATCAAACCAAGGGGACCTGGGGCGAAGGGATAAGGGACGCTCATGAACAGGAGCAATCAAATCCAGGGCCGCCGTAACAGCCATATTATAAGCCGACACCAGTTCCCCTGGATTACTGCTAGCCAACACGGGGAAAGAGAGATCAAGGACTGCAGCAAGGCCCTGAGATGTAACATTTTGCAATGGGTGGTACCTGACCATCGCCACGGAGGAAGGCCTTCTAAGGGGGGGTGCAAAAATTGAACCTCACGGTGTGGTGGTCAGACCAAGCGACTGGTTCCACCCCCACGTCGGATGAATCAATCCCTAAGAGGAAGACTAAATCCAGAGAGTGCCCAGATCTATGTGAAGCAGTGGAAACTACCTAGGTAAGGCCCAAAGAAGACATAAATTGGAGGAAGTGGTTACCAAATTGTGAGAGTTCATCGTCGACCCAGGCATTAAAGTCACCCAGAACCATCAATCTGGGAGACTCAAATGACATCTCGACAAGGAAGTCTGCTACTTCCTGTAAGAAATGTTTCCCATCTCCGGGTGGACGGTAGATGAGAACAATTCGAATGCCTACACTTGCTACAACTACGCACTCAAAAGATTCAGCCTCACCTACTACCACATTCGTGTGGCCCAATTTAGTCTTAAAACAGACTGCAACCCCCCCCTCCCCTGCGGTCCAATCTCAGGTGGTGTATCACCGAATACCCGGCTGGAACCATGGCCTCCAATATGGGGCCAGAGTTTTCATCCAGCCAGGTCTCAGTGATGCAAGCCAGATCAGCTGAACCCACAAGATCGGCAATAATAGCGGTCTTGTTCCTAACAGACCTGGCATTGCATAACAACACCCGAGTTGGACAAACCTCGGAAGTTGTCCGACCTATCTGCCCACGAAATTCGGCAGTTCCCTTGGGTATGGGCACCAGACATGGGAAACCCCTGTCTGGATTCCATTTCGCCCAGGGCACATTCTGGACTTAATAACCCCAATACGATGGCCACGCTCATTCATCCTCACCTATTAAGCCACCCCGCCCTCCCCACCCTCCTACAGAACAATCCCCAGCGCTGGTAGGTCTCCAAATTGAAAAGGAGGGGTATAAAAAGGGCAGAAGGCGCGGAGAGAAGGAGGATGAATAGTCACCCATGGAACCTACAGGCCAGCACATATTACTGCTAAAACTAAAACAATATACGTCAAATTAAACAAAAACGAATCCTCAAAACCCATACGAAAAACCCATAAAAATAAATATAAATAAAAATAAAATAATAAACAAAACAAATAAAATAAATAATTATAAAATAAATATAAATATAAAGGGGAACTCTCACTACCCCAACACAAAACAATCTTAGCACTCTCACTGCAAGATGAAATGAAAATCACATACAAACAAATAAAACAAAAAACATAGATCTGAGGCTGTCGTATTATTAAAAGCCCCCAACTAAAAAGTCCTTGAACTTAATAACATTAATCATAAGCCCCGCATAACAGAAGTTCGAAAATAACTTAAGACTGGTCATTGTGTGCACAGTCAAAATAAGCAAGTGTGTGTGAACAAGAAAGTTTTAGTTTACAAAAAATTTATTTTATCTCCAGCCTGGCGCAGAGCAGACTGAGTTGACATGGTGTGTGTGGCCCTGTGTGAGGACTGACTATGCTTGAGAAGGGAAGGGGCAAGGTGCCGCCAGGCAGGGAGTGCGGGCTAAACTCAGCAGGCTCATCTGCAGCTTGCTGCTTTACACACAGCCTGTCTTTTTCCATTACATAAAAAAGTAAAAGACAACGTTACTTTACTATTAGTTCATCATCATCTGAGACTGATCCATCCATCAGAACAATGAATGAATCTGAATGGAGAATCTCTAATTTAGCATTTGCAGTGCGACGAATACTTAACAATCAATCGGAACACTTTTGACTTACTTAACTTACACTTACTTGTTGTTTGAAGTTGAACTTACTTAATCTGAAGTTCCAACTACTGCCACAGAAATTAGAAAAAAATATTTATTTGAATAAAAAAAATAATCATATATAGACATAGATATATATGTTGAACTGGCCCTTAGGGTTTGAAGGAGTGTTTAATGTTAAAGGGCAATTTTTCCTGGTTAATACCCCTGTAATCCGAGAATTTAATAATTAAATAAATTGGTTTGACAGATTTTCCTGAAATTTGGCAGGCAACATCTGCTGGGGTAGTTCTGTTGATGTACTTAATTTGGTTTGAATCCCTTTTGAGATTTTTGAGATATAAAGGCCCAGATATTCAAAAGAGTTGAGCCATGCGCAATAGGGTTTACACCCTGTAAGTCGGTAGCAGCCATTCTGCGACATTCAAGCAGGAGGCAGTTCCCTGAAATCATGCTGAGCAACAGCTAATGATAATGAAGAATGCGCAACTGAAGGGGAGGAACCATGCATAAATTGCAGAGTGCGATATTCAATGACTTGCGCCATGTGCAATAGGGGAGCAAGCGGAAGTTGCGCCATAGCGGAAATGAGCCAAAATAAAAAGGGGCAAGGG
Source organism: Neoceratodus forsteri (assembly GCA_016271365.2). Taxonomy (NCBI): domain Eukaryota; kingdom Metazoa; phylum Chordata; order Ceratodontiformes; family Ceratodontidae; genus Neoceratodus; species Neoceratodus forsteri. The sequence continues at coordinate 1,094,860,178 of CM028133.1, forward strand.
AGAGGCACAAGAACGCTACAGGGAAGCCACATGAGGCAGAACTCTAGCCAGACAGACAGAAAGAGCAGAAGGGACACACAGGGCAGGCCAGGGAAAGGGCACCCTGAACACACAAGCACAGGGAAGGTGTGGGAAGCCACAGCCAGTGCGGAAGGGGGAAGTGCCACACAGCACAGAGGCCACCACAGACAGGTGTTCCCGGTGCAGAAGTAGCAGTAAGGACAGTGGGGGGAATACAGTAACAGCTGCCGGGGGGGTGAACACAAGCCAGGGACATGGCCAGTGCCACCTTCCAGATGGAGGCCGTTATGAGGGGGGTGAGAAGGCAGGGGGGCATGGCCGTGGAAGGGCCCGTCGGTGGTATGCCCCCAACAGACAGTACCAAGCCTTCACCAGCTGCGAGCTGTACACTGATACTGAGATTGTGGGTCGGTACCGCCTGAATAGGGCAATTCTGAGGCGGCTCTGTGAGCTGTGCAGTGATATGATGCAGGCACCCACACGACGGAGCCATGCCCTGTCAGTGGAGACTAAAGTAACAGCCTGCATGTGCTTGCTCACCACAGGTACCTTCCAGAGACCAACTGGGTACACCACAGGCATAACCCAGTCAGCCACGTCACACCACTTTACCCAATTCCTCAGCACACTGCTGCCACATGCTGCGGAGCACATCCATTTCCCCAGCACACCGGCAGAGTGCACAGTAAACATACAGGAGTTCCACAGGGTAGCATGTATACCTGGCATTCTAGGGGCACTAGACTGCACCCATGTGGCCATACGCACACCACCTGGCCCTGAGGGGGCTGCATACATCAATCGCAAGGGCTATGCCAGCATCAACTGCCAGGTGGTGTGCAATGCCAGGGCACATAATCAATGTCATGTGCCACGCACCTGAGACACAGTGCCTTCATCTGGCACCAGTCGGCTGCACCCACAGATTGAGTGGGGACATCCCACTGGCCACCTAGTGGGTGAGTATGCAAACCACATGGACAATCATAGGGCCAGGGGGGGCATGGTCAGAGGTGACATGGGTAGTGGCCTACATGGCCCGGGGTAGGGCGATGCTGATCACCAAACTAATCTCCACACTCTACACACAGGTGACAGTGAATACCCACTCTGTCCCTGGCTGCTCACACCCTACCGGCGGCCTGCGACCCCATTGCAGCAACGCTACAATGAGGCACACGCCACCACACGTAATGTCATCGAGCGGGTGTTCGGGATGCTGAAGGCATGTTTCCATTGCCTGGACACCTCTGGCAGTGCCCTACAGTACAGCCCCTCAAAGGCCTGTGGGCTATTCCTGGCCTGTTGCATCCTGCACAACATGGGCAATGAATGTGGGATAGCCTGTACAGGTTGAAGAGGGGACAGCGATAGGGGCGATGAGGGCGCAGCGATGATGGTGATGGCAGCCCCTTAGGTGACGGGACCCCCGACGATCGGCTGCACAGCTGCACCAGGACACCATCATGAAGGGCACTTGCCAGCCATGGGTAAGTCATGGGGCCATGTGCAACCACCAGTGGCTAAGGCACAACCCACAAACTTGCATGGACACACACCAGGGATCCATGCCATCAAGGGAACTGACAGGGCACAGAAGCACACACACAACCAGGGATGGGTGAGGATTAACATGCCACGTGGATGGACACACACACATGCACACACACAATGCACCAAATGTGCACAGAGGGCAGGAGGCACACCGACCCAGAACGCCAACCCTAGCCACACACATGTCCACAGGCCACCATGCCCACTGCCTGTCCATGTACGTGTGTAAGATGCTAAGCACCATTTCACATTGGTATACAGCACAATGCAGGTATTATCATGCACACGCAACTGTGGACAGCAGCCGGGAGGGTGTGCAGGTGGACTGTTTGTCCACGTGCAGGGCCTGGTACCCACCCATGCACTGCCCACTGAAACACACAATGCACACAGGGCAGCACCAGACAGTAGCCATGCTGGGAGACAAGTCAGTCACATGACACAGTGCCCCGGCCACCACAGATGTGTGGGCAGTTCCGCTGAGACCCACCAGCACTGACAGGCTGACCACTGGTCTCATGGGGTGGCCCCGATGGTCCCCCAGGGATTTCACTGCGTGAACGCGACCATGCTCACGCAGGGGTCTGCAGTACACTGAACATGCCTGCACCAGGAGTGCTCAGGATGCCCACAGCTGAACCCGGTGTTGACAGGGACAGAGCCGAAAGACGCCGGGAATGGGGGGTGGACAGTGCACTGCGTGGTGTCTGCGATGCATGGGCACCTGACTGTGTGCCCATTGTGGCCATGATGGCAGTGAATGCCTGTGCATGCCTGTCAGTGGCAGCAGTCACATCCTCCTGCAAATGGTCCATCCCTGCCAGGATCAGAGCAGTGTTCCTGCTGCAACGCTCTTCTGCCTAATCCAGAGCCACACACGGTGCATCCACTGATGTCGCAAGCCGCATCTGCTGCTGGACTGATGCTTGCAGTAGGCGGGTGTGCTCATCCAAGAAGTCATCTGCCTCCTCAGCATCCTGTCCCTCAGGGTGTGCGTGGCCCTGATTCTCAGCACCCCTTGAGGGTGGGTGCTGCGCACCAGAACCAGGTCTGGGCATGTCCACAGGCGGTGCACAGATGCTGCCAATGAACCCTGTACCCCCAAGCCCATTGGCCAACTGCTGATGCTGCTCCTCCAGCTGCAGCTCCCCTAGGCTCAGTGGTGCTGTCACAGTGGCCGCAACAGTCCCACTGTCCTGAATAGACACCAGTGCTGCCCTACTGGTGCTGACAGGCACAGGCTGGGATTATGCTGACATGCAGGCCTCCATGGCAGCACCACCCACAGCCATGGGCATGATGTGTCCTGCTGTGTGGCCATCCCGTGGCACACACATGTCATTGCCCATGACGTTAGTGACATCATCATTGGTGATGGACTCGGCACTGGCCCTAGTCACAGCATGCTGGCATCCATGGATGCCAGCATGCTGGGACACAGGCAGGGCTTCCTCCGCACCTGTTACAATGACATCAGTGTGGACAGCCAGGCGGCCCCACTGTCGCAGTGATCCATGTACACCGGTGGAGGTGGATGGGCCCTCCTCCATCTCCAGCTGACTGTCCTCAGTGGACAGGCCCACCACCGCTGACCCATGCAGATGCTCAGGATCTGTAAGGGAAAGCAAAAGTCGCATTACTGCATGTGACCTACCCTGCCCCCCCCATAGACAGACCATGACTTACCATGCAGTGATGGGTCACCACCTGTCTGGAAGCCACCACCCGGAACACCCTCAATGGCACTACGCTGCATGCTTCCAGCAAGCCTCTCCTCCTGTGGGGTCAGCTGTACCATGGCCATATGCCATGCACAGTGGACGGGCTGTATGGGGTTGTGCATTCACACCTATTGACTGTGCTCCCTTTTCCTAGGTACACGCCATCTCTGGGAAATAAGGGAGGTGCTGCGGGAGATACTTCAGGTGGTGAGGGCTTTGCTGGACATCTTCCGCAGGATTGACAACAATGGGGTCCTGCGGAGGCACAGAGCTTGATGGAGTCGGAGTGGGGAGAGGTGCTCCTGCTAGGGATTCATCAGTCCCTGTAATCCCCTACCGCCCTGGACCCACCCTCACACCCCTCCTTTCCCATCCCATTTGTCCACCCCTACCCACCCCCACCTTGTTTGTGGCCCTTCCCCCAACCTTGTATATATTTTGTAATATAGTATTGTAAATAGTTGAATTTTATATATTTGTTCAATACACAGTTATTTTGATATGAATACTGTGGTGGTCTCTGATTTGCAGCGGGCTATAGGTGCTCAGCTACAGTGGTGTGCATGGCGTCAGGGGTGGTGCAGTCATGGGTGTATGTGTGTGTCCATGTGGAGGTGACTATGGTGTGGGGGTAGCTATCAGTCAGTGTCTGTGATGTGTGTGTTGTGCCCTGTGCACTGGATGACTTTGTGCAGTGGTCCATGGTGCATGCTCTGTGTCCATGGAGCACCTATCAGCCTGTCCATGGCCTGTGCAGCTGACACACATGCATGTCTGTGACCTGCACGGTCCGCTGGCATGTCAGTGGTGGCAGTCCCTGCAGGGCAGCCACTGTACCCGTCACATTGCTGGGTTGCCTCCTGTCACTGGTGTGGTGCATGTCTGCCTCGGGTGACACTGTGGCCTCCACAGTTGTTGTCCCACCTCCATGTTGTGGCTTGTGTGTGTTGCAGAGGATGTGCACCACTGTCTGTGACTTGTGCTCCGGGTGAATGATGGTGATGTATGGGTCCACAGTGCCTGTGCAGGGTGGCTGGCACTCCAGTGCCATGGAGGACTGTGGGTTGTGTGTACACAGTTTACACGGGCCCACACTGGGGGCTTGGTTGCCCCACCACTGCGTCCCTGTGTTGTTGTGCCCTTGGGTATAGGTGGGTGTCTGTCCATGCACTGTGTGGCATCTGGTGTGGTGCATGCTTCCATGCACCACTGTGGGTGTCTGTGCTGGCTGTTGTGGCCAGTGGTGGGTCGGGGTGCATCACTGGAATACTGTTCAGGGTGCTGTAGCACTGGTGGTGGTGTCCGGGGCAAGCCCTGTCCCATGTGGGGTACCTCATGTGCGGACGCATGGTTGGTCTCTCAGCAGTACCTCTGGGGGACTGTGCATGGTGGCACTGTGTCTGCCGTTGTTGCATTGCTATGTGCTGCCACCCACTGATGGGTGTTCTTGGTGGGGCTGGCTTGCATGGTTCTGTGGTGCACAGGGTTGCATTGTCACAGTGGGGGTGGTGGCATGCATGGGGTTTCCTGCAGTGATGATCACTGCTCAGGGGGGTGTCTGGGGGTCACGGTGCAGGGTGTGCTCTGTATTGGGGTGGATGGTGTGGCATGGGGTGGTCAGCCCTCCTTGTGTGCCAGTCACAGCTTGCCAGGAGGTGTGATGGGGCACCATGGCCCGGCTGTGGGTTGTTTGCTTGTCTCCATGGGCCGGTGGTTATTCCAGCCCTCCCCCAGTTGTGCAGTGCATGGAGTATGGGGGGGATGATGTCTGTTCTGCGGTGTGTTCCTGTGCCCATCTGTGGCAAGGGTGGTGGGCCCCCTACCTCCCTGGTTGTGCAGTTGCATTGCTCTGCTGCTGGGGGGCATCCCTGGTTGTACTATGGAGCCTCTGGACTGCTCAGCTGAACATCCCTTGTTGCGCTATGGCGCTTCAGATCTGCTCAGCTTCCACTCCCTAGTTGCGCTATGGTGCAGATGGTGCGATATTCAGTCGTCGACTGTAGGTGCAGTTTGGACTGCTCCATTTTTAAATATCACGTCTCTTGCGCATGGGCGCAATAGACTTGCGCTTGCTTCTGCTATTGCGCACTTTTTGGGCACAGTTTGAATATCTGGGCCAAAGTGTTGAAAATACAGAGATTTCCTTGGTTTTTGCAGTTTTTTTTGGCCACCTGTAACTCAGAAATGGCTTTAGGTTCTGGCCTGAAATTTTTAGGGTAGAAAGCCTTAGCCTCACAGACATGCCTTTTGAGGTTTGGTAAAACAATAGTAATCCATTCCAAAGTTATTAAAACTTGAATTTGCCATTATTTCCTAAGGGAGAAAATGGATGTAAAAGTGAAAGTGATTTTCGCACACTGTCATCCAGTTTTGCATACTTTGCACCGGAATAACTTTGCAACACTCCCAACAGATTTGCAGGAAAATTGACAAGCATCAGCCTAGTGCACAGGTCTCTTGACTTGACAATTTGGTTTGAATCCCTTGTTTTGTTTCTGAGATACATAGTGTTGGAAAAAAAAAAAACAGATTTTTGAGGGTTTTGCTGTTTGTTTAGTTATGTTAAAGGGCAACATTTGGATCTTAATAACTTTCTAATGGTTAAAGTGATTTCTATGAAATTTATCACGCATAATTACCCTGGAAAGGTGTTTGTAATTGGTAAATTTTATCTTAATAGCTTTAGCCATTTCCGAGATACAGAGTGTTAAAAATAAAGGTTTGTGGGGGGGGGTAATTTTTTTTTGTCCACCTGTATCTCGGAAACAGCTTTAGCTTCTGGGCTGACATTTTCAGGGTAGAAAGCCTTGGCCTCACAGATGTGACCTTTGAAGATTTGGTGGGAAAATATACATTTGTTTCAAAGTTATGAATGTTGAATTTCCCATTTTTTCCTATGGGGGAAAAATAGATGTCCCACACAACACATGATTCTGCTTCGAACTTGGATTCTGCTTTGAGCTAGGAGTCTGCTTTGAACTAGGATTCTGATTTTTTTGATTTGATAACATTTATTTTTATACAGGAACATTTGCTGGGACAAAGTCTCATTTTCAACAAAGTCCTGTGATATTAACAAAATAACAATACAATAGTACTATACATAACACCATAGACAAAACATTTTATATAACAATTAATTAAAACAAGTACAAGTCAAGTTCAAGTTTTCCCACAATTTCTTCTTAAATGTTACTAAACTGTCAATAGCCTTCAGTTTATGGGGCAAATTATTCCAAAAATGTGCTACAGTATTCTGCAACACAATATCACCAAATCTATTATATGATCTGTTTAATGGGATTTTCTGACTAAAAGATCTTGTATGAATTTGTAGTTCATTATTACGTTTGAGTGTAATATAGTCTAGTAAACAATGTTTTGGTGTTCCTTTTAAAATTTGATAAAAATGTGTATACCAAATACAATCTCTTTTTTCTTTTGGAGTTAACCAACCTAATTTTTATACAAATCACAATGATGCACTCCATGTTTACTACCGGTTATAAATTTGCTCAATTTATAATAAACCTGATTTATTTTTCTTAACGCTGTTTTATCGGAATGCATATATAATACTGATCCATATTCCAAGACTGGGACCAATAACTGTCCTACCACTTTTTCCCTTGTAATTTGACATAAAGTTCCTGCCACCCTTCCTAACATCCCCAATCTTTGAGTCACGTTTTTAACTTGTAAAAAAATATGCCCTACATAGATTAGGCCAGAGTCCACCTGTACGCCCAAGTACTTATATGTGTCAACATTTTTTATCTGAATATGTATCCCTAATTTTATATGCAGTTTTTGTTCCCCTCTTGTTCCACATCCCTTGAAAATCATATATTGTGTATTTTCTGAATTTAAAAGTAGACCAGAATTTTTAAACCATAATTCCACTGAGTTTATATCCTGTTGCAATGTGTAAGTCAATTGTTCAAGACTGTCTGCTGATGCCATTATAACCATGTCATCAGCATACATTCTAATATTACAATGTTTTATTTGGTTTGGTAGATTATTCACATATACATTGAACATGACGGGACCCAAAATTGATCCTTGTGGGACTCCACGATGGACTTCTCCCTGATCTGAAGTAATTTCCCCCAGTGCCACACATTATTTCCAATCTAACAAGTAGGACTTTATCCATCTAAGGGGTCCCTCCTGTATAACTAATTCATATAATCATTCCAGTAGAATCTTATGCAGGACAAGATTGAATGCCTTGCTGAGATCCACGAACACTGCCCCTGTGCTTCTTCCTTGATTCAAAGATGTTGTTATCAAGTTATTGAAGTCTAATAGGGCCGCGTTCATGGATCTACCTTTTTGAAATCCATATTGGAATTTAGTTAATAACTGATTTCTATTCCAAATATTGGCTTAACTGTGTGTGAACAAGCTTTTCCAATATTTTGGATAGAATTGGTAATAGGGCTATTGGTCTATAGTTAGAGTCAGCTGCACTGTCTCCCCCCTTAAAAATGGGTATAATTTTACTCATCTTTCAAACCTCTGGAAAGGTTGAGCATAGAATGCTCCAATTAAAAAGGTAAATCATCACAGGATTGATAGTCTCAGCACCACACCTCAAAAATCTGGCTTCAGTTTTGTCCAATCTCCCTGATTTTGAAATCTTCAAATGTTTTAATTCCTTTTCAACTTCATTTACTGTAATTATTTTAAATTAAAATTTAATTTTCAGTTTCCTTTTAAATTTTTTTTAAATTTCACTTATAGAGATTCAAACCAGGATTGTGCTTCAACCTAGGATTCTGCTTCAAACTAGGATTCTGCCTTGAACTAGAATTCTGCTTTGAACTAGGATTCTGTTTTGTATGAGCCCTATGCAAAGGGATTCTGCACTGACCAAGGATGCTGTTTTGCAGTACTAAATTCCTTTTGGCAGACAGAACCAAGACAGTGGGGGAACAGGAACCAACAGTCAACCAACCCTGCCTGGTTTATAGCCCCCCCAGGCCCCAACCCAGGCTGTATAAACCCCCTAGAGTTTGTTTTTTCAAAACATAATCTCCATGAGCTGGCCCAGTTGCACAGAGGGCTGAGGCACTGGCACCTTACCTCGACCCACGCTGGCGACCTGGGTTCAGGAATAGACTCGGGGTGCTGGGGGTCACCAGAGGGCAGAGAAGATTGAGCATACGGAGGACTGCTCTCCTCTCCTCTCTGGGGGTGGGATCAGGGAATGCATCACTCAGCAGTGGCCCCCAGTGGAGACTGGAGGCACTGTCTAAGCTTGCACTAATGGGGACAGGAAAACCAGGGAAAAATGGCGCCTGAAGTGAGCGGCTTGATGGCCATCCGCAGTTTCGCCCTGGCACCTGCCTGGATCTGTGTTCCGCGGGCAGTTGAGGCTCTCTGTGGCCCCACTGTGGGGGGAAGCCACAGGAGTCTGGGTGTCCATGGTAGAGGCAGTCGGCAGCTGGATGTCCCCGAAGGGGAGCATGTCAGGTGGCCAAAGGAGCAAAAAATAGATACAAAAAAAAAAAAACTTAATCTCCACTCTGGGGTGATCTGCCAGGCTTTGTTTTCTGCAACACTGTGAACTGAGATTTAAACTTACTATAGGACCCAATGAAAAGCTGACCTTTTTGCTGGTTTTCTAGCTTGATGCTTTTCAACTGAGTTTGACACGCTGGTAAGTGCACCTCATGTTTGAAGGCTAGAAATGTTGTGCCATTGAGCTACTGTCTTTTGTGCTTTTTGCTATTTCAACGTCTTATTCCTGCCCCCCCCACCACCAGCACAGTAGGACACTACAGAGCCCACTCCCAGTGTCCCAGATAAAGCACCCTTCCCCCACTGTGGGACACTGGGGAACCCACTCCCAGTGTCCTGGAATATATATGTAATGGTTTTGTCAACAGTGGGGTGCCTAATCCCCATGTCAACACTACACTCACCCCCACCAGCAGTGTGTGACTCTAGGGAGCCCGCTCCCAGTGTACATAGTGTACCCAGTTATGTTGTACCCCCAGAGCAATGAGGGACACTAGGAAACCCACCCACAGTACCCTGAGAAATGGCTCTACTGTCCCTGTGAAAAAAGAAAGCAGTCCACAACATCTTTTTTTAAACTCCTGTAAAACAAGGTCTCGATTTGTTTCCCCCATCCCCCTCTTGCATCCCGACCCTCCCACTGAGCAACCAACCACCCCACACCCCCTTGCCCTATACTTACCAACTGAGGTCAGTGGCTGTCATCTTCTGTGGACTGGGACACATCTGCACTCTTCAAAGTCGAACAACGATCTGAAGAATAAAGGTAAGTGCCATATAGAGGTGGTCAATGGAATTTTGAACATACTGTATGTTAATATCTCAGCCATTTGTAGGTATTTTACTTAGATACATAGACACTGTTGGCAGATAAGGGTATATGGCCCACCTAGTCTGCCCAGTTGAGCTTGTAAGTTCACTTTATGTTTTTCTAGAAGTCTGTTGCCCCTTACCCCTGACCTCCAGAGTGTCCTTATGTCTATCCCATGCATTCTTAAATTCCGTGATTGTTTCAGCCCCCACCACTTCCTCTGGCAGGGTGTTCCACTTGTCCACCACCCTTTCTGTGAAGAAATTCTTCTTCATGTTTCATCTGAATTGCCCTCCCTCCAACTTCATCCCATGCCCCCTAGTTCTGGAGCATCTTTTTCACTGGAAAATAGTGTATTCCTACACCCTGTTCCTCCCTGTAAGGTACTTGTATGTCTCCGTCATATCCCCCCTCTCTCCCTCCTCTCCTCCAAGGAGTACATTTTCAGGTCTTTCAGCCTGTCCTCATAGGACTTGTGATGCAATCCCTGTACCATCTTTGTTGCCCTCCTCTGAACTTTCTCTACCCTGTCTATGTTCTTACATAGGTAAGGTCTCCAGAACTGCACATTGTACTCCAGGTGGGGCCTCACTAGTGCCCTGTATATTGAAATTATCACCTCCCTTTTCCTGCAGGTGATGCTCCTTCCTATGCATCCCAGCATCCTTTTTGCTTTACCTGCTGCCTTGTTGCACTGTTTCCCTACCTTGAGGTCATCAGAGATGATAATCCCAAGGTCCCTTTTCTGCTTAGTGCATGCTATATCCCCCCAATTGATATGTTATTCCAGGGTTTTTGTGCCCCATATGCATTATCTTGTACTTCTTTGCATTGAATTTCAACTGCCAAACCCTTGATCATTTGTCAGGCTTCTGCAGGTCCCTCCTCATTCTGTCTACACCCTCTGGCATGATCCAGATTTTCAACATGGACTTTTTGGGACCCCACCTCATGAACACTGGCACTGTTATTTTGTTACTCTGTCCTGAAAGACGATTTCACTGTGGCTGAAAGAAATCACCTTTTGGGACTGAGTAATGAAGTGGAAATACCATTGTGCATGAGGTGGGGTCCCAAAAAACCCATGCGGAAAATCTGGTGCAAAAATGCCCGAGTTATTCATGGTCGTTGAAATTTTCCTTCGCACGCATGTAACTTTGTCATTTTATATTTTCACTCCAAGTTTTCAACACAGCCACTTTTCACACCATCTCATGAACAGTACAACTGCATTTCTCACATCCTGCCCAAAATGTGCTTTTGCACCTGTGGCACAGAATGGTGTGGTCGATGTGCAAAATCACCTTTTGAGATTGAATAACGAAATGACAGTGCCAGTGTTTATAAAGTATGGTCCCAAAAAGGGAATGTTGAAATTTTGAAGCAAAAGTAACAAAGAATGCCTGAGTTACATGCAATCAATGAAATTTTCCTATGCATGCATGTAAGTGCCAATCATTTATATTTTCACTCCAAAGTTTGAACTTGGCAATTTCTTCACAGCACCTCATGAATACTACAGCTGTCATTTCTCACATCCTGTTCAAAATGTGTTTCCACAGCTATGGCACAGAATGGCATTTTGCCATGGATTAAGAAATTTATACCTACAGTATGAATGTTATGAGGTGGGGTGATAAAAAGATTATGTCGAAAAATTTTGGGTCACAATGTGAAAAAAATGACAAATATATGAGTATTTCCTGCAATTTTGTTACACACCTATCTCAAAAAGTAAGGAAATTCATTGCAAAAAAATCAATTTTACAAAACCAGTTAGGGTTTCCATTACACCTTTTAATAGTATGGAAATGCGATGTTAGGGTTAATACATGTATCAGCACAACAACACCAATCTCTGCAAACATTAGAAACAAAACAGTTATTTGATATATCCCTTGGTGTCCTTCTACCTAACTCGTACACCATTTGAGCAGTTAATCATGTGGTATCGAACAATATATTTGTATGGTGACATTGCTGTGGAACTGGAGGGGAAAGTGTGTCTCTTTGTGGATGACACAAAGATCTGCAACAGGGTGGACACCCAGGAAGGGGTGGAGAAAATGTAAAGGGATCTGGGGAAATAGGAGTGTTCTATGGTGTTGCATCTGGGTTTCAATGTCAAAAAGTGCAGTCATGCACCTGGAACCTGGGGGCTATGTATAAGATGGGGGGTGAGGTACTTACAATCACCAAACAAGAGAGGGACCTTGGGGTCATCAAGGTGGCAAGTCAGTGCAACAGGTCAGCAAGGCTATCTTGATGCTGGGTTGCGTATGGAGGGGGATTTCTAGCAGGAGTAGGGAGGTTGTGTTGCCACTCTATTGCTGATGAGTGAGACCCCATCTACAGTACTGTGTCCATTTCTGGAGGCTGCACCTCCACTAAGGCATTGACAGAGTGGAAATGGTCCAAAGGAGGGCTACCAAAATGCTGTGGGGGTTGTACAAGAAACGGCATGAGGCGAGGCTGCAGGAGTTCATCATGTACTCCCTGAAGGAGAGGAGAGCGAGAGGGGACATGACTGAGACCTACTATATAAATACCTCATAAGGGTGAACAAAGTGCAGGAGGGAAGTCTCTTTCAGTGGAGGAGGAGGAGGAGTACCAGAACATGGGGCATGCAGTGAAGCTTAACAGGGGGAGTTCCATGAGGGATGTGAAGAAATACTTCTTCACAGAAAGGGTGGTGGATGCTTGGAACAGCCTGACAGAGGAGGTGGTGAGGGAGAAGACAGTGGGGAGCTTCAAGTATGCGTGGGACAGGCACCTGGGCATAATAGGTAAAGGAAAGGGAGGAGGGAGGGAGGGACACCCCTGACCAAATAGGGTCCAGGGTATAGAAACAGGCAGGGAAAATAGGGCACACTAGATGGGCCTACCGGTCCTTTTCTGCCAACAAATTCTATGTTTTTATGTGATACCAGCCAATCAACATACAGAGTCACTGTACCTCTTAGTCTGTGTACAGTATGCTGTCATGCAGAAGGATTAGAAGGGAGTGCTTCACTTTGGAGCCAGGGGGAAGATGACACATTAAAATATTTAAAAAAACCAATAAACTTATTATAAATGATTCACGTTAAACTGAGATGCTTTATAATAAGATAATAGGATGTATGAGGGGTGTCTCTTATGGTTTCAGGCCACCGGTTCTTTTCCTGGCATTCACATGCAGCAAAAATATTTTTACAAGGCAGGAGCCTTGTTGTATTTTTGAGTAATCGAGTCTGTGGGTCAGCCAGTTTCTCAAGTCCTTCCTACAATTTGGACCAATAGTTTCTTTGAACTTTCAACCAGGAAGTGGTCAGGTATCCAACTTTAAATGTTAGCCTCTGCCTCTGGACATTGCGAAGCTTGCTGTGGGTGAGCTGTTTCATTGTGTGTTGTTTTGTACTGTTTCACTCTAATAAACACGGTTTGCTAAATTTGGGCTGTTGTCTTTTCTGTAATCATATTCTGGTGCTGACCTCCAACACAGCCTTCTGAGACTGTGTGTTTTTGCTCTTATTAGTGCTTCACACTCCAAGGTATTGTGCACACTATTTTGCTTAGTGAGAGCTGAGCCCCCCTACTCCCCGGTTTTGCTTTTCTTCTGTACTTCCTAACAGAATTAAGAATGTTTTCCGTTTCTAAGGATTAAGCTCCACTAACAGTGAAACACAAGGAAAAATAGAAATATGTTTTAAAACATAAAATGGAAGCCAATGCAGCTCCACCTCCACCCAATATGGACAGTTTGCCCTTTTCGGATGAAGTTGGTAATGAAATTGCCCTACCAACTGATCAAATCCGAGCCTTTTTTTCTGGTGCTAATACACAGACCACTCAAGACTCTGTTGCCTTCAGGTCTTTGGAAAATTTAAGAAAAAAACAAATAAGATTCAACTTACATGCTGCGTCACTCTCCGCGGTATTGGAGAGCTAAACACATATTACATGAGCACTTGGTCAGAAACCTCCATCATTCGGTATGGATGACACCGAATATATACAGGATTGGAAAAATTCTCAACAAATGTAGCCAGGACCTGATGCCCCTGGCTAAGAAAGCTAAAAAGGAGGTTGATAAAGCAGCACTGGATACTGGCATTCTAGAACCTCAACTGAAAGAAAAATATTCAGCTGGAGACTTTGACAATTTAAAATCAAGAACTGAGACTTATCATAACTAAGTTTCAGACATACCTGATGGCATATAAATCAAAAAAGCACCAGAGAGAGGAAAACGACTATAAAGTGGGAACTATCTATTCATGGCACAGTCCGCAAAAAATGGACTGATGCTGCCACAAATGGAAACAACAAATGTTTTGCTTATGGACTAGATATTTCACCAGGCCTAGACAGTGATCAAGGAGATGACGCTGGCACAAGCTTTAGGGGAACCAGGCATTTTTTAAGGAGAGAACTAGACATTTCTAGACATTCTCGACCCAGATCCTACAAACAGAATGGCTATAGAAGAACAAGAAGAGATTGGGGGAAGAGGAAGAGGGAGAGGTTCAAGAGGAGGGAGAGGGAGGTGGCCCTCATGAGGGAGGCAGAAGTGGGGACCAGTATGGAGGTCACCCAGGATGTGCAAACCCAATTGGAGGGCCTAAATCTCTCTGACAAAGAACTGACTGATATACAGTTTGAAGTCCTTAGAAAAGGATTAACTTTTGTACCAACCAATAAGATCAACCCCTTCAGTATAGGAACCAAACTTTTCCACGTCTTTCACAAACTTCACCTTAAAGATTTCTTCAAACATAATCAGGATCATAATGCTACTTCAAGCCTCCAACCTGAGACTACACAATTTAGAAAACCCGCCACTTTCTACCCCCCACAAACAAACCACACAATCTTACAATCTTAACATATTGCAATTTGGTAAGAAAAGATGTTTACAAACTGATAAAAAAGAACACCTATGCAGCAAAAAGTCAAAACGTCACACAGCAAGAGGAGAAAAGCAATTGCTGAGTTAAACTGAAAAAGCAGACATAGTAATAAAGCAAACGTATGAAGGGGGGCTGTAGTGATTTCGGGCAGAAAAGAATATCTGGAAGAAGCTGACAGAAAACTCTCAAATGAAGTCCATAAGGGATCCATCCCAGTACCTGGACTATCAGTAGTTTCGGCTATTGGTTCAATAACTGAAAACATGTCTAAATGTGTGGACTCATTCATAAAAAAGCCTGTACCCCTTTTAAAATCATTCCTCTTAGATGCCAACGAAACCCTAAGGATGATCAAGGATGTGACCATAGAAGAAAGCGACTGGCTGGTCACTACTGACATTGAAAGTCTCTACTCAAACATCCCCCATGAGGGGAAGGTTAAAAGCTATAGCCAAAGCATTAAGAAATCGAGCAAGAAATGTATCACCAACAGAGTACATTGTTGATCTGGCAAGATTTGTCCTGGAAAATAATTATTTTTTGTTTGAAAATAACTTTTTTGTACAGCTCAAGGGCACTGCCAAGGGGACAACATTTGCCCCAAACCTGGCACACCTCTACATCAGTGAATGTTTAACACAGTTCATCTTCAATGTGACACAAAATCCTTTTTCAGAAAACATCGGAATCTGGAAAAGGTACATTGTGACTGCTTGCTTATCAGGAAAGGTTATCTAGAAGAGCTGAAAACCTTTTTTTGAGTACATAAAAGAAGAAGAAGAAGAAGAATCAGCATTTATATAGCACTTTTTATACATCCAAAGCGCTTTACAAGCAGTGCTAGACTGGTAGTGAATTGACTGAATGTGTGGTGGTGGCCATATCACACATCATCACCCACACACAGCCTGGATAATTGCATGAACCAGTTTATGGGAAGGGGAATGTTGGCCAGGACACTGGGAATGTTCCCTACTCTTTGCAAAGAGTTCCCTGGGTTCTTTTACTTCCACCTGGACACCCACCAGGATGGGCAGAAGGGACCTCGGTTTAACGTCTCATCCAAAGGACGGCGCACCCCAGCAGTACAGCACCCCCCAATACTGCACTCGGAAGCCAGTGATTTTTAGGTGCAAGTCCAATCCCAGTGTGGGACGAGAACCC
Source organism: Neoceratodus forsteri (assembly GCA_016271365.2). Taxonomy (NCBI): domain Eukaryota; kingdom Metazoa; phylum Chordata; order Ceratodontiformes; family Ceratodontidae; genus Neoceratodus; species Neoceratodus forsteri. Next base: position 1,094,875,870 of record CM028133.1, read on the forward strand.
ACGACCTTCTGGTCCGGAGATGGATGTGCTACCAACTGAGCTACACAGACACCCTAGATTCTAGTAGTCAGCATCTGAAATTCGCACATGAAGTGAATCAGAAAGAGATCCCTTTCCTGGATATTATGCTTTTCAAACAAGAGACAAAACTAGAATCTAGGTTGTACCACAAACCTATGGCAAGAAATAAGTTTCTTAAAAGAAATAGCTGTCGTCCTAGATCCATCACAACCAACATTCCTAAGGGTCAATTTACAAGGGCACAAAGGATATGTTCCACAGAAGAAGGCTTCCGTGAAGCCAGTTCAGATCTAACTACAAGATTTATAGACAGAGGGCCGGATATTCAAACTGCGCCCAAAAAGTGTGCAACAGCAGGAGCAAGCGAAAGTCAATTGCGCACATGTGCAACACACGCGATATTCAAACATGGAGCAAGACAAATTGCGCAAGCAGCCAACGTCTGAATATCGCACAACCTGCACCATAGTGCAACCAGGAAGGGGAAGCTGAGCAGAGATAATGCGCCAAAGCACAACAAAGATGGCCTAGCTGAGCAGTCCAGAGGCGCCACAGCGCAAGCAAAGAGATCCCCAGCAGCACAGCAATGGAACTGCACAACCAGGGAGTTAGGCAGGGGCCCACCCCCCATGCCACAGATGGGCACAGGGACACATTGCAGAACCAACAATGTACCCCCACACCCCAAGCACAGCATAACTGGGGGAGGGATGGAACAGCCACTGGACTATGGGGACAAGCAAAGAAAGCACATCCTGGCGTGTTACTGCAGCACACCCACTGGCAAGCTGAGACTGCCACACAAAGGGGACGGACCACCCCAGTGTCCAGCAGCCCTCCCCGTGTGCACAGTACTCCCAGCACTGTGACCCCAAGACACCACCCATGTGCAGTGACCAGCACTGCAGGAATCCTCAGGCCCCCCCAACACACTGCAACCCCGTGAACCACAGAACTATACCAGCCAAACCCACCATGAGCACCCAGCAGTGGGTGGTAGCACACGGCAATACTGACTAGAAGCCACACCCACACCAGAGACACTACCCCACACACACGCACACACATACCCATGACCATACCAACCCAGATGCCATGCACACCACTGCAACTGAGCACCTATAGCCAGCTGCAAATCAGAGACCACCACAGTATTCATATCAAAATATAAATGTAATGCTGAAGATGAACAACAAGAACAACAAACAACTATCAACATATTTACAAAGCAGGGGTGGGGTATGGGTTTGAGGTAGGGGTGGGTAGGGGGCAGGGGTGAACAACCGGGAGAGGGAAGGTGGGGTGTGCTGTCCTTCAGCTAGCGCCTGGCAGCCTGCCCTCCTCCTGCCTGGTGCTGTGCCTGTGGCCTCATGGCACACATCCCATGCCGCTGCAAATCCTGTAGAATGGTGTGGGTGTTGATGGCCACCTGAGTGAGCCTCCACAGTCCCTGCTCAATACGTCTCAGGATCTGGATACCTAGGACAAGGGATCAGAGTCAATGGCTGTGACTGTCCACATCCCTGAATCCCACTCATCATGCATGGCATACAGCCAAGTGCCCGCTCCTGTGATGGACTGCACCCACCCACAGTGACCGTGCACAAGACATGCCCAACCAGGCAGCAACAGCCATGTTTACCACTGCACACACACACACTGCCTATGTCCAGCACAGCACAACCAAGGCTGCCCAGTGACGTGGCTCTGTGGTGGGATGGCAGTGCCACAGCCATGTGCCCAGTGCATGCATGGACCACCAGTGATGCACACACACACACATGCAGTGCCACTGGACAGTGATGACTGTCACATGTTGCGTGCATGGTAGTGTTGTCCATGGAAGGTGGCCGTGCCCCCCCCAGCATGCAATAGCATCCATGATGTAATAACACTCACCCTCATCAAGCTGCTGCTGCAGGTGCTGCTGTGGCTGCGGCTGCTGCTGCTGTGGTTGCTGCTGCTGCTGCGGCTGTGGCACAACTCCTCCACCAGCCACCCCGGCACTGCCATCCCAGGCCTCAGCCTGTGCCTGCCTCCGCTCCTCCACGCCTGTGGGAGACAAATGAAGAGAAACACATCAGTGAGATCCCAAAGCAGACAGCCCTTGCCCCGTGGGTGTGCCTGCCCACAGCAGACCCAAACAGCACACACCTGCAAACACATTCACAGCAAACCATAGCCAAACCCACCCCTCATGCAGGTCACATTACACAGTGTCACCCATGTGGACAATACCGGTGCATACACAGCACACCCACCTGGCCTAGACACAATGCCCCTCCTGGCATGAGACCTGAGGCGCTCCAGCAGAGCACGCTCCCTCCTCTGCAGGTCACTGTAGCGGTGCCTGCACTGCTCAGGAGTCCTCCTCTGCCCAGTGGCCTGCTCCAGGGCAGCAGCCACCTGCTGCCACACATGGGTGCATGCCACCTGTAGGGGCACTCCCCCAAACAGTGTGCCATGGTGAGGCTCCACCACAGCCACCAGGTTTGCAACCTCAAGGCCCCCACAGTGGACTCTCCTGCATGCCATTTCCAATTTGTACAGTGGCCCAGTATGGCACTCCGCGGCCTTGTCTATTGCAAATGTTGCAATAGAACTCCATCAGTCCCTATTGCGCTGTTCGTACAGTGCCATCAGTCCCCATCGTGCTGTCACCGAACAGCACGATAGAGCCATACACATGCCAGACGTACAGCGCCAGGGGGCAAAGGTCAGGCACAAGGTCAGGGGTCAGTGGCGCAAGGCCACGCACAGCGCCATCGGACGTCTACACGTCCTGCGTGAACGGTCACTTGCGTGCCAGTGCCACAGTGGACTATTGCACAGTTGTGCCACAGCGCCATTTGGTGCCCAGCGCTGTAGCACCCCTGGCACAATGGTGGCCGTGTCCTGAATTGTTGATCGTGCACAGCACATCATCAGCATGGCAGAAGCCTGCATAAGCCACGTGGGCATGTGCAATGTGGTGTACTACACAGTCACAGAAATGCGCCATTGGCTCAGCCGGCTCAACCGTATTGCGCAAAGTGCAATAGCACGATATTCAGCTGACACATGCAAATCATCTGATCAGCCATTCAACGGTGCAGTGGCGTGATTTGCATGTCATTACAGTTGCTCCACTCCTAATTTGCATGCATTGAGCTATAAATATGCAACAGTGGACTGCGCTGGCCAGAGTCGGGTACTGCAGCTGAGAGGTGAGTTGCAAGCTGTGTGATGTTCCAGGCAATGGTCATGGGATAACACTGTAGACTGCACAGTGACAGGTGTCCATTTCCACCCATACAGACTGACATGACTGAGGAGAGCCAAGGTGAGGGTGAGCAAAGGAGGAGGCCCAACTTCACCAAGGCAGAGACAGAGGCACTCTTCCAGGCCTACCTGGAAGAGGAGCCACTACTGAGTGGATGGTGTGGCACCCCTCAGGCCTGTGTGGCTGCATGGGAGGGGGTAGCTCGGGTGGTGAACCTGCACGGAAGCCACCAGCGCTCCGTGCAGGAATGCAAAAAGAAGGTAGGGACAGACCGCAGAAGGGAAGAGAAGGTGGCAGCCCTCAGGGGCGGCACGCCGCTGGCACAGGCGGGGCCAGCCAGCGGTGGTGGAGCTGACCCGGCTGAGGACCGACTGGCTGCATCAATGCAGTGGAGTGCTACAGAGGCGTACCAGGAGGTGGATTCAGACAGGTGGAAGCCCATCACTGCACGGTATGACATGGTGGTGGTGTTGGGGGGGGGAGGTTGATCACATGCACTAACAGGTCCTCACTTTCTGTTACAGATCCTGTTCGTCTGCAGGGGATGGTGGTGGTGGGACCATGCAGTGATGAAGATCTGCCAGAGTTGGAGGAGGGTCCATCCACCTCTGTCGCCAGCCAGCTTGCACTGCACCAGCATGCACACCTGGCTGCCACCTCTGTTGTCGGTGAGTCAGGTGTGGGAAGGGTGCACAGCCTGTGTCTCAGCAGTCTGGCATGCAAGCATGCCAGCACGCTGTGACTGCGGCTGTTGCACGTATCTGCACCATTAATGATGCAAGGACTGCAATGGGCAGTGACATGTGTGTGTCCCATGACGGACACACAGCAGGCCAGCACGTGCCCCTGGACCTAGCTGGTTCCAACGTGTGTGCCAGCACATCAGCACAGTCCCAGGCTGTGCCTGTCAGCACTGGTGGAGCAGGACCGGTGGTTGTGCAGGTCTCTGGCACTGTTTCGGCCACAGCAGTGGAACGAGTGGTCCCTGGGGCACAGCAGTTGGAGGGGCAGCAGCAGCAGTCATCCACCAGGTCTGGGGTTACAGGGTCCAGCAGTGGCACATGCACACCGCCTGTTGACATGCCCATACCTGGTCCTGCTGAACAGCACCCATCCTCAAGGGGTGTTGAACATCAGGACCTTCCATACCCTGGGGGACAGATTGCCGATGTGGCAGACGTCCCGTTGGATGAGCACACCCGCCTTCTGCGGGCATCAGTACAGCAGCAGATGCGGGTTGCAACGTCCGTGGAGGCACTGTGAGTGGCTGTGGAGCGGTACAGCAGGGACAATGCAATAATCCTTGCAGAGATGGTCCAAATGCGGATGGATGTGACCGCCGCCATTGACAGGCAGACCCAGGCATTGGTCACTGCCGTGGCCGCATGGGCACACAGTCAGGTGCCCCTGTACCGCACACCCCACACAGTTTGTGCTCCACTCCCCATTCCCAGCGTCGTGCGACACCCAGCCTGTCGGCGCGGGTTCTGCTATGGGCATCCGAGCACACCTGGTGCAGGTATGTTCAGCATGCTGCACACCCTGTGCGGACACAGTCGCGATCGCGCAGTGGGACCCCTGGTGGTCCATCGGTGCCACCCCATGTGGCCCATGATCAGCCTGCCAGTGCTGCTGGGTCACGGTGGGGCCACCCACGCATCCAAGGTGGCCGTGGCACAGTGCCACCTGAGTGACCTGTGTCCCAGTGAGGGCCCTGTCTGTTGCTGCCCTGTGTACAATGTCTGTCATGGTGGGCAGTGCACTGGTGGGTGCCCTGCCCAACACGCCGACACACGGACCACCTGCACACCCACCCGACTGCTGTCCACAGGTGTGTGTGCAAGATGATGCCTGCATTGTACTGTACACCAAGATGCAAGGGTGCCCAGCATCTGACACATGTACTTGGACAGTACAGGTGGTGGGGGTGGTCCATTGATCTGTGTGTTTGCCATGTCTGTTCCTGCTCTGCTGTGCACCTGCCCGTGTACGCTTTGTGCCTGGTGTGTGTGTGTGTGTGTGTGTGTGTGTGTGTGTGTGTCCAGATGACTGTTCAACCCTCCCTGATGGTGTGTTTGTGTGCCTGGACCCTTCAACTCCCCTTGCCATCATGCACCCCTGGTGTGTTATGCTGTGTGCCTGTGGGTTGCGCCTAGACAGTGTTGGTTGCGCATGGCCCCTTGACTTACCTGTGTCGTGCAAAATGCTCCTCCGTGATGGTGTCCCGGTGCAGCTGGGCCTGCTGGATCAGTCAGGGGTCCCGCCGTCCAAGGGGAGGCTGCTCATCACCATCATCACCACCGGCGTCACTGGCGTCCCCATCGCTGTCCCCCTCCTTGACCTGTATGGCTATCCCACGGTCTTTGGCCACATTGTGCAGGATACAACAGGCCAAGAATATCCCACAGGCCTTTGAGGCTGTACTGTAGGGCACCGCCGGAGGTCTCTAGGCATCGGAAGCGTGCCTTAAGCATCCCAAACACCCACTCGATGATGTTGCGTGTGGCGGCATGTGCCTCATTATAGCGTTGCTGCGATGGGGTCATGGGGCGCTGGTACGGTGTGAGCAGCCAGGGACAGAGTGGGTATCCGCTGTCACCTGTGTGGAGATAGTGGAGATAAGTATCATGTTCAGGCCCATAATGCCCATATCCCTGTGTGCCACTACCATGGCACCTGTGGCATTCCCACCCTTGCCCCAAGTTTGCACTTCCTACATGCATACTCACCCACTAGTTGGCCTGTGGGGATGTCCCCACTCTTGAATCAATGGCACAGTGCAGACTGATACCATATGAAGGCATCATGTGCTCCACCAGGATGTGTGGCACAGACATTGATTATGCGCCCACTGGCATCACACACCACCTGGCAGTTGACACTCGAAAAACCCTTTCTGTTTCTGTATGCGGCCCCATCGGGGCCAGGTGGCATGCAAATAGCCACATGGGTGCAGTCTATTGCCCCTAGCACGCCAGGCATACGTGCTACCCTGTGGAACTCCTGCATGTTTGCTGTACGCTCTGCCGCGGTGTTGGGGAAATGGATGTACTCCACAGCATGTGGCAGCAGTGCGCTGAGGAGTTGGGTGAGGATGCGTGATGTGGCCGACTGTGTTATGCCTGTGGTGTCCACTGTTGGCCTCTGGAAGGTACCCGTGGCGAGCAGGCACATGCAGGCTGGTACCTTTGTCTCCACTGACAGAACGTGACTCCGTCGTGAGGGTGCCTGCATCACATCACTGCACAGCTCACAGAGCCGCCTCAGTATTGCCCTGTTCAGGTGGTACCGGACCATGATCTCTACATCCGTGTACAGCTCAAAGCTGACGCAGGCACGGTACTGCCTGTTGGGGGCGTACCGCTGATGGGCCCTTCCACGGCCACGTCCCCCTGCAGCATGTCTTCTCACCCCCCTCATTACAGCTTCCATGAGGAAGCTGGCACTGTCCATGTCCCTGGCTTGTATTCCCCCGGCTGTTCTTGCTGTGTTACCCCCGCTGTCCTGACTGCTACCTCCACTGCACCGGGTACACCTACTGGCCTCTGCAGTCTGTGGCCCCACACCCTCCCTTGTCCCCTTCTCTTCTGTGCACTCCTGGCCTGCACTCTTTGCCACTGTCGCACTCTCTTTCTCCCCTGCCTCATGTGGCTTCCTTAGCGATCTTGCGCCTCTTCCTTGAGCCTTTTTATTTTGGCTCATTTCCGGCGTGGCGCACCTTCCAGCTCATCCGCTGTTGCGCATTGCGCAGGTGTTTGAATATTGCATTGCGCTCTTTATGCATGGGTCCACCCCCTTCAGTTGCGCATGCCTTCATTTGCATTGCACTGTTGCTCAGCCTGTTTTCAGTGGCGCAACTGCCTCCTGCTGAATATCGCAGAATGGCACAAGTTCGGACTTGCGCATGCGCAACCCTATTTCACATGGCGCAACCCTTTTGAATATCTGGCCCAGAGGATATAAAGCTCATTTGCTTTTAGAAGCACTCAGGGACTCACATTGTCTAGAGCGAGAAAATCTGTTACATCAGAAAGACACCAGAGAAAACTGACATTTGTAACTCAGTTCAACCCAGTTGCACCTAAAATAGGGACAATTACAATGAAACACTAGGGTGTTTTACAGTCAGACAATCGACTGTCCAAAATCTCCTCACAAGCCCCTAGGATTACTTACTGAAGGGGAACGAATCTTCAAGATAATTTAGTACATGCCATGCTACCACAAATAGAACCTCCACAAATCTAAAATCCCAAATGACAATTTGAGATGTGGCAATTGTGTGCGTTGTTCTAAAACACAAAACACACACACACACACTTTCAACCACCCTAGAACTGGCAAGAAGTTCTGTATAAATACCTTCATAAATTGCAGTAAAATGGGAGTCATTTATTTGCTAACATTCACCTGTGGGATGTGCCACCTTGACCACACCAAGTGGGCATTAAAGACCAGAGCTGGTGAAGGTAAGGGAGCAATAAGGAACAAAAATTTTGATTATGCTATTGTACCTCCCTTGTTACGCGGGGTTACTAGAATCTCAGTAAGACCTAGTGGTAGGCAGGGAAGGTAGCTTGTGAAACTCCATTTAAATGGGTTTCACACTGTCTCACTCTGTTCTCAGTCTCAGCTGAGACTGAGGGATGACATCACCATAGAACTGTCGCAGCTGCATGAGCCACAATGGAATCTGCAGCAGGGAGTTGGAGTAGAATGTTGGGAGGTTTGAACAGTAGTCTGAGGTCAGTTGGAGTTTGGAGCTTGTTGTGAGAGGAGCACAACAGCTCTGTGTTAGGTTCTTGGAGCCTCAGCCCTGACATAGGGCTACAGGTAGGGAAAAGGTGTGTGTTTCTACCTAAAGAGAGACACAGTAGCTAATTTTAAAGTGGTGGAGACCGATGAATCTGGTCTCAGTGCCCCATCCCTAAGGGGATGGGGCAGGAAAGTTTAGCCTGCATATTCCAAGGGCAACCCCCTGGCTACTGCTAGTGGAGAAGCTGCCTTATTTTGTCCAGGAGTGAGAGAAACCAGAAGATTTCGTGAATTGCCTGTGGGGCACCTGCAACCGGAGGGTGAGCTTCTGCTCTTACTAAAGGGCCCATGTTTCACCCTGGGACTTGTGTAAAAGTGGGAATTGGACTACTGAAGTAGTGGGAGGCCTAGAGTAATAGGCTTAGCCAAAAGTAAAAGTATGTTCAAGTCCAGCACATAGGGGAAGTCAAGACATGTAGAGGAGATGTGACATACATCTACCCAGTAATCTACATTGCCAAGCTTTCAGAAAAGAGTTGTTTAGTTTCCAGAGAAATGGCCGGGTATGGATTATGGGAGCTGGAGGTGGGAGACCCCCCCATCTTTAGTAAACAGGTCCACCTCTACGGATTTGCTCTGTGGATTTCTACTTTGCCTCATGAACTTGGCCAGTGATGAGGGAAGTACCCAGATGTGGGATTGGAAGGAAAATTCCCTCTAGGAGTCGAAGGCTCTAAGGTGGTTTGGGGAGCCACCAATTGGAAAACTGGTTCATTCCCATAATGGACCGCAGATCAAGTGGCTGGCGCGGGAGCCGGGCCAGTAGGGGAAAACCAAGTAGTGTACAAGTCGGCTGTGTACCCAAAGCTGCATGCAAGTCCGGCTGTGTGCCTGGTGGGTTTAGAGCCTGAGGGCTGGAAATAGTGAAGAAGTGTTCTGTTGTCTCTAATCTGCATTACCAGGAATGTTGCCCCTTGGGGGTCCATCTATGCTTTGTTTGTTCAGTTTGGATGTGAATAAAAGCCACACTGTAGAATCCCATTCCTGGTTCTGGACATTACAGTTATTGCTTCCTGTGTTTGGATTTACTTGGGTGCCCCTATGCAGAGTAGCCAAACCTAGGCCCCCTGTGCCGAGTAACCTCATCCTCCCCGAACCCAGTCCCCACCAGGTACTGCTGTCAGCTTCAACAGCATGCCACCTGTCATTTGCAAAAAGGCAGGGGTCCAGGGGTTACAAAAATAGAGGCACCACTGGGATTTTAATTCTAGGAAGGAAGGTGCTCGGGCAAGGGGCTAGCATTTTGGCTATCTGCCAATGGGTAGCCCAAAAAGCTGAAGCAAGTTAACTAGTGTCGCTGTGTGCTGTGGATCTTATGCTGCTGTTAAAATGCCAACTGTTAACCAAGGAGCAGTAAAGCTAAAAGAGTGTGCCCTTGTCCTGCGTCAATAGTTTACAGCATTTTTGCCTGCTTTTAAAATAACTGTGGTAAAGAAAAGTGTGGAAGACTAGGGGTAGCAACAGGAAAATTGTGCCCTGGACGTTGGAAATGCTTTTTTTTTTTTTTTTTATACTTTCAATCTTTATTGTTTTTTTAAAAGGAAATACATAAGTGGGGGTGGAATATTTACAGGAAGAAAAAGGGAAGGGTTACAGAAAAAAAAGGGGGGGAATATAAAGTGCACATACATCCAAATAAAAATATTACATTTTCTGAAATACAATGAGGGCCAAAAAGCATCAGTTATTTATATCTCATCAATCTAGTAAGAAAAATACAGGGAAAGATGAGCAAAAGGGAAGTCAGTAAAGCATACAGTAGTAGGCTAAGGTATAAAGTCAGATCTTAAAGGCATAATGTACAAAACCCATTTTCTCCATAGGACTTCAAACGCTTGTTGTGTTTTGTTAATCAAGGCTGTGAGTCTCTCCATCTTACATAGGTCTATCATTAAATGTTGCCAAAGGTCCAATGTGGGGGGTTGAGAGGAATACCATTTTTTTGTAATGGCTTTTTTTGATTAGATGTGGAAACTTATTTTAAATTAATTGTGACCTGGAACTTCATTGAAAATGAGCTTTGCTCAATTGAATGTATCCTTTTATTCATTGTGAATAATAAAACGATTTACTACTACTACTTACTACTACTACTACTACTACTTTTTTTGTAGCCAAAAGGGTAAAATTTAGAAATTTTTTGTAGCAGTATCAGATATTTCTGGGGGGAGGAGGCCAAATAGAAAAATTTGGGTGTTTAAATGTAAATTTGGAGATATTATCTGATGGAGAGTCCCGGACAGCTGTAGGATGAAAGGCTGGGGGGTAGGGCAAGATCAGAGGATATGCCCCAAGTTGGCGGATGGACAACCACATTGTCTCCAGCAGTCAGCTTTAGCTTGCATTAGTTATTTCTGAGTCCGTACCGGAGTCAGGAAGAATCTAACAGCTAGTTTCCAAGCAAAATCTTTCCAGGTCCCTGAGCCGACCCCCCTATACATGTTACTCAAATAGCTGTCCCAATCCGGGGGGGACAATTCCACCAACAGGTCCTTTTCCCAGGCCAACCTGACCCCCTCCAGAGATTGTGTTTGGATCTTAACAAGGGCCTTATATATAGTAGATATTAGGTGAGAAGGAACCGGTTTCCCTTCTACTGCAGAGATCAGAAGAAGCAGTAAGTCGGGGGGGGAATGTGTCTTCCCAGGGTAGTTTCCCCAATATATTCATATAATTCCTGATCTGAAAATATCTGAATCTTTCGTTATAGGCAATGTTACAATTTTGGGTCAGTTCAGTGAGAGACAGGATCTTGCCTCCGGGGGAGAAGTGGTACACCAGGTGTAAGCCTTTCCTGAGCCACCTAAAGAACCCCTTATCCATCTTACCAGGGAGGAAAGCATCAAGGTATGTGAGAGAGAGAACAGGGCTGGTCTCCAGGGCTTAAAGGCTCTGGTTGCCATAGTTTTTTGCCAGCATTTAAGTGTAGTCTGGGTATAGGGGTTGGATACGGAATCTATCTTGATCTTGGGAGGAAAGGATAGAAGGGCGTCATATATATCATTGAGCTCCATCTCCTGTAATTCCACCTCTTTCCACCGTGATGTGTAGGATTTGTCTAACCAATGCATAGGAATTCTAAATTGACAGGTCTGAAAGTTTAGTTTAAAATTTGGTAAGAACAGGCCTCCTGCCTGTCTGGGAAGTTGTAGAATTGACAATTTAATGCGAGGTTTGTGGTAAGCCCAAATAAATGCAGAAATTCTTTTTTGCAAAGACCTAAAGAAGGTATCCGGGATTGGTACTGGTAAGGTTTGGGCTAAGTATAGAAATCAGGAAAGGGTTACCATTCTGATCGATTCTATACGTTGGCTGAGTGACAGAGGAAGGGCCCGCCATCTCTCAAGGTCAGAGGTCGTCTTATGTAGAAAAGGGGAATAGTTCAGAGTGAACAAATCACTGCCGGGGGGCCCAAGCAAACCCCAAGATATTCAATGCTGTCTAAGTGCCACTTAAAGTTAAATGTTTGCCTCAAGCTTTCATGGGGGGCAAAGTTACAGGTCAAAACTTCAGTCTTAGTTTCATTAATTTTGTATCCGGAGACAGCTCCAAACCCTTTCAGAATATCCCAGAGATGAGGGAGAGCAAATTCGGGATCTGTAAGGTATATTAGGAGATCATCTGCATATAGGGCCAATTTATGCTCCCTGTGCTGGGCCCTTACTCCTGTTATTTCAGCCCTCTGTCTCAAGGCCTGTGCTAGAGGTTCGAGGTATAGTGCAAATAGCAAGGGGGAAAGGGGACATCCCTGCCTAGTGCCTCGTGATAGGGAGATAGGATAGGAAAAAGACCCATTAATGCGAATATATGCCCTAGGATGAGAGTACATAGCTTTCAGTGAGTTAACAACTGCTTGAGGGATTCCCACACTTCTCAGCACCTCCTATAGATAAGGCCATTTGACCCGGTCGAACGCCTTCTCAGCGTCAAGAGAAAGCAAGAGAAATCTGGTTCCAGAGGCTCTCAAACTCTGCAGCAGATGTAGAGTTCTCTTGATATTATCCTGAATCTGGCGACCTGGAACAAAACCAGTTTGGTCCAGGTCTATTATTTTAGGTAAAAGAGTTTGAAATCTTTTGGCTAATATTGAAGCAAAAATCTTATAATCAAGGTTGAGAACTGAAATGGGTCTGTAGAAGGAGCAGGAGGTCATATCTTTACCCGGCTTCAAAATGCTAGATATGTATGCATATCTCCAAATGTCAGGAGTAGGATCCCCCAGTTGTATGGCCTTACAGGCGTCAAGCAGGGTGGGGAGCAATTCTGCCCGAAAAGCTTTATAAAAGTCTCCAGTGTAGCCATCAGGTCCAGGACTCTTATTGGCCTTTAGAGCAGAAAGTGTTTGTTCCAGTTCTGTTCTAGTGATTGGGTTTTCCAGGAATTGTTGATGGGCTTGGGATATCCTTGGAATATTGAGTGTCCCCAGGAAAACTTCAATTGCATGGGGGTCTACTGGTTGCTCAGAGCCATAAAGGCTACTATAGTATTTACAGAAGGCCTGTTCAATCTCAGGAGGGAAGGTAACTAATTTTTTTAGAACCAGATCTCTTATTTGGCAAACACTGGCTCTGGCTTTATGTTGTCTAAGTCTATGAGCTAGTAAACGAGTAGCTCTGGGGCCTCCCTCATAGTATTTTTGTTTGAGTAGCTGTAAGGTCTGCTCAGTTCGTATATCCAGGATCCCTTGAATCTGTTGCTTAGTGGCTAGTAATAAAGGGTAGACCCCTGCATCTCCCGCTGCATGCAAAGCGAGAAGGTTTTGCAACTGGGTATGCAGGCTATCTAAACGGAGCTGCTGCTGTTTTTTATGGAAGGCAGCATATTTGATTAATTCGCCTCTTAAAACCACCTTGAGGGTGTCCCATAGGACTCCTTTCTTGATGTCCTGGCTCTGATTGTCTTTCAGGATCTGTTTTATTTTCTGTTGTGTAAACTCTTTAAAATCCTTATTATTAAGTAGAAAATTATTAAATTTCCAAAGGGTGTTAGTCCTATCCTTACTCCAGATCATATTTAATGTTAAAATGGAGTGGTCTGATAAAACTGTTGAAGTGTGTGTGCAACTCTCCATTTTATATAGGTGCTCTTTAGAGACATGTATAAAATCTATGCGGGTATACACTTTGTGGGGAGCTGAGTAATGCATGTATTCCCTCTTGTTAGGGTGGAGGTTTCGCCAGATATCAATCCAATGTGCCTCCGAAAGACATCTCTGTACCATCAGGTGAGCTGGGGATTTCTTAAAGGGCCTTTTAGTAGAGGTATCTAGGGAAGAGGGCGTGAGGTTGTGATCCCTTCCCATTACCAAAACCCCCCCTGCTTCTGTCTAGTATTTTCTGAAAGAGTTGTTTCCTGACTACGGGTCCTTCACCTGGGGGGACATATAGAGAGGCTAATGTAAGCTCCTGATTATTTAATTTACCAACAGCAATGGCAAGACGACCTCCAGGGTCAGAATATGAATTTGTTAACTGAAAGGGGGACACCTTTAGGGACCAGTATGGCAGTTCCTCTCCTCTTACCCTTCCCATACACAGAGTCTACAACTGTAGAAAACCCAAATTTGGTAAGTTTCTGGTGTTCCTGTTTGTTTAAATGAGTTTCTTGTAATAAAAGGAAGGAAGGTTTCAGCTTTCTAAGTGAGGATATCACTCTGTGTCTCTTGATAGGATTATTCAAGCCATTGACATTATGAGAGCAAACCTTAATTAAGGGGGCTTTGTTTGTCATTGAGCCACAAGGATGTTGTCTAGTGCTGTATATATACCGCCACTACCATATAAAAGCTTAAAGTAAAACCATCTGTTTTCCCATGTATGGAACACTTCACTAGAGTGGCCCCCATATGGCTTTGTGCCAGCCAAGGAAATAAAATAGAAAATAAAAAAACCAACCCTCGTGGCTCGATTAAATTTCAAAGAGCCTAGTAGTATGTGCATATAACAGGAGAGTAAATCAAATATAACCAGAAAAGACCAAATCTTGATCAACCTATTTACAGTAGCACTTCCATAGGCGGAGGGCGAAAGGATTACCCCTCCTGAAATAAAGGACCACAAGGGCCCTTTGGGAGGAATAGTGACTTTCGAGAAAGTCAGGCCTCCCCAACCCTAAAAACAGGGGTTGAAAAAGGGACGAAAACCATTGAGAAGAACTATCAGGTACACTATCAAATGAGTAACCTGGTAGCATAGCCAAAAAGGGCAAGATCGGGATGCTGCATGAGGGTATTTAAGTAATCAGCAGCTCCCACAGCCTGCGCTTTTAAGGGCTTAAATTTTCAGCATAGGCACTCACATATTACTATAAAAAATTCAGCTAGTATATTTGCAACAGAGAAATTCCCCCTACTGTCCAATCTAAAAATAGGCAACATTAAACCAGTCACAGATGAAATTGGATAACAGCTCTCTTTGCCTATAGGAATAGCAGTGTAAGGAAAAAACAGTAATGCAGCCTAGTAGTTGACTGTCCCCAGGATGCTTTAGAAAGCAGCACAGTAAAATACCAGTTTACTTGAGTTCCAGGGATATGCGTTAAAGTAAAACCAGTTCAAGTGTCCGAGGTAGAAGGGACAATTTCCTGATCATTTATACTTGAAGGTCTGGGCCGAATATACTGCTTAAGATCCTGCAGAGAACGAAATCTTCTCCTCTTGCCTGCATCTCTGCGAGTGTCAGCATGGTCCTGCCAAAGGGATCGGGGGGGACGTTTTTGTTGTTGCACCGGACCAATCGTGTGGAAACACCACCCTCTTTTTTTTAGTTCCGACGAAATTTCTTCTGGAGAAGAATAAGTGAGTGTTCTTGAGTCCCAAAAGACCCGTAGCTTAGCTGGGTAAGGAGTCTGGAATTTTATAGCTTTTTCTCGCAACAGCTTTAGGATAGGAGTGAAAGCCATTCTCTTTCTCATGATATCAGAGGGATAGTCATTGTCAAAAAATAGCCTGGCTGCATTGTATGAGACGTTTTTTAAGGCCCACGCTGTTCTCAGGGTATGTTCTTTGTCTCTGTAGCTGGATAACTTCAGGACCACTGATCGGGGTCTTGCAGAAGGATCAGTGGGCTTTCTTGCCAAAGCTCTGTGCGCTCTTTCTATCCTGAAACTGAATGTGGGAGGGAGAGCAAGGACGTCTTTCAGCAGGTCAGAAATAAAGTCCTCCATTCTACCAGTCTCAGATCCCTCCGGGAGACCATAAATTTGCAGGTTATCTCTCCGGGACCTGGCCTCTAGATCAATGATCTTATCCTGCATCAATTCTTGTTGTTCCACCAAGTAGTCTACTGCTGTATGGAGCCGGTGCGTTTCCTCGGCGACCTCTCCAGTTGCTTCCTCCGAGCGATCCAGTCTACCCTCTACCTCAGATAGGCGGCTTTGTAGTGATATAAACTCTTTTTTATTTTCAGCACGGAATGCCTTTATCTCATTGAGAAGCGTTTCAAATCGGGATCGCGATAGCTTTTCAATTTTCCTGTCCGTGTCAGGATCTTGCTCTTGGTCACCTGCCATGCTGCTCGTGGGGGAGGCACTGCGGCTGTCTGTAGGCCTCATCTTAAATCTAGGTGCATCTGTCTTTTGTAGGGGTCTTCCAGATCATAAGTGTCCTCTATTTTTCCTCCCTGACATACTTCTTTTGCTCAGGCTGATTTTGGAAATCGATGTGGCAGATAAGGGGAGAAATAATCGGCAGGCTGTATGGGAGCTATCCCTCTATGCTGCCATTCCCAATGGTGATGTCACCGGAAGTCTGGAAATGCTTTTAAAGGAATTGTGGTAAAGAAAAATGTGGAAGACTATGGGTAGCAACAGGAAAATTGTGCCCTCACGTTGGAAATGCTTTTTGAATGAACTGAGAGACTTGCAGGTGTGAATGGCTATGTTAAATGGCTGAAATGGGCTCCCGCCGTGGAGTCAGTTGAGAAAAAAAATGCATTCTGCAGTTTAAATTTGCCTGTTTGATGATCGCTGTGAGGAGAAGAGCACTCACGAGGAAGAAGAGGCTCATTTGCATGGCGTCGTGTGATTGGTGAGGCTGCAATCAGTCCCGCCCCTCAGCCAGCTTTACAGTGACTGCCCCAGCATTCGAGAGGGAGTGTGAGTGGAGTGTGTGTACTGGCTAGTGGAGGAGCATCACGGTGGTTAAAAAGTGCTGTAAACCTTCTAAAAATAAACTGTTTTGTTTAAAATCGGGCTCAACCCGCATCTCGATCATCTAAATTGCAAGTGTGGTGGTCGAGGAGACGATTGGCAGGACTGCCCACCCGTTTCTGTTCTGAGGCCTCCAAGACTGGCTGCAGGCTGTTTTTCCCATCGCAGCTAACAGCTAGTGATAACAGTAAGTACCAACAGTAAAAGTGCTCAAACAGTGATTTTCTGCCAAAAGCCAGCCAAATGTGTGTGCAGCAGTGTAGTCGCTTTGCAAGTAATGACTGTGTCAAGTTCTACCAGCAAGTGCAAGTCTGCTAAGCCACTGACTGTGTGCATAGTTATGAGTTCAGCATCAGTTTAAAGTTTAAAGCCAGAGAGAGACTGTGAGTTGTAGCCAAATGTGCAGCACTAGTTTATAGGCAATCCTGTGCTTAAAAAACCTGAAGCTTTAAGGGACTGTGAGTAAAAGAAATGTTTCCAGCAAGTGAAAAGTCAGTGGAAAATCATGTAAATGTGTTTAGAACAAGAACAGTGCAAGTTTGTGCAGTTTGAGCAAAAGTTGTCAGTAGTGTGTGTAAATCGGGTGCGCAGTGGCTTGACCCAATTTCTGAATGTTGATGCGAAGGAGTGCTGCCGCCGCCATTACAGGGTGGGATGGTAAAGTAAACACAGCAGCAGAGGAGCCATTTTAAAAAGTAAAGAAGGTGTTCAGTAAAGTGGGACTTTCAGTTACAGTGAGCTTTTGTTTGTTTTTCTGCAGTTATGGCCTCAGGACCAGCTCGCTACCCGGATCATGCCAGGGTTGCAGTAACAGCAGCAGTAAATAGACTAAGGGACATTGAAAAGTGGTGCTATGGAGGACAACTGCCTCCTCATGTGGCGATTCCTGGATATCCAGTGCATGTGTGTCAAATATGCTTGAATGCTGGAAGGGACGTCTTCATGATACCTCACTGCGCAGGATGCGTAGGAAAATATGGCTTGTATAAAGTGCCTCAGATTCGTTTGGCTCCCACATGGACAAAGGTTCAGGAATCTGCAGTTGGCAGCACACAGCACCAGGCAGAGCCTGTGGAAGAAGGCCCCTCAGGGAGTGTGGCACAAAGCTAGAGGGTGCAGATTTAGAGACAGAACCAGAAGTTGAAGTTTTGGATGCTGGATCTCAGAAGAAAAGTTCAGATAAAGCATCAGTAGACCCCTGGGGGAGGGCTAGCCCAAGTCTCATAGGAGAAGATGAGATGCGGGAGGCCTTTGAAAGGGAGGTATCTACCTCCGCTCCTAGTGATGAGTGCATAGTCTCAGGAGTGAGGACGACTGCTCACTCCTGGGCTCAGATCCTTAGTGAGGAAGAAGATGAGGGGGAACCTATGTGGCCTTGTGAAAAAGGAACAGGTACACAGCCTCAAGCTCTTGCCTTGGTGGAATGCATGGAAGAGAGTGGTGATGCCACTGCCCTGGCTATGCAAGAAGAAGAAGTCAGGGATCCGTTTTTAATCTAGTTAAGGATGCGTAGCTGGCAGAATCAGGACTGGCCACCCCCAAGCCAGGCCAGCGGTCTCAGGTTGACCAAAGCTAGTAAAGAGGAGAGACTGGTTCGTAGGAAGGCGAATGAGATCTATGGGATGACCTTTCCTACCTTTCCTCGGAAAGTCTGGGAGGAGATTGAGAACAGCAGGAAATCCTGGATCTGGGTCGAAGCAATGAAATGTGTGCATCCTGGTGCGAACAAGCATGTAAAGAACAGACTGTATCAGGAGAAATATACCCAGTGGAAGAGTGGCAGGACACTGTTTATGGACAGAGTGCGAATAGTGGATGGAGAGGGACGTGAAATCTCCCACTGTGTGAATTATGTGCACCCAGATGGGGTAATAATTCAAGCTTCTGACCCCCGGTACTGTTGGCCTCAATGCAAGGACCTCCCAGCAAATGTGCCCATGCCTACTAAATGGAAAGCCGAGCAGTGGTAGTCAATACTGCCACGCTAGCCTGTGAAGTGCCTTTATTGATCCAACAGTATGGACATCCAGGACTCAGGTGCCCCACATTCATCAGTTCTACAGTGTACTGGCCTTTCCAGAATCCATCGACTGGCCCACCAGAAGACTTCAGATCCAGAGAGGACACCAGACCTGCTGTATCCTGCTTCATCGCCTGGTAGTCGGATGACATCAGACCATCTGTTTTCCTTTTTGTTCCTGTTCTAAGGTTCCATCTCCAGAGATGACATCAACCCAGCAGTTCCCAGATGTGCCCTCCTGTGGTTCTCAGAAGATGTCTGCCCAGCTGTATAGGAAGAAATGCTGCCAGGGAGAGTCTTCGGCTGAGGTGCCGGTCGGTTCAGATTTTTCATTCTACAAGGGGCTGGTAAGTCTGAACTTTTCTATCTTTATGACATTGCAGTGCACACCCTACACTAGCAGACTCCAGAATGTGTGAACTGTCCACAAAGACTCTCCCCTTCGGGACTTTGGTCTGCTAGAACTGTGCTTCACCGGGCTCCAGCCCAGGAGAGACTCTTTAATGGACTAGCCTTTGGGTACTGTGGTCACTAGTTGGGACTTTTGGGGCACTCCATCCCCTCAAATGTATATTGTAAATAATGTCATTGTTTTTCTACTGTTTTCTAGTGTATATACTGTTTTTCTACCTTTTCTAAAAAAAAAATCTTTTTGGGATTCTTCAGTGTTTTGATGGTAGGGGTTTAGGTAGACTGTGTATGCAGACTAGGAGTGTGTATTGTCTTTCTTTTTCTTGTAGGTGTTGCTGAAGAAGATAGAAGAGAAGACAAGAAGAGGAAGAGGGGCTCATCGGAGTTCCTCACTAGTACTTTAGTGTGTAGTGATTTAAAGTTCTGTGATTGTTATTGTTGTTGTTACTGTATTAACCCTTTCCTTCCACAGGTGTGGTTGTGGGGGTAGGAGGGAAGCAGTAAAGTAATGTAAAAGTTGTGGTATTAGTTTCTTGGTGTGTGGTTGCAGGTTGCCCAAGGTTGGGGAGGTCCCCAGGTTGTTTTTGTTTCTGGGTGTTAAGTTAGAGGCAAACAGATTTTCCCTTGAGGGCTAGGGGGGATAGACAGGCTGTGGTCCTGAAGGGCCCTAGGGACTGCAGTGCTGATCTATTAGGGCTATGCTCTGGACAGTTCTACCAGAGCCACTAGGCGTCCATAGTAAGTGTGTAGAGTAGAGGCTGATATGTCAGCTAAAGGCCTCTAGGCCCTTAGTGTTGCCTGCCTGTGCTCACACATGGTAGGAGTGGGCCTGATCACCCCCCTCCACAGGTAGCACATAGGGTGGGATGGCCTAAAGCCGGGTAAACAGTGACTGTGGACAGTCATTTTCCTGGTCAAGGGTGAGTGTAACCCCCTTGTTACCTGGGGTTACTAGAATCCCAGTAAGACCTAGTGGTAGGCAGGGAATGCAGCTTGTGAAACTCCAGTTAAATGGGTTTCACACTGTCTCACTCTGTTCTCAGTCTTAGCTGAGACTGAGGGATGACATCACCATAGAACTGTCGCAGCTGCATGAGCCACAATGGAATCTGTAGCAGGGAGTTGGAGTAGAATGTTGGGAGGTTTGAACAGTAGTCTGAGGTCAGTTGGAGTTTGGAGCTTGTTGTGAGAGGAGCACAGCAGCTCTGTGTTAGGCTCTTGGAGCCTCAGCCCCTGACATAGGGCTACAAGTAGGGAAAGGTGTGTGTTTCCACCTAAAGAGAGACACAGTAGCTAATTTTAAAGTGGTGGAGACCACTGAATCGAGGGGATGGGGCAGGAAAGTTTAGCCTGCATATTCCAGGGGCAACCCACTGTCTACTGCTAGTGGAGAAGCTGCCTTATTTTGTCCAGGAGTGAGGGAAACCAGAAAATTTCGTGAATCGCCTGTGGGGCACCTGCAACTGGAGGGTGAGTTTCTGCTCTTACTAAAGGGCCCATGTTTCACCCTGGGACTTGTGTAAAAGTGGGGATTGGACTACTGAAGTAGTGGGAGGCCTAGAGTAATAGGCTTAGCCAAACATAAAAGCATGTTCAAATCCAGCACATAGGGGGAAGTCAAGACATGTAGAGGAGATGTGACATATGTCTACCCAGTAATCTACATTGCCAAGCTTTCAGAAAAGAGTTGTTTAGTTTTCAGAGAAATGGCCGGGTATGGATTGTGGGAGCTGGAGGTGGGAGACTCCCCATCTTTAGTAAACAGGTCCACCTCTACGGATTTGCTCTGTGGATTTCTACTTTGCCTCATGCACTTGGCCAGTGATGAGGGAAGTACCTAGATGTGGGATTGGAAGGAAAATTCCCTCTAGGAGTCAAAAGCTCTAAGGTGGTTTGGGGAGCCACCAATTGGAAAACTGGTTCATTCCCATAATGGACCATGGATCAAGTGGCCGACGGGGGAGACGGGCCAGTAGGGAAAACCCAAGTAGTGTACAAGTCGGGCTGTGTACCCAAAGCTACGTGCAAGTCCAGGCTGTGTGCCTGGTGGGTTTAGAGCCTGAGGGCTGGAAATAGTGAAGAAGTGTTCTGTTGTCTCTAATCTGCATTACCAGGAATGTAGCCCCTTGGGGGTCCGTCTATGTTTTGTTTGTTCAGTTTGGATGTGAATAAAAGCCACACTGTAGAATCCCATTCCTGGTTCTGGACATTACAGTTATTGCTTCCTGTGTTTGGATTTACTTGGGTGCCCCTGTGGAGAGTAGCCAAACCTAGGCCCCATGTGCCAAGTAACCTAATCCTCCCCGAACCCAGTCCCCAACAGGTACTGCTGTCAGCTTCAACAGCATGCCACCTGTCATTTGCAAAAAGGCAGGGGTCCGAGGGTTACACTATGGCAAAACACTACCATGATGCCAAGCATGCCTCAGCTGCATCATTGAGATTTCTTGGCATCGAAAAAGTGGATCTTGGTCCGAGACATGAAAACTAAGCTTGAACAGAGTGAGGCATTTTGGATTTTTACACTAAATACATTAGTACCTCTCATCCTTAATGATGATATACTGATGCACAGCTAACTATAGTACCCCCCCCCCGAATCCTGGGGTGACCCACTGTACTGGCATGATTTGACAGCTCTGCCACACTCCTCTTATGGCATGACTTGGTGCTCTGTCATATCACAATGAAATCCTTTTTGTCATGACTTGCTGGCTCTGCCTTGATTTCAAATGACAATGTGTGTAATGGCAAGACTTGCCAACTCTGCCACTATTGAATATGTGTATAATTCTGTGGCACCTCCTTATTCTATTATCTAGTCACATAATGGCATGACTTGTCAGCTCTGTCACTGTGTTCTAAATCTAGATAATCCAGCTGTATCACACTATTGCATGACTTGTCAGCTCTGCCATTTTTTAAAATATTGGCATGACTTGTTGGTTATGCCATATTTTTTATTGTAATTCTGATGTCTGACACGACTGGTTAGCTCTGCTATCATTTTGATATACACTATTTCTGCCATCCTATAGTAGACCATAGTTTTTGTTTTAATGTGTCATGCATCACTTTTAAATGTTGTTCCTGTACTTGTTTGTTTGATCCTGTTTAGTTAGCTCATTTGTTCTTTTGGCGTAGTCCATACGTATGTTCTTTTCAATGTTTCAGGTGCCACACTGGGTGTGTAACTTTAAGAGGATGTCTTTTAAACACACCACTAGACAAACGCACCTACACTCTGATGATGACTATGGAAGTTGATATGTAAGTGCATTCTTCTTCTTTTCAGTCAGGCAAGCTTGATAGTGAATTTTGGGCCACCAGTTGTTTTCCTGGTGTTCACATGCAGCAAAAAGGTTTTTACAAGGCAGGAGACTTGATGACTTTTCAAGTAATCGAGTCTGTGGGTCAGCCAGTTTCTCGAGTCCTTCCTATGATTTGGACCAATAGTTTGTTTGAACTTTCAATCAGGAAGTGGTCAGGTATCCAACTTTAAATGCTAGCCTCTGCCATTGGAAGGGTGAGGGGGGAAAAGAGGAGGAGGTTTTTCACTGAGAGGGTGGTGGACCCTTGGAATGCACTGCCTGGTGAGCTGGTTCAGAGATCCACAGTGGAGGGCTTCAACAGAGGGTGGGACAGACACAGAAAGCGAATGTATCAGATTATGGCCTGGCCCAGGGGGGTGGGGATGGATGATAGGGGTTTCTGGAACACAAGGAGGGGGAGGGCCTTGGCACCCAACTAGGGATCTGAAGTTCGAGCAGACTTGATAGACCTTAAAGCCTAATCTGCTGGCAATTAGTATGCTAGTATTGTTAAGTTAACTGTGGGTGAGCTGTTTCATTGTCTGCTGTTTTGTACTGTTTGACTCTAATGAATACAGTTTACTGAATTTAGGCTGTTGTCTTTTCAGTAATCATGTTCTTGTGCTGACCTACAACACAGCCTTCTGAGACTCTGTGTTTTTGCTCTTACTGCTGCTCCACACTCTGAGGCATTGTGCACACTATAGAGCTGAGTGAGAGCCCCCTTACTCCCTGGTTTTGCTTTACTTTGGTATAAGAGACTCCTCTTGTGAGCGTTGGACTGACAGAACTGCTCAGCTTCGCTTCACGATCCCCTCATCCAAACCTCAGGCTCGGAGTCTCTTATACCATTAGAAACATCCCACAGAGGACCTATTAACTTATAAATGCAGTTAAGTCAGGTATAAAACACTTAGAGGGCAGGGAATCATTTCCATCTGGCAACTGTTTATAAAGTTCTTATTCTCTGAAATTATATACATTCCCCTAAATTATCCATATTTAACTGTAGCTGAACAAAATGTGATGTGAAAAAAAATGTATTTTCCATTGTTTTGTTTGCATAGGCAGCATTCTCTGTTATAGTTCTCTTCATGAAACCAGTAATTTGGAGTTTTAACTATGTCACAGTTTGTGCACAGAACTCTAAGCATAGTTCTGATTGGTCAACAGCTCATAATTGGCATGTACACACACCTTTTCATAGTAAAAACTGCAAATTACTGGTTCCAAAAAGAGAACTGTAACATAATGCAGCCCATTAAAAAAACAATGTAAAATATCATTTTTCATATCACTTTTTATTCAGGTACAGTTAACTATGGATAATGTAGGGGAATGCATATCATTTCTGAGAATAAGAAGTTTATAAACAGGTGCCAACTGACACAAAGTCTCTGTCCTCTTTCAGATAGAGCAATTACATTTAGGAACAAACTCTGACAGAGCCACTACGACTGTGAATGCATTAACTAGAGAAGGGTGTTTCATGGGCTTAAACATAAACATTTATTTAAAAAATATCAGATTTACAAACCTTTGAGTCAGAGACTTATTTACAAAGGCACCTCGTCAAAACTAATACAAAGACAGCACAGTTAACAAGTCCAAAAACAATGGCTCAGAGAGCAGACAGTTATAACAATCATTCACTGGAGATACATGGGTAGCAGTAGATAAACAGATTACATAGTTTAGGCACACAGGCACTACATCAAAAAGACCAAAGCAGTTCAAACAATATACAATAACTAAAGCAAATAGACATCAGGAGTCAAAGAGAAGCCCAGAGTGTTCACATGAAGGCATATAGTACATTGAGAAAGGGCATATTTAAGCAATAAGGCACGACAGGGTGTGTTATCATGTAATAACGTCACTCCTGGGATGGGTTGAAGCAGGAGGCGATGCCAAGTATTTATTTATTTATTTGTACGTATTTATTTGATCCACTGGATCAGCAATATTTGCACAAGCTGTGCCCAGTACAGATTTTACAGCACTGGTCCTGGTCTGGTGATCTGGGTTTTACCCATACCACACTGCATATGGCTTAGTGATATACTGTACAGATGGCTGCAGAGTCTAACCTATTGAAGGTTGAAGTTTCAGAAAACCATCATGCTACAAATATCAAGACTCACTCCCTCCCTCACCCCCCAGTCACAATTAATTCTCTACCAAAGTCATGCTTAAATACTGGTGCCTCTACATCCACGCCACTAAGTTTTTAATGCCAACATGCTTCTTCTGCTGCTGTGAGTTAAACTGATTATTTAAAAAACATTTTGTTGAGAAATTTTTGTTTTAGTATATCCATGGTCAGGAAAAATGAATTTGTAAAAGAAACCAAAATCCCCATTTATCAGTTCATTGAATCACAATACAGCATGTTATGAATTTTTCAGATTCTATGTGTAACCTACAGTAAGTCAAACAGAAATTAGACACAAATGCCTACCTATCTGCAAGTGAAGCAAATGTGGTTATTATCATTCAGTTGTAAACACCTACAATCACAGCCAGGATTCACATTGCTAGACTCTGGGTAAGTATGACAAGTTTCCTAAATATTGGTACCTTATCCAGCTGTGTTATGCTTGGTGTGTGTGTGTGTGTGTGTATGTGTTTAAACATGTAACTTTCTATAGTATATTGTATAGCACTGTGAATCCTGGCTGCAGTGTTTTTTCTCTGCTGTGGCTAAGCAAGACACTGTAACAAGACACTGGCCTACTGTAGGGGCTATTAGACATCAAACCAAAGGGTATGCTGTGAAGACTAACTTGGAGAAGATGCAATAAAACAAACTTGAATAACAGCCCCCAGACATCATAAAACGCCCAAGGAAAATTAGAAAAACTCCTCTAACAGCCTAGGCAGAAACAAACACTGGATTGAAGTGAGAACTCAAAACTGGTAGTAATACATATATTCCTGATTTTAACATGCAGTTTTCCTTTAAGAAGATTCAGTAGAATATAACAGTAGGCCAGAACTGCCTGCCTGAGAATGAAGTCGGTATATTATTTGGAAAAAGGGAAGGCTAGGTCTCTTGCTATGCAATGTCCTGTAAAGTAACACACTGACTGCTCTTAGGATGGTAGTGTCAATGCTGTGAGGTGCCATGGGGAACTTGTTATGCAGAAAGTTCCAGGAAGTGTTTAACCCATTCTACTTCTAATAGCTAACTATCCATTTGTGCAAGTCAACTCCACTTCTCAAACTTAAATAGAGAAACACACTTCATCACAGACTGTGTTTACCAAATACTGTGTCCATGATTAAAATAATTTGAACCCCATCCCCCCAAAAATGTGCCCTCACATGAACATGCATGCTTTATCTGTGAAGACAATTAAAAAAATGTATTTCTAAATGCATTAGTAACACCAATGCTTTCAAGGTTATTTGTAAAGACAATTAAAAAAATGTATTTCTAAATGCATTAGTAACACCAATGCTTTCAAGATTTTGAAACTACTAAAAAGACAAACTACTATATATATATAGATAGATAGAATATGGTAAACAAATATTGTTAATCCCAAAAGCTGAACTTTGGTTTTAGTATATAAATGTTTAAGAAATACCTGAAAGCTGTCTATTTTCCTTAGTTTTTAGACACTTCTTAGTCTTTCCTTTTGAGACACCAGGTGACTCTGATAATCGCTTGTTCCAATGGTTTTTAAGTCAGTTTGAAGGCATTTTAAGTATCTTCTGTCAGACTTGTTCTGTTCCTTGGTCCACATCCCAAACATGTGAGTCTTCTTTCAGGATGATAGATCCACCTCATGCCCCTCCCACATGAATAAAAAAAAAGTGGGATGGACCTTTTGGAGCTTCTTGGGTGGAGGAAGGGTGGACCTTACCTCCCCCCCCCAAAAAAATGCTGCCTCCCACTACTCAGGTTCCAGTTCTTGTACCACCCATTTAAGAAAGAAAATAGCACCCTGCAACCATTGACTAGCATGAAAGCGTGTTTATTTGAGGACGGAAAATATTTCTTGGAGGAGGGTAAGGCAGAGGAGACTATTTACACCTTCAGTCAGTTCCACAGACAGAAAACATGACATCACTCCTTTTATACATGCAATACTCCTGTAGGCTCCACCCACAGTCATAAAAAGGCTCCAAAATGAGTTTAAGACACTGTCCTCAGCCCCAGAGTAGGGGTGTTTCCCCAGTGTCCTAGTAAAATGTAACCCATTCACTAAAAATGCCACCAACAGCTTAATCTGTTCAATTTCAGCTGGTTTCCATCTTAATCAGGATTGTCTAGTCCTCCTTTCCCGAACTGCATCTTCTCTTGAACAAATTCTTGTACTTGTAATGTTTTTTTCATATGTATTTGATGTGGAACCTTTCCCTACATAGGCGTAGGAACCAGGAGGGGGGGGAGAGAGGGGCGGCTGCCCCCCCACTCTTTATTTTTGTATGGCAAAAACTAGCTTAGAAAAAGTACCCTTTGTACCCTCATAAGTGCCCTTCCAATCCTCTGCCCCCTCAGCTTTTACTATCTTCCAGCACCCTTGTTTCCCTACCCTACAGCCTCTCTAAGACTATCTGAATCAACCCCCCCCCAGTTTCTAGCTCCTTACGTGCTGCTCTCTTTATCTTTCACCTGACACAGGCAGTGTTAT